>OY796891.1:36704444-37333653 GCA_963680785.1 Diplosoma virens
TCAATAATCTAACACTTACCTCAGCAGAAATATGAGCGATTAAAAATCCAAAACGGTCAAAATGATCGCACTTGTAATTCTAGTCTTAATTAACCGCTCTGACTCGACGTCATTGAGCACTTTCCTGATGAACACCAACCAAAAATTTTGAAAAACTTCTAATACTTATTTATTTGTTATTATTATTTTTTTAAATCTTACTTATATTATTTTTAAACCAAAGTTAAAAATAAGGGCGCCAATTGTTAAAAAAAGTTTACAAGTATTTACATTATTTACAATTATTTACACCTTAGAGAATTTACATTATTTACATACAATTATTACATCACGTCGAGGTTACCAAAAATGTTAGGACTTGGGATTTTGTTTTGAGAACAAACCCTAACATAGTATAACAAAACTAATTCAAATAGTATTTATTAATTAATTATAATAAATACAATTATGTCTCTGATCCAGAGTAGAGCTATCACGTACACATCATCTGTCCCTCAAGTGGTACAGCACGTCACTCTATATAGTGAGCATGACTGAATGTACAAATCAACGCTGTCGCACAAAGTTTTGCACAAAAAACACTATGGAAAGCAGAGCACGATTGAAAACATAACAAGCAAGTTATGCTGCAACCACGCATATGTCATACACGAATTACGACAAGATTACTTTTCTATGTTCGTCGGACTAATGGAAGACATTGAATTAAATAAACCATTGCATTAAATTAAAAAATAATTGGGTTGTAACAGTTATGGTGTTTTGTATAAGAGTTTTTCGCAATTGGTTAAGCTACAGTTGAAAGTAAACTTGTTTGACTTTTTATTCCAAATTATAATGATTAGGTCCCATGACACACCCAAAGTTAGAATAAATATTAAAGTACGTTTATAAACAATGACTATTCACATAGGTGGGCACGGTACTTTTACTCGGTACTTTTGAATAATCGAATTTAATAGTTATAACTATTAACTTCTCTGTCATACATTGAATTTCAATTGACATTCAAAAATAGTGTAATTCAAAAATAAAAAAAATAAAAAAAATTTTTAAAATACAGTAGTTTTTTTATTTACTATTAAATTGGATTATTCAAAAGTACCGAGTAAAAGTACCGCGTTACTTTACTCGGAACTTTTGAATAATCCAATTTAATAGTTATAATTATTAACTTCTCTGTCATACATTGAATTTCAATTGACATTCAAAAATAGTGTAATTCAAAAATAAAAATAAAAAAAAATTTCAAAAATAGTTTTTTTATTTAGTATTAAATTGGATTATTCAAAAGTACCGAGTAAAAGTACCGCGGTACTTTCGTGCCCACCTATGACTATTCGTGATCAACTTTCTGTTTTTACGAGAAAATCAACATGCCCTTTTGTTGTACAATTTACCCCACCCCCTAAAAAAAGTTGGGGTAAGTTAAACACAGTTTGTATTTTTGTCATTTTTTACTAAACTTCAATGGCTAGGAAAAAATTTTCTGCTTGCAAAGCAAGTGGAAGGGCTTAGATTGAAAACCCACCTTTTAAATTTTTTTATTATATAATAGAATATTTATACGACGGATATTTTTTAAGAAAACCTATTCAACTTACCCCATCTTCCCAATACCAAAAGCGGAGAAACTATGTAACTTGCTTTGTTATAGCAAATATGACCTTCTCAGGTGTGCTTTAAACAAGGCTTTAACTTTAAAACTGTTACAATGCTGAACCTATTCTAACTCAGTTCCATACGTAACAATGTTTTAATTCAAATTTTACCTTTCTACTTGCAAATAATTTTTTTAATTTTTTTCAGTTATTTATTTAAAAATTATAAATATGGATTAAGTGAAAGTAAAACAGAGTCATTCTTGACATTTTTTCCCTTCTACTTGAAGAATTTAAAACTATCAAATCATGAAGTGATTTAACAAAGATGAGCATAATTGAGATCGTTTTTTGCATCAATGTAATCATAAAGAACGCTTAAAGCTAGTCACAAATCTGCCTCTGCACAACTTTTCTGCCTTAATCCAACCCCGTCGGTCGCATCATGCTTCTAAAACAACAACAGCAATTATCTTTTTCGGAGTTCCTTAATTGCCAATTCAACTTCATAAGGTTTTAAATTTGGAGGAATCTCTAAATTCTGCGAGGTTAGTAACGACGAACAGTGAATGTGATCCCAATAAGTTCATACTGAATGCAAAGAAATATAACATTTTGAGCATCAGAAATAACATTTCTTGTACCATAAAATTGCCATGAAAGCAGCCATATTGGATTTAACATTTTTGAATTTATTTCTTTACATTATTAACATAGGCATACAAGCCAAAAAAAATTTGGGGGGCAATGAAATTTTGCAAAAATTTTTTGACATTTGCCCAAATCATGGTTTTCTAGTACTTTACGCATAGGACAAAAAATTGTCTGAGATTCTCAGACGAAGACCAAATTTCGTCCTAAAATCAAGGTGTTCTCTAAAAAAAGTCTTCATTGCGAATCAGTCTCATATTTCTCAGTTTTTGTCCCAAAATCAAGGTGTTCTCTAAAAAGGAAAAAAGGTCTTTACCTAAATTTGGTAACTATTTTTTGCAGTTGATTATTGACACTGCCTTGAAATTCCTGACTTTGTCAAATTTTTCATAACGCTGCCCAAAAAATTCTGGTTTCGCCCAAATATTTTCTTGTGACTGGCCCATAAATTTGAATTTTTTCCAAATCTTGGACACTTGGCGGGTAATTTCCCCCTACCTCCCCGCCAGGTACGGCTTTGATTATTAAAGCAAGAAGAAATTGTAAAACAAGACAGAATAAACAAACAACGTTTGTTTATTTTCCGTTAACTTAAGCCCTCATTTGGTTTTTTCCTGCAAATAATTTATTCAAAAATTCAAAAGTGAAATAAAGAAATAAATTCAAAAATGCTTAATCTAATGCGACTGTTCCCCGTAGCAATTTTATGACGTAAGAAAGTAACCTCTCTCCCGAAGCTGTATTTTAAAATAACATTTTTATTACAGTAAAAATTTTTTTACTCATTCCATTCATTTAAAAAAATTTACTCCGACTCCATCACAAATCAACAAATCAACTCCGACTCTGACCAAAAATGCCATAATCCGACTCCAATCCAACTCCGGATTTCGTTCATCTCTGATGCTTTTTAAAAAATATATTTTTAATGGCAGCATATAACTAGCAAATTGATAAATCAAGCTGTTTATTTTATATTTTTTTTCCACAAAAAAGTTTTATAGAATTAGTTAGAAATATTGATGTAACGTCTTGATGTTTTCGTAAAACAAGTAATTTTAATCTTATTTTTGTTTAAATTTTCTTTGACTTATCAATTTAAACTTTTTTATATTAGACAAATTAGTTTCACTTTTTATAGTTGGAAAGTGGCTAGAGACCTGGTACCGGAATCCAATTTTGAAAATTAGACGTTGGGTAATGGCTTTTTCGACTCAATTGTGATATTACAATTTCTTACGTGATGTTTTGTTGATTAGTGTGACGTGTTAGTTAAGTTGTTGGTGAACGGATTCTGGTACTTGGGTTCAATTCTTTTTTTTTTATCTCTGTATCTATGCTCCTGACTCTCAAGAAAGCGACGGAGACGCTAATACATAGGGTAGGCAATTACCCCGACCTGCTTGCGCAGATGCCAAGACATGGCCGTCCGCTTGAAATTTAATAGAGATATGATTGAAATTTAGAACTGCTTGCCAAGATGTGGTCGAAGTCGGCAGCGTGGTCGAGTGGTTAAAGCACCGGACTGATGATCAACAAGGTCTCGGTTCAAAACCCACTTGCGCCATTCTGTTGTGTCCTTGGGAAAGACACTTTACGGCACTTCCCCCTGCTTGATGGTCTTGACAAGCAGTTCTAAATTACAGTAATATCTCTACTTAATTACTAGCGGACAGCAGTATCTTGGCATCTTCGGAAGCAGGTCAGGGTAATTGCTTACCCTATGTATAACGCCTCCGTCACTTTCCTGCGAGTCAGGAGGATAAATATTGAGATATAAATTTAAAAAATTAAAAAATTAAAGACCACCAAGCAGGGGAAAGTGCCGTAAAGTGTCTTTCCCAAGAACACAACAGAATATTGCAAGTGGGTTTTGAACCGAGACCATATTGATCATAAGCATGGAGCTTTAATCATTTAACCATGCTGTTGACACAATTCTGGTTCTAGGGTTTTATGTTTGCTGTTTGTATTTAAGCTAGGAATTGTAGATTCTTAATTAGAATTCCTATTTCGAAAAAAGTTTGATGCTTTGTTATTATGCCTCTAAGAAAAACAATTCTCAATAAATTTTAAAAGTGAGTGTTACTGCTTACCTAAAATGTGACTCTGCTTAAAACAGAAAGCAGCTGCCATGTCAATATAAATACAGGTTTTCATTGGTGCCCTGAACTTTCCATGGTTGAGTATATTAATTTTAATACAATGTAATACAGCCAATAACAGAAATGATAAAAAGCCAATGTAAATGTGAGTGCTTGATTCATACAGCATATTAAAACTTATAAACTAATTCAAAAAAATGTTTTTTTGACATAATTATTGTATTAAAAAGTTTGCTGTTTCCATTCTGGCATATGCTTAGTCCCAGCTTGCATTTGGTTGTACAAAAAAACTATCTCCAGATCATCAGGTTTATCATGTTTCACTCCCAAGGTCAAAAAATTTTTTGTTCAATCATAAATTTTGACTGTTTTTCTATACATATAGCTCAAAAATATTCATGGTTGGTTATTCATATCTATATCTAAGATTTGAGAACTTTTAGTTTTACAAAAATATCTAAATGTTAAATATTTCTTGAGTTCAAAGATTCAGTTACACCATAAAAAAGAGAAACTTTTGACATTTAACAATTGAAAAACCTCAGATTGTAACTGACTGTTTTTGAAAGTTGTTTGCTAGTTGCATTTTTACAATATGCACTAACAAAGCTTACATAAATATGTGCAACCCATTCAAAAATTATTAGTATTTGATGGCATGTTTATTTTATGTCAATTATATTTTGTATTGAAAAAATATATTATAAAATTTTATAACTTCTTAAAATATTAACTAAGCTTTTAAATTTGGTAGTAAGCTAATTATTTTTTTAAATACTTTAAATTTCTAAAGACAAAAAACTGTTTTATGCCAACATATTTTCAGATTTATTGATCTTTGGTCTTTATTTGTTATTATAAAGAAAATGTTGTCTAATACTGCATCACTTATGGATCATATTAAAAAAATGAAGGAATGTGAACTTAACCATTCTTTGGGATTGCTTTCCCACATTACTTTAACAATTATGACTAATTGCTCTGATTTTTTAAGCATTAATAATCAATGTGAAGTGTATAAATATCAAGCAGACTGTTTGTTGGCTAATAGTGAGTTTAAAAGTGCTCAAATAATGTATCACAAAGCATTACAAACATACAAGTTTGCAACCAAAGCCAAAAATAAACAATTGTTATTAAGTTTGCATCAAACTATATCGGAAGTTGACATTCGATATAAAATATATCAATGCTGCATAGCTCTTAATAATGACTATGAAGCGCTTAATGTGTTGGAGGCAATTCCTCAAAAATCTCGGCAACCTAAAATTTTTTATGCCATGGCAAAGCTTTATCAAAAGCTAAATATGGACAAGTCTGCAATCACTAACTATAAAGAAGTTTTAAAGGCTTGCCCATTAGCCTTGGATTGTGCAATTGAGTTAATGCATCTGGGTGAACATCCAAATGTTGTAATTAGCATAATGAACATTCATTCTCAATTAGAATGGGCTGTTCCCTATATAAAAGCTCATGGCATAAGATTGAGTAAAGAATTTATGAAAAGTGTTTCAATGTTTGATGTTTTAAATAAGCAAACTAGTTTAAGTGGTAATCCAAGCTTGTTGTGTGACCTTGCAACTTCATATTATTTTTCTGGTGACTCAGCCAGTGCATTACAATACTTCAAAGAATGCAATTTACAAGATCCACAATGGCTGCATGGCATGGATCTTTATGGTTATTTGTTATGTGAAGATGAACAAAGTGATGAACTGGACAAACTTTCAACTTCTCTTTTTTCAGTGACACAGCTGCATCCTGAACCATGGGTTGTTATGGGTTATCAAGCAAAATTAAAAGGTGATTACACAAAAGCTGTGTATCTAGCTGCTCGTGCTGCTGAACTTGATGGAACATGTATTCAGGCATTGCTTCTTAAAGGTGTAAGTTTACGGATGCTCAATGAAGCCAAAATTGCAGTCACCCATTTTAGGCAAGCAATGGTATTGGCTCCTAGTCGATTAGATTGTTATTCTGAATTGGTTCGTTGTTACATTCATGAATATCGTAATAATGAAGCTTTAAATATTGCCAAGTCTGCCTTAGATTCTGTTGGCTATACACCAGATTCTCTTGTTCTTTGTGCTTCAACATATTTTTTTGATACTTCTTATGATGACCAAGCCTTACGTATGGTTGATCGTGCTTTAGCAATGAATCCAAATCACAAACAAGCAATTGAGATTCGTTGCAAAATTGTTGTACGTCAACAAAAATATACAGATGCCATTAAATTATTACGAGAAGCAATTCAAAATCATGGTAGCAGCGTATTTCACACACTTCTTGGAAACTGTTATTTCAAGACTGGAAAATTTTCTGAAGCAATTGATCATTACAATATTGCTTTGTCATTGAATTCAAATAACGCTGAAGCAAAAGAAGGCTTAGAAAAAATTAAAAGCTCCGAACATAATTATACTTTAGAGACAGATTCAGTTGAGGAACAAAATCATGACGTTTCCGAAGATAACATTGCGAACGCTGTGCCTTGGCCACAAGATGATTGGTTTTGAAATAATTATTTAATTCTTGATTTAAAAAGATGAAGGCATTTTAAGAAAAATTTACCATAATCAATTATTGTGCAATCATATCTAGTTCTTACTAATTTGGTTATTTATTTTTCCAGCTGTTTTTTAAAAAAATAATATTCTTAATCTTATCCAATTAACTTTGACTAATTACATTTGGCTTTAAATACAAATAGTAATTAAACATGTATATTTATATATATTTTTTTGTTATTCTGTTACAATTTAAAAACTTTTTTAATAAATTGTGTTGAATAAAACTAAATATTTTAGATGAAGCAGCACAGCTTGCTTTGCATTTGTTTGAAAGCATGGTTTTGTACAAAACGCTCAGTTATCCAATTATTGCTACACTAATATAGCTTTTTAAAATCCAATTATGAATTTCTTGTTGGCTTTACGTACTTTTATAAAAACAGAAAAGTATTTGGTGCAAAAACTCAAATCTAAAAAATAAAGCAGTACTAAAAAAGCAACGAATTGAATTTGCATTCTAGCAGACACAAAGATGACCAATGCTGTCATTTGCAGTTTCCTCTTTATTAATAATTACTCACTTGTGTTATTACTACCGTAATATAAATTGGTATGTTTAAGTTAAAAAATTAGTGATTTCCTGTTTACTTAGCTTTTAGCCTTAATAAGTTGGAATCTTTTATAGCATTTATGCGCCGATCTTAAGTCCGTCTTTTATTTTGTTCTTTAACATAAAAGTCATAATCTATATTTTGCACCTCAGATATTTTTATGTGGGGTATTATTTGTATAATGACAAAAAATAATAAAAGTAGTATTTCACTACATACATACATCAGTACATATAATTTTATTGCAGTATATTCAGTAAAACGTATTGAATTATGCTCAGTGGCGGCATTCAACATAGTCACACCAGTTCAAGCAAATCTGTCGGTAATATATCGTGATCCTAGCAAACTGATTAATTTATAATTAAAAATAAAGTTATTATCATTGTGAATAAACCTCTCTATTGCCACCATTCCTTAAGATATGTCTAACTAAATGATATAAAGTTAAAACATTTTTATTACTGGAAGATCTTAAATTTTTTATTTTTTGTATATGTTGATTATGGTATCAATTACTGTCATTGTTCTAGTTTTATATGTTTCAATATTGATTAGTTTTTGGTTACTTATTAGTTAAAAAATTTTTTTTTAATTTGTTACTTAAAGTTTCTGTTTATCATTTTGCTAGTTTTACGTACCCAGAAATGGAGTCAATTTTTTTATAGTATTACCCAGGGTGGTCCAAACCCGGGCCCGCAGGCCACATGTGACCTGCAACAGTGTCATCTGTGGCCCACAAAAAAATTTAATTGCTGTACATCGTCTTGATAAGAAACAAAATCAGCGCTTAAACTAGCTTTTTTTAGTCACGGACACTTTTCCAAAAATTATACAAGCTACGTCCGGGACCCCAACCTGTGGCACGCAAAGGTCTTCCAGGTGCACGTGAATAACTCAACTTTTAAAATCTCATTAAATTTAGTTGTGGTCTTTTGTTATTTTAATGTATTTTATTCTTCTGTTGAATCGACTAATATTTGATCAAATTAGTTGTTCGGCAAGAAATAGTACGCGTTGACAATACGGGCTGTCTAAGTGGTACGAAATCGTAAAAAGGTTGGAAAACCCTGAATGCCCGTTGTTTACCGCGATAACTTTTTTTTATTGTGTGGTCTTCAACTCAAACTACCGTCTGAGGTCTGAAATCTATGCAACTAAAATTGTGGACCAGTTTACGTAAAAGCAGCGTTACGTTAAACTCAAGTGAAGACCAAAAAAAGGTCTTGCGTTAAACAACTGGCATTCTCAACCTCGAAATCACTACAAATCAAAGTAAAAACGTCTTTTATTAGTATATATATTTTTTTTTTTCTTCACTTCGAGTTTAACGTAACGCTGCCTTTCTCGAAGCCGGTCGAAAAATTTGAATAAATATCAGAATTCAGGCCGCCGTTTGAGTTAAAGATTAAAAAAATAAATATAACGGTCTCAACTACCGTTTTCTGTATTCTCAGATAATTACAAAATTTTGAAAGTGGCCCACAGCACTGATAAGCTTGGACCACCCAGTATAAAGCTACACTGCATTGCATCTTTATTATGGCGGCAACGTCATTAGTTTTTAAGCTGTCAAGAATCAGTTCTGTTTTATTTTAGATTTTTTGCTGTTTTTTCTTAAGTGATTGCAATTATTTTATCATGTCTTTTCGAGACTTACGAAACTTCACCGAAATGATGCGATTTCTTGGATATCCGAGGTTGATATCGATGGAAAACTTTCGAACTCCAAATTTTGAACTTGTCGCTGAAATTTTACAGTGGCTTGTAGAAAGGTTGTATATTTTTATTTGCCGTGTATATAGTTTCCCTTTTGCGGCTGCCCGATCGAAAGGTGTTGTTTATTATTCAGATACGACCCTACTGTGACGCTTCCCACTGACGTCGATACGGAGCAGGATCGCGTCATTTTCATCAAGTCGATCGCTCAATTTATGGCGACAAAAGCTTATATCAAACTAAACACGAAGCGTCTATATATGGCTGACGGTTATGCGGTCAAAGAAATGCTTAAAGTTACGTCCATTTTGCACAAGGCAATGAAATCTACGTCAACATTGACAGCGACTGATGGTCGTGGTGATCAAATTGTCTCTTCATTTGACATAGGTATAAAGTGAACAAAAACTTGTTTTGATCATGTTTACTTTTAATACGTTTTTTAAATCTTTTTTTGTTGTATTCCTGTTAGCCCTTATTGCTTGTCGAATTTTTTTGTCTTCTCAATCCTTCACTTTTTTAATTTAGCGTCAAAACTGCAAGATTTGAAGTCGGTGCGTCATTTGGCAAGCGACGTTACACAACGCGGGGCTAATTTGCATACTCTTTTATCCCAAGAACCAGAATTGAGAGAAGCTAGACTCAGCGCCTTGGCTCATCCTCTTGATATCAACAAAATAGAAAAAGTTTTAAAGTAAGCATCCAGTTATGGCTGATCATTTGCTGCAACTTTTATCAGATCCACCATTCACAGCATTCATTTACTAGATCTAGCATTCACACTGTTGAAAATGATAAGAAGAAAACTATGGAGAAACTCAATAATGTGGCCGCCGATGAAGCGAATCTTGAAGCGAAAATTGAAAAGCGAAAGGTTCTTATCTAAAAGTTTAATTTATGTTATACTTTTGAAATTGTTTAATGTTCTTGCTTGACTGGAATATGTAGTTGGTTCGAATTTACTTAGTAGAAAAACATTTTTAGAGCATAACAAAACCTTCGTTTAAATTTCAACTTTCAATTTCTAGTCTGAACTAGAACGCTCACGTAAACGTTTGACCACACTGCAAAACGTTCGTCCAGCGTTCATGGATGAGTTTGAGCGTTTAGAAGACGAACTAAAAGCACAATACGACGATTATCTCATCAAATTTCGAAATATGACGTACTTAGAACATCAAATGGAAGAACTCTCAAGGTGTGTTGGTTATTGGAGACTAAGCTTTAATATATTGAAAGAGGGTTTGATTTTTATCTCTTCGCTCCTAAACGATTCCTCTTGTTTCCGTTTAGTAATATCAGAAGTTGTAAAATCAATGATCAAACACCGGTTTAAAAGAAAAAATCGTTGGTAGTTTTTACTTCGAGATTGTTTTATGGGTTTACGCAACAAAAGAAATGAGTTGTTTAATTGTTGCTTGGCACTGAAAATTTTCACCGCCAAAGTTGTTTGTTGTAATGTTCGAATTGTATGTTAGATTGGAACAAGTGAGGGTTGCCGATGCGGAAACTGCATTGAAAAAAATTCAAACTCGTCTAAAAGAAGAAGAGACAAGAACTTTGATGAAAGACGATTTTCTAGATAACGACAACCTAGGCAAGCTTTTTCAACTTGTGTATTTCGATTGTCTTCAACCAGACGTAAAATAATCGATCTTACCAATAGTATACGAAGCTAGTATGTTTTATTTATCAATTTTTTTTTACATTTATGTAGGTATCGTGGATGATGGCTTGGAATCTGATGAATTAATCAGAGATAAGCACGACCAAATGCGACCAAAAAACCCCGCTAGACCCATGGCTGGTTAGTCTAACTGTAACTCTAAAAATTACTTTTGCTATCAAGATAGAATAAGAAAATTATTCACCCAAAGACTTATTAAATCAGCGTGGTCCAATTACGAGCCCGCAGATGGAATTTGTGCGGCCCGCAGAACAATTTTGCACAATTCAAGCCTTGTCGATCACAAGCAGCGGCAACCTTGTATAACAAGGCATGGCGAGCTGATGGAAGAGTCTAGGGTTGAGACCAATTCCAAGTGAAGACCTTTTTTCTTGGAGAACGCTATGATTTTTGGACGAAAATAGATATTTCTAGCCGGCTGAGGCCCGCAAGCTCGAATAATTTTGAAAAGTGTGCCACAAGAGTGCAGAAGTTGGACCACCCTGTATTAGAATATGGTGTTTGTTTCAATCGCTTACCGACCAGAATAGGAAGGAATGTTTTTTTTATTATATGACAGTGGTTCTCAAAAGTTTTTGCTACATTCCTCCCTTTCAGCACTTGGGTACCATTATTACCCCTTCTAAAAAAAATACCTCAATGATCAAAGTGACGAATTTTTTGTCTTCATCCAAATTTGTGACTCAAATTCCAGCTATCCCAGAAAGTTCAAAAATTAACATTCAATTTTGAATCTTAGATTTTTCAATTTTTATTTTATTTCATCTCTATATTTATCTTCCTGACTCGCAGAAAAAAGCATCACAACACAATAGATAGGGCAAGCAATTACCCCAACCTGCTTCTGGAATGCCCAGATATTGCTGTCTGGTTGAAATTTTTTCTTTTTAGTTATAGAGATATGACCGAAATTTGGAATTGCACAAAAAAAGTGCCATAAAGTGTCTTTCCCAAGAACAGAACAGAATGGCGCAAGTAGGTTTTAAACCTAGACCATTTTGATCACAATCACAGTGCTCTTACCACTCGACCACACTGCCGATATTTTTGTCCCTAAAAAGTAGTAATTCCAAAAAAACTTTCACTTTGAAGTACCAATTTTTTTACCTCGCTCACATTGTACTGAAAACCCCCGATTCTTGCCTCCTTGGGGAGCCAAGTGACTCACCTTGAGAAACACTGTTATATGATGACAAGTTAAAGCCACACTTCGAATTACAATACATCGCTTGAAAACTGATAGTGTTACCAGTGGTGGATATTCCACTTTAGGGGCCCGAGGCAAGAATTTTCAAAAATTGATGTTGTCTGAGAAAAAAAAGAGGTTTGATCTTGGCTTACATATTTTTCTCCGAAACTTATGGTGTCCGCTAAAAAAAAAGGTCTTCATATCTCTGATTTCCCTATTTTTCTCCCAAACAAGTCTTCACTCGGAATCGTTCTCTGAACAAACATCTGCAGCGGATTCAAAACTGTATGTGCTATTTTCGAGGGGGGGCCTGAGGCGACTGCCTCATTCGCCTCACCCAATATCCACCACTGAGTGTTACTAAGATTGGACATACTAGCGAATTCGATAGTGTTGCCAACGGCAGAATATCGTTGCAACAGCATTAGTGAAAGTTAAATTGTCTGGTGTAGGTGTCCGGAGAGGAATGTACGTTGGCGAAAGTGAAGAAGAGACTTTATCAAGCAGCGATATCGATGGCGTAGAGGGGGACGACTTGAGTGATGGCGAGATTTTGATGCAAGAAGGAATTGTGGAAAGAAGCGGTGCTCCTCCTCCACAAGAAGAAGATGACGACGATTTTTAAATCAGCAAATGAACTGTTTGTTTTTACTGCAATGGTCTGTCTATATTATATTTTTATAAATGTTAGTTGTTAAAATAAAAATACCTTTATTTGATTGTTTTAGTTTATTTATCCAATTAGAAGTGATTAAAAAACGAAAAGCATCAGGTCATAAGCAGAGATAGTTATACTACAGTTAAATTAACGTTGTGCAATTCAGCATCACAGCACAAAATGATAAATTTAAGATTAACATGATTGAAAAATTTGCGCAGTCAAGTTATTAATCATTCGTTGCACATAATTCGAAACTAAATAGAAAGAACACCAAGCAACATCTTACACTAAACTGTTTTACTGCATTTCACATCTTTTGTATTTACTAAACAACAGAAGCTGCAACTATTTGGCAAAATGATTATAATTAACGCAAAACATGATTTCGTGCAAAACAGCTGCCGATAAATTGTTAGCTCAACGAAAGCAAAACGGAATGTCGGATGAAGTGCGACATTATATCGACTCGAAAAGTGAAAACGAATGATTAAGAATTCATGCGCCAGCGACAGGAACACTGTAATTGTCAACGTAATAATAATAAACGTAAGCGAGGATGGCGATAGGCTGACCAATGATGAGTGACACCCAAACAATCATGTTGCCATAGTGACCGGATACCCGTTTCGTAACAGCGGCGGTAACCATCGACAGGGGAACCTAATAAAATTCATGTTTAACGATTTTTTTTTCTATCGTAATTGAGAAAACAAAATCAAGTTGCTTACCTGCAGTGTCATACCAAAAAATGCCCAAAGCTTGAACATACGTAACGGAATAGAGACAAGATACTGCAAAAACACATCTCTATGACAAATTTTAAGGGCATACAAAGCTAAAGCTATAGAGCAAACTTATAATAGACAGAATTTCCCTTGGATGTACAACCTTGTCGGTTTTTTTACTTTTCACGACCAGGGTTAAATTGACCCTCATGCATTCTTCATAGCACTTGCCTGCCACGTTCGTAAATGTTATTTATAGCGCAAGTCAGTGATACACTCTGTTTCATTTGTTTCGTTACTGTATTTCATAAAACAACATGGCATAAAAAAAATCACCTACAGGTCCACTGAGCTGTTTATAGTGCATTAACTCCGCACTGCAGGTCACCATACAAAGGCGTTATGCTCAAAAGCAGATTGCCTCACGTTATTGTAACCCATTACATGGCGCTTTACGATGTTTTGCATATGGACAAATGTGACATTTTATTCGTTGTTGTTCTACTAAATGGTCCACGAGCAGCCGTGGACCATAACCATAAATGGTCCACAGCCGTGTTTTATTTACTTGCCTGCGAATATTTTGGTTAAGCTAAATGCCTTTGGCTGAAGAGGATTGAATGCTCCTTAAATTTTTTATTGTTTTTTTTATCGATCTTTTGTTTTTTTTATTGGTCTTCACTTAGCAACAATTTAACTTTAGAGAAAACTTTTTTTTGATCTTCAACAAATTTTTAAGTAAAAGCTTTTTCTAATCAGCTAAATTTGCGTTTGTTGAGTGTTTTTTTAACAAAAAAGTCTTTTTTATAATTTTGTCACCCTTGCTAAATTTGCTATTGTTATTCGTTATGCAATTTCTTTCCAAGACATTAAATTTGAAGATCGTTTGTCGACTTTTGGTCAATATAAATCTCACAAATGTTGTTGGGTTCAATTTTGGTCGAGAATTTATAATTGTAGAGACAGATCTAAACAATATTTTTGTCTAGCAAATTTTAAAGGCCCTTTTCAGCCCCACTGTCCCCTCAGTTATAAAAATATTGCAGGGCAGGGAGGCAATTGTCCCTTGTTTCTGGTGCCCCTAACGGGATGTGCTTTGTGGAAGGTCAAGCCGCACCTTAAACAATGGCTCTTTGATAGGTCTTTAGAGGAATGGTTTCGGGTGGCGCTATTAATGGATCATATCAAGCTGGTCCAGACTTATTGGTCATATCCAGCTGGTCCAGACTTATTGGTCATATCAAGCTGGTCCAGACTTATTGGTCATATCAAGCTGGTCCAGACTTATTGATTACCGGATCTTCATTTACACCAGATTTATATTTTTTTGAACTGTACATGATCAAGCAGAAGCAGCCAATATGATCTGTCAGTGTTATCTGCAAGAGTCGGCGAATATTTATAGTTCCTCCCGTTTATCAAACATATCTGTCCGCCAGTGGCAAATGGAGACCAGTTTTTAAGGTGTTCGCTTAAATTATCGTGAGTAAATTCAAAGCAAAACCAAAAAATAACTTATTTTTGTTACATCGTTGTAACAAACCAATTTTTTTGGGGGGTTTGCGGTTTGAATTTACCACTATATTACAGGGTGCGGCAGATAAACCTGGACAGAATTACACGAATATATATATACAGTGGCGGCCAAAAGTTTAAATACACCTACACCATTTTTACTACTTCGTTCATAACTTTGATCAAATTGAGTTTCATGACCTATAACCGACATTTTTTAAATCCTCGTAAAAAGTTGTATCGAAAACATTCTTGATAATATCCTTGTACACATATTGGTCCATTGTGCCATAGATTCTATGCAATGGCCCCATGCCATGCATCGAAAAATCACTCCACACTTGAATAGCACCTCCGCCTCCTTTAACCGTGGGCACAATGCAGTTCAGATTCAATTCTCCACCGACCTTCCGCCTAATATATATCTTTTCTGAACCAAGTCTAAATTATCAAGAATGTATTGCTGCCTTATAGAGAAGATTTTTTGCCGGTGACTTCGATTTTTATGCAAGATTGTGATCCCAAGCAAATGGCTAAGTCAGTTCAAAAGTTGTTGGAAGAAGAACAAGTTCAGATTCTGGACTGTCTGCCAGTGTATGAAGGATACTACAACTGGTGCGAATATCATTTCTGAAGTTCTCAATGCTTTTGATAAGTTTGGTTTGAACCTATCCATTTTTATGCGGAATCGCAACTGATGGTGCTCGAGCCATGTCCAGAACTCCCCAGACCTCAATCGACTGGAACATGTCTGGGGTGAAATGGGACAAGCTTTAAACAATCAAAAGTCTGAAAATCTGGATGAACTGTATACAAATTTACAAAAATTTTGGTATGAATTTCCATCGGAAAAATATAAAAAGTATATCGATAGCATGCATCAGAGATGCGTTGAAGTCATCAAGAAAAAGGATTATCACTCACGATATTGATATCATTGTTTTGTTTTTAATAAAATTATAAAATTATTTAAGTGTATTTAAACTTACACTACTGTGTAAATTAATTGGGACACTTGCGGTAAATTGTAACAAAAAACACAATTTTCTCGTTATTCAACTTTATTAGCATAGAAATAAACAATAAATTAACCAATTAATATTTGGTATGTCCTCCCTTCGATTTTATAATCATTGACACTCTTTTTTGCATTGAGTGAACAAGATTACAGCCCATCTTCTTTAGCTCTTCATCATGATACCAGATCCTTATTATAGCTTCAATCAGCGATATTTTTGTGGAAGTCATATTTAGAAAGTTTTCTTTTGATTATTGCCCAAAGATTTTCAATTGGGTTTAAGCCTGGAGAATTCCCGGGCCAATCCAACAGGGTTATACCGTTCTGCGCAAAAAAGGTTTGCATTTTCTTTGAGATATGGCAAGGTGGGAGACCTTCTGAAAAACTCTTCCTGCTCGGGAATTACTATCGGATAAAATAGGGAGCAAATAATTCGCCAAAATGTCCTTGTATTTATCCGAATTCATCATTCCTTCGATCAGTATAAGGCTTCCTGGTCTAAACACAGTGAAGAAACCCCAAAACATCTTCTTTGGTGGATACTTAGGAGGTTGCTGAATATGTGCTTCTCTGAATGGTTCACCGATGCTTCTCCAGACATACCATGAATGGTAGCCACAGACTTCAAAATGGGTTTTATCAGAAAATATTATTTTTTCCCACTGATCTATACCCCAGCTTCTATATTTCTTTGCCCACTAAAGACTTTTCATTTTAGTAGTCAACAATTGTTTTTTGGTGGGTTTCCTTGCAATCCTCCCGGAGGCAAGGAGTCTTCTGCGGATGATTGAAGGATCAACAAACATTTCTGATGTTGCTAGATCACTTTGCAACTCTTTACTGGTTTTCCAAGGACTTTTGACGCTATTTCTGATAATTTCTCATCATCATGGGATGTAGTTTTCCTTTTTCTCCCACATCTTCCACGACGGTGGATGCTGATGTCACCATCCACATCTGCTGCCTTCATTATCCTCCCTACAGTTAATTTGGCTATGCCCAATTGATCCGCTATTTGTCTTATAGATAGGCCGCTATGCAGCCTTAGTGCAACAACTTGAGATCGTTGGAGTGTCATCCATTTCAGAAACAACACTAAAAGTTTTAGAAATTCTGAAATATTCAAGCTCAAATTTAAGCTTACTTCACTCAAGCGGATTTACAAAGAAATTTAAGGCATGAATAGCCACAACAAGGCACGTGATTCACAGATTATGACATGAATCATTATATAAACGCAACATTTAAGCGGGAATTTTCCACTTTCTTTCAAGATACGACAAATCTATTCGAAAAAACGCCTGAAAAACCGCCTGACCCAATTAATTGGCGCAGCACTGTATGACCTCATAAAAATTCAATTTTTTGAATATATTAAATTTTGCAATCACTTTGAACCTTGGTATTACTTTTCTTATAGGTCTTTCCGATAGAACTTTTTACGAGGATTTCAAAAATGTCGGTTAGAAGTCATGAAACTCAATTTGAACAAAGTTATGAACGAAAAACTAAAAATGACGTAGGTGTATTTAAACTTTTGGCCGCCACTATATATGCTTTTAACTTAATAAACATACTATTTTTTAATAAAACTTTGCAGATTATAAATTCATGTCATATTGTTCAAATATATCTTTTTAAACAATGAGAAAATTACGAAATAACTGCCTTGAAACAACGCGAGATTTCAGGCGCGCGCATATCAAAACTGCTAAAAGTCCCCAAGTCAACTGTTTTCGATGCAATAAAACGTTTTGAAGAACTTGGGAACTATTTTGATCATTCTGCAAGAGGGCGAAAAAATCTGTACGCACCAAAAAATTGATAAAAAATCTGCATTTTGATAGCAAGCACCCAAATCAATTATGGCTTGGGCGGCATTTTCAAAAACTTGGAAGTCCCCATTGATTTTCATTGGAAAAAATGTTAAAATCAATGCAAAACATTACGTCGCCAATGTTCTGAAACCAATTTCACTCTTGTTAAATGATCATTACAAGGACAAAAATTGGACATTTCAGCAAGATAGGGCAACTTCTCATACAGCAAAAATTTCACAAAATTTCTGCAAAGAAAATTTTCGAAATTTTTGGTCAAAAGATATGTGGCCTCCATGCTCTCCAAACCTCAACCCTATGGACTTTAGTGTCTGGGGGATACTTCAAAAAAGGGCATGCCAAAAGAAGCATCATTCTGTGGAAAGTTTAAATTATTCTGTGGAAAGTTTAATACGTGATTTGTTAAAAGAATGGGAAAAATTTCCACAGGATATGTTGCGTGCCGCAAATGAAAATGCTATAAAAAGAATGAGAATTGTTTGTGATGCCGACGGATGATATATTGAACAATTTCGTGCATTTGGTCTCTAAATGTACGAAAAATAGATGTGTGGTTTTTTGAAAAACAAAAAATTAAATTTGATTTTAAATTATCAAATAAGCCTGTGCGGGTATTTCTGCCGCACCCTGTATATATTTTAGTTTAAGCGCATACCTAAAAACAGGTAACGGTCCGCCACTGCTGTCGGCTTACTAGCTTTTAACAAATAGCTCACACAACACCAGCAAAATACGGTTTAGAAAGGTTTACGCCTGCAAAATTTGGCTTCATCTGCAGTACCTCTTGCTACCACCTTCTATTGTCCTGAATTGAACACAGTCTTGTGGTATTGCAGCAATTAGGCAGCTAAGATAATGCTGCACAAAAAACTATTATTGTCTCACAATAAAAGTCGCAACATAACGAGTGGGGAAAAGATGATATTCTTTCAAAATGCTAAATAGAATTATTCTACCATCTGCAAAGGAATTTCGGTCATTTTAACCCTGGTCGTGCTTTAACAAGATATTGATGTAAAGCTCCCATTTTTTAGAACCGATGTAAGATTTTGAAGGCAAAACACTACTGAAAATAGTACAAAAGAGGTTGACAAGATCAACGTTCCCTCTGAGAGCTTGCTTAGTGCGCGCGGAATGAAAGGCTGTGTGAGCAGTGGTGGATATACAAATTTAGAAACCCGAAGCAAGGATTTTCAAAAATTGATGTTCAGTAAAAAAGAAAAGAAGTTTTGATCTTTGTCTTTGAGTTTTCTCTCAAGGTGTTCTCTAAAAAAAAAAAAAAGGTTTTCATCTAGAATCGATCTCTCTATTTCCCCAATTTTTGTCCCGACTTTTCGAAGAGAGGACCTTTTTTTTAGAGAACACCTTGATTTCGGGAACAAAATAGGGAAATCAGGGATGAAATCGAAGTGAAGACTTTTTTTTTTTAGAGAACACCTCGGTTTTGGTAGGAAAATAGAAAAGCCAGAGATGATATCGCAGAGAAAACCTTTTTTTTAGCGATCACCATGATTTTTGAAGTGAAAACTGAAAGGTGAGATGAAAGCTATTTGAATATCCACCACTGTGTGGAGCTTGCTTCTGATTGAAAGCACGTATTTAGCTTGTCTTGCCAATACTTATGCAGTGCGCGGCAAAACGAAAGTACTGCGCGTGGGTTCTAGGCTAGCTGCGAGGCCGCGCAGCTTAGAGGGAACGTTGGTTAAAATGTCGTCAGGAAACTTTAGGTTCGAAGAGTCAATTTGACCCTGGTTGTGCATCGTAGGGTTAATAATTTTTAATTATTATCGAATTGGAATAAAAGATCGGCAACGTAGCCAAGTAGGTAAGAACTCTGTATTGACGGCAAATGCGATCGATAACGTCACGGTTCAAAACCTACTCCGATTATTTTGTTGTATTCTTGGGGAAACACTTAGGGCACTTTCTTCTACTTCGCGGTCCTAGCAAGCAGTTCTAAATTCCATTCACATCTTTAAAAATTAAAAAACAAATAGCAAATTTCAATGGGGCAACAATATTTATGGTATCACCGAAATTATGTTAGAGTAATTTCTTAAGGGTTGCTCTAAGTGTAACACATCCGACATTTCCCTGCGATTCAGGAGAGTAAATAAAGATATATATTATATAAATAAATAAAATTTCATATAATGCGAATGCCGCCTGACATTACCTCGTGGAAAAAAGCAGATAGAAAGAAAACAATTATCTGTGACGTCACTTTTCCAAATCCAGAACTAAGCAAAGGCTTGTAAATGTGTCGGGCACAAAACTTATGAACAGGAATATTCCATGCTTGCCAGAAATAAACGATAGTCTCAGAATTCCTAAACCGAATGTATATTAGTGCTCTAGTGCAAAAGTAAACAAAGTTTCGCTTTCAAAATAATTCTTACATTTATTCACTGTCAAAATAAGGACAATGTTTATACATATTCAAAGTGTGAGGTTTTATAAGTCTATCTTAAATTACTAAAGAAGTTGTAAACAAAAGATGCTTTAAATCAATTGCATCATGATCAATAAATTTTTAAATATAAAACAATTCACTGTGTTTCAATCATAAACGGGATAACCAGGTCTGAATTGAAATAAAACTGAATTAAATTTACTATGTTTTATGATAATTACTATGAATACGTGATAAAAGAATTTTTTCGTACAATGACAAATCGCAGCTCGAAAAACGGTTAAACACGAAAATCAAATACAAAAAAACCTAAACAGCGTATAGCCATTAACAAACATATTTAGCAAACATCACACACTGTCCCAAGAGAATGCTTCAAATCTTTTGTTTATGACATGCTCTGTTTCTAAAATCTAGAGCTTCATTTTTGTAAATAACCAGATTTTTTTTGCTTCGTAATTTTTTTTCTATTAAATTTCTATTAAATTCTGCTTCTTAAGTTAAGCAATTTTAATCTTTGCGCTAACCGTATTCCATAAAACCTTTTTTACTAAAGTTTAATTAAACTATAACCGGAAACTATCGCGTAGCACGCGAGTCTCTCCAAATATAGGCCCTCAATGAACTTATACGTACCATTTCAAAAACCAACTTACCACCAATCTCGGTAAAACTCACGATCAGCAAACCTCATAATCTCAGCCAAAGCATTTAAAACCGAGTGAAAAAATAAATAGAAGAATATGAGCCATATAAGATGATTGGGAATCTAAATCAAAAAGCAAATTATAGGAATAGAATTTAGCATTGAGGATAATTCATGCAGAGATAACTCACCGACAGCTTTAAAAGTCGTTCTGTCACGGCATAACCTTCGCTTTTCTAAAAAAATAACAAGAAATCTAGAGTCATTTGCAAGGCTGGGGAGGAGGAGTAAGAAGTAAGAGGATTCAGAGTTTTTCCAAGGAGTAGGAGTAACAAAAAGTATTTATTATTCCTTACTCCTTTAATTATATTCCACATACAAGCAAAAAAATTATTATACTGAGCCATCTTAGGGTTGCCATACTGTCCGCAATTTTTTTTAGAATTTTTAGAACATTGTCCGGAATTTTCGAGTTTTAGAATAAAGAACTTGTATGTTTGTTGCCTTTGGTTGATTGAAGAACTCCTTTTATTGGGTTGGGGAATAAATTGTTGCGGTTTTATATTTATAAATAAATTTAATTAATCAAAGACATAGGAATTCAAACAAGCTTAATCAAATCAAATATAAATACATTAAATCAAAGATGCATTCAGTAATATTTACATCAATTAGAAATATTGAATCTAAAAGAAACATTGAACAAAACAAATTTACAAACTGCAACAATTTATTCCACAACCCAATAATTGAAAAATCCGAACCATTTTCTTTTTTTTTTTTTTTTTTTTGTCTTCATCCTAGAATCTCAAACAATTTTATTTTGTCCACCCCTTCAAAAATTTTCCTGTTTAGATATGGTAACCCTACACTATCTAATTTATATCATAAGTGTAATAAAGTAGCCTGATGAGCCATGTGGCAACGATGAAATAAATTTATGAAGGAGTAGGAATAGGAGAAGGAGTAACATTAAGAAAAAAACCTTACTCAAGAGTAGGAGTAACCTCAAAATCACCACTACTTTCCAACCCTGGTCACTTGGCGCAATCAAAAAGTTATTTGTAAATTTGATTAAAGGGGAAAAAGACAACTTACATGAATAGATAAAACAGCATTTTTTAAAACGGGAACAATCCACTGCTGGATCAGAGCTAATTCGAGTTGAGACAAAAAAAGCTGAAAATAAGTAATAAAAAGTTGTTATAACCAAGTAATTCATTAATAGAGCATTGACAATAACTTTGTCATTAGTAGTTAATTAACCAGCGTGTGGTTGTATGACGATGCATTTGAATGACGTAAAAAATTTTGCTCAAAATTTATTGTATTTTCGAACTTTATGTAAAATTACTGATTTATAACAGAAGATGTTATATTTAATAATGTAAAAAGGCAAAAACGTTTAAAAGACACGATGAGAAACATTAAAAAAGTTTTTTACTATGAGCATGCAATTGTAAAAGTTACACAGCGTAAAAACTTCTTTGCGCTTGCTGGTAGCATTCTTTACTTATAACAAATCAGCATATAGTAGTTAGGATTTAAATCCAGGGTCTCAAACTTTAATTTTTTGAAGGGCAAAACGAAAACATGTAGATTAACCTAGGGACGCAATTCACAATTAAACAAGAAGCGAATGTAATCAGCAATGTTTCTTCACGTTAGCCGATAAATCTCTAATTCTGCACGTAACTGTATTATAAGACAAGTTTATTTCTTCAAACAGTTACTTTTGATTAGTACATAAAATGTCACTAGTCTTTAAAAGACATTTTTGAGTGAATAAACCTTTTGCAAAAAGGCCGTGATGATCAGTCATCATATTGCTCATAGCAAAACTCGCTTTTACATTGTATTGACTAATATTCACAAAGGAACCTCTCTATTTGCGTAATAATCGTTGAATTTGCTTTACTTTTTCTTATTATTACCCCTGTATGCATCATATTTATTTCCATGCCCATGTAATGTTTTGAAGTGCTGACGCATGTTATCCCTTTTTATAACAGCTATATTTTTCTAACAATTAAGACAATGACTTATATGGATAACCGCGCTGAAATAATACATACCTTGTCTTTTCTAAAATCTCTTACTTCGTTTGCAATTTTTTTCCTCTTCGCAACAAAACAAAATTTAAAAACTAAATGTTAGTGGTTAAAATATTGTTGTTTTTTTTTCTTCTAAAAAGTCCAGTTAACAAGTTCTAGTAGAGTCAATAAGCCCTCTTTCGATTGAAGTTTAACAAATGTGCGTCACGGGCCGCAAAAAAATGTTCTTATGCGCGCGTAGAGGCGGACCGCGTGTTTGAAACCCTTGATTTAAATCAAACTATTAAAAAAATAATTAGTTGAAGCTCCGTAACTAACGCGGTTGGTTCGCAAACGCAGTAGCAAGCACGTTGGCAGTAATAGTGCGAAGTACGAGCAAATACAAACACAGAAGCGACGAAGTACGAGCAAGACAAAAAAACAAAGATAACACTACTTTGATAAACTTACTATTTCAAGTAGACGACGTGCTAAATGAACTTTATTGACTGAAGCGTTTCTGGGATAGTCAGTTTCGTAACACAAAGTGGGTGCCAGCATGAAATAGTATAAATTTCTATAACTCAGATTGTAAGGATATTTCACCTGAAATATTTGTTTCACGAACGATTAGTTTATCATTATATAATTTGACGTTATTAAAAGGTAACTTTGCAAATTTAAACAATTAAAACGATGTAAACCAAGATTTAAACTGGCTTTACAAAAGCAGGTTTTTTTACTTTGTATATGTATTTTCCTTGTTAAATAAATTACACAGCAAATAAGACCAAACCAATGTTTAAACCATTATTATTTTTACAAAACAAAAACGCAATTTTTAGCTATTAATTGTAGACTTGAATTATTGAAATAAATTATTGTAAATTACCTAACCGCATCATTTGACGAGTCATATAAGACACAAATAAAACAATTGAATTACTTATAGGCTTCCGTCCCGAGACCCGGAAATTTTTAAGGATTTAAATTTACGGTATTCCGAATAAAATTCCAGAGAAATCCCGAGTTATTAAACCGCCATTAATAAATGGATAATTTATGTATCTCTGCGTGCAATACGGCAGCCTAAGCGTTTCCAACCATTTTTGGTGGTGCTTTAACATACGGTAAGTGTTGTTTCAGGAATCTTGTGATGCGTGTGACATATCCGGGAAACTGAGATCAATCACATCTGCTAAGTTGCATTTCAGATAATAAAATTAACTGGTGATTAGACGATGTCCATTCCAACAAAAATTTTCGATTCTGAGTCCGATTCTTGTCAAAACAAAATGCTATTTTTTTAAAAGCATCTTGTATAATGAGTTGGGTAATTGATGTACAGTGCCTCTTCTTTAATTGTCTTAAATTGTTTGCAATTAACCATTGTTAAAGATTATTTATATATATATATATTGTAAGAGAGAATCGATCATCTTGACAGAGTGCTGCTCAATAAAAGGATCAGAGCAATATTTAATACAAAATTAATTTAATTACATTTCGAAAATAACAACAATCTGTTTGATCCTACAGAATCGTCAACTGCTTACCCAAAAAGTGAAGAATACAATCAATAGTAGACGAAACACAGTACGTTAAGTTAATCATGCTGCAATATAATAGGTAGTTCTGCAAAACAGTTTATTAGAGGACATTTTGGAATTTTAATTTATTCTAAAAACTAAAAATAATATTTAAGCGTTTTAAATTTTATGCTCCAAAATATGTAGTTTGTTAAATCAAGCAAATGATACAATTCCCGTAATGTTATATTAAAAAAACACAAAATACAGTAAATGCAAGTACAGAGGATATACAGTACATTCATATTAAGATGAAAGGAGGGGAGTCAGGTCACGCCCACTGTTTTATGTGATGTAGTTCTCAGTACCTTTCTCACACCTTCATATGAATGAAGCCGACTGATTTTATTGGATGAAACAGTTTTTTTAAAAAGTGATTAAATAAATTTAGTATTAAATTGCTTTGATCATTTTATTGTCATTTTTTGCAAGAAAGATCGATTCACTCTTACGATATGTATAAACTCGAAAAAAATTAATCGACGAGTTTTTGTAGTCCCTATGAAATTCTGAGCATATATAGATTTTTTATTTATTAAGACAAAACACACATTCCTACAGCCTGTATCATCTGTTCTTTAATTCCTTAATTGAATAAAACACAAGGTAGAAGTGTTTTTGTTTTTGCTCCAACATATGAAAAATCAATATACAGTATATACGAGCGTAGAAGTTTTTCAAATTTTTTTTCGTTGGTGTTCATCAAAAAAGTGTCAAATAAAATAAAATTAAAGCGGTTATAATTAATGATGGGACGATTAATCGGAATCGAAAATCGAAAGAATCGAAGAATATTTAGGAATCGGCATCGGAATGGAAATTTCGATTCTTGAAAACAATTCCTAATTTATTCATGTATTTCTCTTTTTTTTATATAACTCACTATCATTGAGCATGCACATACAGGGTGTTCAAAAAGTAACAGTGCACTTAATCAAAGTACACAAATATGCAGTCATTTCATTATAACACCGCTACATATTTAATTATTAATTAACAATTTTGCCAAGCATCATATTTTATTGTGATAAAAACATCATCTTTACATCATTATTAATTATTACATCAATAGTTTTGATATTGGCTAGCTAACGTTTAAAATGGTGCTTACTGTACAGGAAAGATATTTCTGGTTCAAAGTGTATTTGCTAATGGAGCAGAATATTCAAGGAAGGTTCCAGAGCAATGACAACGATTTGGAGATGACAGGGTACCACATCGCAATTGTGTTTCTGCGTTTAAGAAATTTAAGGAAACTGGAACAGTTCATGACAAAATTTGTTCTGGTAAACCCAAAAAGCTAACAGAACCTGTCAATCAATAAACTAGCCAATAAAGCTGAACATTTCTTGTGTAAATTTAAACTATTGAAGTACTCTTTTCTTGATTAATTTTCAATGTCATTTAATAAATAATTTAAATCACAACATATGAACAGGTCGCTCTCAGTGGGTATCAATACCACTGCACTGTTACTTTTTGAACATCCTGTATATGGAAAAAGACATTTTCTTTTTTTTAAACTACCTCGTATATATATATAATAATTATAATCATGAATTGGTGGCGAAGTGTCCGTGGCAAATCTTTACCAAACATCACTAACTAGAAAGGCTCATTTCAACTGCGAATGTAAAATGGAGCATTTTTTGTTTGTTTTATTGATTTTTTTTTACTTTCTGTGCTTTAGCACGAGACGAGCAAAAAAATTAATGGAACAAAGAATACTCTATTTCATAGTGGAAACGAGCCCTAACAACAATACCATTACTAACCCTAATCCTAATTGGCGGTGGCTAGAGTGAATTGATTTTCCTTGCAGAATAGTCAATGGAAAGATGAGAGCAATTTAACAATGTTTAAAAAACCACAACAGTCTGTTTGATCCTATAGAATCGTCAGGTGGTTGCTTATTCAAATCAAATCGTCAGTTGGTTGCTTTATTTGAGTAGAAACCACCTGATACTCCATAGAATGAAATTGACTGTTGTGAATTTTTAAACATTAATAAAATAAATTTTATGTTATATATATATACACAAAATTTATTCAATCACTGTTTAAAAACCACAACAGCCTGTTTCATGAAAATGAATGAAATGAAACAGACTGATAAATAAAGTGAATGAAATGAAACAGACTGTTGTGGTTTTTAAACAGTGATTGAATAAATTTTGTATTAATTTGCTCTGATTTTTTTCATTGAGCACTCTGCGGGGAAGATCGATTCACTCCTGCAATATATATATATATATATATATATATATATATATATATATATATATATACGCGTATATATTCTATTTGTATCAAATCTTAATTCAAGCTCTAACTTTGTTATCGAGCACTTTAGAAGAACTGATTTTCATACAGTGTTATATTCTATTTGAATGAGATTCCACCTGATGAGCCGTCTTTGGCGAAACAGGGTGTTGTGGATTTTAAATTTTTATTCTATTTTAGTGCTTTCATTAATAAATACTGCTCCAGCTATCTAATTATTGACCTCTGTACCGGCGAAGTAAAGCAAACAGATATATATATATATACCGAGATAGCTAGCTTCAGATATCTAGGAACCATCATCAACAATCAGAAAATTTGAAAAAAGATATCAAGGCAGAGATTGGGGCAGCTAAAGCAGCTTTCTGGAAAAACGAAGCCATCAATTCTCGCAAGACAGGAATTAAACTTAGGGGTAGGTTAGCTAAGTGATGCATATGGAGCATAGCTACATTTACTTCTGAAACATGGACATTAACGGCTAGAAAAGAAAGCTGTGGTGCTTTGCAAGGTGGACACGAAAAAAACTACTAGGAATGCAATGGCAAAACAGAATCATTTATGAAAAGTTCTACAAAGAACCTATAGCAGGGATGACGAATCTATTGTTTGTGCAGAGTCGCACAAGTTTTTAGTCATACTACGAAACCTTTTCTCTATAATTTAAAAAATAAAGTGTCCTATAAATTAATTATAATTTAAAAAGTAAAAAGCGATTTTCGTCCTAAAAACATAGTAATCTTTTAAAAAGATCTCCACCTTAAATTTTTAACTTTTTTCTGCATCTAGTGTTCACTTTCGAAGCACAAAAAAATTGGTTCGCCCAAATACATGTATATTTGAATCGACAAAAGAAAAGACATCGAGTTCCAGATGTCTTTTCTATCCCCTTCAATGTTTTACCCATCTATCAATATTACACATGTCAACACCAATGTCATCATCTATCAATGTTACACATGTCAACACCAATGTCATCATCTATCAATGTCACACCAATATCCTGAAATCTAAAGAATTGATTTTGTCAAACCAACTCGTGGCCGCATGTTGGTCACCTCTATACTTAGGCTTAAAAGATATTCATTAAAATGAGTTCATGACCATGGTTAAAACTTGTTCTTGGACAGATGACCAATAAATAAATAAAATATCTAATTCATTAAAGTTGGTAAAGTGATGACTTTTTTTAGTTTTTTAGATATACCTAAAATTGGACAGTTTAACCCATATTAACCCAAGGGTAGAACTAAAAAACTAAAAACTAAAAACTTTGATAGGCTGTACAATTCTATGGCACAACTTAAAACAGTGTTTGTAAAGATATTTTACAACTTTTATATATCTCAAAGCTATTCATAATCTAAAATAATAAAAAAAACAGTTATTTTTAGTTAGAAAATGCATTTGAAATAATGACTACAAATGACTACAAATGTAGTCATTGGGATAATTCGGGTTAAGACAAGTACAGTACATTTTTTTATTAAGTATTAGTCGGAAAGTAGAAAAAAGCTTGTACTGCTGGTTTTTGATTTCAAGCGCAAATAATTATTGTTCAATTCGGTAATTGCATGTTTATATGAACAAAAATATTATCTCGTCATTGTACTTACACGAAAGCTGTCAGAGTCTTCTTTGGCAGCATTAAAAGCGGAAGCGGGCATGGACACTGTATAAAATCGCAAAGAATTAGCCAAATGAGAACTTTCAAGAAATTATTTAACTTTTTGTTTCCATTCGCATATTTAACACAAAACTTTTTGGAGTCTTTGACGTAAGTAATTGTTTTGACTTAAGATCAAAATTGGCTTTTTTATTTTAAATGAAAAAAAAACTAAACAACCTGAAAAACTTCTATTTTTTTTAAAGCTGCAAAGCCATAAAAAAGCGCGATGAACAATCGGCCGCTTTATCACAGCACGAGGCTTCGTGTATGGACTTCTAAACGATAGCCTATGCTTCAAGTCTGACGTGCGTGTGCCTATTTTTAAATCAAAGCATTCCAGTCGAGAAATAAAGCGCGTTTAAACTGGACTTTGGCCTCTGATTCATTGTTCCAACATAACTGGTATTATAGTAGTATTTTCTGATAAAAATAATACGTTGTCTAACTCGAGCAGTTTTTTAAAAATTTCATAGTCGGTAAATTGCGAAATGCATGGCAATTTTTTAATAAAGTATGAGAATATCAAACATTTTGCAATAAAATAAAATTAATATATAATCGTGAAATTTTAATTTAAAATATGAAGCACTTACTTGTGCGTTGTATTTTTCTTTTACCCATAGCTTTGACGTAATCATTACGATACCACTTATTCGCTTGAGCGTATGACCAAAGTTTTAAAAAAACAATTACGTAAACAGAACACGAACAAAGCGATCCAACTGAAATGAAAAAAATATATAGTCAACTCTTAGAAGTTTTTTCAAAAAAAAATTTTTTTTGGTCGGTGTTTATCAGAAAAGGGACGGTGACGTCAAGTCAGAGCGGTTAAATTAATTTATTAAATTTCAGAGCACAAAATTTAATTTAACATTTATTTTATTTGCCCCAACAGACTATTTCGCCTACATGGGCTCGTCAAGGGGCGGTCAAAAATCTGGATCTTTTGTAGAAAGCCCCCACCATTTATTGCGAGTAATTGTCATCGCCCCACCATCTATAGCAAGTAATTTTTTTTTGGTGAAACTAACCCGGAATCCTCCCTACAAGTTTCTTTTTTATTTCATCCTAGTGTTGTAGGGGGATTTCGGGTTAGTTTCACCAAAAAAAAATTACTCGCAATAGATGGCGGGGGCTTTCTACAAAAGATCCAAAAATCTTATTTAAATAGTCTGTTGAAGCAAATAAAAATGTTAAATAAAATTTTGTCGTCAACATTTATATAGTTTATTTGAACACTGCGATATGAGTATAACCAGCAGGTTTTTGACCAAAATTTACAAAATCACAGCAAACAAACACAAAATATAATCAAAAAACTTTGAAAATAAGACCTCTTTAAATATGATTTCGATATCATAAATTTAAATCGATGTTCTTTAACCGGTTTACTATCATGAAACCATAAAGTTAATTTTGCACGTTTGTGAAATCTCTATTTAAAAACATACAAAAAAAACTTGTGGACGAGTTGAAGCGCACGAAGCACAATATGCGCTTGCGTTGAACTGCAAATTAAAAAACTTATCGATTTTGAAAGTGTACAATATCAATAGACAAGAAAAAAAACAAAAAGAAATGGATTATTAATGTATCAATTGTGTTTCTTATGAAGAAACACAATTGATACATCGACGATAAATTGTCTGTTTTTTGTCACATACCGTATATGCAGATTACATAAGTTACAAGGCTGAATAAAAGTTTTGTATTTTAACCAAAATAAAATTATTTAGACTCGCTATATACCGGTAAGGTTAAACGCGTTAGGAATTTGTGATGGTCATCACCACGAAACATTTGTACAAATGTCAAAGCTGTAAAACGTCAATAACACAGAGTTAGATTTAAGGGTACGCGACGATTTGACGGGACTAATTTGTCAGCAAGCCGATTTGACGGGAAAATAAATAATTTTGATTTACCTTCATTAGCGTTGAAGCGACAAAAAAGTTTGGTGATGTCACTAAGGCAATTGAAAAGACAATTGCAATTGTTCAGCTGGTAAGAGTGAAAATTCGCGTTTAAAATTGTTAAATGCGTTAAATTTAGGGATGTTCCCACCCGAATGTTTTTTATTTGAATTTGCAATAGCTTAATCTCGAATATTCAAATTAAAAAAAGGTACTTAAATAGTTAAATTTTTGAACCAAGGTCGTTTAACATATATCTTTTACGAAATTGAAGTTTGCGGGCGTAGGAAAGTTATGACGTTATAATAAGCATTATACTATATATAAACATTTTTCTACAAACCTATTCTGGTCGGCGCGCATAAACATTTTCTTGCAGATTGGCGTATCAGAAAATTAAGTCGGTTAAGTCCATGGATGTCCAACCTTTTACTCGTCGCGGGCCAAATTTTCGTGTGTGAGTTTATCACGGGCCGCAATCGCTGCAGTAATCAAAGCGATGTTAGTTCGAAAATTTCCGTCCCCAAAACAGGTGTTCTCTAAAAAAAAAGGTCTTCACTCTGCTTAAGGGTTTTATTTTGTCGATTCAATGAATACTATCTGCATGTTCACCATCCCTGGACTAGAGCTTTTCAAAAAGTTTTGCGGTACACTTGGGAATCTCTTGCGTATCACCGACTGGGAAGGTTTAAATCAGGGTGGTCCAACTTCTGCACTCTTGTGGGCCACTTTTCAAAATTATTCGAGTTTGCGGACCGTAACCGGCTAGAAACACCTATTTTCGTCCTAAAATCAGGGTGTTCTCTAAAAAAAAAAAGGGTCTTCACTTGGAATCGGTCTCCAAAATTCCTATTTTCGTCCCAAAGTCAGGGTGGTGTTCTCTAAAAAAAAAAAAAAAGGTCTTCACTCGGAATCGGTCTCTGAAATTATTAATACAAACTGTAAAAAATTACATTTGTTCTCGTAAAAAATTCAATGAAAAACTTGAGCCAAATGTTTCTTGCAAAACTCTTTTAAGATTAGGTCGTGTTTTTGATAGACACACACGAAGTTCATCTTCCACAGACGACTTGCGCAACCCCTGAACTGTTCTGACGGAACCCCGGTTGAAAACCACTGGTTTAAAGGCACTGCAATGATTCAAGATGATTGATCATCTGATTAAAAATTCCTCCGCGGTCCGCACGAAAAGGCTTCGGGGGCCGCGGGTTGGACACCCCTGGTTAAGTCAAAGCGGTTATTATATTAAACTATCAAGCCATGAAAATTATTTTAACTATTTTTTATTAGCTCTAACAGTTTGTTTCGTCTATAGAGCTCGTCAGTAAGCATCAAAAATCTGAAAAACAAATACGAAAAGGAAAGTTTAACAAAGCGATAAAAAGTCGGCAAAAGAACTTAAAAACAAATAAAACACGGCAGTGATTAAAAAGTTAAATCGGTTACAAATATTTTTTGATTAAATTTCAATGTGTCAAATTTTTTTCAGTGCCAGAATCATTAATCATGATATTGGCCATAATACATTCATATTTAGAAACATTAGCGTAAGCAACTAAAAAAAATTTGACACATTGAAATTTAATCAAAAAATATTTGTAACCAGTTTAATTTTTTAATCACTGCTGTGTTTTATTTGTTTTCAAGTTCTTTTGCCAACTTTTTATCGCTTTTTTAAGCTTCCTTTTCGTATTTGTTTTTCAGATTTTTGATTGCTTACTGACGAGTTCTATAGACGAAACAAACTGTTAGAGCTAATAAAAAATAGTTAAAATAATTTTCATGGCTTGATAGTTTAATATAATAACCGCTTTGACTTAACCGTCGTTCAATATTTTTCTGATACGCCGATCTGCAAAAAAATGTTTATGCACGCCGACCAGAATAGGTTTGTAGTAAAATGTTTCTATATAACAGTGATGGCGAACCTATGGCACGTGAGGCCGTGATTACCGGCGCGCGCGACACACACCGTGTTTCTTTTATTATTCCAACCCAGGGATGTCTAATCTGCGGCCCAGCGACGATTTCCAGTTTTCTGGTTATAATAAAGGTTACGAAGAGTTCCGCGAGATTGCTGAAAGACATTTGGGGCGGAAATCGATAAATAAGAGCGAGATTCTATGAGAAAACCTTTTGTTTTTAGAGAACTTCTGAATTTTGGGACGAAAAACAAGAAATTTTAGCAAAATAGATGAAGACCTTTTTTTTAAGAACACCTGAATTTTGGGACGAAAAGTAAGAAAAGTAAGACATCCCTGTGTCCAACCTTTTGTTAACAGAGATGATAAATATACTAATCTAAAAGTCATTTTTATTAATTGAAAAGTAACTATGATGTTTATGAAAATGCTGGCACGTTGAGATAGATAAGCTCATTTCCGCTATCACGATATATAGCATAATGCTTATTATGACGTCATAACTTTCGTACGCCCGCAAACTTCAATTTCGTAAAAGATGCATGTTAAACGACCTTGGTTCAAAAATTTAACTATTTAAGTACCTTTTTAAGTACGTTTTTCTTGTCGCTTCAACGCTAGTGAAGGTAAATCGAAATTATTTATTTTCCCGCCAAATTGGTTCGTCGACGAATTAGCTTGCCGACGAATTTGTCCCGTCGAATTGTCTCCCGCCAAATCGTCTTGCTTCGCCGATTTAACAGGTCTGGGAATCTAACCCAGAACCACCGCGCAGAAAGCAAGAATTCTAACCACTCTATGAACGAGGTGATTAAAGGTTTCAACATTACAAGGATTTAAAAAAATCAAATTAAAAAAACTTGTCATTAAGCATGGGTGATATTGGTGACACTTATCAAATGATCACGTAATAACAGCACTTTTGAAAAATGCTTACTAGGATCAGGTTCCAAACTGAGAGTTCTGAACGGCGGAAGTAATATAACAACAAGCAGATTCACAGTATGAAGAAATTTACCAGAAGTTTCAGATATGTAATTCTAACAGAAAAAAATAACAGTTAAAAACATTGTTTAACAACAATTAGTTAAAAACAACAACCACTATTTAATACAAATATTATTTGTTTTAGATTACAGACAAACTTTTTTTTATTTTATCAAAAAACTTTTAAAAAATTTTCCATTAAAAGTGATGAGCTTGAGAATCATTCAGCCAAACTATTTAACTTATGTTTGTCTTTTTAGAAGTAAACGTTGTGATAAATCGACTTGAATATATTGTCAGATAAATAGAATTAACATTAAGAAACAAAATTTACTTTATTTGTTGCAGTACATGCCTTGCTTAAATCAACCAAGTAAGCCATGTCTAATATCTGTAATGAAGTCATTTAGATCCATCGTATACAGCTGGCTGTTGCTTTTTGTATTAAACAGAGTGACCCATTCTACTCCAAAACAAATGGGAACTGGTCAAAAGCATAAAGTCTATCCCTATTACAGCACGTTTTCCTTGTTGATTACTTAAATCAAAGGCTGTTATCACCATCTTGTCTCTGTTTTAAAACAGCTTCAACCTTTAAGTCTGGAGAAGTCATGTCTTTGCAGACAAGAAAAAAGAGAAGTAACAAAACGAGTGTATGTAGTGGCTTGCAAGGAGTTGGATTACAAGAAACAGGGTTAATTTACCTCTTCAAAAAAAAAAAGCAAAAAAAACTAAACAAAGGCTAACTTGAAATCATTTGATAAAAAGAAAAAACTCTGTCATGCAAGTTTACTCAGTTTGCTGGCAAGTATTGTTTATTTAGACCACGGATATATTGTTTGGGAGGATTAGAAAAATCTGTTCCATTCAACTTTTAAATAAGTTAGTGATAAACAGTTATGTTAAAATACGTACTATCTTTGTAATACTGTATCGTTTTTTTATATCTATGGTTTGGTTGTCCATTAATAGTGCAATTTTCGTAGAAAAATATAACAAACCAACAAGGGCGAAATTCTCGCTCAATGTTGGTCATTGTTTTTTTTTGTTTTTGTTTTTTTGTGCATACCAGCAAAATCCAAAATCTGAAGGCAATTATTGTATTGCATATGTTGTAATTAATAACATTCTAAGCAGTGGCATGGGCAAAAATTTGTCTTGAAAGAGGCGTTTAAAATCAAAAACACCATTACTCGTATAAGTGGTCCTGGTATAGGGCCAAAAACTTTTCCAAGATTACTTCCAAAAAAAACTTTTCCAAAAACAAAATAAAAATTTTGGGCTAATAAGTGACGTTTCGTGCCAATTTAAATATAGTAACTGGTTACCGTTTTTCTTTCTTCCAAGACTAGAGGCGAGCGCGTTTTCGCTATGTTCCTTTAGTGTTTTTTTTCGAACATTGTTCGAATTTTTAGCAAAATATCCGAAAATTTTAAGCGATATCGGCAAGATGTCAAAAAATTTAAATGGTTTGTTCAAAAGTTTGACCTATAATTGCGTTTGCCGTTTTTAGTAACTACTACATAGAAGAAAAATTTCGCGTGATGCTTTAACTATACACCAGTGCTTTTCAAACTTTTTTTCACTACGGCACACTAATAAACTCTGAATTTTCCTGGGGCACATTTGCATTATGAAGACGAAAGCTGCGGCACACTTACAATACTAAATACACTCTTCAAGTTTACATACAAAAATTATGTTTAATATATAACAGTAACACCTAATGAAAGGGTGTGCCTACAGAAATTGTTTTAATACAGGGTACAACAGGGATGTCCAACCAGTGGTGGATATTGGGTGAGGCAAATGAGGCAGTTGCCTCGGGCCCTCCTTGAAAATACCGTATATAGTTTCATTTTGCTGTACATGTTTTTTTAGAGATCACCATGATTTGGGAGAAAAATAGCGAAATATGAGATCAAGTCGAAGTGAAGACCTTTTTTATTTTTTTAGAAATCAGTATGATTTTGGGAAAAATAAGGGAAATACAAGATCAAAGCCCCCCTTTTTTTAAAGAACACCAATTTTTGGGAATCCTTGCCTCGGGCCCCTAACTTTAAATATCCGTCACTGTGTCCAACCTTGCTTTAATTTGGGCCAAATTTTGAATCAAGCCAAAGTCGCTGGGCCGCAAAAAGCTTGTCATGTAGAATCTCGCTGCAATTTCTTCATTTTTGTCTCTAAAATCAAGTGCTCTGTAAAAAAAAAAGATGGACCAAGACTCTATCTATGGCTTTTTGTCAAAACACGAAAATTTCGCGGCACACAGTTTGGGAAACCCTGCTATACACTATACATCGTTCACTGTATGTCCGACTTCCCTACCGAAACACGGCTAATGGGTTTTAATTGCGAAAACGATGGCGAAAACCGTTATTTAAATTTTACCGCATTTAAAAAGAAATTCGAAAATTTGAAACTTTTGTGATATTTGCTGCTTGCACGCCGGGTGTGACATTCGATGCCCATTGTTGAGAGCCGGCAACAGTCATTTAATTCCTAGTTTTTTTTTATCTATGAAATATCTAGTTATTCTAGCTTTTATTGTGACATTATTGTCATTTTTTTATGACGTAGTTTGTTTTTAGAAGATTATCCAGGATATTGTAGTTTTGTCATAGCTTAATTTTATTACTTGATAAAGTAGGTAAACGCTTACACAAGTCGAATTTTACGATCTCAAATTATCAATTGTAACATAACAGTTTACCTTACAACCTTAAAGGCTCGTTTTTACTTCTTTGTTTGTTTTATTGATTTTTTTCCGCATTTAAAATCTAAGCGAAGCGAAAAGTATCAATAGAACAAACAAAGAATGCTCCCCCACGCTTGTAGTGGAAACGAGCCCTCTTACCTGCCCTTTAACCTTAAACGTCGAAAAATGCGACGGCGCAAAGCATAGCTCGCGGGGCTTACTAAACAAAGCGGTTGTTAAGAAAAAAGTCGAGCGGGGTACAGGGGACAAAGTCCCCCGCACTTAAAAAGATGTTAGAATTGTATCGGCCTCCTTTTTTGAGGCTGGTTGTGCCCTGCATGCAGCCAAGGAGAAGCATCAGCTTTAAGATCTCGTTTGACTGGAAAAAATTTGGAAATGCTAAACATTTTGCATTCCAACAAGAACAAGTTGTAAATTTAAAATATTGCATATGTGTTATTGTTAGTTTTGTTGAATAAAAGATAAAATGTATAGCTTCATGTTTCCAAAGTTTTAAAAAATTATTCTAGAATAGGATTCGAAATTTTAGATTCAATTTAATTATTCTAGAATATCAAATTATTCTGGAATGCCCATCCCTACTTTTAGCTCACCTACCATGACGTAATGCTCTTCTAATGTGGTTTTTGTCAAAGTTTTACCATTTTTGCCTATTGTCAAAACCGAAGTTGCATCTTGTCTGCTATCAACATATATGCCATTGACCAGTTCAAAAAATCTGTCTTCTTCAGCTCTGATTTCTTGCTCATATTATTTCTTTGTCTTCTTAATTTATTTTTGTCAACTACAAACGATTTGTCAGATGGTGTTATAATTCCAGCATCTTAAAGCGCACTGTTTGCAATAGCAGCTCCAGCTCAATCAGACACTTGATACCTCTCCCCTATACATGCTAAATTTTGGATACAGTTTTTGATTCTGCTGTGATTTTTCTAATAATGTTAAATTCTCATACTTGTTTGTGGTGTCTGATTGTACAGATTTAGTTTCTGATGAAGAGCAAATGATGTTGTGATAAACTTGTACTAGGATCTGATGCTAAAAAACAAGCTAAACTTGCAACCGGGTTTCCTTTCCTGCCTTTGTGCCATTGGTCAAATAAAAAATCTCCTATATCTGGTGATTCTACAATATCAAGACACTTTTGTTTGTGTTGGTCTTTTTGGTCTTCGTAAAAAGAATAATCCCTGTCACTCATATGTAAATTGGTTTGTTTCTCCCATTCTCTTCTTCTTGATAGGTCCTGACAAAAAATATCAAAGATTTTTTGTCAATATTCAAAGATGGATTAAATTTTTGAATGTATAACAATTCCTTTATCAAATGTTTTCACCAATGATTTGAAAAACCTAAATTGCACAATCATTACAGTCGATTTTATGGTTTGGATTGTCAACTTGGTGTTTTGCTACATCAGTTTCTTGTCAGAGTGGAGAATCGATGTTGTGGTTATTGAGTCTGGTGATCTGGTTTGTCCAATATATGAAGCTCCATAATCACATTTTAGTTGATAGATGACATTGAATTGCTGCAGATGAGGTTGTTTGTCTTTATACGAAAATAATTTCTTCAATTTACATATTGTGTGTATTAAACATAGTTTCATGTTTGTGTTAAAGTTTCGGAAAAAAGAATTTATTTCTTTGGACAGTTGACAAGAAATTTCTCAAACATAAGGAAATTAGATATAAAAAATTTTTTAATGGTTGATCAATTGTGTTTGATTGTGGAGCAGAATTATTTTGAAATTGAAATTTGATTAAAAATTGTTTAATATGTTTATTTATGAAAGATTTTGGATAACCATTGCATAGAAGACTTTCAAAAATATTTTGGATTTCTTTGTGCTTGTTTATATAGGTGTTGCAAATATTGTGAAATCTATTTAATAAAGCTTTGTTAAAACTGAATGAGCACATTTTCTATTGAGTATAAAGTCTGGTGTGAGTTGGTTCTATATACAGAAATATTAATATGTTGGTGCTTAAAATAATTTTACTCCACAATCAAACGAAATTGTTCTCAAAATAATTCTACTACACAATCAAACAGAATTGTTCTTAAAATAATTCTATTCCACAATCAAACACAATTGATCAACCATTAAAAAATTTTTTATATCTAATTTCCTTATGTTTGAGAAATTTCTAATCAACTGTCCAAAGAAATAAATTCTTTTTTCCGAAACTTTGACACAAACATGAAACTATGTTTAATACACACAATATGTAAATTGAAAAAATTATTTCCATCTGCAGCTATTCAATGTCATCTATCAACTAAAATGTGATTGTGGAGCTTCATATATTGGACAAACCAGATCACCAGACTCAATAACCACAACATTGATTCTCCACTCTGACAAGAAACTGATGTAGCAAAACACCAAGTTGACAATCCAAACCATAAAATCGACTTTAATGATTGTGCAATTTAGGTTTTTCAAATCATTGGCGAAAATATTTTGATAAAGGAATTGTTATACATTCAAAAATTTAATCCATCTATGAATATTGACAAAAAATTTATTTCACTGTATTTATTTACCACTTAATCTGTCTTTATTTTACTTTAACAATAGTGTTGTGCAGTAAATGTTCAAACTCAGTGTTTATTTTTCGTTTCAAATTTTAAACCACTTTATTTTGTATATGCCCAAATTGCTGTTGTATCAATTTAATTTTAAAGTTACTTGCAGATAACTCCATTTTATCTAGTAGTATATGTTGGCAACATTTTGTTTTGTTACATCATAAATTATCTATATAAATTTAAATTTTCAAATTTACAATTAATTCTTTAGTTTGTGCCTACAAGAAACTAAGTGGAAAGGTAGTAAAGCAAGGAACATTGGAGGTGGATGTAAAATATTTTACAATGGAGCTGATGGAAGAAAAAATGGGATAGGGATAGTGCTGAGGGAGGAGCTGGCTGAAAGTGTTCTGGAGGTGAAGAAGGTGTCAGACAGACTGATGGCCATGAAGCTGGAGGTAAATGGGTCCATCCTAAATATAGTAAGTGCATATGCTCCACAGGTTAACAACAGCATGGAGGAGAAAAATGATTTTTGGGAAGACCTGGATGGATTGATAGAAAGTATATCAACAGAAGAGAGGATAGTTCTTGGTGCAGACCTTAATGGACATGTGGGCGAAGGAAAAATAGGGGATGAGGAAATAATGGGGAGGTATGGTGCTGGAACAAGAAATAAGGAAGGATCAATGGTTGTGGATTTTGGGAAAAGGATAGATTTGGCAATTGTCAATACTTATTTCAAGAAGATCAACACAGGGTGACGTATAAGAGTGGAGGAAAAAGTACCCAAGTAGATTATGTGATGTGCAGAAGGAGGAACCTGAAGGAAATGTGCAATTGCAAGGTAATATTGAATGAGTGTGTCACAAAGCAGCACCATATGGTGGTATGCAAAATGGCTCTTATGGTGAAAAAGAAAAAAGCAGAGAAAGTAAAGCCAAAGATACGATGGTGGAAACTGAAAAAGACAAGCTATCAAGAAGCGTTTAGACAAGAGGTGACCAGGATTCTGGGAGGCAAGGATGGGTTACCTGATGAGTGGGACAAAACGGCAGAAATGCTAAGAAAAACAGCTGAAACTGTACTGGGAGTGACATTTGGGAAATGAAAAGGAGACAAGGAGACATGGTGGTGGAATGAGGAAGTTCAAAAGAGCATAAAAGAAAGAGGCAAAGAAAGCATGGGACAAAACAAGAAATGAAAATACCAAAAAAGTATACAAAGAAAAGAAGAGTAAGGCAAAGAAGGCAGTTACAATGGCAAAGGGACGTGTGTATGATGATTTGTATTCTAGATTGGAAACAAAAGAAGGTGAAAAAGAGTTGTACAGATTGGCTAGGCAGAGAAACAGAGCATGGAAAAATGTATAGGGCACGCTGTTAGTACATGGTCTGCAGTTTGCTCTGAGGCGCCACACTCGCAATTTGGTGAAGGAGCAAGACCCCATTTGTGCATGGATGAATGGAATCGCCCAACACCAGTCCGCAGGTGGTTGAGCTTAACCCAAGCTGCTTGGGGTAAACCCATCCCAACAGGCCTGGCACTGGTCCCGGGCACAAAAGCACGGAGCCTGGAAGCACTTTCACAGTACTCTGCGTTCCATTTGTGATTTGTCCATTCAGAGGCGCGGATGCCAAGTCTGGCAAGATTGTCCAAGAGATTCTGCACACCTGGCACCTGGCATCTGGCACCCTGTGAGGGTTATAAAGGATGAAAACGGTAACGTTATGGTAAATTCAGAGGCAGTGTTAAAGAGATGGAAGGAGTACTTTGAGAAACTAATGAACGAAGAAAATAACAGAGAACCTAGGACAGAGGAAGCAGAAGTGGTTAATGAAGAGGTAAATTGTGTCAGTAGAGAAGAAGTAAAGAACGCACTAAGAAGGATGAAAAAAGGTAAAGCGGTTGGACCAGATGAGTTGCCAGTAGAAGTTTGGAAGTGCATGGGGGAGATGGGAATAGAGTTTTTGACCAGACTGTTCAACAGACTATTAATGGGTGAACGGATGCCAGAAGAATGGAGAAGGAGTGTGCTTATCCCAATCTATAAAAACAAAGGAGACACACAGTGCTGTGGAAACTACAGAGGAATAAAGCTAATGAGCCACACAATGAAAGTATGGGAAAGAATTATTGAAACCAGGTTAAGGGATAGAATGGAGATCAGCAAACAGCAATATAGATTTATGCCAGGAAAGGGAACTACCGATGTTATGTTTGCTTTAAGAATGTTAATGGAAAAATACAGGGAAGGTCAAAGAGAGCTACATTGTATATTCGTGGACCTAGAGAAAGCTTACGACAGGGTTGCACGGGAAGAGCTGTGGTACTGCATGAGAAAATCCAGAATAGTGGAAAAGTATGTGCGACTAGTACAGGATATGTATGAGGGAAGCGAAACAGTGGTGAGGTGTGCAGTAGGAACTACAGAAAGTTTCAAGGTCAAGGTTGGACTGCACCAGGGATCAGCGTTAAGTCCATTCCTGTTTGCAGTGATAATGGACAGGCTAACAGATGAAGTAAGGAAAGAACCACCATGGACGATGCTGTTTGCTGATGATATTGTAATTTGCAAAGAGACCAGGGAAGAAGTGGAGCGGAGATTAGAATCCTGGAAGTATGCATTGGAAAGAAGAGGGATGAAAGTAAGTAGGTCGAAGACCAAATATCTTTGCATAAATGGAGGAAATGACGACGAAACAGTGAAGATGGAGGATACAAAAGTGCCAAGAGTAAAGGAATTTAAGTATTTGGGATCAACGGTGCAAGAAAGTGGTGGTTGTGAGAGGAAGGTAAAGAAGAGAGTACAGGCAGGATGGAACGGATGGAGAAGAGTATCAGGAGTAATCTGCGACAAGAGGTTACCAGCTAGAGTAAAAGGAAAAGTGTACAGTTCAGTGGTAAGACCAGCAATGGTGTATGGACTTGAGACAGTAGCAGTCACAAAGAAACAAGTGGAAGAGATAGAAGTCGCAGAGATGAAAATGTTGAGGTTTGCTATGAGAGTGACAAGAAAAGACAAGATTAGAAACGAGCACATCAGGAGTACCGTTAAGGTAGAACGGTTAGGAATGAAGATGAGGGAGGGCAGGCTGAGGTGGTATGGACATGTCATGAGGAGAGACCAAGAGTATGTAGGAAGAAAGATGATGGAAATGGAGTTAACAGGAAAGAGGAGAAGAGGGAGACCAAAGAGAAGATTTTTAGATGTGGTAAAAGAAGATATGAAGGAAGTTGGTGTAAAGGAGATGGACATTGAAGACAAAAAGATGTGGAAAATGATGATACGCTGTGGCCACCCCTGACTAATGGGAAAGGCCGAAAAGAAAAGACAATTAATTCTTTAGTTTAACACAGTTGATGATGGAATGAGTTATAATTCTGAACTGTCCTGAATAGAACAATGTTTCAAAATATATGGGTTTTACTTTTTATTTTGAAATTAGTTAAGCATTCCAAATTTTATGCCCTGTGAATCATAACAAATTTTTAAAACAATAAGAATCTAACTTACTTTTCAATGTTAAAGCAAGTCTCAAGTTAAATCTAAATACCATAACTATAGCATCATGACCAACAAAAAGTAATTTGAAAACTATACAACTAAATTGAAACAGTATCATTATTAAATTATGGTTTTTTTAGTCCCAATAAAAATTTCTTAAAAGTACATAAATAGTTGGTTTTGTATTTGATTTTTGTGGTACATAAACAGCTTGCACACAGCTAACACAACAGCACAGCAAATACTTTTACCTCAACATGAAAGCCTTTTTCACTTTTGCACCTTACATAAAACTCTTAAAAATATTTTGTTTCACACTTATGCAAAATTAAACAGAGCATGGTAATGAATGTATTCAGTTATGCAGCTAAGTGAAACATTAAATGTATAAACCTATAATTTCACAGCTATCCAAATTGTCACTATCTACTTAAATTTTTTGTTGATTTTATTGCATAAAAAATTTTAATACTGGTACTACCAAAGAACAAGTGCAGTTAAATACTAAACCTAAAATTTTCCCAAATAAACACATATATGTAATTTAAAAAAATATATAATTTATCACCAGACTAGTTTTTACAAACTTACTCTTGCTAAAAGACGTTCAATGTGGAATGCCAACACAATAAAAATGTTAGATCCTATAAAAAAAGTTAATCAGTAAATTTTTAAGAAAAAAAGGAGTTGTAAACTTATTTTTAAATAGAAACTTAAATCAACTTAAAAAATGAGATTTTACATTAAGACAAAAACAAAAAAAATTTTTTTGACCAAAAATTAAAAGAACATTAGGCCATTTATAAGGCTGATGGAAAACAGCTTTAACCCATGCCACAGGATCAACCAAAATTCCATATCTGCAAAAAAGAAAAAATTAAAGTAGCAGTGAATACTACCACTAAATGAAAAAAATACTCACTTTAATATATTTTCCAAAAAGACTCGAGTATTTGAAATAACCTACAATAAAATACAAAAAATAAAAAGATTAATCTTTCAAACATGGTTTATTTGAGTGAAGCTTTATCAGTATTGTTTTTATCAATTTCAACTTTTTGGTGCAATTGCAAAATTGCATCATGCATTTATTTTCATTCTTTTGCCTACTTCATAAAAGTAGATATCTTTTTCGAATTAAAAAATCATATTTAGTTAAAAAAAACTGAAGATATTGTTTGATTGGCATAAATAATGACCTCCAACAATATTTATTTAAATATATCTTTTTAGAGTTTTTATGTTTTAGTTTTGAAGCAAGCATCCAAAATTTAGAAGCAATTAAATTAATTGAGCAATAAAAATAAACTTGTTGGAAGCTTAGCAAGCAAACAACATCTTTGTCTTTTAAAATAAGCAAGTTTTATGTTTATAAAGCAATAGCATCACCAAACATAATTAAGAAAAAAAAAAAAAAAATTAAATTATTAAGAAACTTCAAAAAAGAAAGAGCTAAATAAGAAAATAAGAAAAATAAAGTCTGGAAAAAACAAGAAAAAAGCATTGAAAACTTAGGTAAAATAAGTAAGCAACCAAGATTTACAGCAAACGAAAAATAAAACTGACAAAAATTAATAGCCACAAATAAGACTTCATTTCTTTGGCTTTAATTTTTTTTTCACAATGTAGCTAAATCAGTAAATCATTCAATACTAAAAAATCTACATATTACAAATAGCAAAAAATATCAATAACAAAAAACTACACAAGAGATATCATGATTTTTTTATAGTAATCAAACACTTGATGACAAAGTCGTCGTCGTCATCGTTTGAAGGGCATCCACTCCAGGCCAGACACGAACAAAACTGGGGCCAAGGGTTTATCCTTTTACTACCCCAGACTGCTGCACTGCCTGGATCAAATGCTGGCAGTAACGTCATTAAGCCAGCATCGAGTTTCGTCATCCAAAACCGTCAGATCTCGTGCTCCATGTGGTGCCCAATGTATAGGGCACGCAGTTAGTACATGGTCTGCAGTTTGCTCAGAGGCACCACACTCGCAATTCGGTGAAGGAGCGAGACCTCATTTGTGCATGGATGAATGGAATCGCCCAACACCAGTCCGCAGGCGGTTGAGCTTAACCCAAGCTGCTCGGGGTAAACCCATCCCAACAGGCCTGGCACTGGTCCCGGGCACAAAAGCACGGAGCCTGGAAGCACTTTCACAGTACTCCGTTTTCCATTTGTGATCGTCCATTCAGAGGTGCGGATGCCAAGTCTGGCAAGATTGTCCAAGAGATTCCGCGCACCTGGCACAAACGAGCATCTGGATCTTAGTCTCACTTGGCAAGTATCTGAGGACCAACTTAAAAGACCATGCAACATATGATCGGGGTCCAGAGATCCATGGTAAGCCAAGGAGAGTGTCACTCCCAGTCGGCAAAGCTCAGCTGGCTGGATGCCTGAGAGTACAGGTAGGTGGTCCGTTGGAGTGGGACGCAGGCATTCAGTAACTATGCGCAAGGCATCATTCAAGACACTGTCAATGAGGCAAGTGTGACCACTGCGACACCAGACTGGTGCACAGTACTCAGCTGTTGAGTAGACTAGGGACAAGGTGGCTATGCGTAGTGTTTTAGCAGCAGCACCCCATCCCGAGCCCATGAGTTGCCTCAGCAGTGTGACATGCGATGATAGTTTTTTGTGCAATGCCACTAAATGGTGACGAAACATGAGCGATTTGTCCAGTTTTACCCCAAGATAAGTAGGAGTTGGACCGAATGGTAAAAGTCTACTATTGTTGTAGACCTTTAGCTCACGTTTGGCCTCTCAATTATTTAAGTGAAAGGCTGCCCTCACCATCTTAGTGTGACTGAGCTTCGACCTCCAAGTCTGGAGATACACTGACAGTGTGGACATGTCTTGGCTTAATGTCCCCTCCAAGTCTTTCCAGTTTCCAGAAGAGTGCAAAAATGCTAAATCATCAGCATAAGCAAACTTTCTGGAAATCATGGAAGGAAGATCGTACGTATAGATGTTAAATAGGAGGGGAGCCAAGACCAATCCCTGAGGAACGCTGTTTTTAAGACAGCGTAGCCTGCTTTGCTTGCTGTCACTGGTGTTAACAGTGAAACTTCGATTTCGGACAAGCTCCATGATCATTTTGACCATGTACTTATCCGGAAGTAGTCTCAGCAGCTTGCAGGTAAGGCCACGGTGCCAGACAGTGTCATAAGCAGCTGTCAGATCGATAAATACGGCACCGGCCTTCTTTTTAGCCTCGAAAGAATCCTCGATGTTCTGGGTTAGCAGAACAACTTGATCTATGCACTGATGACAAAGTAATAAATCAACATTAAATCATCAACAATTTTTAATTTAAACTTAAGTTAACTGTAAAACTACTTAAAAAATTCAACTCTACCAATTAAAAAAATGCAATTGTAAAAATTTCAAATGTATTTTTTAATATAGAAAAAAAATTCATCCTTACTAAAAGAACCACACATAAGTTTAAAAATCCTCTGTAATCATCAAAACCACTAGTAGAGCTAAACAACGATTGTCGAGGACTGTGACAGCTACAAAAATAAATAATAGATCATGAATACATGATATAAAAACAAGCAATAAGTACATAATTGATACCTAAATGTTTTCACTAAAAATTAAATCTTTTATTGAAAAATCAGTTTCAATAAAGTACTAATAAGAAATGTGCAAAAAATCATGCCAATATATATTTTTTTTAATTATTTTTTATTAAGAGTCCAAATTTTCCGTTAAGAATATATGCAGACCAGTCAAAAGAAAATTAGGGAATAATGGCATGAAAAAAGTTAAGACCATGGTGTACAAATAATATATAATTAAAATCTATAATTGCTATCTGTGGAACATCCATTTTACTCACGTTTTCATTCCGTAAAAAGGAATTTCTTTAACTTTTTCTGATTTATCTTCATGATTTACCAGTCGATTTTGATATTTATTGTTGGTTGCATCACCTACAGAACTTGTACTAACAGAACGATTTCTTCTTTTACGAATAGTTTCTGTTCCCATTGTTCTATCTAAGCTTTTAATCTTAAACTAATACATTGTCATTCATAATCCAAATAAACAACTTACTAATTCAGTACCGGTAATTTACAAATATTCTTAATATTGAACATAGACCACCCTAACCAGTAATCAGTGTAAAGTTAAAATTACAAATCAAGAGCACCACATGAAATTAGTGAAGCGGAAAAGCAGTATGTAGGGGAGAGCCTCCAACAGTGCGCCACTTTTCAGATTTTTTCAAAATTTCGGAAACTGAAAAGGTATGAATGAAAAATTTTTATGACGTTTTAATCTTATTTAATTGGTATTTAAAGTGCATAATTAGGCTTTTTGTTGAAACTTGGAGCATAGGTTTAACAGTGCGCCATTACGGCTCCAACACTGCGCCACTTTTTTTTTTTTTTAAGCAACTTAGCTTTATATCACCTGATTAATAAAATTTTTAAGTTCTTTTTGTTCATACGTTTTTCTTTGTTGTAACACTAAAATATGTGGAACTCATACGTCAAAAAATATTATTTTTATTCTTTTTGAACAAGCAAATGCAAAGTTTACCATTAATAAGTCAACATATAACATGTAATTTATGAATAAACACAAAAACATAAAAAATAAAATTATTTTAATTAGCAAATAATAAAAGAAAACAAATGAACAACTTTTACTTTTTTAAAATTAAAAAAATAATACACATTTTAACTTGTGGGTATCCTACACCAGTGGCGTGCGGTCAGGGCATGCAAGTCATGCGTTGCATGACCAGCGAATTCTTGTACGATGACCTTTATTTCTAAACGAAATAATGAACAGCGCTGCTTTGGGTCGAAATTAGGAAAGGTGAGCTGGTTTGAGACGAAAAGTAGAAAATCAGGGACAGATTTCAGGTGAAGACCTTTTTTTTTTAGAGAACACCATGAATTTTGGGTGAAAAATAAGAAAAATGGGATTTATTTCAAGCGATGACCTTTTGCTTTTTGGAGAACAACATGATTATAGGACAAAAATTGGTCTATGTCTTAGTACCTTGCACAGAGTTCTTTCTGCTACCTATAAAATATTGCATGCACTATCCATTAACTACCCATAAAATACCCAATTGCATGACCAGTTTTTGGCGTACCAGTTGCATGATCAGTCTCAGAGGTCACCGCACGCCACTGTCCTCCAGTGTGACAAGTTGAAAAGAAATCGATATAAGTTTTCACATCAAGAAAAAGTGCCAAGGGAGTAAATCATAAGTACCATTGGTAGAATCATAACTACATCATCTTTATCAACGCCAGCAACGTCATCTTCAGATAAAAAAAAAATATATGAGCGTCCACATTTTTTGTCATAATTCTTTTCAAAAACTTTACTTCAAATTCATTATCTTCGTTGTCTTCATTCAGAATTTTTCCACGGTGGTAATGAAAAATTGAATGAGGCTTTTTCATTTTGAATTTGACTTTTTTTTTGTCTTTATATTTATCCTCCTAACCGCAGGAAAGCGACGGAGGCGCTAATACATAGGGTAAGTGTTATGAGTTCCACTAGTATCTGCAGTTAGCTCTTTTATTTATACGGAGTTACACGATAGCTATACGACTGAATCTGTAAGTTATACTAATAGTTTATCACGCGGTTAACCACACTTAACAAACCAGAGAGAAGAAGGCAGTAGAGCCGTGCGCTATGACGTCACATACTATAACAACCCCCTTTTAAGAAGCTTTTTAGCGAAAAGGTTGTCTAAGAAAAATATTAGTACGTTGTACGAGCCCGATTAATAAACATGCACAAACTATATACAATACGGCACAAGCGTTATGAGTTTTACGCTACTTCATACAAAATCTCTTAAATGATTAGGAAAGCGTTTTTGTCTCACGCTTCGCCGCGAGGTTGGAGATGGTGGGAAGACTTCATCTTCAAAATGGACGTGACGTTCGTCTGATGTCATCATTTCCTCTTTGGGGTCTCCCCCTTCGGTGGGGAGAGGGCGAATAAAACGTCTATTGCGCCAACAGACTCGACCGCTCGGTAGTTTTATGTGGTAGTCGCGGTTTCTCCCGACGCCGATGATGAGTCCCGATCGCAACCATTTTTTTGTAATATGGTCTTGAATTCGAACATGTTGTCCGATTTTTAGTGGGTTGAGGTGTTTTGCGCGTTTATTGTATTCGGTTTCTGCAGCCACTTGTAGATTTGATAAAGCTGCGTCCCACTTGTCGAATTTGTTTTGCCAATCTTCCTTGAAATATTTCAGTTTAGCTGGGACGATTGAACGTAGCGGGGCGCCGTATAAAATTTCGGCTGGTGATAACCCATGGGCCTTGGGTGTGTTAACCCATTCGATTAGGCCGCTGCTAAATTCATCGCAGTCGAGACTACCATGCTCAGCAGTTTTGGCAACAAGGTGCTTCATGGCTTTCACTGCTGCTTCTGCATGTCCGTTTGACTGTGGGTAATGTGGAGTACTTATGGTGGAAGTTACTCCCCATTTCTTGAGAAACTGTTGAAACTTGCTTGATGTGAATTGCGGTCCTCCGTCAGTTCTGATTCGTACTGGTACCCCTGTGTCCACGAAAAATTTTCTTATAGTGCTGATTATCTGATGTGAACTAGGGTCATGAGAGAACTCGCTGAGCTTAATCCATCTCGACAGACGGTCTACATAAACCAGGTAAGTCTTACCGGCATAATAAAATAAATCTGCAGATACGTCTTCAAAGGGTCTTGATGGGAGGGGATCGCGTTGTAATGGTTCCTGTTGCAAGCTTGGTTGGTGCTCTTGGCATTTCGTGCAGGCTTCAACGGTATTTTTGATGTCGCTATTGATTCCTGGCCAGTACACTATTTGACGCGCTCTTTGTTTTGTTCTTTCGATGCCTTGATGTGAGGCATGTAGCTTTGTGAGTATTTCTTTTCTTTTCTGTACCGGCACCACAATGCGATGGCTGTTCAGGAGAATTAATCCATCTTCGAAAGTAAGCTGATCTTTCAGCTTTTTGAAAGGTTGAGCTGATGGATATTCGTTTCCTTTTGAAAAGTTGCTTTTAATAGCAGTGATTAATTGTTGTGCTGCTTCGTCCTGCTGAGTACTTTCTTTTAAGTCTTCCAGCATTGGATCGATAAATGTTTCTTTTGTGACTTCTGGGTCTTTTCCTCTCAGAATTGTAGAAACGTTTTTGCAGATCATTCTGGTTGTGTCTACGTTTATGATATCTTCTGGTTCTGGGTCGCGGCACGGTGCTCGTGACAACGCGTCGGGGATCACATGGTCTTTGCCTTTTCTCCAGGTGGTGTGGAATATAAAGGCGCTGAGTTTTTCTTTAAGTCTCTGAATCCTGGGATTATCCACCATATCGAGTGTCTGGGTATTCAGGATTGACTCTAATGGCTTGTGATCTACTATCAGCTCGAATTTGGGTAAGCCTTGCAGATATATGCGGCATTTATGCATAGCCCAAACAACAGCGAGCAATTCCAGTTCAACCATAGCGTAGTTGGCCTCAGTCTCAGTTATAAAACGTGATCCTGCTTGAACCAATTTCCACGTTTCTTGATGTTTTTGCAAAAGTGCAAAACCTAGACCTTTCAACCGAGATGCATTTGTTTGCAGCATCGTTTCCAGATTGGGGTCGAATGCAACCAAAATATGGGGGCTACAAAGAATGTCTTTTGTCTTTGTAAATGCTTCTTCATGCTGGGGTGACCAGAGAAAAGCATTTTTTGGTTTGAGCAAGTCCCGAAGTGGGCCTGCTGCTTCACTGAGTAGGTGAGTAAATCCGCCCAGCTGGTTTGCCATACCCATAAAAGATCGTAATTCAGTTATGTTGGTTGGAGCAGGGAATTCAGAGATTGCTTCAATTTTCGTGGGGTCTGCTTTAATACCGTCGCTGCTCACTATATATCCGACATATCTCACAGCACTTTGTAGTAACTGCACTTTCTTCGGATTAAGAGTAATACCGTGTTCTCGACATCTGTTTAGTACAGCCACTACGGTATTCAAGTGCTCCTGTGCAGTTTCGCCTTGAATAAGAATGTCATCTACCACTTTTTCGACTTTTTCAATGCCTTGCAGAGCTTCATCGCCTCTTGCGCAATATTCGTCTTGAGAAGAAGCTAGTCCCATCGGAGCTCGAAGGAATTTAAATCTTCCGAACGGCGTAATGAATGTGGTAAAGTCTTGACTTTCTTTTTCTAAAGGTACTTGCCAGTATCCTTTAGTGGCGTCTAATGTTGAGAAAAATTTAGACGAGGAAGAAATATTCGTAATAGCTTCAGCAGGTGATTTAGATGGATGATATGGACGGCGTACGTATTTGTTCAATTTCTGCAAATCAATACAGAGACGAATTCCACCATTGGGTTTTTGTACAACGACCATAGGGTGCACCCAATCAGTTGCTTCTGTTACTGGTGCAATGACTCCGGCTTGTACGAGTTGGTCAAGCTCTGTCTTCACCATCCTTCTGAAAGCTAAAGGTATTTGGCGTGGAACAGGTAAAGCAAATGGAACAGCATCATCTTTCAAGGAAATTTTCATGGGTTTACTGTTCATTTCCCGTAATGTTGTGTCTTCAGAAAACACATCGCTGTACGATTTTATCAACTTGTTCTCAATTTTATTAATTTCTGCTTCAGTTGGGTTCTCTGATATAATGAATCTTGTGTTCTCTGCTTTTGATATGCTTGCTAATTTTCGAGGTGTTTTTGATGAATTTATCGGTTGAGGATACGTGTCAGGTAGAATGTTAACCTGTTGACATACGTACCAAGCAAGCAAAAAATCTTCTACCTCAGGACAGACGTAAATGGTTTCTTCCACGAATCGGCTGCAGTATTCGATGATGCATGGGAAAGTCCCTACGCATTTTACGGTCTGCCGGTTTACTGCACTAAGAGTGTCTTGATTTGGCGGCATTAGATTAGCAAGGTCTATTCCGAGCCGTTGAATGATGTTTACCCCAACAAGACTTGCTTCAGCACCTGTGTCTGGTGTAGCTTCTGTGGAACCTAACGGGTTACGATGTTTAAGAGAAAAAAGATTAACAGTTATTTTGGGCGCCGCGGAGTTAGCGAAATTTGCATTAGCATTGCATCTACGGTTTATTTGTCCCGTTAACTTTTTCTTCGTTTCTTCGCGTCTGTTGAACCCGGGTTTGTTGTGAAAGCACACTGATGTAAAGTGACCTTTTTTGCGACATATTAAGCACTCTGTATCCTTTGCGGGACAGTGGGTTTGACCTTTTGGTGGGCAGGTCTTTTTACCGCATTTTGTACAGGGCGTTTTAGTGCGCTCTTTAGATTTAGAGAAATTTCGGCGAAATTTGCTTTGGTACGCTTTTCTCTCATTCAGCTGTCGGCTTATTCGCGCGTCGTCTAGTTTTGCTGACTCTTCCGATCTGCATAAATCAGTGACGGTCTGAAGATCAGGTAATGGGGACATGGCTAGGAGCTTTGTTCGAGTCTCTTTGTCATATATTCCCGACATGATTTTTGTGACTAAACGACGATTTAAACATTCATTGCACAAGTCTGCGTCTCTCGCCAAAGTTTTAATCGCGATTAAAAACGAATCGAAGTTTTCGCCCGCCGCTTGCTTTCTCTCTTCAAATGCGACGCAATCTAACGCTATATTTCTTTGACTCCGGATGTAATTTTTAATTTTGTCTAACACTTCGTCTGGTTTAAGTGTCGTATCATCCGGGATAAGAAGTACGTGTTCTACGGCTTCTCGCATGTCCATCGAAAAAAAACCGCGAAGCAATGCCAACTGACTGCTCAATGGCAGCTCTGTTGCAAGCGAGACCGTAGCATAATCGTTGTACGATTTACGCCATTTCGCAAATTCAGCTAACGAAATTCCCACCTGCAGTGTCGAAGGCTTTTGTGCGTCCGCTTTGGTTCGCCTTGCCTCGTTGTTAGAATTGTTGACGTCAATGGTTTGCTCACGTGATTCGCTTCTCTCGCTGTTCGCGCATTGGGCCAGCTGCTGTGGCGAAAATTTTTCGATTATTTGTTGCAATTGTCGCTGACTTTCGACATTCTGTTCTTGTGTTTGTCTTTGCATTGACAACTGTGCTTCTAAAAAAGTTTTTAACCAAGAAGGAGGTTCATCATTATTAATATTACTATTCGCGTTTTGATTAGATTGAGATAATTCGGCTATACGTTTGTTTGCTGCTTCTAATTCTGCTTGCAGCTCTCGATTATTTCTTGCCATGTCTCTTTTATCTTCAATCTTTTACAAATCTCCGATCACGAACTTGCAGTATACTTTTATAATGGTTCGTAAGCTTATTTTCTTTAAACGAATTTATAAGCTGACTGTCGACGACGCCATGTTATGAGTTCCACTAGTATCTGCAGTTAGCTCTTTTATTTATACGGAGTTACACGATAGCTATACGACTCAATCTGTAAGTTATACTAATAGTTTATCACGCGGTTAACCACACTTAACAAACCAGAGAGAAGAAGGCAGTAGAGCCGTGCGCTATGACGTCACATACTATAACAGTAAGCAATTACCCCGACCTGCTTCCGAAGATGCCAAGATATTGCTGTTCGCTTGTAATTTAATAGAGATATGATTGTAATTTAGAACTGCTTGCCAAGAACACAGGAAAGTTCCGTAAAATGTCTTTCCCAAGGACACAACAGAATGGCGCGAGTGGGTTTTAAACCGAGACTGTGTTGGTCACGAGCCCGGCGCTTTAACCACTCGACCACGTTGCCGACTACCACAAAATCACCAATATTCAGTAACTATTTTTCGTTTAGATCATCTTCTGAACTAAAGTCACAATCGCTCTCACACGTATCGTTTCAATAAAATTTTCTTTGAAAGAAAAAGTTCTCTTGATGTGAATAGCAATACAAGCACAAAAGAAAAAGACCATTTGTAAAGCCGAATATATGGAGATTCTGTTGTGTATGTTTCTTTAGTAATAGAATAATATGTAAAACGTTTGTTCCAACAGTGCGCCAGGGGGTGCACTGTAGGAGCACCTGCCATTTTGACTTTAACTCTTGATTTCAGAGAAAAGCTACAATAATCGATTATTATCTTTTACCAGGCTTTACTTCACGCTATGAGAAACTGATGTCATTTTCACTTAATTCCTAGTGCTTTTATGCAATTAAAAAAAAAATTAATTTTTTTTATCAGCAAAAACTAACTTTACTTCCATAAAAATTGAAAAACCTTTTTCAAAAATCTTCTGTTTTTTTAGCATTTCTAAAAATACAAAGAGAAATTGATATTTTAATACAATTGATAATGCAATTATGATGTTATTTTACGTAACAATAAAAAAGTAAAACGCAAAGGCGCACTGTTTGCAACGGCGCACTGTTGGAGGCTCTCCCCTATGTAGCAAACCGGATCCGTAAACCTATTTAAATCGTTATATTATCTTTTGAACCCAAACCGGAAGTGAATCCGTAAAAATTAAATTTACCGAACCTGAACCTGAACCGCTACTTCACTTTAAACCAGGGGTGGGCAATTATTTTAGTTCGAGGGCCGCATTCGGAAGTTGAATTTCTTTGCGGGGCGCATTATAGTGATCTCTAAAAAAAAAAGGTCTTCATTTCGATTTCGTCTCCAATTTCGCTATTTTTCTCCCAAAATCATGGTGATCTCTAAAAAAAAAAAAAAGGTCTTCACTTCGATTTCGTCTCCGATTCTAATTGGTGAGTTTGAGGTACTGTATATGTGACTCGTTTTGCACATTGTACTCGGGTGCGGATAATACGTAGAAAATTATGGTATTTATTCTAGAGGACGATTCGTTTAATTCATCGATATTTTCAACAGAAATTTATATCCATACAAACTATAGTCGTGGTTTAGGCAGGCATAAGTGGCCGGATGAAACAGTGCGGTGGACCGGATTCGGCCCGCGGGCCGTAAATTGCCCACCCCTGCTTTAAACGCTTCCGGTTAAACGCCCTGATTTGAATTTTATATAGGCGTTGATAAAGGATGGCCGACAAGTCAATTGCGATTGACCGGTCGATTATAACGTTGGCCCTGGTTTTAGCTGGTTGATCGCTTCCGATTTTAAGTGAACTTAAAATTATTTTAAGATTTATAGTAAAATCCGAGATAGATTTAAAGTGAAGACTTTTTTTCAAAGATTACTTTTCTTTAGGGACAAAATTCAAAAAATCCAAGACAGATTAAAACTTAAGACTTTTTTTTAGAAATCACTCCTTTTAAAATTGCATTTCCATTGTCATCGACAGCAGGTTTATAAAATTTAAAGTCAATCTTTACAACAGACAAATTGGCCACCTCTGGCCTAGATCAACAACAATTTCAATTGTATTTGAAGTTGTTACAATTTTTTGGTAATATTAAGCTTTAGTTTTGTAGGGTTCATGTGTAGTTTAGTTTTGAACATGTGGGCGTATTCCATATATATAATTAAAGGTTGAAAGTTTGTTTATAAATGCATTTCATGTTTGCGAATCCATTCTCCTTTGTGACGTAATAACTACTTTTACGAATCGATAAATTTCGGATAATTTAGTCGCATTGAGCTGAGTGAGCAAGAGTTGTTTACATTGCTGGTTTTACCTAATATAAATTGTTGTTACGTTTTGGTAGTTTTGCAATCGTGTCGTTCTTCTTTTCATCTTTTTTATTACTACATTCGTTACAATATAGGATCCGACAAATTAGAAAAAAATAATAATACATTTTTAACGCTACAGTAACAACTTAGGTAGTAACATTTTAAGAACTTGAGTTATTCCGAGTCTAACTTTTAGGAATCGACCTGCTGCCGGAGATGCCAAGATATTGCTGTACGGTTAAAATTTTTTATTTTGGATTTTTATCATAGTTTTATAAAGATACGTCTAAAATTTAGAACTGATTGACAAGACTATCAAAAAGAAAAACTGCCGTAATGTGTCTTTTTCAAGGACGCAACAGAAACCGCGAGTAGGTTTTGAATCGAGACCATGTCGATTACAAACACCTAGCCTTAACATCTTAATCACACAGCCGATCAAGATAAATAAAATTTTTTTTCAGAGTTATTATGACAGGAAAAACTGTTGAAATTTTGAAAATGATTTACAGTATTTGATCTAAGTGTAAAATGCCATCATCCTTAAAACTGAATAAACAAAAACGTAAAAACATAAAACAATTTTGAGAAAGCAGTTAAAAAAATAGGGATCGATAGAACCATAAGGATATTTGTCCACATAACATGTTATTAATTGTGCAACTGCAATTGTAAAGCAAAATACCGTTCGTTTTTAATAGCACGTGTTGATTGGTATAGCAACAGCAAACATGTCACTACAAAAAAAATATTTTTTAGGGTTTGAATCATGACTGGTCGTTTAATTTTGTAATTGAGGTATTCTAACCAGAGAATTCAAAAAGAGTTTATACTTTTTCAACAAACAGCTTAGTCTAGTTTTTTACAGGAACTACTACGGTTATGGGTGCCAGTCTAATTGTAGGCCAAACATTAATAGTAAAATTAAAAATGGTTGGATAAGACCTATGGTCCACTAGGGAGTGTGGCCGATAGGTCAGTGGCCACAGTAGGCTACGAGTTTTTAAAAAATTTTTAACACTAGACTCGAGTCTGAGTCCAGGCTTGAGTCATCACAACTCTGGTAGATAATAGAGGATTTAACGGACTTAGGAGTGAAACCGGACTTTTTAAAATTTATTTGTACACTTTTGCAGTTCTATAGCACAGCAATTGTTTAATAATTTTATGTTCTATAACAGAGATGGAAAACCATTTTGTTATTGCAGGCTATGTTTTATAATTTGAAAAAAGGATCAGTTCGCATAAGTTAAAACACTTAAAAAAGTTGCGTATTCACTTTGAATCCGTCCAGATTAATTCTATTTACGTAACCAAAAAGAAGTGATCTCTAAAAAAACGGTTTTCACTTTGGTTCGAACTCCAATTTTTTGATTTTTGTCCAAAAAAATAGTGTTCTCTAGCAGTGATAGCCTTATAAAAAAAGGACTCCGTGCAAAAAAAATAGGGGCGCCGCGTTTAAGCGTTCTGAAGCAAAGCGACAAAGCGATCTCTAAAAAAAGTTCTTTGTTTTAGGGAAGACCATTTTTTAGTGTATCAAAATAAAGTGATCTCTAAAAGAAAAGGTCTTCAATGTAGAGGGGTCACTATTTTGTGTTCCAAAACAATGCGGTGATCTCTTATAAAAAGGTCATTATTAATACGACCCAATGCGCTTTTTTCCTGTGGGTGCAACCACGCCCCCCCGGTTGTTGCGCAGCTGTGCAGCCCGTTTTGTTTAAGTTGTAAATATCGTGCATTTCAAATTTGTAGCGATCATACAAACCGCCTAATTGATCAAAAAATTTGCCAACAGTGGGGCGATTGAACGCTGTTGCACGTGCCAGAGATGTTGCTTCAGGCTTTCGCACAGGTGGTTCATATTTAAACTTAAATGATAAGAACCAGTGAATTCCTGCTATTCTCTTTTTTCCCAGTTGTCGGGTATCGTGATATTATTTTGTATTGCGAATTCAAAAGCTAGTGGCGACATTTGTTTGTTGAGAGTCCATAAAACATGTTACTTAATGATTTGATATGGTTTGCGAGGTCTTCTTCCATTTTTGTAGAAAAAATGCGATGCCTGTCACTAACACGCTTGTAGCCTGACTTTTTTCACTGTATCCTCATCAATTGACATCTAATGGACAAAGCGCTTTAGTGTGGTTTTACTCACGTTAAACTGTCGAGCAGACTGCCGAAGCTTACCAATTTGCTGTAAGGCATGGGTTATCACTCTTCCACCTAGAAAAGACAATATAAGCAATTTAAAATGAGCATTATTTTTATTATTTGTTTTGGTTCTACTTGTAGATAACATCATAATTAATAGCTTTTTACCAGTAGGTTATATTTCTTGATTTTAATAAGATTTGAACACGTGAACTTTCTGATTAGCTAGATTGAAAGTTATATTATCACATAAACTTACATGTAAATAGCTCAAGGTTATTGAATACTTTTCTTTATTACGCAGCCGACATTACAAATGCTTACGACTTGAAAGTTAAGTTATAAGTGTAATGGGATAAGTTGGGACAGTGGTCCCACTTGCCCCCATGACGATGTCCCAACTTACCCCAAAGCGGCCATTTTGAAACTAAGTGTTATATCTTTACTTCACTTCAAGATCTAGGCCAGCTATAGATTTTAAATTACCACACTATTCTATCATAATCAGCATTGTTATCATTGAGGCATTAAACCATATACATACAGAAATAGTAAGCAACATACCTGCTTCTTTAAGATTAACTTTTTTTGCAAAAAATTGAATTTTTTCTTATCAGCTTAAATACTCGTAAGTACTTGCTAACGACCGTATCGCATAACTAGTATTGTTGCTACAGCAAGATGTAGCCAATGTTAACGCAACAGATTATTTCAACCAACAGTATAAGCAGTACATAGGTTGGACCAACTTACCCCATGTCCCGATTTGCCCCAGTCTCCCCTACGTTTTTCAATCGTCTAACTTTTCGATGCCTGCAAGAAGGCTCACCGAATAACACAACCTTGGCTGCCTACCACAAGATAAAATTCTTAAATCTTCTTACTGGACCTGTCCTAGGAACCAGTAACAGCAAAAGTATAGTCTAGCTAAACCACAGCTCAGACTACCACAATAACTTCTTTATTAAAAAATATGTCCCAATCCACTTAGAAGCTCGCAATAGTATACAATGAAAAACAGGTAAAGCTCAACAGCTTAATTCTTCACAATAACGTAGGCAACCAGAGACTTGCGTTCAAAAACTATGAATTCCCACAGTTAACAAATTTCCAATACTCAGTTACTACAACGAATCATAATAATGCTTCCGAGCGAGCCTTATTTATATCACTTGTCGTGAGTATCTCGAACGTTCTGAAAGTTACTCAAATCAAGTTAATCACAAACAATCACTATTACGTCATAGTCAAAACAGGTCAAGCGGATAATCTAGAATTTACTCCAAACATTACAAAATTAAGCAGTGTTGCCATTTTCTTGTAAATACATGTAAAATATTTAAATTGCTTATAAAACCGTTATTTCTTCGGCTATTTCAGCCGGACCAAAGCGAAATCAAAGAGATTTTTCAGGAGATTGTAAATATACATACTGGGGGCGATTTTTAAGAACAAAACAACTGTACTTATCTCAAACACATATTAACGTTTAAAGAAGTATTAAATGTAGGTCTATTGTTTCACTATGAGAAATGTTATTCGAATATGGCCCATAGGTCCCTAGGGGTGGCGACCTATTGGCCAACTTTGTCACATTTTTTTATATATAAAAAATTGGCAGCCATGCAATGCTTTCTCAAATGTCTATATTTTGTGTGAGACAGGTAGAACAGTGGTTCTCAAACTTTGGTGGTCCGTGCATGGCCCCCTTTCAGAGATTCTCAAACATCCGTGGCCCTTGGTTAGAATATTGTCCCAAAGGTCAAGTGAAGACCAAAAAAAGGTTATCACTTTGAAATTGTCTCTGATTTTGTCATATTTTTCACAGAAAAGTCAAGTAAAGTCTAAAATAAGGATCTTTACATGGCCTACCGGTAAAAGCCCCATGGCCTCCTTTGTGGCCCTTAGAGCCCTTTTAAAACCCCTGGTGTAGACTATAGAATTATAAAAATACGTTTCTGCTCTTCAACTGCGAATGTGCATAATGAATAATATCAAAAAATTCAAATTTGATTCCATAGGTCCCTTACTTCCTCTATATGCAGCAGAACTTTCCAAAATAAGATTGAAAAAAAATAAGATTAAAAATTTCCGAAATATTATCAGCAGTGATGGCCTTACAAAAGGCGGCGGGGCGGTGGGCCACTTTTTCGTATTACAAAACAAAAATAATCTTTAAAAAAAGTCATCACTTTAGGGGGAGCCATTGTCATGGTGCTATTATGAAGAAATAGAGCAAATTTTTGCTCAGGAGGGTCACTTTTTGACGTTTTTTAGGTGAGGAGGGCCGTGTTGCCGCTCCGTTTGCTCCGTACTAAAGCCATCACTGATTATAAGACTATATTTTTTTTAATGTATGACCTTTCTATCGACTTTTAGCTGGATTATAGTTCAATTAGCCGATCATGTTATATAACTCACCATAAGTCGGCAGAACTATACTTTCTATATTTTGTAGAGAGGCTAATTAAGCAGGGTTTTACAATCGATTGTATAGTAATCTGGCTTAAACACCAGGATATAATTTATACCGCTGTGGTGGAGCACACCAGGGTAAACGCCATCACAGTCTCAAAAAATAGGCTAGACATGCTGTTTGGTTCACCGACGCCTGGTCTGCTCAACACCATCCGGGGTTTTTAGGTCATAACATTTTTTTCAGATATTTATTTTTTTACGACAAAACTAATTGTTTCCTTTTAAATTGAAAAAAATGAGCTTTATTTTATTATACAAGAAATACTACATTTTGGGTTTTACTTTAGTAAAAACTTTTTTTAGTTATCACTTCGCTCCCTGACTTCGCTTTACAAGGCAGTTGTTAATCACTTTGGTTTTTCCAAGCACCTTGGAATTAAAGTGAGCAGATATTCGGAAAGCGAAAAAAAAAGATGCGTCAAGAAATGTTAATAAACATTAGATTTAGTGCAAAATCAATTAAATTGTTTTAGTCATTTATAATTGCAATTAGGGAGACCGGGGTAAGAGTAACATGGGGTAAGTTGTAAGATTCGTATTTGTCAGAATCTAACATAAACCAACAAAATTTTAAATAGCCCCAAATAACAGTCACATTGAGGCCGATTACTAGCAAATAACATAGTTTAATTTCAATTACTAAAAATAAGTTTAGGCCTACTAAATTAGCTTTTTGAGTAGGCAAAGTAAATTTTTCGAAATTCAAATTTTGATCAATCTTAAAGGTCTGCTGCATCAAGTAAAAGCCTTTAAGTTGGTTCTGCCAAGACCACTCACTACGATAGCCGCAATAATAGCTAACTTTACACAAGTTTTTTCAATTAGCTTACACAATAAAAAAACGAAAATCTATGAATTGGTCATTAACCTAAAACGACCCAACATTTCCACAACTAAACTTTTGTCAAAAGCATCAAAACTAGTTTTGAAAACATTCAGGGCATGCAGAGCAGCTAAAAGCAGATAGATACAGATGGAATGCATTTTGCTGTGGAATATCAATAAAAGTTTTCCGTATGCTAATCAGTTAATAGTTTTTAGTTACCCACAACACACGCTAGCTGAAATACTTACGCTATCAAGAATACAAAAGGGTTAAATAGTTAGAAGAATAAAAAAACTTAAAGAGCTATTAATTGCGTCCAAGAAAAAACGTAATTAGACGAGCATGAATGGCCCTGATGTCAAATATTAAACGCTGCACGATTAATGTAACTGTAACCCAAAATATTTTATTAGTATTTCGCTTGCTTTGGCAAATTGGCTTGTAAATTGATATTTACAAACAAGTTTATATGAGTATTTGCAAACATTTGATTATTAAAACTGTTATCTCTCATAATTAGGCTTACCATACCCGATTTTTAGGCTCTGTCCCGCCCGCAATTTTCAATTTTGTACCCATGGAATTGTAATCTACGTATTTTCAATCTATCAAACATCCAAATTTTTTTCTCTGCTCCAAAAATTCTCACTAAGTTCTTTACAATTCAATCATATTTATTTTTTGGTACATTTGCAAATCAATTAAAGTTATTTTTCGGTACATTTGCAAACGCAATATAAGAAACAAATTGGTTTGTTTATCATCTTAAAAAGTCGCTAAAATAAAAGCTTTTCCATGACAACTAACATAGAGTGCTCCTTGATCGCTCCAAGAGCTGAGTGATAAAATTTTTATGAGCAGAGAAAAAAATTTTGGATTTTTGATCAGTTAAAAATATGTAAATTAGGCTACGATTCCATGGATACAAAATTGAAAATTGTGTCCCGCCCATTTCGGCAGAAATTGATGACAGATTACATGTCCAGACTCCCTTTTTCTTGTTTTTTCCAAGATCACTAGTTTTCAGGGACGAAAATTATGAAATCTGAGACAGATTTAAAACGAAGAATTTTTTTAGAGAATACTTCCTTTTTTGAAACAAAGATAATGAAATCAGAGAATGATTCGAAGTGAAGATCTTTTTTTAAAGAGCACCAGGCCTACTTTTTAAGGACGAATTTTTTTCTACTAGTGAGCGTCCCGGTTTGACCCTTCGAAAATATGTTATGCCTACTCATAGTGCTTCTAAGCCATGTTTTAATTCTTTCCATAACATTGAAACTTTTTTCCGGAAAAGCCGAAACGATAGCTGCCGCAGTAAACTTGAAGCAATTTATGTATTTCCAAAAGCATTTCTTGCTTATCTGCTTTTTGTTTAAAACTTCGCAAACTGTTGATATTTTTGTTACTTTTTTCAGAGGCGTGGTACTTTCTTTGTTAAATAACTTAAAATAAACATTAGGTCTTCAAGTTCTTCTGCAAGCACATCAAAATGTTTTGTTGCAATCATAATCAAGGTACACATATGTACTACTGTCCCTTAAAAGATTAAGAACGTTATGCGTTTGGTCTTGATGTTTTTATTTTTATACTTTAATGTTGGCTATATTTGAGAATTGAGTAGCCTAAGTTAGACAGCTTATGTTGCTTGATAAAATTAGATTAAACTCAATTTCTTTGCTTCTAAATTAAAGTTTTTATAATTATTAGAAACTTTTTCTCTTTGTAATAAGCGTTTAAAAATTTTTTGATGTTTTATTATTCTTCAAGAACGCTTGGTATAATTGTTGTATCTGGTTATTTGTGATCAGTTAATGAATTAAAAATTGACTATTAATCAAAAAATGCTACTGTATTTGTAAAACTTTCGGCTAAGGTATAATTCAGTTTACTGATGCAAGTAGAATAGGGAATTTGCCAGAAAGTAAGGTCACCTGAATATGAATGACTCTATACCGCATACCTACGTTAAAACTTTTATCTCGATTTTCATTATTGTGCTATGATTCACAGTTGTCTTCGTAATTTTACAAACATCGTTAAATTTAACGTTGAGCGCGATTATATGGGTTAATTTTAGAGCAGAACTAAAAAAATATTTCTGTGATACGAGTTTCAAAGGGCACAATCTACCCCCGTGTTTCTGCGTTTTAAGAATATTAAAAGGCGGGGGGCGATTTTTTAAAGACAACAATGTTAAGAAAATTTACATTTAGCTACTCTTTTTTTGCACTCGAGGAACATTTCTTCAAAATATTATTAAAAAGGACGAGACCACAGCAATAACTTTTTTTAAAATTAGTACAACAAAAACAATAGAGATATGTTTTTCACGTTATTACATTTGTAATACAGTAAATCCAGCAATTTACAACCAAACACAGCGAAATTAATGTCTTGATGAAAGAGTGATGGATTTGGATTTTACTAATTTTATGGTGCCAGTTCATACATGTAAAAGTTAAATCCCTAACAGAAAAACAAACTTCTCTCATTGTACAGCGTTTAACTTGCTCTACAAACATAAATATAAAATTATTCGACTTGATTAATAAATCAAAAATTCCTTTTAAATCATACTGGGCATGATTCGCGATTTAAGACGAAAAAGTAAAAATAAAAACACAATTTGCACCACAAAATTGCTATAAATCATAAGATTGAAATACGACTGAAATAGTAACATCAAAAATAAATGTACACTTAATTTAAACCTAAAACATTGCTCTAAACACTATAACGAAAAACAAAAATGTATTGCACATTAAAACAATCAAAAACAAATGTCTTTGCAATAGTTTTTAAAAAGTTACTTGTAAAACGAATTCAGACACAGTGAATGCAATCCAAATCAATTAAAAAGTCGCAAGAATAGAAAGTAAACTCAAGCTAATAAACGTTTTAATTTACTGCAGCATGTTGTTGAATTATATTTGTATAACACTATGAAAATTTTGCCGATATAAAAAAATAACAAATGATTTTTTTTAACATAACACCTCAAAAATTATGCCTTTTCAAAAGAAATGTAAACTAAAAGTTTAAGCAAAATTACACTCAAAAAGATTTTCATTTAAAATTAGGTGTGCAGTTAGACTATCGATTTAAAAAAAGCTTACCGATAAGTAACATCACGAAACAGAAGCACGCGACATGTTACAAGTTTACGCGGCATTGGAAACTATATCGATTGAATTGACTTTTTAATTGATTTTCGTCAAACTTTACTCATTACACCAATGGCTAGGGTTAAAAATTAAATTTTCGTAAAAATTGTTGCTTTTTAGACATCTACAAATGGTTAATAAATAAAATGGCTTACGAATTTATCCTAAATTCAACACCAAAACAACCAATTTCGATGCGCTTTTTCGACTTCGAAAACAACGCTGATCAAAACACGTCATCATGGGTAGGACGGTCGGTGCCCGCGGTCGAGCACGGGTGAACAGCCTTCCAATAAGCCTCCAAATATTCGGCTAAATGCTCGCACGCGTCGTCTAGCTGACTCTCGTCCAAAATAACGTCAAAAGCTTCCTTTTACAAAAATTCAGGAATTCACAAGTTTATTACTCGACCACAAATCTGCTACAAATATACATGTACACACGAAATCATGGCAATTAATTTTTTACCTGCTTAGTATCGTTTAACTTCTGAGCGGCAGACAATTGAATCTGCATGGTGCTTCTCTGAGATTTGGCACGAGACATAATAACACGCTTTAAAACCTGGAAAAAAACTTCCTTCAACTTTTAAGCTAGCTATTAGAAATTTTATGACTACAATTCATAACAGATACTGTATATTAGCTCAAGCTCAATTTAGAACTCCTATTTGCAACGAAAACATTTTTAGGCATAGTTGACATGGGGTCAAACCACTTCGGTTAGAACTATATAAATACTAAAACCATAAATAAACTTAAATATAAAACTGACTTTTCCATTTCTGATCTTTAAACCGACTATGATTGGGGCAAGAGCTGATTTAGAGAGTTGATTGGGGTGATTGATGGTGTCAGCATCCAAAACGACCAAATTTAATGTTTCGGCAATCTTAAAGATTCGAGCAACTTCATTCTCAACATCCGCTAAAAATTTGTTCATGTAATAATTACTTATATTTTCAATTAAAAAAATATTATGTGATTAAAAACAAGCGGGTGATAATTCAACAGTTTGAAAACAACATGGTTATGTTGGATTTATGATGGGCTTGAAAGATTCTTCAACACCACAATGGGCTTGAAAGATTCTTCAACACCAAAAAAATCTAGAGAGTCAGCCTAAAAATGCATGTGAATGACGAAGAAAGCCACACTGAAAGCAATCGCATGAAGAAGGCGAGATAGAGCAATTTTACAGAAACACTTTGAAGAAACGTAGTGCAAGATAAAATTACATTGAGTTCCAATTCTCTTAATCAGTGCGGATGCGCAGTTGGAAGATAAAAAGAAAAAGAATTTTAAGTAGACTTTAGTAAGGTTTTTAGGGTAACTATCTCGCGAGATTTCCACCGACTTGTTGTCGAAAAAAAAGTATTAATCTATTTATTAAAGGCTTGCGTGTTTTAACTCTGAAAAAGAGGTTAAAGAGCGAGGTTAAGTAAATTACTTGGATCAGGTCTAATAACTGCCCGGCCGGGTGATCAAGTCCAATATCTGCCCGGATTAACAATTAAAACATTGTCTCGCTACATGAATTCTTGGATCAGGTTTAATAACTGCCCTGCCAGGCAGATATTAGACCTGATCCAATTACTTTATGGTACAATAATAGAGAATGCCTGTGTGCTAAAAATGGTGACCGGAAAACAGTAGAAAAAGATAGCCGGATAAATGAATCAAGTGAATTGCCTACTCTTATGTCCCAATCACCAAAGAACTAAATAATCAGAACACTATAACATCAGCAGGAAGTGCGAGGGAAAAATTTTATTAAATAGCAATGGCATAAACAATAAATAAGAAAGTTTAATACAAGATGAATCAATAATCACAATTAATGTAAACTAACTTTTTAACAGCCATTATTTTAACTGTTAATTTCATTATTCGAGTTACTTTTTAGAAAGCACAACTCATGTAATAGCATTAAATCAACAGTCGACAGCCTCGGGTAAAACCGATGTCGCACTTCAAAAATTGAAACACAAGCCAGGGAGAATTCTGCAAGCGATGTTCATCAAAACAAAAGATTTTGACTACTGAATGCACAGAGGCCGGTTCAGACTGAAAGCGGTCGCAGTAAAAGCATGCGGAAAGTGCAATTTTTGGTAGGGTAGCAGAAAATTATGCTTTCAGCTCGCTTTTTCTGCCGCCGCTTTCAGTCTGAACCAAGCCAAAAAGCTGAGATACTTCAACGTTGATCTTTTTCCGCTAAGCACGAAAAAATTTGCGCTTTGGCCATTTTTTTTTTCGCTTAGGGCTTTTAGTTTGAATAGTCTTTACACTTTGTTTTTCTGAAGCTTTCCGCCACACGCTTCACTTTTTCCGCATTCGGTATAAGTCCACACCAACCTTAAAGCATTTAGAGAAAGCGCATAAAAACAAAGCGGAAAAACTGTTCCGACTAAAATTGGAAAGCGTAGTGCAAATGTTTTTGTATTTAGCAGAAGATTGACGTTGCGGTTGAAGTATTTGAACTTTTTAGCTTGGTTTAAATCGGTGGTTCTTAACTTTTTTTCTCTTCATTACCCATTTTCTTTTTCAAGTAAATCTCTGTTATCTACTACTGGTATATAAATTTCTAAAACTAAACTAAACCGGATTAAACCAGTTCTACCGTAGCAAAAATTAAAATTTCAACCAATGGAACATTACAATTTACAACAATTAAAAAGTTGATAAAGCAATTTTTTTTCAACAAACGCAACATACGGTTTGATTTTTGAACTTTAAAATTGCAAATTCTGACTTTAAAGTCACCAATCTGTTTTGTGCTTTTTTTTAAAAAAAACGACGCTTGAAAATGTAGATTTACAGAAGTGAAGTGGAAAAAATAAGCAATGCTAAAGCTTCGAAGTCGGGAAACGAGAATTCGACGGTTTATTTTTGATTACTACTTAGGCGAAAGTAAAATTTATTCGTATTTGCTAGTTTGCAAGATTTTCCCTATAGCCTATGCCGCTAAAAAACCGCCATATTACTTGTGGCGCCACGGTGGAATTACATACGAACTGGCCATTAGATCGCTTCGTGTAAAAATTCGCTTATTCGCCCTTCGATATATATTTTTGCTTTTCATGAACATCATCGCGAGGAATACGAAAATAAAGCCGTTAGCCATCGACAAAAAAATCATTCAACAACTGAAAGCTAATTTTTTTTTTTGCTAAATTTCTTATTATAGTTTGGTTATTGGTCAACTTTGCAAACAAACGAATACAACATCAACATTTTTTTTGACTAAAAGTCAAAAGTCAAGCGTCGAATTTTCATGGATTTTTTGCAGTAACTTTGGGGCGTGCGAATTGCATCATTGCTCAGAGTTTCTTCCAAGTTGTCGTCGTCGTCGTCGTTTAAAGGGTATCCACTCCAGGTCAGACACAAACAGAACTGGGGCCAAGGGTTTATCCTTTTACTACCCCAGACTGCTGCACTGCCTGAATCAGATGCTGGCAGTGGTGTTATTAAGCCAGCATCGAGTTTCGTCATCCAAAACCGTCAGATCTCGTGCTCCATGTGGTGCCCGATGTATAGGGCACGTTGTTAGTACATGGTCTGCGGTTTGCTCAGAGGCGCCACACTCGGAATTCGGTGAAAAAACGAAACCCCATTTGTGCATGGACGAATGGAATCGCCCAACACCAGTCCGCAGGCGGTTGAGCTTAACCCAAGCTGCTCGGGGTAAACCCATCCCAATAGGCCTGGCACCGGTCCCGGGCACAAAAGCACGGAGCCTGGAAGCATTTTCACAGTACTCCGTTTTCCATTTGTGATATGTCCATTCAGAAGCGCGGATGCCAAGTCGGGCAAGATTGTCCAAGAGATTCCGCGCACCTGGCACAAACGAGCGTCTGGATCTTAGTCTCACTTGGCCAGTATCTGAGGACCAACTTAAAAGACCATACAAGATATGATCGGGGTCCAGAGATCCACGGTGAGCCAAGGGGAGTGTCGCTCCCATTCGGTGAAGCTCAGCTGGCTGGATGCCTGAAGGTACAGGTAGGTGGTCCGTTGGAGTGGGACGCAGGCATCTAGTAACTATGCGCAAGGCGTCATTCAAGACACTGTCGATGAGGCGAGTGTAAGCACTACGACACCAGACTGGCGCGCAGTACTCAGCTGTTGAGTGGACTAGACGTAAGGTGGCTATGCGTAGTGTTTTAGCACCAGCACTCCATCCCGAGCCCACGAGTCGCCTCAGCAGTGTGACGCGCGAGGATAGTTTTTTGTGCAATGCCACTAAATGGTGACGAAATGTGAGCGATTTGTCCAGTTTTACCCCAAGATAAGTAGGAGTTGGACAGAACGGTAAAAGTCTACCATTGTTGTAGACCTTTAGCTCACGTTTGGCCTCTCGGTTAGTTAAGTGAAGGGCTGCCGTCACCGTCTTAGTGTGACTGAGCTTCAACCTCCAAGTCTGGAGATACGCTGAAAGTGTGGACATGTCTTGGCTTAAAGTCCCCTCCAAGTCCTTCCAGTTTCCAGAAGAGTGCAACAATGCCAAATCATCAGCATAAGCAAACTTTCTGAAAATCATGGAAGGAAAATCGTACGTATAGATGTTAAATAGGAGGGGAGCCAAGACCGATCCCTGAGGAACGCCGTTTTTAAGACGGCGTAGCCTGCTTTGCTTGCTGTCACCAGTGGTAAGAGTGATACTTCGATTTCGGACAAGCTCCATAATCATTTTGACCATGTGCTTATCCGGAAGTAGTCTCAGCAGCTTGCAGGTAAGGCCACGATGCCAGACAGTGTCATAAGCAGCTGTCAGATCGTTCTTCCAAGTGTTATCTTTTAAATAATCTCTGGCAAATGAATCATGAATCAAATCCATAATCTTGTTTTGGATAACTTCTTCATCTTATTGAAAATCTTTAACAAGTAATCTGAACGGATTTTTTATCATCACTGTGGTGTTAAGACGCGTTTACAGCCGTTTACAGTACTTTTTTTTTCAGCGTGATCTTTGTTTGTTTTATTGACGCTCAAATCCACTCATTTTTTTATAAAATGGAAAAGCTCTAATTTATAAAATGGTCGCTCAAATCCACTCATTTTACTGTAAACGGCTGTAAACGCGCCTTTGTGTTCAAAATCGAGAAAATAGTGTTAAAATTTATAATCAGCTTATTTGAGTGGTTACCTGTCTCACTTTGAATAACATCGCAAATGCCGATCACCACACACATTTTACTGAATATGTTTGAAGCGCCACTCCAATCCGATAATTTTATTTTCCAGAGTTCAAGCTTTACTAATGCTACCAATGTTTTCGTGTATCTCAATCTATACCCTGCCACTGATTATTCAAATAACATTCAAATAACAAATGTTCTGCAAACAATGCAAATCTTTTTTGACACATCATATCAGGAAGATCCGCTTTAACTTCTTTTTCCTGTAGGGTTTCAGGAAATTAAATAAGTTCTGGCTTTAAATACACAAGCCGATTAAGATGTTTTCTTTGGAGAAAGATAGCACATAAGTATGAAACAGCTGATATTCATACTTTTAGCTTTATAATGCTTGCACAGAAATCGAAACAGTGAAGTATTAAAAGCAGTTCACAACTTTAATTGCAGCATCTAGTTTTTAATTGAGTCATTTGTACGTCCTTCTTGAGGCTAACGGTTTTCGATGAATAATACAGTTGGGAGGTAGTTAAGAACCAATGTTTTAGATCAGGAATGTCCAACCTGCAGCCCACTGCTTACTCAAATTTTTTAGTTATATTTTCGGCAGCGTTTCTCAAACTGTGTTCCGCGAGCTTGCTCAAAGTGTTTAGCGAAAAACTTGGAGACGAAAATTGAGAAATCAGAGTTAGATCCAAAGTGAAGATCTTTTCGTGGTCCGCCGGCTATAACTAAATTTATAATTTGGCCCATTATGAAAGGTCGGACATTCCTGGCTTAGATTGATAGCGATCGCAAAAGTGGCAAGCCGAAAATTTCGTAACGTTTTCAAAAATTATGCTTTCCGCGTTCACTTTCAGTCTGAAATGACCTTAATTGTTTAAAAGTGCTCAACGGATATTTCAGTTTTCAAAGTTTTGAACTTTAAAGGGACATCTGCCAATCTGGGTTTTGTCTTTTTAAGGTTATGTTTTGCTAAAATACGAATAGGTCTTTCTTCTTTTCTTCTGTAATTCAGAAAAAGCTTTCGAAAGAGTTTTATTGCGTTTGTAAATCCTCTTCTTTTACCGTTGTTTTTGCAATTGTTACATTTTGCTTTCGTTTGTACAGTTTTTTTATTGTATTGTCTAAGAGCTGTAAAGATATTCTGTCATATATTGGATTTTTAATTGTTTTTTTGATAGGTAAGTAAAAAAATAAACATTTTTATTATTTTAATTATTTTTGAAACGCTAACAAGTATTGAATTGCATGTCGGCTTTCATCTGTTTTTTTTGTTTATTGGCGCTCTAGAAAAAAAGTGATTGGGGAGGGGATTATTGAAGCGCAGTTAAAGGCTACAAAGGACCGGTGAAGATGTATTTTTGATTTTTTGTTGTTTTTCATAGCGATTCGAAAAGTATTTCTTGCTGAAAACTAGTTAATAGTGTGAAAAAGTAGCTGACATTAATTAATTTCACTGTTTTTAACATTGAAACGAGTTATAATATCAGTTTTCCAATTAATATAACGTATAAATGCTTTAAAACTTAAAAAAAAAAATTTACTAGTTTTGTCGGAAAAAGCTCGTTTTGAGGGATTCTTAAGAATGGACCGTTTCACTTGCGATATGTCAGCTGCGACATGAAGAATCGATACTCTGTTCTTGAAACGGCGTTTTATAAAATCAAAAATAGCTTTTTGCATCAAATCTGTAACCTATAACAAATATAATAAGAGTTAATAAATACCTATAAATGATTTTAAAAAAATTATATACGGGCAAAAACATGTCGTCTTTTATGTTAAAGTAGGATATTTTTGGCATACAAACACATATTTTACGAATCTACAAATATAAACATTGACCAATTTGAATGTAAAATTGTAATGTTGAAAATCTTCAATCTTCAGGTTTTAATTGACACTTATCAAAATGGTGTCATCAACTTTTAAAAAAAATAAAACGAAAAAACAATTGTAAAATTATTTAATGGAGTATAAAAAAAAAGATTGAAACAAAAGTTTAGCGGAAACGGGAAATAGAAAGGAGCAGAGAAAACGGACAATCAAAAAAAGCAATGACCGACAGTGATACTCAAGTTTTCTTTTACAATCAATTCTTTATAAAACAATGACTTAGTTAAGACAATTTAAGGTGTGTAGCTTCCAAATCCGATATTGTAATCGAAAAAATGCTTTAAATAAAAACGTTTTAATGCACAACCCGAATTTTTAAAAAGCTGCAATCATTTAATAAAATGAAGTAAAAAAATTGCTAAAGCGTAAAAGAAAATGAATGAATTGAACTGCTGCTTGAAGAACAATTAGAAGAAGTCCAATTGATAGCAAGTTACCACAAAAATATTTTCATGGTTACTTAGTGATTGAATATCAATCCAAAACTAGAATTAAAACTAGTGAACCCGTCAGCATTACTAAACGTTGAAAAAAACACTTTGAAAAGAGGATCAAATTGCAAAAATAAATATTATCAATAAGTTCATGATTACCCTAAGAAAAGCAAGAAAAATCAATTGGTAAATCATTTAAAATTAATGCAAACCTCGTAACCTTTTAACGAGGGTCCACAGATGATAATTGGCCTCATTGATGGTACAACGTCATACGGTGGAAGAAATTCTTGGCGCTTAAAAAATCTTTTTTTCTTTCCTTCTTTTAATGCAATGCGATCACAGCCAGTAATTTTGCTTTGAATATAAGGGTCCAGTTCAACTGTAATAAATCAAACGTTTAAAAACCATAATGTTCTACAAAAAGTATCAAAAACAATTTCTTCATTTTTTAATAAATGATCCCTTTTCTTATGGCAAAAGTAAATTATATAACCGATATCTGGTCAACTGGCAAAAACAAAATTGAATCAGAATAACTATGGCGGCTGGACTGGATTAAAAATGCTGCAGTAATTGTACAAACATTCATTCAATAGAGTATTGAAATCTTCAAAAACAAAAATCCAATATGAAGCAGATGAATGGCAATTTTTCTTAGAATTTAAGTTTCACTAAGAAAACAACACAATGAAGAGGATGGCCACTGCCCAATTGCTTTTCTCGTCACCTTAACTTTTGCCACAAATTGGTTATCTCATTAACTTTAGGAAAAGAGAAACCAAAATATCAAATGGAAATCGATGCTGAGTCTCCAAAACAGCATTTATAAGTAGTGAAGTTTAAAACATTATAAAATATTTTCTATACTGCATTTGTATCTGACTAGAATAAAAAATTGGAAAACAAACATATTTTCACCAGCTTAACATTAATAAAACAACTATTTATAAAAAAAAGTTTAGAATTGTTTAAGTGTACTTAACCTGGGTCAGAGAAGCACTTTCTAAGAGCCTTGAAAAAACTTAGAAATTTTTGCCAAAAACATATTATAGAGTTTTAAAGATATTATAAGGTTTATTTGTTTCACTTTAACCCAATCATAGCTTCTTTTCACAGTTTTCATAATTTAGTATAAACTAACGAGTGATACTGCATATAGAAAACTTTTAAAACTGCTGCTTTTTCCTCAGTTAACACCAATTGTTGGGAAGTAATATCAAAGTAAGTAGTTTATTAATAAAGATAACGAAAAATGCTCATCTTGCTTGCAGTGAGGCCTTTGATATTCAGCTGGAGAACAGTGGGTCTTTGGAACTTTTTGGCAATGTGCCCTGAAAAGGAAAGTTTTTTCCAGGCATTGACCCATTTTGAAAAGGATGTTTGCCAATTAGCAGACCCTCGTTCAACAGCGGAATGGGCAGATACCCTTCCATTTTAGCAGGTTTAGCCTTGCTGAACATTGGAATGGGTAGATACCCTTCCATTTTAGCAGGTTTAGCCTTGCTGAACATCAGAATGGGTAGATACCCTTTCATTTTAGCAGGTTTAGCCTTGCTGAACATCGGAATGGGTAGATACCCTTTCATTTTAGCCGGTTTAGCCTTGCTGAACATCGGAATGGGTAGATACCGTTTCATTTTAGCAGGTTTAGCCTTGCCAAACATCGGAATGGGTAGATACCCTTCCATTTTAGCAGGTTTAGCCTTGTTGAACATCAGAATGGGTAGATACCCTTCCATTTTAGCAGGTTTAGCCTTGCTAAACATCAGAATGGGCAGATACCCTTCCATTTTAGCAGGTTTAGCCCCACTGAACATCGGAATGGGTAGATACCCTTCCATTTTAGCAGGTTTAGCCTCGCTGAACATTGGAATGGGTAGATACCCTTCCATTTTAGCAGGTTTAGCCTCGCTGAACATCAGAATGGGTAGATACCCTTCCATTTTAGCAGGTTTAGCCTTGCTGAACATTGGAATAAGTAGATACCCTTCCATTTTAGCAGGTTTAGTTTCAGTCTGTCATGTTTAAAAAGCAGTAACAGATTTACTCACATCCCAGGCTAAAAGAAAGCACCTGCCATCTGGGACATCTCTGAATAAACTGCAGACCATGTTCTAATAGCATGCCCCATACATTAAGCACCACATGGAGCACAAGGTCTGATATTTTGGATGACAAAACTCGATGCTGGCTTAACAACATTACTGCCAGCATTTGATCTGGGCAGTACAGCAACCTGGGGTAGTAAAAGGATAAACCCTGAGCCCCAGTCCTGTTTGTGTCTGACCTGGAGGGGATGCCCTTCCAAACAATTTTGCTTATTTAAAGATTAAATAGATTTAAATTAACACTCATAAAAATTGAATGGAACTTTATTTCAGTGTCAGAAAATGGCAGTACAAAATTAAATCATATAATGATTACTGGCAAATTTAAAATCAAAGATTTATACAAGGTGTGGTACACTTTGAAGTTAATCAATTAAAAATTTAAGAAATACAGACATCTGGTAATTGTAAATAGAAGATATTGTTTTGACGTTTTATTTGATCAATTTATAAAACAGATATTGGCAACATGAATGTGAGCATTAAAAAAACATTTAACAATAGATCAAAAGTAGTGTCCAGTTAAATGATGTTTTTTCTAATGGGCATTACACATATAGCAAAAAATTTAATCAATAGGGCTTGTTATTCTGAGGACTGACATAAAAATAACTTTTAATACAAATTTATTTCTTATATTTGCTTACAAGTGATATAATTTTTAAAATGTTATATGACTTTTATTTCAAGCAGACATTTTGTTTTTAACATATGACTTTGGACAGAGAGCAAAGTACTTCACATTAGATATAAAATTGCAAATATTTGGAAGGTAAACATTTATGTTTTCTATTACTTTTTTAGCAGATTCTGAACAAAAATAATATGCTGTTTTGAGCAGGATAAACTTTAAAAGCTACAATAAATTTTAAAAAGATTGTTCATTGCTTTTAACACATTAAACAAATTTTACCAAGACAAAAAAAGTGCATAAGTCTAAACAGATTGATAAAAAAAAACATATAAAGTTTTAGAGGTATAGGTAAATCAGTATATACTTATCAAAAAAACGAACATTTTTAATTGCTGGTATTATAAGACCACAGGTCAAAAAACCTTTAAACCAATCTCAAACCCTATTTTAAATCTGTTGGTAGTGTTTTTAATTTGTGGGTACTAGCACTTAAAGATTTGCTACTGGTCATTTGTTTTTTTGCATTTAAAGACTGTATAATTATTATTTTATTTTACATATTTTTATAAATTTTTCCTTTTTGGTATTTTAAAATCACTAAATGGCCCAGCAATGCTCACAAAAATTAACAAATTTTCACTTTTATTTTAATTTTAATTTAACTGTTCAAAACAATTTATTGTGAAATTTACAATGTTGCCTGTGGTCTTTTGACAAACCAGTCTAATGAAACAGCAGTCAAATTTGTGTAGTCTTTATAGCAATGGTATTTTCTCCACAGTTTTTTGATCTGCTTTGTATGTATAAAATAGTCAAGAGCTTAAAATGCAGGTATCAAGCCACTCAACCCCTGGTCACATATCCCCTAGCATTGTTTTAGTTTGGTGATATACCCAGAGGGCAAGTAGTTAATATGTGACCAAAGGGAAGTGCTTGGGGGGATATAAAGGGAGGTATGTGACCAGGGGGTAAGTGTCCTAAAACCCAAATGCATACTATAAAATAATTTAGTATTTTAAAATACTCCAGAATTATTTATTCAAAATCTAGAATATACAAAAATGTTAATCTAGCAATATTTCATTTTTGTGCATGCTACGTGCATTCAAAGTAACTTTTATTACAAAACACACTTTACTGCAAACAATAAACTGGGTATTAAAAATGTTTCTACACTTACTGTACCTTCAGTAGTTTTAATTGTTTTTCCTTAAAACTACTGGAGGTTTAGCACAAAATTTAGATTTCACTGCGTGAAGCAAGGAACTTTGTTGGTAAACAAACATTTACAATCAATTTCAGGAAAAATAATAACAATATTCTGACACAATAGTTAGCTTAAACATGTTGTAACAATTAGTTTTAAAAATTTGTCATAAAAAGGCTGTTAAACTTACTTGAAGGTTGACTTGCCTTTATTTTCAATTGGCTTTTATCTGCTGTGCCATTTCCAAAAGAAATTCCTCCTGGTCTGTTTAATGTTTTGCTTATTGGTAATTTTTGCATTTGATATTGACGAATAGCTTCAAGCTTTGTTGGTGAGGGAATAAAGCCAACATCACAGCCATCTTTAACCAGACGTCCAATCCACCAATCATCATTATATTTCTAAAAAAGATCAATTTGAAACTATCAAGAGGCTCTTTAAAATTAAAACATTTATCAAGTGTTTAAATTTATTTCAACTACATATCCATGACAAAATAATGTTTTTTTAAATACTTTATAATTAATAAGATTAATTAATTGATTAATCATTAATATATTTTACAGAGTAAATTTTTGTTTAACTATTAATCAAATTCAAATTTTATTTTTAACCCATCTGGATAAATGTACAGTATCAACATCTGGAAAAACCATAGTGATAACAGTAAAATAGCAACAGAGAAGAAGTGATTTATTAAATATAAACCTATATCAGGTAAATTACAAGAACATTTTGGATTTAAATTGTTGGCTGATCATAATATCAAAAGTGCTGACCAAGTTTATTGCATTCTTAGTGACAAATCGTTTGCATACCATGGATCTAACAAGTCACAAGCTTACCACCTTAAAAAAACACTTGCTACAATATTCAAAACTTCAGCTTGCAAAGTCAGCTTTATTTAGTCAGTTAATAAATGCACAGCAGAAGTTTTGATTTAATCAAAATTAAATATTAATTAATTGGTAATTTCCTAAAAGTTAACTATTAAAAATAAATTAATTGCTACCAGCCCTATTTATAATTAGTTATTATAAAATAAAATTTAATTAAATTTTAATGTTCCAAACACTTGATGCAACAAAAAAACAAACTTTTATTCAGTCAAGCTGTTGTTGTACATAAGTTTTTTTTTAATATAATACAAAAACTTTTGATGACATGCTAAATCATATATGTTTACCAATTCTTTAAATCAAACAAGTATTGGTAATTATTTTAAAAGAATTAAATTGTTAAAAACTATTTTTATTTACAAGTTTTTTGAAGCTATTAATATTAATTCTTGATTGCAATTGGAATATAGAAACAGAATAGTCACACCTAAACAAGTTTTAAAGAACTTTCAGCTAAAAAAGGTCTGGTTGGTTTGTTAAAATTTAATTCTATGTTATTTTGTTGATCTTACTGCAGTAAGAAATGAAACTGAAGCATAATCTTACACACTAATTAATCCATAGTTTTGATTTGCCACATTTTTACATTTTCTCAACATTGCAAATGACATGATGTTATCTTAAAAAATCCAATTGCATTTTGAAACCAAAAATCGCACACTCGGCAAGATCAGTGCAATGACACACTCATCCAACCTTACATTACAGGTATAATTAATTGAGAACATTGAATAGTTGGTGAGATGCAATATGGCCAAGAATGATTGTTTTAATTTTTTCTCAGATAAACATTCCCGTATTATTATTGACAGTGAAGAGAGTTTTCTTTAAAGGATTTTATTTCTCTATAAATCACTTGACATGTGTACAGTCTACATTAATTAATTTTCTTACAACATTTTTGCCAGCAATAGATTTTTTCTGGCTCTTTAATATCTACTTTTGCTTCAAGGTTTGAAAACAAAGCTTTTCAAAAATTAACTATTGAACTTAAACATCATACTAGTGGTGTATTGGTATTAAAGGATTGGAAGACTGTTAACAATATCTCAGGTAGACAGCAACTTTCCAATAAATTATTGGCATAACTTCAGTCAACATCAAAAGGAAGTTGGAATACAAGATTAAAGATTTCAAATCATGTTAGTAAAATTTTCTTACCTTCAAGACAGGAACAGCTACTCAATTTCTGGTTCAAGTGGATACTTCAGCTGTTTATGGACAATCATCCTAAAGCTGTGCTTTGTTTTTAAAAAAGATGGTTAAGTTTGGAAGTACATTCTTTTTAGCAATAATGCTTTTACAGTTAGAATGACAAGTGAATCATATTACAGCAAGACTATTTGGCAGAACGAAATTTGGTGTCCCAATTCAGCAGTGCCAATTTGACAAGAAAATAACTAATTTTGATAAAATTTATTTAACTTCTGTAGTTTTTGTTTTGCTACTATCATGGCTAATGATTGTGGTGCTCATTATTAATTTAGTTCAGTAATTTATAATTGCACAGCTGCCATTAACTCAAGGTTTTAATTTCGGATTGATAAATGTGGTTATATAGATCTTAATTTTTCAAGACAGCATGTGATAGTTCGTAAGAATTCTACACCAAGAATTGGATGCCTGCCAAATGATTATTAACTCTGGCAAATTTAAGTTTGATTTTTGTTTGGATATGCTGCCTTGCAAAATCGAACAGTGACTAGGCAATAAGCATAAGTTTGGCTTCTGTCCCAAATGGCAAATAATAATTTTCAAATTTTCAAACCAAAAGAAATTTTTTTTAAATTCATTTAAAGCTGATTTGTTCAAACTCAAGATTTTCATAATTTTAATAGTGCAATTATCTTTTAATAATTATTAAATGACAATCTAAATTTTTTTAAAAATTAACACACTTGCCTAACACAAAGCTTTACATGCTAACTTGTTAGAAGACATGTCTGAAATCAATACCAGTGTCATTATGCAAACATATTTTCAACCACTTCCATTCTTATACAGATGTTGAAATTGATTTTTTGCTTATTTATTAAACCAGTACATGCACATATATACAATTATATCCCCTGACAAGCTAATAAGATAAAACAGATAGTTAAAATGATTTTAATTTAAAACTTATGCTTTATTAAATGTATTTTGCACTTTGCATACTGCCATATTACTTTTGTGTATTTCTTTTTTTTATTACCTAAATAATTCCAAAACATTTTTTTATCTAATTGGCTAAAACAGACCTGACTGTCTGAATATTTCAAAGTTAGTACAAAATTAAAAAATGTGTACATTACACAAATTTCTGTTTATAAAAGTTTTTGCAATTAAAACAAAAAAACATTAAGCAATACATCAAAAACTAAATACTGCTTCTCTAACAACAGCAAGCTATGTTGGATTAATCTTATGATATAAACTCAAATCTAAACAATATTTACAAAAAAAATAATAAATACACGAATTGCACCCAATATCAAGTTATACACACCTCTTTGATGTGTAAAAACTCTTCAATTCCAAAAGAAACTACACATTTAGGAATAGGACAATCTCGAATACTTTTTCCATTAAAAGGAATGTTAGTTTTCACAGCAAATGCTACTTCCTTGGTCTAAAAAATATTATATGACAATAACTAATCTAAACAAAATAATAAGTTTTGAAATCCAGAATGTCTATACCAGTGATTCCCAATCTTTTTAGAGTCTTGAACTCTTTCAATGATTTGGCTAGAACTTGTGGAGTCCTTTAATAAAGCCAGTGAATTTTGTTATATGCATGTGGTCTCTACTGGATAATGAAACAAAAATTCAAATATTATTGAAGAGGATGCAAAATTCGTCTTGGAAAAACTTAGTAATCTATGATTGCAAGGAAATAATAATAGTTTTAGCAGAGCATACTGTGCAATGAATAACATGGAAGGAAAGATTGCAAAAACAACATTGCTAGGTCATTTTAGTCTCAAATTAAGGTTTTGCAATTTTCCACTTAAATTAATAATACAATCTTAAGTATGCTCAATGTTCTGAATCTGTAAGTTGAGTTAAATTGAACAAGATTTGCTTTATATTCTGTCTGATCAGTATAATTGATAATAATAAAATATGGGAGCCAAACTGTAGTGCTAGTATATCAATTACGTATTGTGGAGGCAGCATAGTTTTTGGCATATGTACCCTTATTCTGAAAGTTATAACAGCAGATTAGAATTGTCACAAAAACAAATGGAAACATTATAACATTGAAAGTAGCTTGTAATGCACTAGTTTAAATAAAACAGAAGGAGTGAAGTAAGCTAACACCATTTCTGTTCATTTGCACAATTGATTAAGTTTGACAGATGAAAAAAATTTTTTTGTAAAGACATCTGTTGTGCATCTGTATTCAGTTTCAGAATGAACTGCAAGAGGAAGTGAAAGTACAATGACTCATAGGCTATATTGAGTATCAGCTGGGGTTACATCTATAAATACTGTTAAAGAAAAAAACCTCAAAGTGCAATTTGTTTCTTAGTTCTCTCTAATTGTTTATGAAGCCCTCAAAATTAAAATTGCATTTCTCTTTACTTATTAAAATACTCACAAAAATACCAAATTTTTTTGCAAAGACAAAAAAGCTCTCACAAAAATACAAAACTTGATTCTGATAAAATTTTAAATATTCAATTTTGAATAAAAATAATTCAAAATTTGTTGTAATTTCCATCTCTCACTATCACGAAAGAAAAAAACCTCATTAGAAACTGATGAAGCTGTGAGTGAAAAAAATAAAAGAATTGTGATTGGAACAAAAGCTATCAAGAAAACAGTCTGTGCATCATGATCAATTGTTTAAAAACAGCATGATTAATGGCAAACTTCATCAACACAATTGCTGTTTAAAACCTACTCACATCATTCTGTTGTGTCTTTAGGAAAGATACTTTATGGCCCTTTCCTCTGCTTGGCGATCCTAAGAAGCAGCTATATTACAGTTATCCAGTAGAATTAATCTATATTGGCTTTGGCTACATCGGCACTATAAAGGAGAAATCAATCTCTGAATATGAAGCAGGACATAACAGTGAAACAAAAAGAAAGCAAAAACAAAAATTTGATGCTGTGGACAAGTCTTTATGGACAAGCCTTTAATAAAATGGTTTAAGTGTGTAAGAGATCAAAAAATTCCAGTCAGTGGAGAAATGTTGGTTAAAGGCCCAAGAATTTGCATGAGCTTGTGGCTATGATAATATGGACACACTAGATGCAAACTGGGTGAACAGATGGAAAGCTAGAGAGGAAATTGCATGCAAAAAGTTACATGGGGAAGCAGCATCTGTTGACCAATGTGAAGTAGATGACTGGCAAAAACATCACCTCCTAAAACTTTTGAAACGGTTTACAGCTGAAGAGATCTTCAATACAGATGAAACTGGGCTTTTTTATAAATGTCTACCTGACAGATCTCATTTTATGAAAAATGTCCAGGTGGAAAACTATCCAAAGAAAGGATAACTGTTTTAGTGACAGCCAGTATGGCTGGTGAAAAGCTACCACCCCTGCTTATTGGGAAATCAGCTAATTCAAGATGCTTCAAAAACATCAAAAAACAGCCACTACCCTATGAACATAACACCAAACTTGGATGACCTCTACCATTTTTGAGAAGTCAGTAAAAAAGCTGGATTTACAAATAAGCATCAAAGAAAAATTGCCCTGGTGCTTGACAACTGCATAGCCCATCCCAATGTGAGTGGTCTAATGAATATTATGCTCGTATTTCTGCCTCCCAACACCACTGCTAAAACCCAGCCAATGGATGCTGGGTGTTATTTGCAACATTAAAGCACATTATAGAAAAAACCTGGCAAAGCTACATCTCCTAGCTTTTGAAGAAAAAAAACCCTGCAAGATCAATATCTTGGATTCACTAAAGCTTCTTAATCAAGCTTGGAATTCAGTTTCTAAAACAGCAATTAAAAACTGCTTTAAAAAGGTCAAATTTTTCTGAACTTGAACTTGAAGACAATCTTGATAAAACCAAAAGTAATGTTAATTAGGACAATGAAGGAATCTGGGAAAGACTTCAAGCAGGTGGCTTAATTTCAGAAACATTTACTTTTTCCAAGCATGCAGAAAATGATTCACAACTCCAAACTTGTAGAACAATTACAGAGATCAGTATCCTACAGTAGATGATCTAAGAACCACCAGAGAAGGTACATCACAAGAAGATGGTGAAGATGTCTCTGCAGAAGAAGTTGAACCTACTACCTCCTCTCCCACAGAAGCATTGGAGGCAGCTAGATAAATATCTCTGAAGTCATAGCAATAGTGATGAAAGGCTATGTCTCCTAGCAAAAACCCAGCAATATGTAGTAGATAAATCTATCTCAAAAACTAAACAACTGAAGATCAATGATAAAAAATGATTCAATAAAATGCATGCAAATACTGTATTTTCATTTGTGTTTTGTGCTGGTGTATGTTTAAAGTGGTAAAACTGACTACATAATACAATACTTTTCATATATCCAATAAACTAGTACTTTAGAATGATTACAGCAATTCATCTATACAAGCAATTTGCCTATATCAGCACATTTTAGGAATCCCCTGCTGATATACGCGATTCTACTGTATTTTTAATAACAATAACCTGACAGCATATCTTAGCATCTCCACAAGCAGAACAGGGTAATCATCTCACAGTTGCCCTCAGTATAACATCTCTGATGCTTTCCTCTGAGTTAGGAAGATAAATACAGAAATAAAAAAAGATAAAAGTAGCTGCTTTATCACTGTTAAACAATATCCAGTCCTGCATCACAACAAGGCTTCTTATCAAAACTATGCAAAGAAACCACCTTAAATTGCAGAATGGCATAATATGTGCCCTGTCGGAAATTTTTCTATGAATAGACAAGTTTTTCAAAAACAGAAAATATTATGTCACATCAAATTTGATTAAATAAAAACCTTAATACCCTTTTGAAGTAAATAAACATGTTTGTTGTATGTTCATATGATCTAGATCAGTGGTTCCCAACCTTTTTTATATGGCGGCACACTATTAAGCTATTAAATTTTCTTGGCACACCCATTATATTGGTTAATAATAAAAAAGTTTTCATTTAAAATCTGTCTATGATTTTCAATTTTTGTCCCAAAATCATGGTGATCTCTAAAAAAAAAAAGTCTTTACTTAAAATCTGTTTATGATCTCTCAGATTTTTTCCTAAAATCATGCCTACTTTTGCACTTGGAAACCAAAAAATTAAGCCAAAAAACCAAACAAAATTTTTGTTGCAGCACACCACTGTACTTGTTGAGGCACAACAGTTGGGAACCACTGATCTAGATTTTGTGTAAGGGTGTAGGGTGTGACTTGATTTCTAGGGTTGCACTGATTAGTTATTTCTTGCAAGGAAAACCATATGATGAGTTCTTTTCTTTTGCTGTAACTTATTGCTTTCATCTTGTCCATACAAAGCTCATGAACCCCAAAAATCATTCTGTGGACCCCTGGTTGGAAACCACTGGTATATACAAACCTCTGCATGCTTTAACTTGGCAAAAGCTTGTTCTTCAATATTTTTATCAAAGTCACATCCATGAAAATTATCTAGATTCAAATCTGATTGCTGATAAGGATTGGATTCTCTTGAACCCTACAAAAAATTTAAAGCAATTTTAAATTTACTAAATTTTGTAGTCTCTTCAAGAAGTCACCATAAGCATTTTTTTCAGTAAAACTAACCCAGAATACCCCTTTTAGCACCAGGGTGGAATAAAGAAGAAACCAAGAGAAAAAGGATCTCACAAAAAGCAATAGTAACTGTAAGGGCATGTGGCTTAGATTCACAAACAAAAATCAGTTATGGTGACTTCTTAAAAAGACCCAAATTTGATATTATTTATATTTTGGTCAAATGGGACTAAATTTAAACTAAATTTAATACCACTAAAATTCTGTGAGTCTTGTTTACTTGTTTACCATTACTAATCTTGCAGGCTTTGAAGATTGTCTGAAATATAATGAACTAAACTCAGCAAATAATGGATGAGAACCAATTCTGTTAATAGTTAATATTTTTAAAATAAACAGATAATTTATTATCTGGGCACTATTTGCTAGTGACACAAATTAAACTTAATTAAAAAAAATGGTATATTTTCATCCTTAAATCACTCAATGGTAGTTTGAAGCAAGATAAAGACATATAAATACTAATGATTTAAAGTCAAAAAATATAACAGTGGCAGATTGTTAAAATATATATTGATGGGATGTTTGAAAGTTGGAAAAAAGGAAGCAAGATCAATTGGATCTTGTTCACTATAAACTTTCAAGTATGGGGAAACCCCAAATCCTGCAAGGTTTGTAACACTGAACAAGATTTGATCAATTTTCAAAAAAATATTTAATTTTAATGGTACATAAACACATTGTTTCATATACTATTTTTTTATATGGTCATTCTATGTCAAGTGTCCTTGACCCTCTCCCCAAATTTGCTCAAAATGTGTCAAAATGCTGTGTATCATAATTGACCAGGAAACTGAAAATGTAGCTCAATATTTATTTATAGAAAAAAAATAAAATGAATTAAATTATCTAATTAAAAACTAAATAAAAAATGAATGATTTTATATAAATATTTTTATATAAACATAATTTTTTTTTTGCCTTACATAAACAGCTGGTTTGATATAAAGGTAGTTTATTTTATTAATAAAGTTATATATTTTTTGTTAAAGTAAACAATTGTCACATTTTATTGTTATTGTGATATCATGCAAAATCAAAAATTTAGTCTGTTTGATGGTTACTCTGTTATTAAACTATATTACTTGTATAACTATTAATTTTTTTATTAAAAAATAAATAAAGTTTTTAAAAGTAAAACACAAAAATTAATTTACTTGTTAGTGATTGATAGAAGTTTATTTTTTTAAATTAGCTTAGAACAACCAAAACTTGATTGAGTATCTACAATATAAATCACTTGTATAAAAATAACATGCTTTTTTTAAAATTCTTATTCTTTTTTTAATAAATTTGAATGAGTGAATGTCTGGTTACATTTAGATAATGATAAAGTGAATTTTAGTTAAAAAATACATCTCTAGGGCCTATACATATTGTTGAAAAAACTTGTAAACTTACTTGCCATTGAAAGTTGAGCAAATGATCTGAGGAAGACATAAAACTAGCATAACGTTAGCAAAGCTAAATCGAGAAATAATGGTATTTATGATAAAATTGGGAATGACTATAAAAAGGCAGTGGCTAGCAGAGATGAGAAGATTCATTTTTTCTGTAGTCTGAGTCCAGTCCGACTCTATTGATTTCAACTCCAACCGTGATCCACCTATAAGAATTTTTGTGACTCATGGTCCGACTACGATTTGAATCTGTGTTAATAAAATTGCATATGTCCTAAAAACTAATGTTGTAACAATAAGCAAATTGCTTGCAACTTACTAATTAATCAGTCATGACATAGCAGCACATAGGGTGCCCAGGACCAGTGCCAGGCCTGTTGATGAGGATTGTCCTGAGCAGCTTAACAGGATGAGCTTGTCCTGAGCAGTAAGCTCAACTGCTTGAAAGCTGGTGTTGGGCAATTTCTTTTGTCCATGCACAAATGGGGTCTCACTCCCTCACCAAATTGCAAGTGTGGCACTGCTGAACAAATTTCAGACCATGTTCTAATAGCATGCCCTATACATCGGACACCACATGGAACACAAGGTCTGATGGTTTTGGATGATGAAATTTGATGGTGGCTTAAAAACATTACTGCCAGCATCTGATCTGGGCAGTACAGCAACCTGGGGTAGTAAAAGAATAAACCCTCAGTTCCAGTCCTGTTTGTGTCTACTTGGAGCAGATGCCCTTCCAAATGACGATGACGAGCACATACCAATTATTTGAAGCCAATCAGTGATTATAATAATTAAATAGCTCAACATACAAAATTTAATCTTATTGATTCCTCACATATTAATAATGATTTCCATACAAATTATCAGTACCAGCACCTATACCAATTAACAGAAAATTGGCTGAAATAATGGTGTTTGTTTTCTTTTTATTTTACCAGAGAAAAACTTGCATATAATCAAGAAAATGTAGACAATTTTTGTCATTCTGATATAAAACCCATATGCTTCTCACTGCAAGTTATCAAAAAAGTCAATTATTGGACAAAATGTTTGATTGCTTAATATTTGCTGGAATCATAATGCACAACTATAAAAGAAATAATCAAAAGATCATACTTGCAACAATAATGTAATGAAAAAAGTATAATTGTATAATGTAATTACTGCAATTCCTAAATGATTTAAGGCCACCTAACCAAAAAGTGCCAATAATTGTTTTTAAAAACTTTGTATTTACTAAGCTACACTTGAAAAAAATTAAAATGTCAAAATGTGTACATAAAAATAAAATTTAAAAACAATTTTATATAAAAAGAAAGTGCATTAACGTTTTAAGACATCATATTATACTTAATTAATTAGAGATTTGTGGCAGTAAGCCTAGGGCAGGGTTGGCAAACCTTTTTCACAGGGCGGGTCAAAAAATGACAGTTTTTTAAAACTTACATTAAGTGGGTCATTGGCTAAAAAAAGTTGAAGACTAAAGAAAAGCCTTTACCTGTCGTGGATATTCAAATTTAGGGGCCTGAGGCAAGAATTTTCAAATATTGATGTTCTCTAAAAAAAGTTAATATAAAAAAAGGTCTTCACCTGAAATCAGTCTCGGAATTCCCACTTTTTGTACCAAAATCATAGTGATCTCTAAAAAAAAAAAAAAAAGGTCCTCGCCTGAAATCAGTCTCAGATTCCCCACTTTTTGTCCCGAAATTACAGTTACCTCTAAAATTTGATAAAAACGAGAAAAAAGGGGTCTTCACCGCAAATCTGTCTTTGACTTCTACCAAAATTGACAGGACAGAGGGCCTGTCAAATGCCAGAAATTTTAGAACATCAGGTGGGTTATTGAATTTCAAATAGTGGGTCACAACGTGACCCGCGGGTCAGTGGTTCGCCATCCCTGGCCTAGGACAATATAGGTTATTGCTTAACATTTATTGAGAACTTTATTAGCAATGTAACATGATGTACTATATACCACTAAAGTTGATGGATCAAAATTAAAACCCAACACTGCTCAAGAACTACACTTATATCAACATAAAAAAATTTTTATACACCATTAAAAATCAGGGTTGGCAAAATTCTTTTAAAAAAAAACTAACCCAGCAGGTTTTTTTGGGTTTTATTAATTTTTATATTTTATTGTTACTTAAATTGTTTTTGAGACATTTTACTATTAAAAAGAAGCTATAAAAGTGACTAATAAAGTGAGGAATGGTAAGAAAATTTAAACAAATATTAATACAAATTACAAGTAGACTAGTATGTTTACTTTTGACATACTGACATAGCCATTACCTATAGCCTATATAACAAACAACTATTACCAGTAAATTTATCAAACTTGCATTTATATTTGTCCTGCAGAATTGTATTGAACATATATTTATAATTCTCACTGTACTGTATATTGAGAAATGGGCATGGTGCGCACCAGTTTTTGCCACATCTAACTAGGAATGATTATAATCAAAGAGCATAGGTAGCTTGATGCCTTTGGATGAGCATTAAGTTAGGAGAGTGGAGAGGATGCACTAGTGTTATGTAAGAGCAGCTGAACTGGCAACATACAACATTGCCCATTGCAGTTCAGTATAGCACCAGACACTATGGGCATTGGGTGTTTGTTTACTGTGTGTGTCTGTGGAGTAAGCAAGAGATATCTTGGTCACTACTCACTAGACATACTTTATTTAATGATTCATATTTCTATTTAGTGGCAGGAATGAAGAATATAATATCAATATAGTTATTGGAAAAAATTCAAATTGCTTCTATCTAAATTATATTTTAAGAAATTAATTGCAGAAGCAGCCATTAGACATGTTGTTTAAAACAAAGTATTTTTTGGCACTGCAGGGTTAGATCAAGAGTAATGTGGTATATTTTTTGTAAAGCTCTTGGATATGCAATCATTACTAATTTTTAACATGCTACAAAAATATAAATTATATACAGGGTGGGGCAAAAGTCCTGTTACAAAATTTTATGTCAATTTTAGTACTAATAAATTTAACTAAAAAGCTAAACTAGCTTTATCAATTTATTTAAATATATACCCAGTTCTTGTTTTTCAGAAAAGTTTTAAGTATACACTGTGCAATGTTGCTAGAATTAAAAAGAAAATTCATTATTGAGCACCACAAAAAAGGATTTAGCCCCACGGAAATTTTTAAACTAGGAAAAAAATTGAAATCAACCGAATGCTGATCAAATGAATGATTGATCGATTTAAGAAAATACCCTCAATCACAGACAGACCTCAATCAGGACGCCCTCGCAACAAGAACACCTAATCTGATTAAAAGTGTAAAAGAAAAAATCAGACGTAATCTGAGGAAATCAATAAGAAAAATGGCAAAGGAATCAAAAATATCACCAAGAACTATGTGCAGAATTTGTCACGATGATCTTAAGATGTCACCCTAAAAGCTGCAAAAGAGACAGCTCATTTCAGAGGCCACAATTGAAAAGAGACTGGCAAGAAGCAAACTATTGTCGAAACGACTCAAAAATGGCATGCTGTAAAATCTTATCTTTACTGATGAAAAGTTATTCACTGTGCAACAGGTGCACAATCACCAAAATGATCGAGTTTTGGCAAAAATCTTAGATTCAATCCCTGCCAATACAAGGAAAGTCTTCACAACACAAAAACCTGCTTCAGTGATGGTGTTGACAGCAATTTTTGAAAAGGGGAAGTCCCCTCAGGTTTTTGTACCCTCGGGGGTTAAAATTAACAAAGAACTTTACATAAAGAATATTTTAGAGGGGCTTTAATACCATGGTGCAAATCTCTATATGGTGAAGACAATTGGACACTACAAGATGGAGCAACAAGTCACACAGCTTGGGTGACTCAAGTGTGGTGTGAAAACCACCTGGATTAGTAAAGAGGGATGGCTTCTTTCTTCACCAGATCTCAACCCTCTAGATTATTTTTTATGGTCAATTCTTGAGAGTGAAGCCTGCTCTAAACCCAGCCCTAGTATCGAAGCTCTGAAGTTAAAATTGATGAAAACATGGGAGAAAATTCCCATGAAAATAGTGCGTGCCTCCATCAATGATTTCTCCAGAAGACTCCGCGCTGTAGTAAAGGCTAAAGGAAAGCATTTTGAATAAAGTTTGTGTGAAATTGTTTGTTGGTATGAGTCTTGAATGTTTGCAAATTTAAATATTGAAAAGCTTTTTTCAAAATATGTTTGTATTTTATCTTGTAACAGTATTTATGCCCCACCCTGTATATTTTAGCTGTGCGTCATTATCAACAAAAACAAACAAAAAATTAGTAAATTATTGATGCTGCCAATTATCTTGCAACATCACTAATTATTGTGGTTAACAGGTTAAGTGAGTTCACTTCAGCAGGGGCATTTGCTTTGATGATGAACTATTTTAAGTGCATTTGTACATTATAATATTCTATCATGATTTTGCCATTTGTATATTATGATTTTATAAATTTAATCTGTGACTAGATAAAGTATTTCACTATTGTTCAATTTATATTTTGTTTAAATCTTTCAAATAATTAAAATTAATTAAGGATGCCCATGGGAAGTGGAAGAAAGGAATAGAATAGGAGCATGTATCCGAAATTGAAGACAGCATTAGAGTACCATGTGATTATTGCCATGAATCAATTAGAAAACAAATAAAAAGAATAAGAGCTCATTTGAAAGATTGCAAGAAGAAAAAAGAATATCTAGAAAAAAAAGTAAAGAGGATGTTTTAGACATGTCAAAACTGTCAAGCAGAAATAGCAACATCAGTGTCCCTAGTAATCTAAATATCAGTGATGTCTCTGTCCCCATGACTTCACCTAAACTGATTATAGGTTAAATAGGAACATTTATTATAATCTACTTATCTAACCAGTGGTAAATGCAGTAAAATGCTTGTTTGATTTTTGTGTAAAATGGAAATAAATTGAAGAATTGAATTGAGACTGTAGTTTTATTTACACTCTCATGATTGACATTAATTATGAATATGATATAAAATGCTTTTAAATACCATAAAAAATTAAAAATTAAAAAAAATACTACTTGAGGCAAGGTTTTATTGGGCAAATTTTTTTTAGGCAGGTTTTCAGTGCCAACCCTGAGTAAAATGCATGTTTTGATTTTAGCGTAAAATGGAAATAAATTGAATTGAGGCTGTAGTTTATTTCCATTCTCATGACTGACATTATTTATAAAGGTCCTATTTATCAATTGGTAGCATGTTATATATTGGGGAAGAAAGCATGGGAGAAAATAAGAGATGAAAAAAGTAAAAAGATGTACAAAGAAAAGAAGAATAAGGCAAAGAAGGCAGTTGCAATGGCAAAGGGACATGCATATAACAATTTGTATGCTAGATTGGAAAGAAAAAAAGGTGAGAAGGATTTGTATAGATTGACTAGGCAGAGAGACAGAGCAGGAAAAGATGTACAGCACGTGAGAGTTTTGAAGGATGAAAATGGTAATGTGATGGCAAGTTTGGAGGCTGTGTTAGAGATGGAAGGAGTACTTTGAGAAACTGATCAACAAAGAAAATGACAGAGAACCTAGGACAGAGGAAGCAGAAGTGGTCAATGAAGAGGTAAATTGCATCAGTAAAGAAGTAAGAATGCACTGAGAAGGATAAAAAAAAGGTAAAGCGGTTGGGCCAGATGAGTTGCCTGTAGAAGTTTGGAAGTGCATGGGAGAGATGGAGATAAAGTTTTTAACCAGATTGTTTAACAGACTATTAATGGGTGAACAGATGCCAGAAGAATGGAGGAGTGCTTATCCCAATCTATAAAAACAAAGGGGACACACAGTGCTGTGAAAGCTATAGAGGAATAAAGCTGATAAGCCACACAATGAAGATATGGAAAAGAATTATTTAAGCCAGGCTAAGGGTAGAGTAGAGATCAGTAAACAGCAATATGGATTTATGCCAGGAAAGGAAACTACCAATGCCATGTTTTCTTCAAGAATGTTGATGGAAAAGTACAGGGAAGGTCAAAGAGAGCTTCATTGTGTATTTGTGGACCTAGAGAAAGCTTACAACAGGGTTCCAAGAGAAGAGTTGTGGTACTGTATGAGAAAATCAAGAATGGAGGAAAAGTATGTATAACTTGTACAGGATATATATGAGGGAAGTGAAACAGTGGTGAGGTGTGCAGTAGCAACAACAGAAAGTTTCAAGATCAAGGTCAGACTGCGCCAGGAATCAGCATTAAGTCCATTCCTGTTTGCAGTGACTATGAATGGGCTAACAGACAAAGTAAGAAGAGAACCACCGTGGACAATGCTGTTTGCTGATGATATTGCGATTTGCAGAGACCAGGGAAGAAGTGGAGCAGAAAATAGAATGCTGGAGATATGCATTGGAAAGAAGAGGGATGAAAGTAAGTAGGTCAAAGACCAAATATCTGTGTGTAAATGGAAGAAATGACAAAGAAACAGTGAAGATAGAGGACACAAAAGTGCCAAGAGTAAAGGAATTTAAGTATTTGGGATCAATGGTGCAAGAAAGTTACATTTGTGAGACAGAGGTAAAGAGGAGAGTGCAGGCAGGATGGAACGGATGGAGAAAAGTATCAGGAGTAATCTGTGACAGGAGGCTACCAGCTAGAGTAAAAGGAAAAGTGTACAGTTCAGTGGTGAGACCAGCAATGGTGTTTGGACTTGAGACAGTGGCAGTCACAAAGAAACAAGAGATGGAAGTTGCAGAGATGAAAATGTTGAGGTTTGTTATGGGAGTGACAAGAAAAGATTAGAAATGAGTACATCAGGGGGACAGTTATGGTAGAAAAATTAGGAATGAAGATGAGGGAGAACAGGCTGAGGTGGTATGGACATGAACAGGAGTATGTAGAAAAAAGGGTGATGGAAATGGAGCTACCAGGAAAGAGGAAAAGCGGGAGGCCAAAGAGAAGATTTTTAGATGTAGTGAAAGAAAATATGGGGGAAGTTGGTGCAAGGGAGAAGGACATTGAAAACAGGATACTTTGGAGAAACATTATACACTTGGCTACACCTGATCAAAGGAAAAGGATGAAAGAAGGTAGCATGTTATTCATAAAATATGTAAATACATACATTTTTCTATTATTACAAGGTAATATGTTCAATAATACTATTACTATTGATATAATTGATATAAAATGCTTTTAAATACCTTAAAATAAAAAATTGAAAAAAACTCAAAACCCACTTGAAGCCAGGTTTTATTGGTTTTTTTTAGGTGGGTTTCTTTTGGGTTTTATTGGGCAGGTTTTGAATGCCAACCCTGATTAAAATCAATAACCACATTAGCCTGTTCAACTTTTCAACTAATTAAATGGTAATATGAAAATGAAAATATAATTTTCAAAATCACTTTTCTAGAACAATTTCATTTCATTTTATTTTATCTCTATACAGGGTGTTGCAGCTAAATTCAGACTAATTTTAACAAAATAGAAAAACCTCAAATAAAACCATTGTCATCAATACATTTACTTGTAATTCATATGGTAGCTTTATTACAGCATACATAATCAAATTATTCAATATGGCCACCCTTCTCAATGATGGTCTTGAGGCAATGGCGGAAGGTGGAGAAAGCCTTTTTGACTGCCATCCTGCCCATGTGGTCCATGGCCCCCACTATAGCATTCTTCAGCTCCTGCTTGGTTTTGTATGGGCGGTAGTTAACCTTCTCCAAAATTCCCTGGACATAATAGTCCAATGGGTTAAGGTCAGGGCTGGAGGGTGGCCAGAGGTCTGGCAGCCAGTGGGGGGGTAGTTGCGGGTACAACCAGGCCTGGGTCATAAGGGCCATATGCATTGGTGCAAAGTCTTGTTGAAAGACATATGGCCTCTCGCTGGCCACTCCAACCATCCAGGGCTTGACCATGATTTCCAGGACCTTGATGTAGTTGTTAGCAGCCACCTTGAGGCCCTTGGGGAAGAAGGGGGCATGACATCTCCATCGCTCGACACAATGCCCAGGACCAGCAGTAGGAAACTTTGTTGACATCACAATGGGAACTTCTTCAGGGTTGTCAGTGATGAAACAATCGTTTTGTCGGTTGTGGAGCTTGTCCTGGATAAATTTTTTCTGATCTGAAAAGAATCTGACATGGCCAGACGATCCATGGTTTTGCTCATCGAGCAAGGCAGTCCCCTTGATCAACCATCACTTTATTAGGGCAGCTGTCAACAAGTGATGCTTCCTTAAGCAGTAGCTTTTCATGTTGAGGTCCTTAGCAACTGTCCTGGAGATTGTGGACTTGTTGACATTTATTTCAAAGGCCAAGGTGGTCACGGACTCTTAGGGGTCGTCCTGGATCCTCTGCTTGACTTTAGTGACAAACTCGGGGCTTCTGATGGCATCAGAACGTTGTTTGTGGGTTTTCCTCTCTCCAGTGAAGGTCTCAGGGTCATCACAAGCTTCAAATTGCTTTTTAATTCTATAAACAAGGTCCTTGTTGCAATTAAAAAAATCAATAATCTCCTTAGCAGTCCTGCCGGTGCGGAGCGCCTCCATCATGGCATGCCGTTTTGTTATTTCTTGAGGCATTGTGTTGGACACTCAGAAAAAACAATGACATTTAGTACAAATACATGTATAAGCCTAAGTAAATATTTTAAGTTTCACATAAATCAGACAATTCATCTCTGAGATATTTAAAATTGAAAACAGTCTGAATTTAGCTGCAACACCCTATATTTATTCTCCTGACTTGCAGGAAAGTGACAGAGGCGCTATACATAAGGCAAGCAATTAACCTGAGCTGCTTCCAAAGATGCTAAGATATTGTGGGTCTTTTCAAGAAGTCGCCTTAAGTAATTTTTTTGATGAAACTAACTCAGAATCCCCCTTTCATGACCAGGATGGATTAAAGAAACCAAGACAAAAAAGATCTCTTAAGAACCAATAATAACCATAAGGGGATCCAAGTTATTGTTGTTGTCTGAGTGAAATTTTCTATTTGTTTTTTCAGTTTTATAGATATATAACTAAAATTTAGAACTGCTTGCTGAGATGGCCAAGCAGGGGAAAATGCCATAGAGTGTATTTCCCAAGGACACAACAGAATAATGCAAATAGGTTTTGAACCAAGACCATGTCGACGACATTATAGTGTTCTTAAACACTTAACATATTCTTTGCTATTAATCTATTATTTGACATATTGAAAACCAAATAATGTTAATGTTGGTATGGTTTGGATCTTTTTTACTATTGGTTAGCACTTCTCCTTTTCTCTGCTCTCACTCACTCTTCTGTTTTTCTTCTCTTTTAACCCCATGGCTCACCCTGTGTCATATATGATACAAAATTTCAATTAGGTATAATAGAGCTAATAAACAATTTTCATTTATATAGTCACAATGTATCAAATCTGATAACCAATCAGCAGCTGAACGTCACACATCACATGAATTTTTTACTATTCAAATTTTCCATCTCAGTTTAAAATTTGGTTTTGAGCAGGTAGGTGCTTTTTTAGTGAGTGTCTTTCAATCTTGAAAATCTTGAAAATTTATGATGATCCAATTGTTGATATAATAGATTTTCAAGATGAAGATGTTAGCATTTGTTTAGAAGACAAGCCAGTTGAGTCAGTAGACAACTTGAGATGAACCATTTATGAGGTGGTAGAGAAGTAAATGGGTTCCTGGCAAATTTTTTCCTTCAGCTCCCTGAAGTAGTGCCATTCATTTCTCATTGTGAACTCAAGCAGTCAACAGAGTATCTTGAATTTTTTTACTAAAAAAACAATTGAAAATCTTGTTTTCGAAACAAATAACTATTTTCATGAAAAAGAAGGCAAGAATCTAAACACTTCATATGAAGAAATTTGTAAATTACTGGAAATTTACATATGGGCTCCATAAGATATCCTCAGCTCCAACTCCATTGAAGTAAAGAAAGATGTTATGAATTAATTGCTGATGCCATGCCATATAATAGGTTCAGTGTGTTGAGAAATAACCTACATGCTGTGGACAATATGATTGATAATAGAAAAACTCACACATACATCGTTTGAAGAGGTATCCACTCCAAGTCAGACACAAACAGAACTGGGGCCGAGGGTTTATCCTTTTACTACCCCAGGCTGCTGTACTGCCTGGATCAGATGCTGGCAGTAATGGTGTTAAGCTGCAGCATCGAGTTTTGTCATACAAAAACGTCAGGCCTCATGCTCCATGTGGTGCCCAATGTATAGGGCACGCTGTTAGAAAATGGTCTGCGGTTTGTTCAGAAGTACCACACTCAGAATTCGGTGAAGGAACGAAACCCCATTTGTGCATGGACAAATGGAATTGCCCAACACCAGTCTGCAGGCAGTTGAGCTCAACCCAAGCTGCTCAGGGTAAGCCCATCCCAACAGGCCTGGCACAATCTTGGGCACAAAATTACAGAGCCTGGAAGCATTTTTACAGTACTCCGTTTCCCATTTGTGATTTGTCCATTCAGAAGCACAAATGCCAAGTCTGGAAAGGTTGTCCAAAAGATTCCATGCAGCTGGCACAAATGGGCGTCTAAATCTTAGTCTCACTTGGCCAGTATCTGAGGACCCACTTAAAAGACTATACAAGGTATGATCAGAATCCAGAGGTCCACAGGGAGTGTCGCTCCCATTCGGCAAAGCTCAGCTGGTTGAATGCCTGAAAGTATAGGTAGGTGGTCTGTTGGAGTGGGACACAGGCATCCAGTGACTATGCGCAAGGCGTCATTCAAGACACTGTCAATGAGGCGAGTGTGAGCACTGCGACACCAGACTGGCGCACAGTACTCAGCTGTTGAGTAGACTAGAGACAAGGTAGCTGTGCATAATGTTTTAGCACCAGCACCCCATCCTGAGCCCACGAGTCGCCTCAGCAGTGTGATGTGTGAGGATAGTTTTTTGTGCAATGCCACTAGATGGTGACAAAACATGAGCGATCTGTCCAGTTTTACCTCAAGGTAAGTAAGAGTTGGACAAAATGGTAAAAGTCTATCATTGTTATAGCCTTTTTGCTCACGTTTGGCCTCTCGGTTATTTAAGTGAAAGGCTACTGTCACCATCTTAGTGTAACTGAGCTTCAACCTCCAAGTCTCGAGATATGCTGAAAGTGTAGACATATCTTGACTTAAAGTCCCCTCCAGAAGAACTCATGACAAATTTTGGAAAGTAAGACCTATAATAGATGCATTTATGAAAGATTTGCCAGAAACTCCTGCTAAAATAAGATTGAGTATTGATGAGCATATAATGCCTTTCAGAAGACAGATGCCTGCAAAGCAATATGTTAAGAATACAATTAAAAATAAGCCCAACTCTTTTGGCTGTAAAATTTTCTTCTTGTGTGGAGAGTCTGGAATGCCTTACAATCTGCTAGTGTACCAAGGCAAAACAAATGAGCTCCTCCAAGAGTACTCTGATCTAGGAATTGGAGTGCTACTGTCATGACTTTAGTAGAAGGAAATGTCTATCCATTTTCGAATTCTAGAATCTTTTTTTGATAATTATTTCACATCTCTCGTTTGATTCAATGGCTCGCAAATTTTGGAATATATTGTACTGGCACAATCAGAGCAACAGGATTGGAAACATGATTTATAAACTCACTAAAAAGGAGATATCCAAAAGACCTAGAGGGTTTATAGATGGTTATAAATCTGAGGATGGTTCTATGAATCTTGTTCAATAGAATGACAATTCCATTGTTCAAGTTGTATCTTCAGCTTATGAGTGGAAAACTAATGATTTGATTGTAAAACATTGGGATAAAAAAAAATGCTGTACGAAAAACATCCCCGTACCTAAGTCAATAAAAGAGTATAATTAAAGCATGGGAGGCATTGACAAGCTTGATTCCTTTATTGCACTGTACCGAATCAGAATAAAATCCAAAAAATGGACACTGCAAGCAATCTTTTATTTTGTTGACCCAGTAGTTGTGTCCTCATGGTTGCAATATTTACAAGATTGCAAAGGTTCAGGTTTACCCAAATCTGAACAAAAATCTCTCTTAAATTTCTGATTCTTCCTTAGCCAGTGCTTAATAAAAATGAATATGTCCAATGCACTGACACCCTTGAGGGGGATGCCACCAAAAAAGGTACAATTCCCATCAGAAGTTCCATTTCGAATGGATGGGTTCAACTATTTTCCATCTTATGAAAAAAATCGGCAAAGATGTAAGTTCCCTCCTTGCAAAGAGCTACATAATATGTGCTAAATGTGTATTAAATATAAAGTTGCATTATGCTCAAACAAAGAAATTGTTTTTTGAGTACCATATAAAGAAATAAATATGTAATTTGAGAATTTGTAATTTGGGTTCAATCTTCTTAAGTTAGAGTATGCAATCATTTCAATATATTAGGCCACAATGTATCATACATGACACAGCCAAAAAAAGATAGGTAATCCTGTACTTTAGCATGGTAAATAACTTTGGGTCTCTTCAAGAAAAGACCGTAACTGTTGTTTGTAGATGAAACTAACCTGGAATCCCCCTTCTATTGGACAACAACATATACTCTCTCTTGGTTTCTTTTTTATTGCCTCCTAATCCAATAAAAGAGGGATTCCGGGTTAGTTTCACCAACAAACAACAGTTACAGTCTCTTCTTGAAAAGACCCAAAGTTATTTACCGTGCTAAAGTACAGGATTATCAAAAATAAAAAATAAAAAATTATAATACAGATTTTAACCATTCAATATACTTTATTACTACCTGAAAGCAAAAAAAGTAAAATTTTTTTTTTTTTAATTTGTGACTGATGGAGTTAAATAGTGAAATATATATCTAAACCTTTTTTTCAAAATAAAAATAAAATGATTTTTAATAGTAATTTATTACAGATATTATCTATATATAATAATTTTTTGTGCTTAATTTATAAAAATCATCTTATATTATGCTTTATCAAAACAGAATTACAACTGTATTTATTTTCATAAAAAATAAATATATACAGTCGCAGCCAAAAGTATAAAACCCCTAGAATTTTTTTCAATTTTTAAGGATTATTTAAAGATATCTGTAAAATTAATCAGTTTTGCATTTTATATCAAGTATATAGATATATTCTGTATAAGAATCAGCAATTTTTTTACCACAATCATTATCACTATCATAAATACTACCAATTAAAAAAAAATGCATATGACAAAAATATAGGACCCCTGAGATCAATACTTTATATGGCCCCCTTTGGCTTTAATCACAGACATCAAACGATTATTCATTGGATGTACAAGTTTTTTACATTTTTCAGAAGTTATATTCTTCCATTCTAAGTCACAAACATTAAACAATTCATTGATATTTAAACACTTGTGCATCGATACTTTTTTTTAAAAATGTGCCACAAATGTTCAATCAGATTAATATCTGGGCTTTGGGAAGGCCAAGGATCTAACACTTTGATGTGTTTAGATTTCAAAAATTTTGTCGTAGACTTGGCCTTATGCTTTGAATCATTGTCCATCTGCATAATGTAATTGCGTCCAATTAATTGTTTAGCAGATGGAATCATTTTTTGTGCAAGAATTTTTTGAAAATCAAGTGCTTTCATAATTCCATTGATCCTATGCAATTGTCTCACACCAGCTGATGAGAAGCATCCCCACAACAAAAGGCTACCACCCCCATGCTTGACTGTAGGCACTATGCACTTTTCTCTGAGTGCATCATGACTTCTTCTCCACATATAATTCTGTGTATTTTTAGTGAATAATTTGATCTTAGTCTCGTCCGTAAATAATACATTATCCCAAAATAAATTTGGAAAATGGACAAATTTTTTAGCAAATTCCAGTCTAGCTTTTTTGTGCTTATTCTTAAGCAAAGGCTTGCATCTTAGACGATGCCCATAGAGATCATTTTTGTTCAATTTTCTTTTTACAGTTTGTTCAGAAATAACTACTTCAATGTCCTTCAATGAGTCATTCAGTTCCTGTGCACTCAATTTTGGATCATCCTGTGCCATTCTAACAATACAGAGAAGACGTCATGATGCACTCAGAGAAAAGTGCATAGTGCCTACAGTCAAGCATGGGGGTGGTAGCCTTTTGTTGTGGGGATGCTTCTCATCAGCTGGTGTGGGACAATTGCATAGGATCAATGGAATTATGAAAACACTTGATTTTCAAAAAATTCTTGCACAAAAAATGATTCCATCTGCTAAAAAATTAATTGGACGCAATTACATTATGCAGATGGACAATGATTCAAAGCATAAGGCCAAGTCTACGGCAAAATTTTTGAAATCTAAACACATCAAAGTGTTAGATCCTTGGCCTTCCCAAAGCCCAGATATTAATCCAATTGAACATTTGTGGCACATTTTTAAAAAAAAGTATCGATGCACAAGTGTTTAAATATCAATGAATTGTTTAATGTTTGTGACTTAGAATGGAAGAATATAACTTCTGAAAAATGTAAAAAACTTGTACATCCAATGAATAATCGTTTGATATCTGTGATTAAAGCCAAAGGGGGCGATATGAAGTATTGATCGCAGGGGTCCTATATTTTTGTCATATGCATTTTTTTTAATTGGTAGTATTTATGATAGTGATAATGATTGTGGTAAAAAAATTGCTGATTCTTACACAGAATATATCTATGTACTTGATATAAAATGCAAAACTGATTAATTTTACAGATACAGACGAAATCGGTTAATGGGGTCACCCATTTGCCAGACGTTTTGACCCTTTTAACCGATTGACCCCTTTAACTGTTATAGTCCAAAAATAGGTTTGTCGGGAGCGTGCGTCATTCTAAGGGAACACCATTATATTATTTGGTAGCAATGGGCTCTAGAACTGCGTCATGCGATCCTAATACCGTTTAAAATATACGTGAACTGGTTTGTTTTTGCAAACCTAACCGTCTCCGTTTCTGTACAGTTTAAATTAAATTATGACGTTTTCTTTGAGAACACCACCGTTTGTGAGGAACGAAACTTATTTTTAGAAACTTTAATTTATGGGGACCACACACTTTCTTCGTACCTCCCTTTAACATTTTTACATACCGCATATCTAACAACTCGGCGCGTTGGGAAATTAACTTTGCTTCATGCAGTGTTGTGTGTTTAATTCCTTTTGTCTAACGTTTTGCATTAACGAAACTCCAACCATGCAATGGTAGAAGTTTAAAGTGCAATGTGACTACAGTTTGTTGTTTTTGTTTCAACCACATTGCTGCGCGCACGCCTGTCACTTTATCTTTTGTTTACTTAAAGACGCAGACAATTACAAATCTGCAAGAAACAGAGAGGAGTTCGCTTTGTGGCAGGCGGCAAGCCTGGTCTCGCGATCGTTTTCCACGCATTTGGGCATCTGGCCAAAGAAAAAAGATTAATGACATGTTTTACTTTGTCTTGCGATTCGTTTCTCTCGATTTCCGATGTCTGGCCAAAGAAACACATACCACGAGTTGAGCGAAAAATGACCCTATTATCCGATAAGCGTGAGTCTATTAACCGGTTGTTTTATTTAACATTAGATAGTTGAAGATAACATTAGATTTGGTTTGGGATTTCGGATTTTGAGTCTATAAACCGATTTACCCGTTTAAGCAGTACCCGATTAACCGATTTCGTCTGTATCTTTAAATAATCCTTAAAAATTGAAAAAAATTCTAGGGGTTTTATACTTTTGGCTGCAACTGTATCAAGACACATGAAGATTAACAAAATAAAGTTTTTATTTCTCATATCACTATAACTAATAAGATCAAGTGGAATGAAACTACTTATCAAGCAGACACTAGTAAAATATTAAATATGAAAATCATAACAACTTGGTTTGGTTGTAGGCTCTGACATGAATCTGCAATTGAAGAAAAATTAAACTTAGAGAGAGAGACAGAGAGAGAGAGAGAGACAAAAATCGTATTTGGCATAACCGTAGCATGACATATTAACAACTAACAAACTTTCTAATTTGAACAAAATCTAAATGATTGTAATTGTTCATATAAGTTACACCATGGAGGCATCGAAAAAACCATACAGTTATCAAAGTCAAGATGCCTCCATTTTTTCATGAAGTTAAGTTTCAAACTTAAAACCAATTAGAATAAAACCAACAAACCATGTAGCTTGCTTTGCTGCACAAAATGTGACTTTCCCAGGTGTGCTTTAATTTTACAACAGTTAAACCTATTATAATCAGTTCTACTTTAATTTTAATCTTGATCTTGATCTTCTACTTACAGATAATTTTTTTGATTTTTTCCAGTTATTTATATAAAAATTATAAACAATGATCATGCGAAAGTAGAACAAAGTCAATCTTGACATTTTTTTCGTTCTATTTGAAGAATTTAAAACTGTAAGTCCTAAAGTAATTTAACGAAGTTAACCAGTTCTGGTTCCGAATTCTAATTAAAACCGTTTTTTGCTTCTAAAGTACCATATATTCACAGCAAACGCATAAAGCTAGTCACAAATCTGCCGCCACACAACTTTTCTGCCAATCTCATCAGTGGAGAATGTATCGATGCGATTTTAATATTCATGACCTAAATCAGCAAGTTGGCAACAGTAATTATTTTTTCCGGAATTCATTATTAGCCGAGCTAACTTCATAAACTTTTAAATTAGGGGAATCCCCAAAGCCTGCGCGTTTAGTAGGTCAAGCAGGCAGAGATGAGCATGGATTGGAGTCGGAGTCGGACTGGAGCCGGAGTATGGCATATTTTGTCGGAGTCGGACTGGAGCTGGAGTCGGTTTTTGCTAATTTGTAATGGATTCGGACTGGAATTGGAGTCTATCTTTTAAAAATTAATTAATTTCAAATGTTAGAAGAAACACTTTTATATTTATATATTAGAATTATATATTAGAAGAAACATTTTAGAAAAAAACTTTCTCTACAGTATTAAAAGAAAATATAGTCACAAATTCAACTCATTCATCTTCTACAAATATAAATTCTAATATTGAATCAAGTGCATTTAATGGCATAGAAAAATGGAAAATAACTAAGAAAAGAAGGAAACCAGTCACTACAGTAGGAAAAAAAGGTGACAACTATCTTCAAATCTGTAAAGCCTCTTTCTAGGCCTTCTGAAATTTTTGTGTCAAGGCTTCAACCTCATACTACAATCGATTCAGTGGAAAATTATGTAAAAACTCAATTCTCTGATTGTAAATCTGTGACTTGTTCACAACTATCCACAAGATACCCATCATATACTTCCTTCAAAATTGTTATGCATGGCATTTCTCTACAGGATGCATTAAATCTTGATAACTGGCGTGATGGAATATTAGTTAAAAAGTTTTACTCAGTTTCACATCACACCAACACTGAAAATGCAGTATTAAATTATGAGAATGACAATGAATAATCATAAGATGAAAAGCACTATTTCTGATCTTCTTATAGTCTCTTTTAATTGTAGAGGTTTGTCGTCCTCTTTACTGGAAATTCAAGAATTATGCAAATCACATAATGTTATTCTGCTACAAGAAACATGGCTTGCTAAGCAGCAACTTCACTCTTTAAATTCTAGTTATGATGATTTTCTTTTTGTTGGTACTTCTTGCATGGATCTGGAAGATGGAGTGACGACTGGTCGACCACATGGTGGCACTGCTTTTCTGTGGAGAAAATAACTCACTGCTTTCCCAGTAAGTAATGTTGATTAAAGCATTGTTGGGATAAATATTAAATGTCAAAACAATTCTATAGTTATTATTAATGTTTATTTTCCGTTTAACTCTCCGTCAAATGTTGAGGCCTACTTAAAATATTTGGGTGCTCTTCAAATTTTGTGTGAAGCTCAGCAAAGCTCGAATTTATGTATTGTTGGAGATTTTAATGCCAATAAAGAAAGTACTTGTGGACATTTCTTCAATAATTTTTGTAAGGAACAAGGCTATATCATCTCTGACAGATCTATTTTACCTTCTAATACTTTTACTTACTTAAGTGACTCTCATCATACAACCAGCTGGCTTGATCATTGCATATCTTCTTCATCTGTTCATAAATCAATAAAAAACATTTCAGTATTATATGATTATATTACATCAGACCATCGTCCACTATCTATTACTTTTTGCTGTAACTTATTACCTCGCTTGTTGTCAAGCGATAAGCCTACTAATCAATACACTAAATCTTGGAACTGTGCTAGTCCTGAACAGAAAAAAAAATATAATATGATCTCATCTGAACTCTTAAAAGATGTATCTTTTCCAGCTGCTGCAATGCAGTGTAGAAATGCCACCCTTAATGAGATAATACTTTTTTACTCAGAAATTATCTCTGATTTGACTAAAGCATCCAAAGCATTAAGCTATCATCAGAATACCCCTCAATATTCTCAGGTTCCAGGGTGGAACAAGAAAATAAAATCTTTACACTCAGCTGCTCGTTATGCTTTCTTAACTTGGGTGCATAATGGCCGTCCTAAACATGGAGTTTACTTTGAAAAAATGAAAGTTACTCGTAAAAAATTTAAGCTATCTTTAAGGCATTGTAGAAGACTCAAGGAACAGCATAAATCGGATGCCTTAGCAACTGCTCTTCAATCAAGTTCTTCAAGAACAGCATTTTGGAAAAAAGTACGTGCAGTGTACAGAAAAGATAATAACAGCATTCCAATCTCTGTTGGCAATGCCACTGGTCAGTCTGATGTTGCAAATATGTGGAAAAGCCACTACAGTGGACTTCTGAACAGTGCTTCTGGTAAAAATTGTGACAAAATTTTTGATGATAACTTTCTAACCCGCCGATCTAGTTTTTGCAATATAACCAACTTTCAGTGCACAGCTCCTATGATGTGTAATTTAATTAAAAAATTACCTTTACAGAAATCTGCTGGTGCTGATGGTATTACGGCAGAACATTTATGGTATGCTCACTATTGTGTTTGTATTTATTTAAGCGCTTTGTTTAATTTATATGTGAGTCATGGCTTTATTCCTGAAGATTGTCTTATTACTGATATAGTTCCTATTTACAAGTGTAAAAATAAAGATGCTACTAATGTAAGTAATTACAGGCCTATAGCTGTGGCTACTACTATTTCTAAGCTTTTTGAACATTTTATATTATTTTACATAAAGCCGTTTTTGTCAACTAGTGATCACCAATTCGGGTTTAAGCTTGGTACTGGCACTGATATGTGTATCTTCTTGCTCAAGCAAATCATTTCGTCTTACCTTCAACAGGGTAGCCCTATTTTTTCAGTATTTTTAGATGCCTCTAAAGCGTTTGACCGAGTATCTCATGAACTCTTGTTTAAAAAGCTGTTACTGCGTGATGTTCCGCCGTGTTTTATACGATTGCTGCGATATTGGTATCGTCAACAGCAAATGCAAGTGAGATGGGGATCTCAACTGTAGCAATCTTTTGGAGTCTCTAACGGTGTGCGACAGGGGGAATACTTAGTCCTTACTTATTTGCTGTCTATATTGACCAACTGTCAAAAGATCTCAATTGCGTTCCAGCTGGTTGTTATATTGGAAACACTTTGGTTAACCATATCATATATGCAGATGATATATGCTGTTTCAGTCCTAGCGTTGCAGGAGTTTAAGATTTACTCGCTGTGTGTGATAGCTTTTCTTATAAAAATGATATTGTTTTTAATAGTGTATGCAGTTTCTTCCAAAATCATTTCACCTCACGAATGTCCCTGTAGTCCGCTTGTGTAACGAAACGCTGAATTTTAGTAAAAAAGTTAAATATCTTGGTGTATATTTAACCAATGCATTAACAGACGATGATGGTATAAATAGACAAGTAAGATCTATTGTTCCGCAAATCAATTAAAATCTATTTTTTCACACTGTTCGTTTGATGTTAAAAACCTATTGTTTAAATCGTATTGTACAAATTTTTATGGTTTTCATCTCTGGAGTAATTACCTAAAATCAAGTTTTCGCAGTATTCGTGTAGCCTACAATGACTGCTATAGGATGTTGCACAACCTACCTAGATACACAAGCGCGCGTGAATTTCAAGTTATAAATCATATACCTACTTTTGAAGCTCTCTTGAGAAAAACTTTGTACAATTTTATTAATCGCCGCCTTAACTCCTCTAACTTAGTTGTCACCAACATGATGAACACTTATTGCTTTTTTTTATCATTTTTAATATTGATTGTTTTTCTAATGTGTACATTTGTTTTGTCGATAATTTTATATGGACAGTACTGTTTGAAATTAGTTTTTAAATTTTTGAATTTGAATCATACTGTGCAGTTTTTGCTGTTTTATTTTGTTTTGTTTTTTTGTTGTTGTGTTTTTTTTTCTCTGTTATGGACCGGGAGTCTGAATTAAATTAATAAATAAATAAAAATATATCATGAAATGTTTCTTTACTCTTCAAAATGTTTTATTCCTGGCATTTGTTTTGAGTTTATTGCTCATATCCGACACTTGCGGCTAGTTCTTTATTTATTATTTAAAATTGACATGTAAAATAATTGCTATTGTTTAAGCAAATCCCGGCCTAACCTAACCTTAACCTTAACGTTTGCCTTTACATGAGTTCCTTTAAATGAGTCCGTATCACCCTGTCTAATACACTGTGGCTAGTTTTATATTAGTTTTTATTGTATATGTATTTGTAGCCTGCATAAAGATTGTCTTGTTACCAAAATGATGGTATAAATGCAAAGATTTTTTTCCCATGGTCATAACCTATCTATATGGTTTTTTTAATGTTAAGTTTAAGCTAGTGCAAATTTACTTGCATACTTGTGTGATATTTGCCAATGTTAAGTTTAAGTTGCTAAGTTCATTCTAAGATAATATACTATAACATTAGTTAAAATAGATTTGATATATCTAGGGTATTTATTTGGAGCAGCCGTGATTACTTTTAACAAAAACATGAATTTTTCTTCTAATAAAGTTTGTAAACTTCTTAAAGAAAACAAATTGCTGGAAATACCTAACACTTCTGGAAAGAGCACAGTTTGGCAAAGATTTTTATGTTTAAATCATATTGAAAGTAAAGATTGTATTGGATACGTAATTCGTAAAACTTGTATGCAAGCATTAAAACATAATAAATCGACTAGTGGAACAACACATTTAAATAATCACTTAAAACATTGCAAATATAATTAAAAAATATCTCCTAAAGTAACAGCATATTTTAGTAAGTCTATTTTAGTAAGACATGAGCTTGTCAAAAGTTATAAAAGACAGTGTTAAATAGTTCAGTTGCATTTATTGTATCACATGTAAGACCATTAAGTGCAGTGGAAAGTGATGGATTAATACAGTTTGCAAATGCAATGATAAAAGTTGGAGCTACACATGGCATTGTTGATGCAAAAGCAATACTTCCTTCCAGATTCACTATAAAAAGAAGCATAGAAAAAAGTGTATCATCTTCAAGTGAAAAACTGATAGAGGAAGTAAATAAGGCTATTAAAAAATATAGTTTAGTTGGTATTACCACAGATTTACGAACAGATCTAAGATCACGTAACTTTTATTTTATCACCATACATTTTATCAGCAGTAATCTTCTTCAATTAAGAGTGATATGTATGAAAGAATTTAATGCGGCAAAAACAGCAGAAAACCTTGAAAAAATACTTTTTAAAAGTTTATCAGACTTTGGAATGCCTTTTGAAACATTGGTGGATCATTGTTTTTTGTTTGATCATTGTTTGGCTCATTAATTAGTAAGTTACAAGCAACTTACTTATTATTACAAGGTTTTATTTTTTGTTTGTATATATAAAATTTTACTAACATGGAGTCGGATTGGAGTCGGATTGGAGTCGGATCATGGTTTAGAAAAAATTCTTGGAGTCGGATTGGAGTTGAAGTGTAAATCAATGGAGCCGGAATGGATTTGGACCCCAAAAAAAGTGACTCCGCTCATCTCTGCAAGCAGGGCGTCGAACCGGACCCGAACTGGATCCGTAAACCCGTATTAACCGTTATTATTTTTTAAACCCGAACCGGAACTAAACCCGGAAAAATAAAATTTGCTGAATCAGAACTAAACCCCTAAAAATAAAATTTGTTAAACCTTAACCGGAGCTGAATCCGTAAAAAAATTGCTGAACCTGAAGCTAAACCGGAACTTTATTTTAAATGGATCCGGTTCAACCGTTTAATGCACAGATTTTAATTTTAAAATTTTTGTAGAAGAATCAGAATCACAATTTTGTCTTTAAAGTTGCCGCAATTTTTTTGTCACGATACTTGTTGTGTGGCAATACAGAAACGTTATAAACAATTTTTTCAGGTCAAAAGTTAAAGCAAAAACATGTCACTTGCTAGATAAAGAAAGCGAGATTTTAAACAGGTATGCTAAAGCCAAACGGTCAAACCGAATCCATTTAAAATAAAGTTCGGGTTCAGTTCCGGTTCGGGTTCAAAAAATAATAACGTTTAATACGGGTTTAGGGATCCGGTTCGGGTCCGGTTCGACGCCCTGGATCAAGTCTAATTCTAAGAAAAACCGATTGGAGGGAGAGTAAAAAAGAAAATCAGTTCCTCTAAGACAGTGTTTTTCAACCTTTTTCCGTTTGGGGCACATTTTTGAAACCCATCAAAAATCGCAGCACTTTTAGACCGTTTTTATTAATTTTTGTTTCCAAAATCAGATAATCTCTAAAAAAAAGGTCTTCACTTCGATTTGATCTCTGATTTCGCTATCTTTCTCCCAAAAACATAGTGATCTCCAAAAAAAAAGGTCTTCACTTAGATTTGATCTCCAATTTCACTATTTTTCTCCCAAAATCATATCTCCAAAAAAAAAGGTCTTCACTTCGCGGTTTGGACCACCCTGCTCTAAACAAAAAAGAATCTTCACCTGAATTCACGCTCTTTCTTGTCATTTTTTTGCCCAAAATTGGTTCTTTCTAAAAAAAATCGTCTTCACTCGGAATCTCACTTATTTCGCATACCGAAACCGCAAAATTCGACGTCCCTAAATAATTTTTTTCCGAAATCTTTCGAGGCACACCTGAAAACCTCTCACGGTACACGGTTGGGGAACACTGCTCCAAGAGACAAAAAGAGAAAAAACGCCGCGCAATTTTGTTCTTGCAGGCACAAAACGGTCCTTAAATTTTTTTAATTTTTAAAAATTTGTTTAAACATACTATTTATTTTAAAATTGATCTTTTTAAAATTAGGTCACGTGAGCATTGTTTTGCTTCAATTATCGCCCATAGAAAGTCATTTAAGACGTCTCTGTTTTGCCACACAGCAAGTCAGTTACCAAACAAATTGTGGCAACTTTAAATACAAAATAGTGATTCATCTGGGTCAATATAAACTAAAAATAAAAGAGTCGAACCCGATCCGTTAAAAATAGAGTTTCGATTTAAGTTCAAATTCGGAAAATTTATTTTTACGGGTTCAGCTCCGGTTCACCTAGCAAATTTTACTACAGTCAGTCTGGGTTCAGGTTTAAAGAATAATAATGGTTAATACCAGTTTATAGATCCGGTTTGGGTTCGGTTCGACGTCCTGGTTATCAAATTTTCAACTTTAAAATAGAAAATAAATTTTTTTGGCATAAATGAAGAATTATCTAATTTTCAAATACTTGTAAAATTCCAATTATAAACATAAGCTGGCCTACCTGTTTTTAGAGGTTGATGTCTTGAGACATGTCTCGAGACACGTTTTTTGAAGTTTCGATCTTGTCTCCATCTCGTAACCCCAAAGTCTCATCTCGGTCTGGGTCTCGATCTCGGACCACTGCGTCTCGACTCCAGGTCGAGGCATTGCAGCGTTGTAAGCTCACAGGTGTTGTAAATATGCGTCTCGACTCCAGGTCGAGGTATTGCAGTGATGTAAGCAAAGCTCCACAGGTATTGTAAACAAGTTTAGGTATCCCTGTAAATATATCATGATTTTTGGTAAAAACAGAGTTTGCACATTTTTGTAGCAAATCGGGCCCATTAAATTTGCCATTAGTCACAGTAGATTTGAACCATGAGAATCAATAACCCTGAGCAACGCTCAAAGTGCTTGAGAAATTACAGACTTATTTTTATCAACATTTAAACGTTTTGAATTTCATACTTAAAATACGCTCGTAAAAAAACTTAGCATCTCAAAATGCGGCTGCTAGCAGCCTTTATCACAATGCTTTTAATTTTTGCCTATACTGTTTTACGACATTATAATAGGTTGCATGAATGAGCATTAAAGGAATTGACACGATTGCAGTTCAAAGCTTACTTGCTTGGTTCCATTGCGTCCTTGTGGAAAGATACTTTATAGAACTGTTTTTTGCTTTAAATTTCAGTCATATTACAAAATAAAAATTAAAAATACATATTAATTTGAGAAAAGTAGGCATAATGGATTCAGCATTCTTCATTTTACTACACAAGGATTAGAAATTATTTATAAAGACGAACATTTTCGGCTTACTTCAGCCCTCATCAGGTTTTTACAATTTTAGCAATATTAATCGACAAATGTTCGCAAACGGAGCTTCATATTTAATGAATATATTTTGATTGTAATATTTTTTCTTTTTTTTTCTTCGATGACATCATAATATGGGATTTAATTTGTATCAATTTAGTCTCTCACTCGTTTTAATTTAAAATTTAGCCTGTTAGTCAAAAGTACGGCTTGTGTTTTTTTAAAAAATATACATTGTTTTTTGCTGTTGGTGTTTTTTTGTGTGTGTGTAAATTTCAAGTTAATTGATATTGCTAAAATTGTAGAAATCTGTTTTTTAGACCTCAAAACGTGTTTCGCTTGCTGCCAGTTGCAGGGCTAAAATTTTGGTTTTGGGCAAGCTCCATGATCATTTTAATCATGTGCTTATCTGGAAGAAATCTTAGCAGTTTGCAGGTAAGGCCACAATGCCAGGCAGCCACAGCATCTGTCAAAGCGGTCTTATGACACCATCCTTCTTCTTAGCTTCAAAAGGATCCTTAATGTCTCCTGTATTAAATAACAGAACGAATTGTGGTCTACGCTTGACTTTCCGACATCGAAATCATGTCGAAATCCAGCTTGCTCCCTAAGGAGCAATGTATAAATAATTGGCTTTGCTCGACGCCGCCCTAGTTAAGTCTTTCGAGAATCGTTTAGGGTAAAGGAGAAAAATACCGGGTGATAGCTCTTAGAGTTCTTTACAGGCTTTATCGGTTTTGAAATCACGACTACAAGCGCTCTTCACGTTTTAAAAACTTTGAATGGGGGCGAGCAAAAAAGTAAGTTACGTAACTAGGAATTAAAAGTAATTACTACATTAATAGCAGCACATAGAAGCAGGGCCTGAAGCTTTTGGTCTATCTGGTCTTAAGTATTACAGAACAGCAGGAAATTCTCTGTATAAAAAATAATTGTTAGAGACGGTTACTGATTCTGGTGTTAATGCATCTAAAAGTCAGGCACCTTTTGGAAAAAATTCGAGTTGACTTGCAGTCAACAACTTCATGTCTTCCGTTTCTAAACGACCAGGAAAACGTTGTGACCTATCAATAAGATTATTTTAACATAGTTCATGCTTTTTGACAAGAATGTGAAAGTAGATGCTGTGATCGAAACTATTTCTCTCTCAACTTTTTATTAGGTCTGGTGAATAAAGCCGTAGCAGCCAAACCCAGTCGTGTTTCATTTCGAGGCACTGCATTAAAGTTCTATAGAGAGTTTCACACTCTGTATACCAATACAACATGCGTTTCACACTCGATATACCAATTGTTTTGGTGACGGCGTGAAATAATCTTTTTGGCTGCTTTCTGATGCTGTAGAAAAACATGACGCGGCGGTTGATCAAATAACTTTTGATCGAACCACATTTGATCAAAACTATAATGTCTGCTGGCTATCTAAACGGATTTAACTCTACGTAGTCCGACAAATTGTGCACGAAGTACCTTACAAACGTGAATTTTCCAAGACTAAAATCAATTCCATGAGTATATACACTACAGTGTTTCTAAATAGAACTTATTTTTACAGTATGGTTATTCACAAACACTACATCCCCTCCTTTCTTGCTTAAAAACATTGCTAAACTAGCAAAACGTTTCGTTTGTTTAACAATTTCTTGAGGGCGTAAACATTTTGCATTAACATCATTTTGCACATTGTTTTCACAATCACTATTTACATGACCAAGTGTGGAATCAAAAGCACGTGTCTTCCCACCGTCTTTTCGAGAATAATCATATACATTTGTACAAGAATTAATTTTTTTTACATTCGCTTGAAACACACATCATCATTTTAAACTGTTACACAATTTCCTTTTCGCTTAGTTATAATAAACGGATCTTTACGATAAAAAGTCGACATTTTGTTACCTTCGTTTTGTTTCGACAACACTTTATCTCTTACTTGAAGGTCATTATAAAGAGCATTACGTTTTACGTCAGCATACATATTCCCTTCCTCCTTCATTTCAGCATCGTTATCTATACATTTTGCACATCAAAGTTGTAATCACACTTCATTTCTAACTGACGCAATTCTGTACGCAGCTTTTCATTAAACAACAATTCGGCCGATTTGCTTACTAGTTGACAACCGCGACATTCTTTACGAAATCGCTTGCTATCTTTATCAATACCAGGCCACCATACTTTATTTCGCAATCTCTTTTTCATCATTACGATTCCGGGATGACCATTGTGAGCTAATTTAAGTAAATGTTCACGTAACTCATTAGGGATTACTATTCTAATTCCCCGTAACACATAAAACTAATTGTAGTCGATTCACTACGAACAGGTAGGTAAGATTTATTTTTTTTATTTATTTTTTTTATTTTTTATCTCTATATTTATCCTCCTGACTTTTACATTCAATTTTTCGCCAATCGTTAGACAATATACAATTTTTTAAGTTTCTTAACTCTTTATCTCCACTACTGGCTTTTTCAATTCCACGTGTGGTAAAAGCAATAGGCTTAGCATATTTACAGTACAATAAACTTTACGTATTCATTAATACTATCATTTATTTGTGCATTTTTAATCACATTTTCATTAAACAATCGTGACAAGGAATCAGCAATGTATTTGCTTTAGGCAATGTGAATTGCTTTGTATCGATAAGGTTGCAATCTTAATACCCATGGTTCGATTCGGGCACTAGGCTTCGATCTTGAAGAAAATATAAATTCTAACGCTTTATGACCAGTCAATAAATCAAAATCAGTACCGTATTAATACAAATAAAAACGTTTACATGACCATATTTACGCGAGAGCTTCTTTTTCGGTTTGAGAGTATTGATTCTCGATTGTGACAACGTTCGACTCGCGTACTCTATAATACGATTTTGACCATTTTGCTTTTGCACTAGCACCGCTGCTAGATCGTACGGACTCGCGTCAGCAATGACTTGACTATGACAAGTTTTGTCAAAATAACTTAAAACAGATGCGTCACACAATTTTTGTTTCAATGTTTGAAAAGATTTTTTTTCGGATTCAGCCAGATAAACACAGTATTTTTTTGCGTTAATTTTCGCAATGGTTCTGAGATAGATGCTAAATCAGAAATAAATTGTCCGCAATAGTTCATTAGTCTCAAAAACCACAAACTTCACTGGCATTCTTTGGTTCTCTTGCAGATGCTACCGCTTTTATTTTCGATTCTTCTGGTGCAACGCAATCTTTGGAAAGTACATGGCCCATGAATTGTAATTTCACCATATTTAAACAACATTTTTTTTATCAAGTGTTAGGCTTTTTCTTTTAACCTTTTTAATACTTCGTCTAAATTTTCATTGTGCTCTTTCTCTGAAGATGTTATCGAATATAATGATGTCATCGAGGATGTTGCGCATTCCTTTACATCCAACCAAAGTTTGTTGTATTGTTCTCTGATACATCTCTGGAGCACAGCTTACTCCGAACATCAATTTTTTTGTACCTGTATAATTTTTCATGAGTTGCAAAAGTTGTTATATCTCTCGAGACGGGGTCTAGTTTATTTTGATGATACCCCCATTTCACGTCTAGATTACTAAATATCTTACTCTGATTTATCTCTTGGAGTAACTCTTTAGTACTTCAAATAAGGTGTCTTTCTCTTTTTACAGCTAAATTTGCTCTCGTCATGTCAACACGTAAACGAATATCTCCATTTGACTTTGGCACAGCAGTCACAGGTGATACTCAATGAGTCGGACGAGTTGTTTTTTCAATGATACCAAGTTGTTCTAATCCTTTCGATTTCTGTGACAATTTATCACGCAGATAATATGGCACCCGACGTGCAGTTTGAGTTTGACATTCAGGTTCTACAGAAGAGCCAACTGCAATTTTTGCTTGGAAATCTTTTAGTTTACTGATTCCTTTAAATAAACTTTTGTACTGATTTAACATTTCAACCGTAGAATTATTTTATGCTAAATAGGCTACTTAAATTTAGGTTCAATTTTCAAAATTCCCAATTTCGTTATTATATCTGTATTTAGTATCGGTTTATCTTCTTCCAAAACAAAGAAATCAACATTGTTTATCACTTTATTGTTAAAGGACAATTCTGCTTTAAAATTCCCGCTAGCTTCAACGGTTCCTTATTTCCATAGCATAAATTTTCTTGTCAGTAAAAAACATTTACATTTAACTGAATTTTCTTATAAAAACTCCCACAATTGTCCGTCTAAAATATTACATGTTGCTCCCGAATCAATAAGCATTAAACATTATTTTTCGTTTTTATAGTAATGGACTTCTCCAATCACAAAGTTGTTTTACGCTTTGACTGCTTTGACGTTTCAAATTAAATTCTTTCTTTTTATTCAGCACAAGTTTAGTTTTACAACACCACACATAATGTCCCATTTTACTGATTTAAAACATTCACGATTTTTCGCTGGACAGTCAACATCTTTCGCCTGATGACCAGTATTTCCGCAACGAAAACATTTTTTTGATTAAACGATTTAGGTCTATTAAATTCAACAAATCTAACAGCACTTGACTTTTTCCACAAACGGTTTACTTTTTCTCTTTCTTCTTGCTTGACCTCTTCGGGCTTAGCAAAATTATCTATTTGAGCTGCTGCAGTTTCATACGACCTTACAATTTCTCTGACCATTTCTATATTTAACTCTTTTCCTTTTTTTACAAATTTCTCACGCAATACATTTGAGCTACATTTTTCAATTATTTCGTCATCGTTTGAAAGCGAAGGTCGATTTGTGACCTGGGAAACTTTTCAAGGACACGTCTATCCGGTAAGCGACTGTTTGGACCTGCGCTGGCGAAAGCTAGATCTGGATTGGTGCCAGTGTTCCAGCGGCCGGAATAAAAACTGACAGCGTCCTTGGCATTATATAGGAGGGCAAGACAATTAATACTTGCCCAGCCAGCCAAGCACTCACCGTCCGGACTGTTGTCGTCGTAACCCCAGTCAGCATGACGACAGTTAAAATCACTAGCGTAAAGACAGGGGTGAGGAAACACTGGGAGATCCAGGGTTCGCAATCGCGTTGGCGGTGGCTTGTAGACGTTGACTATTTTATAACCATCAACGTCCATACACAGCCACTCGATCTCCGATGTCGGTGGAGATTGGTCCAAAAGCGTGTATCTTAGTCGCTCGTTCACAAAAATGGCAAGGCCATGCTTCCTGATTAAAGAAGACCCAGTTAGTTGGTAGTTCGGAAGTACCGACTTCTTTGCATCAGTGCAGTGGGTCTCCTGCAGTAGGATGACGAGTGCCTCAGACTGTATAGCGAGGTGGTGAAGAACGTTCATCTTGCTTGCAGTGAGGCCTTCGATGTTCAGCTGAAGAATAGTGGGTCTTCGGAACTTGTTGGCAATGTACCCTGAAAAGGGCAGTTTTATCCTGACATTGCCCCATCCTGAAAAGGACGTTTGCCGACTAGCAGACTCACACTGAACATCAGAATGGGTGGATACCCTTTCGTTTTGGTAGGTTCGGTTTCGGTCTGTCATTTAAACAGCAATGAACAGACTTACTCACGGCCCAGGCTGCGAGAAAGCACCTACCATCTCGGCCTTTCAATTATTTCGGCTTTCTGTCTCAAACGCGTAATGAGTCGCTCGATTTTTTTGTCATCTCTATGATTTGCATTCCTAAACACGTGGCGCTCAAAGGCACATTTATGCTAGGTTGAAAATATTCTGAAAATATTAAGTTTAACGCACTTCAAAATAGAATGAGTAATAATTCCGAAACGTCCTGAATAAAACAATGTTTCAAAATATATTGGCTTTACTTTTTATTTTGAAATTAGTTAAACAATCCAAATTTTATGCTCCCAAAATATTCTGTTAACGCTTTAGCACCATCGTCGTACAGAAGTACTAATCTCCTTTTAACGTAAAGAAAATATCTTGAAGCGGTATACCACCGCGGTGAACAAGCATACTACATCTTTGCTTTTGATCACTTTATTTTTCTTGCAGTTGCTTGCAGTTTAAATGTTCTTTTTTGCTTAATCTATCTAGCTTCTACACCGTTACTAACGCAGTCAAACGTAATTATATTAAACTAGACAACTTCATCCTTTTTTATCTGGGTTACAATGACAACAGTCCGGACGGTGAGTGCTTGGCTGGCTGGGCAAGTATTAATTGTCTTGCCCTGCTATATAATGCCAAGGACGCTGCCAGTTTTTATTCCGGTTGCTGGAACACTGGCACCAATCCAGATCTAGCTTTCGCCAGCGCAGGTCCAAACAGTCGCTTACCGGATAGACGTTTTCTTGAAAAGTTCCCCAGGTCACAACATCGACCCTCGCTTATTACACCACCAAGGTTTGCTATGGCAGTGCCAAGCATGCCTGTTAAGCGATGGAACTTCCGTAAAGCCAAATGGAGTCACTACATTGATTTGACGAATAAATTCGCAAAGACTTTGTTGCCGCTTGATTCACTTAATGTGGATGCGGCTTACCAGCACTTCTGTAACACCATTAAGAAAGCAGCCAAAAAGACTATTCCACGCGGGTATCGAAATGACTATATTTTATGTTGGGATGTAGAGTGTGAATCCCTCTATAAAACCTTTCTGCAGTCTCTTCAGGGAGACGACTCAAGTTTGGCTGCTACAGCTCTGCTTGCCAAGTTTGACAGGAAGCGGATTGATCGATGGTTCGAGGCAGTTCGGGGCATTGACTTCTCACACTCTAATCGAAAAGCGTGGAGTATTTTAAACAACCTTACTGGTACATCACGACACTCTGCTCGTCACTGTCCCGTTTCAGCCGATGCTATTGCATCTCAGCTGGTTAGAAATGGGAAATACGAGGCTGTTGACCGCAAGTCATCTCGACTTGTCTCTCAAGAAGTGTCTGACCTTTGGAGGGCCACAACACCAGACGCAGTAAATATCTCTGGCACTTTTTACAGATAGAATTTACTGCTGCCCTCCAACATTTAAAACCAGGTAAAGGTCCGGAATCTGATTCCATCTGCCCAGAGCTTATGCTCCATGCTAGAGCTGCTTTGAAATCCTGGTTACGTGACTTCCTCTCTTCCTGTTTGCGCCAACTCAAAATTCCCAAGATCTGGAGAAGAGCGCGCTTGTGGTCGCCATACCAAAACCAACGAAGCCCGTGGGAGACCCAAAGAGTTATCGACCGATATCTCTGTTCTGTGTCCCCTACCACCTACAAGATCCTCGAGAGGCTTATCTACGCCCGCGTCGAACCATTAATCGATCCACTGAACCCTAAAAGAGCAGGCTGGGTTCCGACGCGGGAAGTCAACCGTAGATCAAGTTGTTATGCTAACCCAGAACATCGAGGATTCTTTTGAGGCTTAAAAGAACGCCGGTGCTGTATTTATCGATCTGACAGCTGCTTATGACACTGTCTGGCACCATGGCTTTACCTGCAAGCTGCTGAGACTACTTCCGGATAAGCACATGGTCAGAATGATTATGGAGCTTGTCCGAAATCGAAGTTTCACTCTTACCACCGGTGACAGCAAGCAAAGCAGGCTACGCGGTCTAAAAAACGGCGTTCCTCAGGGATCGGTCTTGGCTCCCCTCCTATTTAACATCTATACGTACGATTTGCCTTCCATGATTTCCAGAAAGTTTGTTTATGCTGATGATTCAGCATTGTTGCATTCTTCTGGAAATTGGAAGGACTTGGAGGGGACTTTAAGCCAAGACATGACTACACTTTCAGCGTATCTCCAGACTTGGAAGTTGAGCTCAGTCACACTATATGTCGTTGGTCACACTAAGAGGGTGATGGCAGCCTTTCACTTAAATAACCGAGAGGCCAAACGTGAGCTAAAGGTCTACAACAACAACGATAGACTTTTACCGTTCTGTCCAACTCCTACTTATCTTGGGGTAAAACTGGACAAATCGTTCACGTTTCGTCACCATTTAGTGGCATTGCACAAAAAGCTATCCTCGCACGTCACACTGCTGAGGCGACTCGTGGGCTCGGGATGGAGTGCTGGTGCTAAAACATTACGCACAGCCACCTTATCTCTAGTCCACTCAACAGCTGAGTACTGTGCGCCAGTCTGGTGTCGCAGTGCTCACACTCGCCTCATCGACAGTGTCCTGAACGACGCCTTGCGCATAGTTATTGGATGCCTGCGTCCCACTCCAACGGACCATTTATCTATACTCTCAGGCATCCAGCCAGCTGAGCTTCGCCGAATAGAAGCGACACTCTCCTTGGCTCACCATGGATCTCTGGATCCTGATCATATCTTGTATGGTCTTTTAAGTTGGTCCTCAGATACTCGCCAAGTGAGACTAAGATCCAGACGCCCGTTTGTGCCAGGTGCACGGAATCTCTTGGACAACCTTGCCAGACTTGGCATCCGCGCTTCTGAATGGACAAATCACAAATGGAAAATGGAGTACAGAATTTGAAGATTGCGTGAAGTAAAAGATTTTGTTTCATGCAATCTTCAAAATGGAGTACTGTGAAAATGCTTCCAGGCTCCGTAATTTTGTACCCGGGACCAGTGTTAGGTCTGTTGGGATGGGCTTACCCCGAGCAGCTAGGGTTAAGCTCAACCGCTTGCGGACTGGTGTTGGGCGATTCCATTCGTCCATGCACAGATGGGGTTTCGTTCCTTCACCGAATTCCGAGTGTGGCGCTTCTGAACAAACTGCAGACCATTTTCTAACAGCGTGCCCTATACATCGGGCACCACATGGAGCACGAGGTCTGACGGTTTTGTATGACGAAACCCGAACATCAATGCCAGCATCTGATCCAGGCAGTACAGCAGTCTAGGGCAGTAAAAGGATAAACCCTCGGCCCCAGTTCTGTTTGTGTCTGACCTGGAATAAATATTTCTTCAAACGATGTATGTATGTACTGCATTTCTAGAACGAAAAGTGCATTACCCAGAATGATTTCAGGCGATGACCTTTTTTTTTTAAAGATCGCTGCATTTCTGGGAGGAAAACTGCATTACCAAATTGCTGGACTCTCGATCAACTATACATGTAAGTGGCGGTAGAAGTATATACTAACCTATATACTGTATATATATATATATATATATATATATAGAAATTTTTCAAAATTTTTTGGTCGGTGCTCATCAGGAAAGTGCTCAATGACGTCGAGTCAGAGCGGTTAGATAATTAACTTAAAGACCACAAAATTTTTTAATTTAACATTAATTTTATTTGCCCCAACAGACTGTTTCGCCTGCCTGGGCTCGTCAGGGGGCGGTTAAAAATCTGAAAAACAAAATAAATAAATAAATAAAAAAAATACAGTTTAAACGAAGCGCTTGAATTCCGGCGAAAAAGCGTAAAACAACAAGAAAAAACAAGAGAAAAACTACGGTTGTCAGGTTAATCGATAAATGAATTTGTTAGTTTGTAATTAAAAATCTTATTCAAAAAGAAAAGTATATGAAAATTGAATAAGATCTCCAACTGCCCTCTGACGGGCTCGGACAGGCAAAACAGTCTGCGGTGGTAAATAAAATAATATGAAGGTATGGTCTAAAATTCGATGAAATTGCTATGACCCGGCGTCACAGAGCGCTTCTCTCTGAAGAGCACCGACCAAAAAACTATGTACGTGTATATATATTTGAAAGTGATTAAAAATTAAAAAAAAAAAAAAAAAATTGAAAATTTGGAATCCACCGTAGTCTGCTTTGCCAAAGAGAGCTCATCAGATGGAATTTGTAAAATGAAAAAACATAGAATGTAAAAATATCTAAAAGGCGGAAATATTTTTATATTGACTGTCACTCAATTTTATCCACTAAAACAAATAATTCTCTAAGAAAACATTAACAGTTACACATGCAAGTCGGCTACGTACGCGCTGGGCATAAACAACTTGGTCTGATTTAAAACAATAAGGAAACACATAACACTGCATAAAAACGTCATGCGATAGAAATCGTAAAGAAACAAACGTGTAGGAGTAAGGTTTGGTCAGGCGACACAGAAAAGAAGCGGGAAAAGTAAGTAAAAAAGATTCAAGTAAAATTGCGTAATTTAAATTTGTTCATATGACGACATTTTCCGTTGAGTTCCGTTCTTTTGTTGAGGGTTGAGCTTGCATCTGCCTGTAAGATTGTAAGTTTTTCTTTGAGACATAGATTGCAAGACTTTGCCCCCGGATGATATGGGGCTGTATGGGCCACGATACTCCATTTTATGCGGGGGTTTTTTCCTGCGTCCTTGGCCTGCCAAAAAGCTTTGGAGAGTTCGGTAGCGTTACTCTTTCTCCGGAATTTGAAGCTTTGGTTATGGTTATTGAAACGGGTTTTGAATTCCGTTTCACAACAACCATAATAATTGTTGGCAGCGTTGCCTGATAGTAAGCATGCTTTATAAACAATAGAGCTTTCGCGACATTTTCCCTCCAACGGACAATTGATTTTGTTTCTGCAATTGCACGGTGGTGTGGTGCTATTAGCAGTAGTATTGTTGGACAGCACGATTTTATTATGCCTCGATATAATCGCCGCCATGTTTGGCATACAGCTATAACTCACTTTGATGTTGAATCTGTTGCAGATCTTGTGCAGTCGGTGGTGGGGAGGGAAGTGTTTGGCGAGCAGTCGCAAGAATTCCTTGCCGATATTAGTTTTGACATGCTTGCTAAACGGTGGGTTAAACAACGTGATGTTACGTTTCCTCTTCTTCTTTTTCTCGGAGACAAGGTTGTCTGTATACTCCAGCTTACCGGTATGTCCGCTCCGATGCATAGCCTCTTCGTACTCCGGGACTGCATTGGAAAATTCCTTGCTGTCGCATGAGAGTTGCGATAGGCGAGTAGCAAGCATTAGTGGCAGTTGCTTCTTAATGACTGGCGGATGGTTGGATAAACGGTGTATATACAGAGGTTGGTTGTTGGGTTTACGGAAGGGCCAATATCTTCCCGACCTCAGGTCTAAGGTAACGTCGAGGAAATTAGTTTGGACGAGGTTGGTTTCTGCTGTTATTTTTAAGCCGTGGTGTTGAAAGAGCTTTATGATCCGTTTTTTAATGCGTTCTGAGCTTGGGCCAGAGGCATTTTCCAGGATCGCCAAACCGTCGTCTCTGTAGAGGCCGATAAGTTGCGTTAAGATTCAAGTAAAGTAAAAAAGATTCAAGTAAAGTTTTACTTGAATCTTTTTTACTTACTTTTCCCGCTTCTTTTCTGTGTCGCCTGACCAAACCTTACTCCTACACGTTTGTTTCTTTACGATTTCTATCGCATGACGTTTTTATGCAGTGTTATGTGTTTCCTTATTGTTTTAAATCAGACCAAGTTGTTTATGCCCAGCGCGTACGTAGCCGACTTGCATGTGTAACTGTTAATGTTTTCTTAGAGAATTATTTGTTTTAGTGGATAAAATTGAGTGACAGTCAATATAAAAATATTTCCGCCTTTTAGATATTTTTACATTCTATGTTTTTTCATTTTACAAATTCCATCTGATGAGCTCTCTTTGGCGAAGCAGACTATGGTGGATTCCAAATTTTCAATTTTTTTTTTTTTTTTTTAATTTTTAATCACTTTCAAATATATATACACGTACATAGTTTTTTGGTCGGTGCTCTTCAGAGAGAAGCGCTCTGTGACGCCGGGTCATAGCAATTTCATCGAATTTTAGACCATACCTTCATATTATTTTATTTACCACCGCAGACTGTTTTGCCTGTCCGAGCCCGTCAGAGGGCAGTTGGAGATCTTATTCAATTTTCATATACTTTTCTTTTTGAATAAGATTTTTAATTACAAACTAACAAGATACAGTATATCCCGCCACTAAAATAAATCCACTTTATATTAAATATATGACCCACCTGATTTTGTGCACTTTAATCACCCCTCTCTTTTGTGTACTCTCTTGTCCGTCTTAATCCGCTTGTACCTCTCACTATCGTTCGCGCTGCCTTTCACTCACTTTTCCTTTCTACCTCGTGGGGCTTGTAGTGCTCCCCCTTTTGCTTTTGTTGCTTTGTGGAGTTTCTTGCTTTTGTGCCTTTTTCGGCACACCAGGCTCGCCTTCCCTCATTTTTAATTGAATGCAAACCTCCATACTTGCATGTCTTATATTTTTTCTTCTATGACGTCACAGGAATTGTACTATTTGCTTAACTAATTTTACTACATATTATTTTTACTAAAATTAACTGCATTTTAATTTTCTAGTTTCCACCTGACGATTCTTAGGATGAAACAGGCTGTCGTGGATTTTAATTGTTAATTTTTAATCTATTTTAGTGCTTTTATTAATAAATACTGCTCTAACTATTTGGTTATTGAGCTCTGTACCGGCGAAGTAAAGCAAACTTTACTGCCTGTTTCATCCTAAGAATCGTCAGGTGGAAACTAATTCAAATAAAATTGTTAACTCTATTTGAATAAGTTTCCACCTGACGATTCTTTGCAGGGCCGGATTAAGGCGGGGGCTGATGGGGCTGCAGCCCCAGGCCCACACCCAAATATAGGCCCACCACTACACTAAGTCAATGAAACAACTAAGGTAGCCTAGGCTAATAGAAATCTCCCAGCTATTATTGAAAACACTGTCCATGCACTGTAAAACCCAACCTGCTCACTATGATGCAACAATCGCTTTTTCTCGGCTGCTAAGCCAGTTATGTCATCGATAGCCTTGTGATTTTCTTTCAGTTAGTATATTGCAGCTGTTCTCTCAACTTCTCTGTTGCTAGCTGTTTTTGGGAGGATTAGGCCAGTATAGATTTAGTGAGAGGCTGAGGTTAGTTAGGTAGGATTGTTAGTAGTCTATTGTTTTTAGCTTGGCTAGGTTGCTGATACGGGGAGTGGTAGACTCGGTGACTAATTGGTCTTTTACCGTTTTTCTCATGCGCTGATTTTGCGTCTTGAAAATAAAAAAGCTGACTGGCTGATAGTCTCTGTGCGCTCTTATTCTACTTTAGCTTAGACAGGTATTTAGGCTTTGTCGCTAAATTAAGTAGGTTAGGGTGACACCTTATTGTGTGTTTAACTAATTTCAAAAATTTAAATTGTGTGTTTGACTTATTGTGTGTTTTGCAGTGACAGTGTTTTCCATATCTAGCTGGGAGATTCTATATGTAGGCTAAAGTAATTTAAAAATAAAAATGAAGAAGTATAAAAGCGGTTGAGAAAAGGAGAAATCTAGAAGAGAAGCAGAAGCTAAATTGAAAAAAGTTGTAGCAGGTTCAAAAAAAGTGACTGATTTTTTTGATGTAAGCGAACCGAAAAGCAACATTGCAGAAACGACGTCCAGTAAGCCTAATGCAACTGCTTTGCGACCATCTACTTCGAGTGACTGTATTGCAGAGCCAGAGCCACATATAAATATTGTTTCATCAGTACCAAATTTAAAAACCAAGTCATCTAATGTTGCTGAGAATGAAACACATGGGGTAAAAGAAACTATTCAACACGACATGGATGTTGGATGCTGGGGAGTAATTTCTGACCAGCTGAGAGATTACTGCTGCCAAATAGGAAGTTTAGAATTTCAACATCTTGATGCAGATTTTTCAACTTCAGAGACCTGTATTACTGGCGATAAATTTAAACGGCGTTGTTCTAAATCGCTATTTTGGCGAGAACAATTGAACGGCGAAATAGTGAAACGCGAATGGTTGTGCTATTCGCCTTCAACCAAAAAACTTTACTGCTTTGTTTGCAAACTTTTTGCGTCTGATTCTGAGAAAATCATGCTGGCATCAGTTGGTTATGGCGACTGGAAACATGCACCACGCGACCTGGCCAGGCACGAATCTACTAACAAACACATAAGTTATCTTTCAACATATTTCTTTCGAAGAGCAAAAAAAGGAAGCATTTGCAAAGATTTGGAAGAGCAAAAAGAATCTGACAGAAAATATTGGTCCAAAGTATTGGCTCGAGTTTTAAGCGTGATAAAATCCCTATCATCCAGAGGGCTGGCCTTCCGCGGAAGTAGTGAGAGCGTTGGTTCTCCACAAAACGGTAACTTCCTTGGAATTTTGGAGTTGTTGGCAGAATACGATACTTTCCTTGCTGAGCATATTCAAAAGAGAGTGAACAAAGGCAAGGGACACGTTTCGTATTTCTCATCGACTGTATGCGAGGAATTCATTGACGCAATTGCAACAAAAGTATTAAATATTATTATTTCCGAAATAAAACAAGCAAAGTATTATTCAGTGTCCGTGGACTCAACACCTGACATTGCAAATGTTGACCAGTTAACAATAATTTTTCGGTATGTTTTACCTGATGGTCCCGTGGAACAATTTGTCAAATTTATGCCCACCCGTGGACACACTGGTCACCAATTGGCTGATATACTTTTGGAGTTTATAGAAGACAATGGGATCAGTTTGAAAGATCTTCGAGGACAATCTTATGACAACGCTGCTAACATGAGCGGAAAATATAAAGGTATGCAAGCTATAATAAAAGAACGCAACCACCAACCAGAATATATTCCTTGTGTAGCACATTCCTTGAATCTTGTGGAAAATGTGCTGCTGAGTGTTGCCAATCCGCGGTTCGTTTTTTCATGTTTGTTCAAGGACTTTATGTATTCTTTTCAGCTTCAACACACAGGTGGAATCTTCTTGTTGATGCACTGAAACCACTTCAATGTCCAACAATTAAGCCTTTGTCTGATACACGTTGGGAGGCGCGATATGATGCGCTACATGCACTAAGAAAAGGTTACCAAGCGGTTCTTCAAGTCTTGAAGGCAATATCTGATGACAATGATGAAACATATCAAACTAAAGAAACAGCCAGGGGTTTTGTTTCATCGATAAAAAAGCTTGAAACTGGTATTTTACTCGAGGTATGGTCGTGCATAATGGAACGGTTTCATAAGACGAGCCAGGCTCTGCAGGACAGCAAAATGACTTTGAATAAGACAACAAATTTGCTTCAGGGTCTACAGAACTTTATTCAACTTCTCAGACCCCAATTTCAAACATTTGAAGGAAGAGGTCAAGCATTAAGTGGCTGTCATCATTACACTGAAGAAATTTCAAGAAAGAAAAGAAGAAAAGTAGGGTTGGATAGCGAAGGTGAATCTGAAAACACATCACTTGATTCATCGAGCAGATTCGAAGTAGACTCATATCTGCCGATCATTGACCAAATTCTTTCGTCTATGAAAACCCGACTAGAAGCTTACAACGGTCTCCAAAGAAAGTTTTCGTTTCTGATAGAATTGAACACCATGTCTAACTGCAAAATTGAAGCAAGTGCGAAATCGTTACTTCAATATTATCCAGATGATCTGGAGGAGTCATTGCCTGAGGAGATGATTCATTTTTCTACACTGATAAAACAACACCATTTCAACAGTGAATGCAAAGAAATTCAGATGTTTAAGTTCATAAATGAAAATGAATTCGTGCATGCATTTCCTAATGTATCTGTTGTTTTCAGGCTTTACCTTTGTCTGATGATTTCTAATTGCTCTGGCGAGCGCTCATTTTCAGCGCTAAAAAGAGTAAAGAATCATTTGCGTTCGTCTATGGGTCAGAAAAGGTTGAATTCCTTAGCTCTACTCTGCATTGAAAACGACATTTTGCAAAAAATAGACACCGATGACATTATTAAGAGCTTTGCATTGTCTAAATCCAGAAAATGCGTCATTTGAATGTGTGCATACAAAGTAAATATATACTTTGTTTATGTATTAATATTTGTTTTTCGTTTCAATTGTGGTTAGTTTTTAGTACTATGTTTCAATTGTATTAATAAAAAATAGGCCTCTGACTATCATAGAGCCCCAGGCCCATAAAAAGCTTAATCCGGCCCTGATTCTTAGGATGAAACAGGCTGTCGTGGATTTTAATTATTAATTTTTAATCTATTTTAGTGCTATTATTAATATATATATATATATATATATATATATATAGAAATTTTTCAAAATTTTTTGGTCGGTGCTCATCAGGAAAGTGCTCAATGACGTCAAGTCAGAGCGGTTAGATAATTAACTTAAAGACCACAAAATTTTTTTAATTTAACATTAATTTTATTTGCCCCAACAGACTGTTTCGCCTGCCTGGGCTCGTCAGGGCCGGTTAAAAATCTGAAAAACAAAATAAATAAAAATACAGTTTAAACGAAGCGCTTGAATTCCGGCGAAAAAGCGTAAAACAACAACAAGAGAAAAACAAGAGAAAAACTACGGTTGTAATGTTAATTGATAAATGAATTTTATTGCTAAAGAAAAAGTGTTTTTTACGTAACTTGCTCTATTGTTTGAAAATTATCGGTAAATATAAAAAGTTTGCATTAAAAATGCGTTAAAATTAGATTAAATAGTCTGCACATTGGAAATACGATAAAAAGATGCTAAAGAAATGCGTTTAAAAATGACAATTATTAGGATATGGATTAAAAATTAAAACAGTAAATTTTTTTACAGGGTATAATTTAAGAATATTTTTAGTTCGATAAGTGTGTAGTGTAGAGATGGATTGATTTATTTGCTGATCAAGTAAGTGGATAAAGGTGTGATGTAAAAATAAGGTAAACCGAGTTTGTAAATATACTGTATTTATTAACTGCCAGCGTAATTAAAACTTCGTGATTTAAATTTACTTCGATGTCGACATTTTGAGACCAACTCCGAGCGTTTATTCAGTAATTTATTTGGGTCAGCTTGGAATATTTGTAATTTTTCTGATAAGCATAAGTTGCATGTTTTTGAACCACATTGGTATGGAGTTGCGTGTTGTACAATTTTCGATCTTATTTCTGGCGATAGTCCTGATTGTTTTAATTTCCAAACGGCTTTAGATAGTTCGGTGGAGTTCATTTTTCTACTGTTTTTAAAAGATTGGTTATGGTTATTGTATCTGAGTTTAAATGATGTTTCGCAGCTGCCGTAATAAAACTTGTCAGTTTCACCAGTTTTTAGGGAGGCTTTGTAAACTACTGAGTTTCTGCAACATTTTCCGTTAAGTGGGCAGTTTTTATCTGATCTGCAATTGCATTGTTTGGCGTCTACTTTGTTGTCCGAATTGTTTAGGCGTGAAGTGTTTTGCTTATTTATCATAGATTTCATATTTGGCATGCAACTATAGCTCAGTTTTATGTTGTTTTTATTAAAAATTTTGTGGTATTTGTTGCTGGGTGGAAAGTGTTTATTGAGAAGGGTAAAAAATTCTTTGCCAATATTAGTGGTGACTTCATCATTGAAAGGAGGGTTGAACCAAATAATCTTTCTTGTTCTGTTTCTTGATCGGTTTTTTGAGGTTGAGTTGAATTGATCTGTTTGTTTTGGTTCTTCTTTTACATAAGTTAATTTTTCTCTGTATCCGCTTTTTTCAAGGGCTAGTTGATATTCCGGGATTGTTTTATCAAATTCTTGTAAGCTGTATGAATTTCTTGATAAGCGTGATGAGATCATTTTGGGTAATTGCTTTTTTATATTGGGGGGGTGATTCGATTTTGCATTTATATAAAGGGGTATGTCTCCGGGTTTGCGGTATGGCCAGTATTTACCTGTAGTTAAATTTAGGGTGATATCTAAAAAATCAGTTTGTAAAAGATTGGATTCTGTTGTTATCTTGAGGCCGTTGTTTTGAAAAATTGTTGATATGATTTTCTTGATTCTTAATTCTTTAGCTAAAGCCATAGCCAGCAAACTCAAACTTGACGACCGCATTGAACGTTTCCCAACTCGAAAAGCATTCATGACTCTCAAAGACCACAAACCTAATTTTGTTAACAACCCAAAATGCCGCCTCATCAACCCTGCAAAATCGGAAATCGGAATGATCAGTAAAAAATGTTTAGACAAAATAAATAAGGTAATTCGCTCTAAAGCAAACCTTCATCAATGGAGAAATACATCCGAGGTAATATCTTGGTTCAAAAACATACCAAACAAATACAATTGCAAATTTATAAAGTTTGACATCATTGAATTTTACCCATCCATAACCAAAAATTTACTGAAAAAATCTATTAACTTTGCAAAAGAATACGTCAATATTGATGATGACACCATCTACATCATTATGCACTGCAGAAAATCTGTACTATTTGGCGATCAAAGCACGTGGACAAAGAAAAACGGCAACCTTTTTGACGTAACAATGGGCTCATACGATGGAGCAGAAATATGTGAATTAGTTGGACTATATCTTTTACACGAACTTAATAAAACCATAAAAAATCAACACCTTGGACTACACAGAGACGATGGCCTGGCAATAATAAACAGCAAATCAGGACCAGTCATCGAAAGAATCAAGAAAATCATATCAGATTTAGATTTTTTTAGATTTCAGATTATTTATTGTCGCTTAGGAAACAAAAAGGACAAAACGCCTCCAAGTGACACAGCAAGAAAAGTAAATGAAAATAATAGTAAAGAAGTAAAAAATTACAAATAAATAAAGCGACAGGATGGTTGCGAAGGGACCGTGAGGTCTTCATGTCTGCAACCAACCTTGTACAAATAAAGGAAAACAAAACAACAAACCAAAAAACAAAAAAACAAAAAAAAAAAAAATCGAATGGAATTATTTTTTAAAAAAAATCAACTACAGATCGCTATTATGTAATTTATAAAACTTCAATATTAAATATACGGGATACTTGACAGTCATCAATCCAGCCTCCAAGTTGACCGCATGTCTGATTAGATAGATTATTTTAAGGTAAATAGACGTTTTTTATATTCTTTTTTAAATTTAGGCAAGTTTAGATGGCGAATTTCTATTAGGATTTTGTTCCAGATTGACGGTCCTGTATATTTAATGGATCGTTGCGTTTTGTTGGTTTTAAAGAGTGGGATCATTAATTGGTATGAATGAGTTGATCTGGTTCTACGGTTATGTGAATCTTTTACCAATTTAAAAAAAGTTGTTAAGTTGAATTTGAAATTGGGAGGCCAACGATTTTGAAAGTTAAAGTGAATAAATTTGGCTATTTAAAGCTGATTTGCAGTCTTAAAAGGAGGATATTATTTTCCAAATAAATCGGTGAGACGGAATCTAACCAATGACTTTTGTTAACAATTCTAATGGCTTTATTTTGTAGTTTTATTAATTTTGTAAAGTATGAAGGATATGTGCTGCCCCAAACAAGAAGACTATAATTTATATGTGAACTAATTAAAGAATGATATAGTTTTTTTAAAGAGGGTTTGTTGAGATAATGTTTTAGTTTATTTAAAATGCCTACCGATCTAGCTATCTTCATTTCTATTAATTTGATATGATCTCGAAAATTTAGTTTGTTGTCTAAGTTAATTCCTAGGTATTTGGCTTTGTTTACTGACTTAATTATACCTAAGGGACAATTAACGTTTATTTCAGGTGAAGGTATGTTTTGTTTAGGAGAGATAAAAAGAGCATTTGACTTATTTGTGTTTAGTGAAAATTTGTTTGCTGTCATCCAATTACATATTGCTGACAATTCTGACTTTAGTTTGTTTTGTAGTTCGTCAGGTGTAGCAGCATTAACTAGAAGGCATGTATCATCGGCAAATAATCGAGGTATAGAAGAAACAGAATTTGAAATATCGTTTATATATAACAGAAAAAGTAACGGTCCCAGTGAAGAGCCTTGAGGAACACCGATTTCTACTTTACATAAAGAAGATGAGAAATTATTTATAGAGACATACTGCATGCGATTTGTGACCCCTGATACCATAATGATTAAGTTTTTTTAGTAGAATTCTATGATTTACTGTGTCAAAAGCTTTGGCCAAATCTAGGAATATTAAACCAGAAAATTGCTTGGATTCGATGTTTTCATAGCATGAAGAAACGATATCTAAAACGGCGTGAATATTGAAAATATTAGATCTGAATCCATATTGGTTTGGAATCAAAACAGAATGTTTGTTCAAAAAATCAACTGTTCTTTTGTAAACTATCTTTTCAATGATTTTCAAATACACTGATAATATGGAAATTGGTCGGTAATTACTTATATCGTAGTTACATCCAGATTTAAAAATTGGAACAACCTTAGCTATTTTTTAAGCATTTGGGAAAAACTCCATATTGAAGGCAGTCATTACATAAAGACGTTAATAAAGGTGTTATCACGGGCAAAGAAATCTTTAAAATTTTTGCGTTTATATTGTCAGGTTCACAACTTTTGTTGGAATTAAGGTGATTAATTATATGAGTTATTTCAGTTGTACAAGTGGGGTTGAAGAATATACTGGGTGAGACTTGATTTGATAAGTAGGTTGTGAAGTCAGTACTGGAGGTAGAAGCTAATTTGTTAGCTAAGGTTTTGCCAATGGTAGAAAAATGATTATTAAAATATTCTGCTATTTGAATGGGGTCGTTAATTTCAGTATTATTGATATTTAAAAAATTTGGTAGAGATTGTTTTGGTGTTCCTGGAATTATGGTGTTAATGAGGCTCCAAAACTTGCGCATATTATTGTTAGTATTGTTAATTTCCGAGTTAATGTATTGCTTTTTTGATAATGTTTTTATTTTTGTCAATTTATTGGAATACTGTTTGTAAATCATTTTTTGAATTTCAGTACCTCTAACATAATAGGGAATGTACATTTTTTGTTTATGTCTTATTGATGTAAAAATTCCTTTAGTGATCCAGGGTTTTCTCATTAATCTAGTTTTTTTACGAGAAGCAGTTTTAAGTGGTACATGTTTATTTATACATTTACTAAAAGTTTCAATGAAGATATTGAACTTATGATCAACATCAACGGCAGACAGACAAGATTGATTATTTAACAAAGGTAAGAGTGAAAAATGCAAGTCGTTTAGAAAGAAATCAGTGTCAAAGTAAGAAAAATCTCTGTATATGCATTTTCCTAAAGAGTTTGCCTTCTTGTTTTTAACTTTTGTAGAACTTCGGTTTTCAATAATACAGGCGATAGGAAAATGATCGGTCAAGTCATATAAGATAATACATGGAAGAATGACATTAGATGTATCATTTGTTAATATATGGTCTATAGTAGAAGAGGACCTACGGGATAAACGAGTAGGTTTATTTATAAGTGAGTAAACACCATTGCTGTTGATAGTATTAAAAAACGAGGATTTATGTTGCGAATTTGAGTTGGTCCCAGTGTTTAAATTTAAGTCACCGGTTATGTAAAGTTTTTGATTTGGATTGATTTGAAGCAATTTGTTGTTAAGTGCCGAGAGAAAACTATTTATGTCGCCTTTTGGATGACGATAGATTACGCCTAAAATGAAAGTTTCACCGAATCTTCGGTCAGTGATATGAACCCATAAATCCTCGCAACTAGTGTGTAGAGTATTACTTTCTAATAGGCAAAATGTAAACTTGTCAGTTATATAGATTCTAACTCCACCGGCATTAGTTGAAGAATTTGCATGTATTATGGGTTGATAGCCTGAAAGGTGAATATTTGTTAAGGGCAAACCTTTTAATTTAGTTTCAGATAAACATATAATGTCGGGAGAGTAGGAGAAAGAGTGTAATAAATCATGATTTAAATCGTCGAAGTTTTTATTTAAAGATCTGATATTGACATGTAGCATGAAAAGCCTTTGTTTATCTCTGTTTAATGGAAGATTTGAAGGAGTGAAGTATTGACAATCCTTAAGTTTGGAAGTTAAAAGATCGTGCAAGTGGTAGCTGAGGTCAAAACTATCATTTAATGGTTGAACGTCTAAATATTGGTTGTTATTATTGTTAGAGTCAGAAGTGGAGGCTAGATCGACGCTGTCGTGTGGATTGTTAAATTGTAACACAAGTGATTTAGAAAAGAGAACTGATGTGTGGACAACAAAAAGAAAAAAAAAACAACAATAACAATAATTATTATCGGGCAAATTTGTTAATACCAACAAGCGTCAGTGCAGCAACGCAGGCGCAAACACTTGAATTAGCAGCAATTTAATTTTAAATTGACAGTAATTTAAATTGAGTTTTGAAAAATTAATCAGACAGATTTAGATTATTTCAGTCATTAGCTCAAATCTATAACCGGTTCAAATCTTTGATCAAGCAGAAAAAAAAATAAAAAAAAAACGAATACATTAAGTGCGAAACCATTAAAAGTCATGATAATTTAATTAGCAATTGTAAAAAAGTTTATTATAAAGAGTTAATTGGTGATAACAGTTGGCGGTGCATAAATTTTTTCATTATTAATGAACAATACATAGTTACCGTTTTCAACTCGCCAAAAAACTTTTTGTTTATTTTTGCGAGCTTGTTTGAATTGGGGTAGTAAAGCCTTCTTTTGACGTAAGAACAATTCAGGTAAATGATCGGTGATATACACGGGTCTGGCATTAACAATTGATTTTTTTTTTCTTCATTAAAACTTTTCAATTCACGTAAATTTTGATAGATAAGGTTTTTATCTTTAGTGTGCACTAACTTTACAATTATTGGTCGAGTAAGCTTAATTCCATCTTTAAATTTCGGTCTTTGAGGGAGCCTATGTATGTCTGCTATTGCTATTGAAGTAGGATCTAGTTTCAGAGCTCCTGATATAAAGTTGTTAAATTTGAGTCGAGTTTCTACATTTGATTCCCAAACCGATTTGGTGTCTTCTTCAATTCCATGTATTAATATATTCATTCTTTTCTCGTAATTTTCTCTCATAACCTCAGCTTTTTTAAAATCAGTTTTAAATGTTTCGGCATCTAGTATTCTATTTGATAATATCTTCACTTTTCCTTCAAAGTAATCATTAAGTATTTGAAAACGTTCTTCAGTTCTTTTTTCTTGATTTTTATATATTTCTTCTAATTTATTTATTCTTTCTCCAAAGCCGTCTAATTTTTTTTCGATTTTAGTTATACTATTGATCAGTAAGTCAAGTTTTTGATCAACAGAAGACATGCTACTTGAATACGAAATTTGAGTAGGCGCCTTTCAAAGCTAACACTAGACACTTGTTGTTTAGCGAATTTAAAACACGTCCGACATGAACAGCGCTTTTTTCGAATGATATCAACAATTTTTCAAAACAACGGCCTCAAGATAACAACAGAATCCAATCTTTTACAAACTGATTTTTTAGATATCACCCTAAATTTAACTACAGGTAAATACTGGCCATACCGCAAACCCGGAGACATACCCCTTTATATAAATGCAAAATCGAATCACCCCCCCAATATAAAAAAGCAATTACCCAAAATGATCTCATCACGCTTATCAAGAAATTCATACAGCTTACAAGAATTTGATAAAACAATCCCGGAATATCAACTAGCCCTTGAAAAAAGCGGATACAGAGAAAAATTAACTTATGTAAAAGAAGAACCAAAACAAACAGATCAATTCAACTCAACCTCAAAAAACCGATCAAGAAACAGAACAAGAAAGATTATTTGGTTCAACCCTCCTTTCAATGATGAAGTCACCACTAATATTGGCAAAGAATTTTTTACCCTTCTCAATAAACACTTTCCACCCAGCAACAAATACCACAAAATTTTTAATAAAAACAACATAAAACTGAGCTATAGTTGCATGCCAAATATGAAATCTATGATAAATAAGCAAAACACTTCACGCCTAAACAATTCGGACAACAAAGTAGACGCCAAACAATGCAATTGCAGATCAGATAAAAACTGCCCACTTAACGGAAAATGTTGCAGAAACTCAGTAGTTTACAAAGCCTCCCTAAAAACTGGTGAAACTGACAAGTTTTATTACGGCAGCTGCGAAACATCATTTAAACTCAGATACAATAACCATAACCAATCTTTTAAAAACAGTAGAAAAATGAACTCCACCGAACTATCTAAAGCCGTTTGGAAATTAAAACAATCAGGACTATCGCCAGAAATAAGATCGAAAATTGTACAACACGCAACTCCATACCAATGTGGTTCAAAAACATGCAACTTATGCTTATCAGAAAAATTACAAATATTCCAAGCTGACCCAAATAAATTACTGAATAAACGCTCGGAGTTGGTCTCAAAATGTCGACATCGAAGTAAATTTAAATCACGAAGTTTTAATTACGCTGGCAGTTAATAAATACAGTATATTTACAAACTCGGTTTACCTTATTTTTACATCACACCTTTATCCACTTACTTGATCAGCAAATAAATCAATCCATCTCTACACTACACACTTATCGAACTAAAAATATTCTTAAATTATACCCTGTAAAAAAATTTACTGTTTTAATTTTTAATCCATATCCTAATAATTGTCATTTTTAAACGCATTTCTTTAGCATCTTTTTATCGTATTTCCAATGTGCAGACTATTTAATCTAATTTTAACGCATTTTTAATGCAAACTTTTTATATTTACCGATAATTTTCAAACAATAGAGCAAGTTACGTAAAAAACACTTTTTCTTTAGCAATAAAATTCATTTATCAATTAACATTACAACCGTAGTTTTTCTCTTGTTTTTCTCTTGTTGTTGTTTTACGCTTTTTCGCCGGAATTCAAGCGCTTCGTTTAAACTGTATTTTTATTTATTTTGTTTTTCAAATTTTTAACCGCCCCTGACGAGCCCAGGCAGGCGAAACAGTCTGTTGGGGCAAATAAAATTAATGTTAAATTAAAAAAATTTTGTGGTCTTTAAGTTAATTATATATATATACACGTATTTGCAGTGTTTAAAAATTTTTAAAAACTTTTTATAACTTTTTCTATAATTTTTTAAAATTTTTAAAGTTTTTTCAGTTTTTTTCTATTGTTTTCTATTCTTTCTGGCAGTTTTATCTTAACTTTATTTTATTTTATTTTACTTTTTAGATACCCCTGATGATCCCTTTTATGGGTGAAACAGTCTGTAGGGTTTTTAGCTTTGTTTTTATTTCCGTGTTTTTGCTATTGTTAATTTAAGCTCTAACTTTGTTATTGAGCACTTTAGAAGTACTTATTTTCATACAGTGTTATATATATATACATATATATATACCTACCAATAAAAATATAACCGCTACATTTTTGGTGGCCCCGACTGAAACATAAAAAGACAATATTTATTTCAAGTAATTTATTGCAACGAACATAAAAGGACAATACTTATTTCAAGTAATATATTTCAACGAAGATAATGACTTTAATACCTAATTTGACTTATTCGTATTTGTGGTTTATTTTTATATTTTTAATCAGCGCTTTACTTGTTACCTTTTTAACTTGGACTTATTTGTATTGTTTACAATTCAAATCGCACAGTGACAAATTATGCTAATAATTTTAATATCTCACCGGATCGGCAGTCGCCTCCAGTTAATTTAAGTTCTACGCCGATCACAAATCAGCGACCGTCTATTTCGCCTCTTAATAACGATGTTTTTAATGTGTTACATGGCGAACATACAATATTAAACGCACAACAGAACATACTTCGGCTACCACAGTTTTGGTCTAATAACGCACAGGGCTACTTTCATTTGATCGATCGACGTTTTTTTGCAAAAAACTACTTTGTCTTGACAGACGCTAATGTCACATCAGAACGCTCAAAATTTGCTGCCCTCACCACAGCACTAAATAGCGATAGCAAAGTCATGCGTATAATTGCCGATTTATGGCCGAAGATAGATTCCTACATAAAAACCATTTTATTAGAGTGCTTCTCACCGCGAACCACAGATTGCACAGAATCTTTCTCTGCAGCTCAACGAGGCGATGACACAGTGACCGAATACTTGGTGCGATTACAAACTCTTTTAACCTCGCATTACTCAAACGACTCAGACATAGGTCGAGCTTTAATTCGACGTAAACTATTAGATTCTGTTGACGCAGAGACCTGCATCGCTTTGTATCCATATGAACAAGAACCGTTAGAATCACTAGCTAAACATGCCCACAGTATTCTAGCAAGGATAAAGCTAATCACAGCTGCTTCTATAGCCGATTTTCATGTCTCTCAAAATCCGACTAATCAAGCAATCATTAATCAAATGCTAGAATCGCGACTGGATAAGCTTGATCGTACCCTTTCTAGTTGTTACCATTCACCACGACAACCAATCGACAATCGCCGTCAGAAAAGTGGACATGCATTTTCCAGAGCCCGCGGTGACCATCACCCACCCCCAAGGCCATTTGCTTCTCCTTCACACAACTTGTGCTCCTATCATCACCGCTTCGGCCATCTGGCGTTTAAATGCGAGGGTCCTCTTTGCTCTATGTACACTCAACATCAGGCAAAAAACGGCCAGTCAATCTTCACGAAATAGAGGCCTGGAGGTCACAGAGAGCTGCATCAAGTCCTCCACTTTTCATACATGACAGTTATCACGACATTGACTTTTTAATCGATACAGGGGCTAGTTATTCAATCATACCGTCACATGTAATTAACAATTCTAAAAGCTTCAACACAGGTACCTACCATGTTTCCACTATTGGTGGTGGCACACTAGAAATTAATGGACAATTAAAAACACAAATTAATCTAGGCTTCTCGCAACTTTTTAATTACGATTTTGTTATAGCAGCCTTACCATACGAAATTATAGGAGCAGATTTCCCACGTTATTTTAATTTATGTGTCGATCTCAGTACGCACACTTTTTAAATCTCACAACGAAGAAAAATTTGTTTCTCCAATTGATAAGGGCGTTGCCACGGAGTTTACTATAGAATCTTTGCAAGCTTCGGACACCTCTATTTTAGAAAAATTAAAATCTCAATTTCCGCAAGTTTTTGAACAAGCCACTCGTTGCCGAAAAATAGAACACAAAAATAAAACATGTTGAAACAAACACCGATATGCCGGTTTGGTCTCGCTTTCGACGATTAGCACCGGATAAATTTGAAGCTTTGAAACGTGAAATAAAGCGATTAGTCACCCAAGGCATATTGGCTGAAAGCCACAGATTACGGGCAAATCCGATTGTTATGGTAAAAAACCCTCAGGAGAGTATCGCTTGTGTGCCGATTTTGTGGCCTTAAACAAAATTTTAAAAATACCTCGCTACGCAATTCCAAACATTAATGATTTTTCAGCCATGGCACACGGATGCTCTTGGTTTAGCTCAATTGACATCAAAGATACATATTACCACATTCCAGTACGCCCAGCAGACACACATAAGCTGACAATAACTACTCCAACAGGAAATTCTAGATATCTTTTCTTGCCAATGGGCCTGGCCACCTCCAGCGGTTATTTTCAGAAACTCATGAATGAAGTTCTTTCTGGTCTTCCGCAAGTGTTTGTGTATTTAGACGACATCATTATTACGTCCTCCAGCTTGGAGAATCATCAGAAACTATTGAATTTGGTTTTTAAACGACTGGAAGAGCATGGTTTAGTTGTAAACATGAAAAAATGCGTATTGGCCGTAAATCAATTGTCCTTTTTGGGAGATCCTCTGAGGGAGTCAAACCAACGACCACCAACGTGCAGGTTGTAGTTGAATACGAAAAACCGCGTACCAAAAAGCAGCTTAGACAATTTTTAGGTATCATTCAATTTTATAATCGATTTATACCAAACTGTGCCAAAATCCTTGGCCCCTTATATTCTTTAACTAGCACCGAGAACCGAACTTCCCGTATCTCGTGGACCCCAGAAACTGACAAATGCTTCGCGAGAGCTAAGACAGTAATTATTTACAGAAGGACAATTTTAGCTCACCCTAATCATGAAGCGGACTTAGAGCTAATAATAGACGCCAGTGATAGGGCAGTTGGAGCTGTATTGCAGCAGATCTTATGTGGAAAAAGCCAATCGCTTGCATTTTGGTCCAAAGCGTTAACTCCTGCACAAAAGGCATGGTCATGTTTCGAAAGAGAGTTATTTGCTTGCTACGCATCAATTAAGCATTTTCAGTATTTTTAGAAGGGCACGACTTTACCTTAAAAACTGATCACAAGCCTATTGTGAAAAAATTTCAACACAACTTTCCAGCGGCATCTCCACGACAAGCACGTTATATTAATTATATCTTACAATTTACTTCAAACATTGAGCACGTATCGGGAAAAGACAATATTGTTGACGCGCTTTCTCGACCATTTGAACCACCACTGATCAATTTGCTGACTCCAGTCAACAAACAATTAGACTTCCTGGAACTAGCGATAGCACAGCGGTCAGACCAGAATGCGAAGAGCTACGTCACAATAACCCCAGCGCTCTCGTCTTAAAAGATATTTCTTTAGACGAGCACGGAATCAACGTATTGTGTGATGTATCCACAAGAAAAATCCGTCCGGTAATTTCGAGGGCTCTCCGTTTTTCTGTTTCTAAACATCTTCGTTGCCTATCTCACCCAGGTATTAGAGGTAGCGTTGCCTTGCTCACACGAAGTCTTGTTCGGGTAGGAATAAAGAAGGATGTTGCACACAGGGTTGCGAAATCGGAGTCGGAGTCGGAGTCGGTCGGAGTCGGAGGTTTTCGAAAGGAGTCGGAGTCGGAGTCGGACTGTCAAGTAGACTAGGAGTCGGAGTCGGAGTCGGAATATTTTATCCGACTCCGACTCCTCATGTCCACTTTCTTTACGTATTAGTGATGTTAGCCGCGCAACTTACGCGGCCGCGCGCGCCAGTGGAGTGTAGTACAGTAATCTTTTTAAGAGAACCTTGCCGCGTATCACGTGACACAGCGTGCGACTCATAAAAAGTTTACATTTTAATTTGTAAGCAAATAATATTTTGCGTAATGCTATGCTCGGGCAGCCTATTTAGTTGCTTCCCTTTCTTCAATCCAATGACAGGAAGCAAATGCCAGGTGCATAATCAATTTACTATCTTGAGCAGCCTCTTTCTATAATACGTGGTACCTTGACATACGAGTTTAGTTCGTTCCGTGACCGAGCTTGTACCTCAATTTACTCCAATGACAAAGAGAATTTTTTCATTGAAATTAATGTAAATGCCATTAATCCGTTTCAACCTCCAAAATGCCCCCCCCTTTTTTTATATTTTTGACATGTCTTTAAATAAGTACTTCCTCCAACAGAAGCGAGTGTTGAACGTGTGTTTTTATCACTAAGGCTCATCAGAATAGACCAAAGGGCTGCAATAAAGAAGAAACTCACAGAAGCAATTTTGTTTTTACGAGCAAATTATTAAATTAAAATTTTTGAAAATTAAAACTTAGTCTTCTTGCTCTATTCTTTCAAAAAAATATCAACCAAAAGTTTAGAACCAAGGTGAAATTTTTAATAATCTCCTAATATGAATGTCAATAAACGGCAGGGAGCCTGCATGTTCAGTCTTGTACAAAATTACAATAATTGAAATATTCATGAGATAGAAACTACAGACCCCCTTTTATTTGGTTTACAAAATCCGACAAAATTGACATATATATTCTTACTATCAATATCCGTAAAGTTACTATACAGTCTTACAAGTTACTATACAGTTTCATTGTATTATATGTAATAGTTTTTGTTACTATATAGTTTTATTGTATTATATTTAATATTTATTTTTTTTACAGGCCTATTTAATTAAGTTATTTCTTTTGTTACAAATAAATATTTTAATACAATATCTTACTGTACTGCAGGGTGTCTGTATAGTAACTTGTAAGACTGTATAGTAACTTTACGGACACCCTTGTATAACCATAAATTACTGTGAAGAAGATGGACTTCATGCCATCAAACTAATGGCTGAAGTTTATTTGAGAGATATAAGGATGAGCTTATTATTGGTATGGAAATGTCAACATTTTTCTCTTGAGTTTCTTTTTATGCACTTGGTGATTCAGGATAATTCTAAAATTAGTCGCATTTTATTGTTTTTCTTGTAGTCTATAATTGTGGGTTTAAATTTTTAATTCTTTTACATATGTTTTTTTTGCTTCTTTTGCTTTTATAAACTTTTGTTTTCAAATTTTCATTGTCAATAAATTCCATAGTTATTACTAACATTTGTAAAAATTTTTACAAGTATGAAATTTTTATATTTACGTTTTAACCTCATTACCTACTGATAAAAACAAAACTAAGCCACCTAAAACAAGAAGTACCAGACTCGAGTTTTGCTCTTGTTAAAGTTCGTCAGTGATGCATACCTCATTGAATTCCGGACCGACTACAGGTGATGCAGTCCTAACACGCAGGAGACAACACTCAGGGTCTAGTCCTACACCCACGCCCTACACAAGTCTTAATTCAGGGGTGCAAAAACACGGTCGCGCACTCGCACCGCGCGACCAGAAGATTTGCCCGTGCGACGTAAATCAGGGACGTCCAACCCGTGGCCCGCGTAAAGGTTTTGAGTGGTTCACGCAGTATTTTTTGAAGCCCTCTGTCGCGTCAAGTTTGGCAGAAATGGAAAGTAGATTTGTGTGAAAACCTTGTTATTTTTTAAAGTTCATTATAATTTCGGGACGAAAAAGTCGGAAATCTGAGACTAATTTTAGGCGAAGACCTTTTTTTTTTTAGAGATTAATGTATTTTTTTTGGAGATCAAAGTCAAAATGGTCCTGGGCTCAAAAACGTTGGACAACCCTGATGTATGTGCTACTAAAAATTTCTGTGTGCTACTAAAGTTAACAAAAATTTTTGCACCCCTGCATTAATTGTATTAACATTAAGGTTTGTCGCGGGTTCGATTTACCATGGGAAAAATAATAACTGTAAAATAGACTAGAGATAACATCATGATTATCTATAAAATACTTTGGTGTTCAGAAAATGTGATAAACATTAAGTATAGAATACATATTTAGTTTCGAGTTACGTATGCCATTTCGAGTTAGTTTTCCAAATGTGATTTGTATTAATGTTTCATTCAAACGCAGTAAAAATTATAGTTAATGGGTTGTGTATATAATATAATTATATGTATATACGTATTTATCAAAACATAAATATAACAAAAAAAATATGTTGTATAAAAATAGTTCCAACAAATTGCTTCGCCTGTGAGGCTCAACAATTAAAAAAAGTAATATTATTTACGTTGAAAGAAATAAAATAAGCAAAAATTAAAAGTTAAAATAAATTTTTAGGCTTCAGAAGAAAACTCGCATCTTAGAAAAATAACGCTACCAAAAGTTTGGGTTTTTACAATTATTTTACCCAAGTTAGTGATTGATTAGCAAATAATTACTTTTGTTACGAGATATCAAAAGAGAACATGCTGTAATGTTGCGCATACTTCTAGATGTATTAAACTTGGCCAAGTTGCCGAAAAAATTAAAGTGTAGAAAAGTTTATGGATCATTAGTTAAGAGCAAGTGCTATAAAAATTTTTTTTTATACTGTATAAAACATTTGTATGGATCATTCGTTAAGAGAGAGTGTTATAAAATCATTTTTTTATAAAAAGATTCTTTTATAACACTTTCTTTTAACTAATAATCCATAAATTTTTTACGCTTTACCGGTAATCTTTTCGGCAGCTTGGTCAAGTTTAAGAATACATCTATGCAGTGGCGTACGCAGAAATTTGTAAAGGGGGGGTTTTGGACCCGAAAACACGATTGCTCTAAGTTAGGGGTTCCCAAACTGAGGTACATTTAGGCATAGCCGTACCAGCCCAAAAAATTTTGGGGGGGCAATGAAGTTTTGCCCAAATTTTGTGACGTTTGCCCAAATCATGATTTTATAGTACATTTCGGATGTGACAAAAAAATTGTCTGAGATTCTCAGACGAAAAACTAATTTTGTCCTAAAATCATGGTGATCTCTAAAAAAAAAAAAAAAAGGTCTTCACCTAAATTTGGGTTATTATTTTTTGCAGTTCCTCATCGTCACCTCTCTAAATTTCCTGACTTTGCCCAAATTTTTCATATCGCTGCCCGAAAAATTATGGTTTTGCCCAAATATTTTCTTCTCACTGCCCGAAAAATCTTAATTTTGCCCAAATCTTCAAAACTTGGGGGGGCAATTACCTTTTGAGAAGCCTACGGCTATGCATTTAGGCTTCTCAAAAGGTACATTATCAGAAAGAATATCCTTATTTAAGTTAAATTCCGTGTTTGGAAGAAATAATGGACTTAAATGTCTAGAATTTTTGAATCCGGTCGATTATAATTACGTCAAACAGGACAATTAAGAGGGAAGACTTTTTTACAGATCACCGTGATTTTGGGTTTGAATGGGGAAAATTTGTGGCTGCTGAAAAGGGAAGAGTTTTCATTTTTTAAGGATCACCTTGATTTTCGGCATGAATTGGAAAAATTTTCTGATTCAAAGTGAAGACCTTTTTTTTTTTTATTAGAGGACACCATGATTTGGAACAATATCTACCCGGCTGAGGCCCACAAACTCGAACGATTTCGTAAAGTGGCCCGCAAGAGTGAAGAAGTTGGACCACCCTGTTTTAGAGAAACGTCACAACATTTTGGGGGTACATGCAAACCTGCTACAGTGTTCAAAGGGTACCGATCAACTAAAAGTTTGGGAAACCCTGCTCTAAGTGGTCCTGGTAATGGGAAAAAACTTCAAAAATTAGGCCTACATTCAAAAATAAAGTGTTTTGGTTTTAAGACCGTCTTGCAGTAACATGAATTTTTTTTTACCAAACCGTAAAACTAACTATTGAAAAGGCATGTGCAGGTAATTCAATTATGATAAGAAACTTTCCAAAATAAAAGCAACTCGTGTAAATGATGAGAGCAATAGGTGAAAAATCAAACGAACAAAAAAATAACCTCATTACTTAACAAATATTTAAAGTTTTTTTAAAGGCTTATATTCAAACGCTGTTTTTTCACTTAATTTGTTAATTACGTCACCAGGGCAAGGCGTGTGGCTCCTATAAATGTTTAATGATGCAAGTCCATTCATTCGAGTGGTACCACTTGTGTTTCGTAAGCACGTTTTTCGTCTGCGTAATGTGGAAAACAATTGTTCACTAGTGCATGTTGTCACTGGAAGAGATAACAAAATGGTCATCAATGTAAATATATGTGCGGAAAAGCATCGGAACTGCATTCCTTGATGCTGCTCAACGCATTAGTTGGTCTTTCTGCTGCGTTCAACCGTAAAAGCTTTCTGTACCATAATATCAGTTCAGGCACTAGTTCTCCCAAGAATTTTGTTAAATCATTTTCGTAAAATTTTCCCAAAACTTGAATATTTTTAATTTGTTGAGGAGTTGGTCCACTAGTTGGATCAGAAGAAATTAAACACTGAAATTCATCAATAATCGATTTGTGGGCTGTAAATCTTGCTTCGAGAGTGACAATAAAGTTATCAAGAAATGGAATAAAAATCTCTACTCTAAAATATTCTTCATCTGTTCAGCAGCAATATTGCATCGATTGGTCTGTCTTGAAGTAAGGCGTGGTGTTTCCAAAATAAAACCTTCGGCTTTGGCCGTTTTTTTGCGCAAAAATATAGAACTAGTGAAATTCATATTCGTTTTTTTCTCTAAGACACTTCAATTCATTTGCAATATCATGTGCAATGTTGACAGCCGCAAAAGAGTTTATCTACTTTTTTTGCTTAACTTTGCACAAAACAACACTGTATCCAAAAACGTTTTTTAAAACTAAGAGAGCAATGCAAAATTCACTTTGCGTAATTGTCGAAAGCAACCGCAAAGCTCGTAATGAAGTTCCTCTCTGTCTGGCCATGCTGAAATTTCTGACAAAGCTTCTACAACGGTAAATTGTAAATTTGAAAAAGTACTAACACTCGTGTCGATCGACCCATCTGATGGCACAAATTTGAACAAGTTTTTGAACTTTTGTTGTTGACGAAATTGTGTTGATGGAGTTGCGTAAAAATGTTTTGACGTTGTGAAGCACTAAAAAATTTGTGAACTGAAGCTATTGTTTCCATGCAGTTTATTTCCATTCCCATACTTAACTTTCAATATTTTACAAGTTTGAAAGTTTTCTTCACAGTGGCAGCTGTACGTTAGCTAACTTTAGGCGATAGAAAAAATTGCAAAAAGAAATTGCAAAAAGAAAAAATCGCAATTTAGGCGATAGAAAAAATTGATGCGCAAGCAATAATTAAGTTTCAAAGTGCGGCAAACAATAGAAACCAAAATCTTATTATTGAAGCCTATTTATTACCATGTATATATGGCTGAACACCATTCTTCAAGGGGGGGGGGGTTTGACCCCTGAAACCCCCCCCTTGCGTACGCCTATGCATCTATGTGCAACATTACAGCATGTTTTCTTTTAATATCTCGTAACAAAAGTAATTATTTGCTAATCAATCACTTACTTTAGTAAAATAATCGTTTAAACCCAAGCTTTTGGTAGCGTTATTTTTCTAAGATGCGAGTTTTAATCTGAAGCGTAAAAATTTATTTTAACTGTGTCCTCTGATGAGCCTTACAGGTGAAACAGTCTGTTGGGACTATTTTAATACAATATTTTTTAATATTTGTGTTTTGATAATCAGGAATAATCGTTCTTATTGTTGAAGCCACTGAGCACTCTTCCGATTAGCACCAGTAATTTGCAGTTATATATGTATATACCAGGGGTGCAAAAATTTTTGTTAACTTTAGTAGCACACAGAAATTTTTAGTAGCACATACATCAGGGTTGTCCAACGTTTTTGAGCCCAGGGCCATTTAGACTTTAATCTCAAAAAAAATCACATTGATCTCTAAAAAAAAAGGTCTTCGCCTAAAATTAGTCGCAGATTTCCGACTTTTTGTCGAAAAATCATAGTGATCTCTAAGAAAAAAAAAAGGTCTTCGCCTAAAATTAGTCTCAGATTTCCGACTTTTTCGTCCCGAAATTATAATGAACTTTAAAAAATAACAAGGTTTTCACACAAATCTATTTTCCATTTCTGCCAAACTTGACGCGACAGAGGGCTTCAAAAAATACTGCGTGAACCACTCAAAACCTTTACGCGGGCCACGGGTTGGACGTCCCTGATTTACGTCGCACGGGCAAATCTTCTGGTCGCGCGACCGTGTTTTTGCACCCCTGGTATATACACTCATATACTTGTACATAATCTTTTAAAGTAAATATCTTTTTATGTATTTAAAAAAACCTGACTTATTTTGTGCAACTAACAACTTAAAAGGATGATTTTTGCTTAGTTAAATTTAATTTAAGAAAAATATTTTGCTCATAGTGGGGAGTCGGAGTCGGAGTCGGGAGTCGGAGTCGGAATCGGAGTCGGAGTCGGAAATTTAGAAATTTTCGGAGTCGGAGTCGGATCTTAATCTTCCGACTCCGCAACCCTGGTTGCACAATGGGCTAAAGAGTGCTTGAAGTGCAGCCGCTCCAAAATACAACAGCACAATAAAAGCCCAATGAATGAAATAAATAATTCACCAACAAGAAGGGTGGCATCTTTTCGTTATAACCCTCCCAGAAAAGCAAATTGGTCTTCATACCTTGACACTGCCTTATTTAACCCGAAAGTCACACATGTATTTGTAAGAAATGAAGTACGACGTCACTCATTGCAGCCTGCATACAAAGGCCCGTACCTAATTGTAGATCGCAATCCAAAGTATTTTACATTAGATTTTATGACACACTGAGACCACATTTCCATCGACAGATTGAAACCCGCAATTTTTAGCATGGAGTCCTTAAATGAAGCAGCCCAGGCATCTTTCCCAGATACAGCCGGGTCTGACGAAGACCACAGACCAACTGGTTCATGCTCACCCCGCGCATACAAACGAATCTCTTTTTACGACGGCGCTTATCAAAACAAGCCAGAACTAAGCACACTTCTCAGGGGCGACGCATCCACACACCTACGCGTTTCAAAAATTATAAGTTAGCTTAGCATGGTTATCTGTCCGCGCGTTATGTTTTAGTACGTTGTTTTGTTCTTTAGCTATTTAGCACTGCTCCAAAGTGTATAAACCTTCCCAATTGATATTTTTGTGTTTTGCGACATACTACTTAAAATTGTAAATATTTGCAGCTTTATTTTTCCATGCGACTTCAAATCCTAAGTATAATGTTCTTATTGACTTGTACGATTGTACAAGAAAGTGGTGCTGTGTTATGTGCATTTGCTATTTTAGTTATCTCTTCTTACTCTCCTTCTGCTATTGGGGTTCGCATTGTTGACAATTGACTAATTTTGTTTGTTTAAAAATTTTTTGTGTATTCGTAAGGGGTATTCGTAAAATTTTTTGTGCATTCGTAAGGGGGGATCATATGTAGCTCTCAACGCTACGTCACAAGTTAAGTCTTTGTTTAAAATGCGCGGGAAAACTATTGTCTTTGTTTAGAATGCATGTGATAGCATTATGTGATAGCGACTCTCAATGCCTTTATCTAAAATGCATGTGACAAATAAGAAACGTTCTTTTTTTTGGACAGTATGACTTTGATTGGCGTCGAGAAAAGTTGCAAAATTATGAAAGTAAAATGTTGTTTCTGATTTTGATCATTCTATTTGAATAAGATTCTGTATAAATAATAAGTTGCTAAATAACCTGTATCGTGATAATTGAATGAAAGTGAACTTCCTGAATTCCTGAACTCAAAGAGACGGAAAAGAATCAACTATACATGTAAGTGGTGGTAGAGTATATACTAAACTAAATATACTTATACCTACCGATAAATATAAACCGCTACATATGTTCTTCTAAATGACGACATTGGTGACGTTTACAAAATTTTTAATTTGCTGAACTTTAGATTTCTTAATAATTGCTTTAAAAAACAATGTAGTAGAGGATAAAATGATGCGTTTCAACTGTCAGATCCAACAGTCCAATTCGATCCGATCCTAATGTATAATAAAGGGCAGTTTGGAATATCCGGCTCCGGATCCGGTCCATGCTCCTTTTTGTTAGTATTTACCACACTATTGCTTGAATTTTGTTACATTGATAAAAACAACTTTTGCATTCAAAGGTACTTTTTCCATCAACTTTTTTGCATATGTTAGTCTTTATTTTTTTATTGTACTTAACTTAGTTACTTTTATGTTTATCAGAAAGATTATATTATGTCAATCAATCAAAACAAAATTACCACAGATGGACGGGAATGCGATTGTGAAAAAAGTAAAAAACCCTTCATCATTGGAGTGTCAGGCGGAACTTCATCTGGAAAGGTATTTTTTTGAGCAATATTTAGTTAAAGTATAGTGTTATAATTCTTTGTCCTTGAAAAATGTTTACGATTGACAGTTGCTTGCTTTTACTCTTACAATTTTGGTTCTCGTTCACTATTTGCTGCGCTTATTATGTAATTAGAATTACCAAAGCTTTTAAAGGATTTAGGCTAATTCAAAGAAAAACTGATTAGACTGAAAGTAAAAAAAGAAACAATATTAGTTGCTCTAAGGTATAATTAGAGAAAAAAATGTGCAAATTGTTCTTGTGGGCCCAAAATGGACCCAAAATTTTAAAATTTGTTAAGATACTCCAGAAATACTTAGCTTCTTTTAAGCCAAACTAATTTCTTTCTAAAACTAACGCTGTTTCTCCCTCAAACTAAATCTTACTACTCCAATCAGTTTTTCTTTGAATTAGACTCAAACCCTTGGTTAATAATGGCAAACAATGAACAAGACCCAAAATTATTTGTGAGTGAAAAGAATTGACAATTCTTTTAAAATTGTATATTTGTGTACTTTTCATTAATGTATTACAAGCTACAAACCATTGTTTTCCTCATTATATTGCCTGTTTGTAATTTAGAACTGTTTTTTATTTATATTTAGTTTTTTTGAATTATTTTCTAAATATTATACATTGATGAAAAATAATAAATTTTGTTTTTTTTTGTCTGAAATTCGCAATTAAAATGCTTGTCAAAAAAAAACTACAACCACAACAACATAACCTTCATGGGTAGTTAAAAAACAACAACATAAATCATGAAAAATTGAACATATTAATTTTTTAAATATATTTAATTTTTATTAGTGGCCATTTTTACTTGAGCATATTGCACTTTTTATACCACTACAAAAATCTATCAATATTGTTGCATGATTTCTATAATACTATTTTTCAATAACCAGTTTTAAAATCTACTAAACTTGTTTTTTAGCTAGCCTTGGGATTTCTCACTTAACCCAATCTTACTAACTTTAAACTTATCCAAACTTAAGCTATTCCTAAGCTAGAAGGTTAACCTTAACCCAATCTTAATCTACTCTTTAACTATAATTTAACTATAATGTTGGCAATGTGGTTGAGTGGTTAAAGCATCAGGCTCGTGACCAACATGGTCTCAGTTCAAAACCCATTTATGCCATTCTGTTGTGTCCTTGGGAAAGACACTTTATGGCACATTCCCCTGCTTGGTGGTCCTGGCAAGCAGTTCTAAATTTTACTTATATCTATTAAATTACTAGCAGACAGCATTATCTTGGCATCTCTGGAAGCAGGTCGGGGTAATTGCCTACCCTATGTATTAGCACCTCCGTCGCTTTCCTGCAAGTCAGGAAGATAAATATAGAGATAAAATAAAAAAAATAAATAAAATAAAAAAATAAGATAAAAAGAGAGCAATGTTAAAAATAAAAGCTAAAAATGGCTTTAGTTAGGATTTAATCCAGGGGTTATTTTTATAGCTTGGAATGACATCTGCTCCATGTCAGACTCAAAACAGTTGGCATTATGGATGCGTGGTGAAGAGCTACTTTCCGTTTTGCACTTGAAAAAGACACTTTATCTTGGCTAGCAGTTATAACTTATAATCATATTTTTATAAAACTTCAAATTTTATCTGGACAGCAATATCTTGACATCTCTAGAAGCAAGTCAGGGTGACTGCTTGTTCATGTATAGTGCCTCTAATGCTTTCCTGTAAGTCAAGAGGATAAATGTAGAGATGAAATGAATGAAAAACTATAATTGCATTTTGGTCATAGAATAAGTAATGTTCAATTTATAATTAAAACATAGTATGAAATTTTTGTTGAATGTACTAGCTACTACAAACAGCAAATGCAATTATAGATCAAACTTTTGTATAAACCAGTTTAATTTTTTTCAGACATACGAGGTCTGTTCAAAAAGTATCCGACTTTTTTGTATAAAGCACACAACACAATAAATTTTGCAAGTTTTATTCAATCTCCTTCAAAATATTCCCCTTGGTGGTTCACACACTTATCCCAGCGCTTCTGCCACTTCTCAAAACACTTCATAAACTCCTCCCCCGGAATGCTCTGAAGCTCCTCCGTCGCTTTTTTCATAATGTCTTCTCTTGACTGAAATCGCCTCCCTTTCAGAGTTGTTTTTAGCTTAGGGAACAGCCAGAAATCACACGGTGCTAAGTCGGGAGAGTAAGGAGCCTGTCTAATAAGTGGCATGCTGTTTTTGGCTAGAAAAGCTTGGACCACATGTGCAGAATGAGCGGGAGCATTGTCGTGGTGAAGCTGAAAATTCTTTGCTGCCCACATGTTTGGCCGCTTTCTTCGCACAGCATCACGAAGGCGACGTAGAATCTCCAGGTAGTACTCTTTGTTGATTGTTTGACCTTCTGGTGCGTATTCATGATGCACGATGCCACGGGAATCAAAAAAACAGGTCAGCATAACTTTCACATTGCTGCAGACTTGCCAAGCTTTTTTTGGGCGTGGTGATTCCGGATGCTTCCATTGTGATGATTGAAACTTGGTTTCTGGGTCATAACCATAAACCCAGGTCTCATCACCAGTGATGATTGTCTTGATAAATTCTGGGTCATGATTTGCAACATCCAGCATGTCCTCCGAAATTTCCTTCCGGAGTTCCTTCTGTTGCTCCGTCAGCAGCTTGGGGACAAATTTAGCCGACACTCTCCGCAGGTTCAAATCCTCAGTTAGGATTGAATGAACTGAGCCTGTGCTTATTCCCATTTCTGCAGCAATCTCTCGTACTGTTAAACGACGATCCTCCAACACTTTTTCACGAACCTGATCCATCGCCTCCTCGTTTCGGCTTGTGGATGGCCTTCCTGAGCAAGGATCACTTTCCACTGATGCACGGCCATCTTTAAAGCGTTTAAACCATTGCTTTATCTGAGTTGGGCTTAAGGCCTCATTTTCAAAAGCTTGTTGAATCTTTCGAATTGTTTCAACTTAAGTATCACCAAGTTTTTGACAAAACTTGATGCAATACCTCTGTTCGATGCGTTCTGTCATTGAAATGAAATTTTCTGAAAATCAAAAAACCGATGAACACGTACTACACGCCTGCACTAAATGCTTTACACAGAGAGATACGAATGACGAATCGGCCTGAAACGCTTCACGATTACGCGTGAATGTGTGTGTGTGCAGCCACGCTTTGCACGGGCAGTTTGCTCATACCTTATTGGCGAGAAGGAAAAAGGTCGGATACTTTTTGAACAGACCTCGTACAATTGCTCAATTATTTTGGATTGCTAACTTTTCATCACTTTGTTAAGCATTCTTTTTTGTATTTTAAATTTTAATTGCCCCCTAATAACTTTCATGGCTTGATAGTTTAATATAATAACTGCTCTGACTTAACCGTCATTGAGCATTTTTCTGATGTGCCATGAGTGCCGACCAAAATAAATTTGTAGAAAAATGTTTATATACTGTAATATGCATATTATGATTTGTGACTTTAGTACACTCCTGAAATTTCAAACCTGTTGTGTTTGTAGTACTTTGTGCCAGAGAAGAATCTCAAGTGATAAATGAACTAACATATAAGAAAGTTTTTCAAGCATGAACCATATTCAATAAGCTACAGTAATAATGTTTGCAAGCCACAAAATTTTATAAAATTGTAATTATGTAAAAATTTAAGTAAATTTAATTGTTGTTCCAAAAATGTAGTGATCTCTAAAAAAAAAGGTTTTCACTTCAAATCCACCTCTGATTTTTTGATTTTGTTCAGAAAAACATAGTGATCCTAAAAAAAAGATCTTCACTTGGACATATGGTAAGCCTATGCAAACAGCCATCTTTATAGTTAACATAAGCTACAAGCAGGAGGTAGGTGAGCTGTTGTTTGGCCACAGTTGATATAAGGCATACATCACTTGTCAGGCACTTTTACTTTGTGTTCAACCCCATTTCTTGTTTTTGCTGCAAATTTCCAATCCTTGTGACAAATGCACTTTTGTTTAAATATATTTAAAATGTTTGCTAACCAAACTAAGTATTTTTATTTGAAATATTGGAATGTGCTTTCATTTCACTAAACTTAACAAATATTTCATTTCAATCTTTGAAATATGTAAAATAATATTCAAATATGACACCATCTTGTCTGTTTATCTTTACATACTGCAAAGCCTTATTAATGTGTAATCTTTTATAGACTTCAGTATGTGAAAAAATTCTTGATCTACTAGAAGAAACATCTGCTGTTAATGGATCTCAAAAAGTAAAAATAATCAATCAAGATAATTTTTATAAAAGCTTAACAAAGGATGAAATCGCCCTTGCTGATAGCTGTGAATACAATTTTGATCATCCAGGTATTCTGCAATTGATTATGCATGTTATTTTATAAATTTTGTTTTGATCAAAGTTATGGTATGAAATTTGAAAAGCTTTAAAAAATAGCCAAATAATTAAAATGTTATACTTTACATATGTATAAACTTTACCGTAGCCAATGTTGCTTTTCAAATGTTTACAAAATTTTCTAGCATAGGTCCTCACAGTCATTTACTGGATAGATGTGTTTTTGAAAAGTTTTCCAAATCACAACATCAACCTTCACTTATCACACCAACAAAGTTTGCCTGCAAATTTAACTTCTGCAAAGCTAAATGGAGTCACTACCGTATCTTATCTATGCCTGTGTTGAACCAATTATTGATCCACTGTTTTCCAAAAAAGAGGCTGGGTTTCAATGGGATAAGTCAACTGTAGATTAAGTCATTTTGCTGACCCAGAATATTGAGGATTTTTTTTAGGCTAAGAAGAAGGCCTGTTTCATATTTGTCAATCTGACTGCACCATATGACACTGTCTGGCACTGTGGCCTTACCTGCAAGCTGCTGAGGCTTCTGTCAGATAAGCACATAGTAAGATTGATTATGGAGCTTATCCAAAACAGACACTTTATCCTTAATACCAGTGACAGCAAGCAAAGCAGACTATGCATCTAAAAAACGACATTTCCCAGGGATTGGTCTTGGCTCTCCTCCTTTACAACATTTATACAGGGTGATCAAACCAAGTGTAGACGGATTTTGAAGGTGGCTGTAGAAAACCTGGGGATGAGGACTGCAGGTCCCATTGCACTCTCAGGTGGCTTATTGTGTTGACTAATCAATGCATTGCTTTTTGAAAAATATATATAAATATTGGTGTTGCTATAGGCACTGTAACTGCAACTGTTCAGGAATTGTCTGAGTCAGGGTGGACCCCTGGTAAAGTGTCCGCGCTGTTGAGGGATTGTGTGGGAAGATTTTGTGTTTCTAAGGCTCTGAAATGTTTGAAAAGATAAGTTTGGCCCTCCCAAAGGTGGGGAGCACTCCAGGTTGCATGGTCAGGGCACCAAAACTTATTAAAAATGCCAGGGAGAATGTCGGGAGGAATCCCAGGAGAAGCATGGGGAAATTGGCTTTAGCCGCTGGTGTGAGCTGTGGAGCAATGCAAAATGTGCTCAGGGGTGATCTGAGCATGTCCCCTTGTGAAAAATAAAAGCTCAGTTGCTGTCACAGGTTGCAAGAGCCAAGGGACTGCAGAGCGCCAGACTTCTTTTGGAAGGATTTGGAGATGGCACACAGTCTCCAGTTCTGTGAACTGATGAGAGGTTTTTCACTGTCTGGGTCATGCATGGTCATCAGGGTGGCCAGGTTTATGCAGTAAATGAACAGGGGTCCCATTGAACAGCAGGCTTATGTTCTAAGGACAGAGGCTGGCTTCTGTCATGGTCTGGGCTGTGGGATGGCTTTGGCTGGAAAGAGGGACCCCTCTTTTTCATTGAGGAGGGGTTGGGGGTAAGTCAGCGCATGTGTCTGGAGCTGTTGTGGGAAGGGTTGGTGCCCTGAGTGAGCACGGCATTTGAGGAAGGCGCAATTACCCTCCAGCAAGGCGGAGCCACATCTCACATGGCTAATCTTGTCCAAGAATGGTGTAAAAGGAATGTGGCGGGGTTTTGGCCAAAGGAATTGTGGCCTCCTTCCTCTCCAGATTTAAACCCTTTGGACTTTGCCATTTGGAGTATTCTGGCAAGTAAAACCTGCTCTTCTGGTCACTGGGGTGTTGGGGCTCTGGGATGTAGATTGGGGACTTGTTGGAATGGGATTTTGGGAAAAAACCATGCGTGCCTTGTGCAGTTGGGCTCCTGGGTGCCTTGAGATGTATTGTGGGGGTGGGGGCAGGGTGTATCAAAAAATAATTGTTGATCACCCTGTACATACAACCTGCCTTATGCAGATGATCTAGCATTGTTGCACTCTTCTGGAAACTGAAAGGACTTGGAGAAGACTTTAAGCCCACTCCTGCATCCCACTCCAACAAACCACTTACACTTATTTTCAGGCATCCAGCCAGCTGAGCTTTGCCAACTAGGAGCAACACACTTTGGCTTACCATGGATCTGTGGACCCTGATCACATGTATATAGTTTTTAAAAGGGTCTTCAGATGCTTGCCAAGAGAGACTAAGATCTAGATGCTTGTTTGTGCCACCTGCACAGAATCTATTAAAAAACCTTGCTGGACTTGGCATTCATGCTTCTTAGGGGATTAATTATAGATGGAATGTGGAGTACTGTGAGAATGCATCCAGGCTGCATGTTTTTATACCCAGGGCCAGTGGCAGGCCTACTGGACTGAGCTTGCCCCAAACAGCTCCGGGCAAGCTCAATTGTCTGCAAACTGGTATTGGGCAATTCCATTCATCCATGCACAAATGCGGTATTGCTCCTTTACCGAATTGCAAGTGCAGCACCATTGCACAAACCACAGACCATGTTCTAATAACATGCCCCATACATCAGGTATTACATTGAGCACGATGTCTGACAGTTTTGGATGACGGAACTCGATGCTGGCTTAACACCATCATTGTCAGCATCTAATCCAGGCACTACAGCAGCCTGGGGTAGTAAAAGGATAAGCCCTCAGCCCCAATCTTGTTTGTGCTTGACCTGGATTGGATACCCTTCCAAACAATGAGGATGACGTTTACTAAAATTTTCGTATTCTTTTTGAAAATAAAATTTTGCTTTTAGTTTTTCTCAATATATATTTTATGTTGTGTTGTGCAAATTTCAATTTAGATTGTTTTATAAAGTAATTGTTTTTCTCAATATATATTTTATGTTGTGTTGTGCAAATTTCAATTTAGATTGTTTTATAAAGTAATAACCTTTTGTACATTACTTAAATGGATATCCAATCAGGGTTAAGAGAAAAAGAGATCCATGTTACCATAAATAACTTTGTTGACAGCATACGAAAACCGTACTCGGAACAGCTGGTCGTTTTCCTCGTTTTAAATTTTTTGACATTGAAACTGAGAACACTTGCTCTCATTTCGAAATAGATATAGAAGTCAATAGCTAATAAGTAGCGTGATACATTTTTGAACTTACTAAGTGTTTATCATACAATGATTGATTTTGTGTAAGTTACTTGCATACTGCCTCAAAGACTCTCATGTCCCATAGTTCGGGAACCACTGGTTTATAAAAAAGCTTTTATTATTTAGAATGTATTACAGGCTTTTAGAAACTATAGTATTTTCTTTTGTACGATGCAATGTTAAGGAGTTAAACGCACTGCTCTTAAATTGCTCGTACGATCAACATGGCTGCAGTTCAAAACCCACTCGTGTCATTCTGTTGTGTTCTTGGGAAAGACACTTAGCGGCACTTTGCCTGCTTCGTGGTCTTGGCAAGTAGTTCTAAATTTCACTCATATCTCTGTTAATAAATTACAAGCGGACAGCAATATCTTGGCATGGCCGGAAGCAGGTTGGGGTAATTGCCTACCCTATGTATTAGCGCCTCCGTCGCTTACCTGCGAGTAAAAAGAATAAATATTGAGATATAATAAAAATAAAAAAATAGTTGTAAAGTTAGCATTTTTCTCTTTGTTTATGTAATGTCCCAATTTCTTGTCAGACGACTTGCTATACTCATCTGCAAAATATCTCTATAACGTCCTGCATACGACCTGCAAAACGTCTGTCTTGCTGGAACACAAACGGCCCTTTTCCGTAGATGGAAAGGACCCAGGGATAAATTTTATTCTTTTAAAATTTCAATGTAAATGTATGAATTTATTTTTGCATTGGCTTCAACAAAAATAATCGGGCTTTTGCGTCCATTTGTGGTGACGGCTGCGAAAACCATGACCGACTGCGGCTTTTGACTTTTGAAGATCATTTTATGGTCTATAGCAGGGGTGGGCAAACTACGGCCCGCGGGCCGCATGCGGCCCCTGACGACGTTTTGTGCGGCCCGCGGAGCTCTTTTTAAAAAATACATACCCTCACTTTGAGCCACAGTTGCATAGAATTATGTCGGGAATACCCCAGTTTCAGTTTCTTATGTTTTAATGCTTTTAGAGAACACACCAAGATTTTGGGAGAGAAATAGTGAATCACAGATCGAATGTAAGTGAAGACCTTTTTTTAGAGATCACTACGATTTTGGGAGAAAAATAGCGAAATTTCAGATCAAATCGAAGAGAAGACCTTTTTTTTTTAGGAATCACTACGATTTTCGGAGAAAAATAGCGTAATTTGCGACCTGCGAACAAATTCAACATCTAAATGCGGCCCTCAGTTAGCTTCCACAGCCGCAATGCGGCCCGCAAGCGAAAAGAATTGCCCACCCCTGGTCTATAGGAACAGCGGAGAGATCACCGGAGAGATGCAATCATTCTGTCTATTCACAGCTACCTCCACCGTAAAAATTTTTTCATTGGAAAAGATGATAGGTGGATGGTTATGGAACTTGACCCGATCGAGAATTGCTTTTGCCTTTTGCGTCTATTCTCCTTAGCTGTAATAGATAGGGAATGGTGTTTCTGGAGCTTATAACTGCGGAAGTTAAGGTCCTTGTGAACCAGGTTTCGAATAGTCTTTTCGCTTACTTTGGCTTCTCGAGCCATCTTTCTCATGCTTCGTCGAGGATTGCGCTTGATCTTGCGTTTTACTTGCCTTATCAGTTCCGGTGTGCGGGCATTTCGGGGACGTCCACTTTTCGGGAGGTCGACTGTCCTACCTGTTACCTTGAATCGTCGTAGGGTCAACCAGACCAGTTTTCGAGAGACGTTAAGTGATCGAACAATTTCTTTGGTACATCTTCCTGCTAATGAAGTGCCACTATTCTTTCGCGACACGCAATTCGAGGAGTATCCATCAATAATGTATAATAATAGTGCATTAATTCTAAATTATTATCAGTAAATTACAAGACATAAATTAAAATACTCATGAAATAATAGTCGTTTAAATTATGTTCCCATACATAATCCGCACCCTGTATGTTTTATTTAATTATAAAACAACAGGTAAAATATTTGGTGGACTTTGTGGCTGTCTTGAAAATTTAGGTTGATGTTTGTGGAACTGTTTTAATAAAAATGAATATTTTTGAAATTTATGATGGTTTTTCAGTGTTGTAAAGCTTACAGAGAAAACCAAACTTTTGGTTTTTATTCACTTTAAAACCTAAAGCAAAAACGAATAGAAATAACAAAAGTCATAACAAATAATTAAGCAAGAAATCAGGTTAATTAAAACGCAAGAAGTTTTTTCCAAACACAACTGGTAATGAACTGCAAATGAAACGTCTTTAACCCGTTAAGTGCGGAATTAAATTTTCGTTATCCGAGTTACAGTGCGTAATTAATTTCGCATCTCGCAGTTTTTCTCGTCTCGATCGAATTATAATTGCTGCTTGTACGAGAATATAGCAAGTGCGAAATACAGGGTGATTCAGCGAAGTGTGCACAAATAAAAACTCATCTTTCGGACTTATAATTAGGTCAAATGAAACAAGTTATATGCTGTGAAGATAGTAAATTTAATAAGCTTTCAGAAAATATACAAGTTATTCAATATAACCCCCTTTGTTTTTGATTACTTTCCGAAGTCGTGGCAGAACCTGGGCACATGTGGCACGCACCACTTCTGGGTCAATTTCGTCCCATGCCGATGTCAATTTTCGCTTTAGAGAGTCCAGATTTGGATGAGAAGTACAGCAGGCTTTTGTCTCTAAAATAGACCATAACCCAAAATCCATAGGGTTCAAGTCTGGTGAAGACGGCGGCCAAAGCTCTTTCTCCCAAAAACCTTTGAAATTGCATCGACACCAAGCTTGAACTGAGTTGGCCGTGTGGGAGGTTGCACCGTCCTGTTGAAGAGTAACTCCTTGTTCTCCAACTACTTCTTGGACCCAGGGAAGGACTTTCTCCTCCAGCATTCGCCTATAGACGGTCTGGTTTATCTTGACCCCTTCTTCAATGAATATGAGAGGAGTTTTCAGCCCTTTTGATGTTGCGCCTGCCCATACCATTACGGAGGCGGGTTTTTGTCTTCTGAAAGAGCTGCGACGCTCAACTGGGACCATGTTTATGTCTGGAAGCCAAATCCTGTCATTTTGATGGTTATGAACAGCTTGAACAGTGAAAAGTTTTTCGTCTGTCCATAAAACTTGAGGCTGCGTGCCATCGACAAGTTTCTTGACCAAAACCTTTGCTCTATCGAGCCTTTTCTTCTTAGTGGCCTCCGACAAGAGATGTCTTTTGGTGAAGTTGTATGGGTAGCTCTGGAGATCATCCTTGAGAATCCTTTGCATGCTGGACACGCTCACAGAGTAGTCTTTAGCAAGTTGTCTGGCACTTCTTGCAGGATTTCTCCTCAACTTCTCTCTGACCTTTTTGATCAGTTTCTTCATCCTTACGGTTCTTTCAGGGTCACTCCTGATTCTTGGAGCACAAGTCCCAGTGTCCTTGAACCTTTTCACGGCTTTATAAACTCCTCTACGGCTTACAACCTCCTTCATCAACCGGAAAATTTCACTTGGTGGGAGCTTCTTCTTGCAATACTCTTCTATCACGTCATTGATCGTTTTACTCATCGTTTATTTTTACTTCAAATAATACCAGATTTTAAATTTTAACTCTTAAATAATCATCGTTTATTTTTACTTCTCATCGTTTATTTTTACTTCAAATAATACCAGATTTTAAATTTTAACTCTTAAATAATAAGAAACTGAAATGTTAATAATTGAAAGTTAATAATGGACGAAATACATGTACATAAAACTAAGAAAAGTATTTGTGCACACTTCGCTGAATCACCCTGTAAAAGCGAAATAATCCGCGCTGTGAAAAGCTGCAACGATCAAGACGTATATATCCGTCATGCGCACTTAACGGGTTAATTAATTTGTCCACACTTCAAGACGTTCAATCAATCAGATTATGAAATAAGATTTCTCACATTCAGCTTTCATGTTTTTTCTTAATGTCATAAGCTTTATTGATGAAATTTTTCAATACAGATGCCTTTGATACAAAGCTTATGAAAAACACCCTTCTCAATTTAATCAATGGAAAAACTATAAGAATACCTGAATATGATTTCAAAACACATACAAGGTACTACAGTGTTTTTTCTTATTAATAAAAGCCAATTAACACATCAAGATATACCAATGCAACGGTGGCGTGGGGTCAGGCATGCAAGTCATGACAAATTTTTAGGGATTGCATGACGAACTTTTGCGCGACGAGATTTTTTTTTTAATTTAATGGGGAAATTTGAGGCGAAGACTTTTTAGAGAGATAACTGAATTTCTAGGACAAGTGATAATTTTTTTTTTAGAGATCACTGCATTTCTAGGACAAAAAGTGCATTACTTGGGAACGATTTCAAGTGATGACTTTTTTTTCAGAGATCACTTTGAATCTAGGACGAAAATTGGTCTTGAACACCATGATATTAAGACTAAAAATTAGAATCTCACACAGAATTTTTTTCCTACCAGTAAAATATTGCATGTCAAACTCATTGACTACCCATAAAATACCCGAATGCATGACCCGATTTCGGCATGTCAATTGCATGACCAGTCTTAGAGGTCACCGCACGCCACTGCAATGCAGTATTTATTAAAGTAGAAAACTTGTCTGTGGCATATTTAACAACTGTAATTAAAAACTTGGTTAGTTTTGCAAACTTTTATTACTGAATTAGTTTCTGAAATTTCGATGTCATTATTAATGGTGCTTGAGAGATAATAGCAATACGATATTTTTAGTTTAGCACCAATTAGATAATTTACCAAATGTGTAAAAAATTATTAAAAGTTAAAAGAACAACCAAATCTAGCTTACGATCACTTAATACATTGCAGTTTTTAATGGCTGTTTGTAACCGTGTTACATTATATTATTAAATTAAAAAAACATCATCTCTGCTCGGCATATAAGCTAAGCTCGAAGAGTACGAAAACTGCATAGGAAACAATAATAGTAGGTAGTAGTAATGTTATGTATACCAGTGAGTGCATCGGTTTTTTCTGTGTAAAATCAAAAAAGAAAAGCCCAAAGTAAAATTTCGTTTTTAAAATTGCTTGTTAGTAAACGTATCAATCACTTTCTGTCGATGCAGCAAATAATGTAAATGTGCGCACAATTTTTGTACTCACGATTATTAATCTTGGTCGTCAGTTTTTGTGATCTTTGCTGTGCTTCTTTATTAACAAATAACGTATTTTTTAGGAAAAATGACGTTTATGAGGAGATAAAACGATGCGATGTTGTTTTATTTGAGGGTATACTTGTGTTTTATCACAAAGAAATTCGGGATTTGTTTGATATGAAGTTGTTTGTGGACAGTGATTCGGATACAAGACTTTCTCGGAGAGGTAGGTTTTACACAGTTCACGAGAATTCGGCGCTGGACCTTTGATTTTTACTTAGTTTATTACATAGTTTGTATTCGCAGGTAAGCAAGGTTGAGCGATGACTAAACAATAACCTGAAATTTAATCATTAAAAGTAGCTTTCAAATGTTACTAAGTTAATAGTTGTCTTGTACCATCGTTCACGATGTTCACAAATAGCACAGAAAGGTCATAGTTATGAACTACTGTAATTATTTAATAAAGCGATTTTTGCGCAATTTACAGGTAATTCCACCGTGGTTTTGGCGATAACACTTGCAAACCGGTAAATACAAACCAATATTGCATTCGCCGAGTACTAATCAAGGTCTATTGCTTACTTTTCGTTCGCCAAGCTTTTGGCGCCGAACTCTCGCACCTGATTTCACTTGGGATAGTGTTTTTTATATTTTTGTCCAAACATAGCAATTGAATGAATGTTTCCTCATTTGACAAATACTTGTGTCTTTTTTTTAAGATGTAGATTTTTAAGGCCCTTTTCCATCACGAGTGCTGGCGGGATTATTCTTCGTTTGTTTATTTTTTTTACTTCTTTCCGCGCTTAAGCGTAAGAGAAGCAATAAAAAACAAAGAATACTCCCACCAACGCTTATAGTAGAAATGGGCCTTTATGCATCGTCTAGCACTCTAGCAACTATCAACATTTGAGTGCATTGCTCTGAGATTTTTAGAAAAGATCTTGCGAAAAGATCAAGTCAACTTGCGAGTTGTTAACCACTTTTCAGCAGTCATATAAGTTTGGTAACAAAAGCTTTAATTATCACATTTTAAGTTCCATTATAAGTCAATCTAAAAAAAAACTAGTAGCTTGCAATGAATCAAATCTTTCTACATTGACGTAATTAAAAATAAAAAAAATTGTTTGAATTATTGCCAAAGCTTTGTGACGCAATTTTACAGGCTTTCCGCTTTAGATATTCAAAATGTGCTCTTTTGAAAGGTTTCTTATTTAGAGATTTTCTTTGATTTGATTTATTACCGGATATACTCCCGTATAGGTTGCACCCCTACTTTGTGACTGTCAAAGTGGTTATTTATGGTTGACCCGTGTATTGGTCGCACCCCTAGTTTGTGATTGTCAAGTGTGTATTTGTGGTTGATAGTGTATAAATCGCACTGTAATCTTTCTAACACAAAAACTATCAAATATTCATCTTTTTTTTCTAAGAGTTTATTTACAAATATGATGCTGTCAGATTGCAATGTATAATGTAAACATACATAAAAAGGGTTGCGGTTCTATAATTATAAATGCGCTATCTTACGTAAAAAAGTGTTTATTCGTTTAAGCTACTTGAGTACGTGCCGTGTTTAAGTTGTCACGCTTGCCATATTGGCTGTTGCGTTGTGCGACGCGCGTCAACATATTACCGGTACTTCAATTTGTAGATACGCTCCGATAGAAATAGCTTTGATAATATACTGGTAAATATCTGACAAAAAACCTGGGAGTGTTTTAAAGTTTTTTCACGCTGGGTCGATCTCCACAGTTGCACACGCAATTGATCGACTTCATAAAAGGCTATACTATTTTTGTTTCGTTGCAATAATATAACACCAACCAAAACGGTGCATACTTATTTTTATGTGCGATCTGTGTCAACTCTTCTAGGGGTGCCTAATAACCACATTGTAAACATCGCAATTTGTACAGTTCTACGCGACATAGCCGAACGTGGCCGCTCGTTGGAATCTGTTCTGCAGCAGTACACCACGTTCGTGAAGCCGGCTTTTGAAGAGTTCTGCTTACCCGTAAGTGGCTATTTAATGCTGGTGTTTGTTTAAAACTCAACTCTTCGCAAATGTATGAATCCGACGGGCTGTGATGAAATGTTTCTTGATATGTGTCAAGTTGAACATATTTTAATATTTTATTTAATGATTTTAGAATAGGGTTGTCCAGACTGCCGGCCGCGGGCCATATGCGGCCCACTGAACAATTTTCGAACATTTCAAATCTCGTCGATTAAAAGCTGCGGCCACCTTTCATTCATTCATTTTATTCTCAATCATTATTAATCACTTTTTTACGATATTCATACGAGCTGGGTGGATTTATACGAACTGGAGCAATTTCCCTAAGCTGGGAAAGGTTTCAACAAATAGAAGGGTTGTAAGCAGTTGCGGTTATAGCATCTTCCCGTAAAATTGTCATGGAAATTTTGCGGCTATAACCGCTCTCCGTTGTTTTGGCACTAAAATAAATGGCGGCTATAGTCGCTCTCCGTAAGGAAGTGGTTAAATAGTTTAACACAGAAATTATTAATATTAAAAAGATCAGAAAAAGGAAGAAGCAGCACAACATCAGACATTAAAACATGCATAAGATAATCAGAAAGTGAAAGTACAAAACAGTAAAAAGCATGGCCGCAACACCTTAATCAGATAAAAATATAAGAAACGAAAAAGACAATACAGGGTGTCCATAAAGTCTCTTTACAATTTAAAAAAATTATTACAAAGTGAAATGATGAGATATCGCAATGAGGGTTGTTTTATATTAATCAGTATTTCATAAAGTTAATACTGATCTATACGGTAAAAACTTTTACTATTTTAAATTCTGAAAAATAAAGTATTATTCGTATTAAAGTGAAAAGAATATGTGTCCCTAAATACATATTTGTTATTAAAATTCGGCACCGTGATAGAGTAATTAAAAGTGACGTGATTTAGAGTTACGTGTTGACACGGTCGTGGTTCAAGATCTCTCGTCATTCCTTTACCCATTTAACTGAAGCTTTTCCCTTTTTCGAAGCAAATTATAATCGTGCTGCTTTGGTTCACCATTAGTACAAATTGCTGATTAAGCAATTTTGTTAGCAGCTTTAGTGTGACAATATTGCAGCTTGGGTTGATTTGAGTTTGTAAATTAATGTGCAAGCATGTAAGATTAAAGAAATCTATAATAAGCCTACAATGTTTTACGAATTGTGTTTGAATAAATGCGATCGTTAAAAGTTAATGACAATTCTTTTTATTGCAATCGGTAAAAAGCATATAATCAATCAAACTTGCCTATTAACTAAACTCTATTGCACCCGACAACAGCAAAAAATATTGTTTAAAAAAGTGAAAACTTGATTTTTAGCATGTTATTTAAAACTGCGCTTTCTTTTATTCAACTCATATAACCAATGTTTTACTTTAACTTATCGCCTGGAAAGTGGTTTATAACGTTTTGGAGTTTAAGCTAAAAAAATTTTATTAGCTTCAGAATTGGTCGTAGCAAATTTTAATAAAACTTTTTAGCTTGAAATCAAATAGTGATAAACTAAGGACATGAAACTGTAGTCAATGCAGTCAATTCGTGTTTTTTTGCAAATTTTACAAAATTTCAACGCCCTAAAAAAAAAATGGCTGCACAAGATGTCATTTATGTTGTAATAGTGATTTTAACGTCGTATAAAAAACATCTTAACAAATATCAATCAATACGTGTATTCCTTAATCTATATTGTTGCTTTACTAAAAAAAAATCTAAAAAAGCATAACGTAGTAATATTTTATCTATATGGATAAACAATTATAGTGTTTTAAAACACTCAATGATAAAAAGGTAAATAAATATCTAAGTTCAATATACACGTATTTTCAATGAAATCCTTCATTGGTTGTTAAAAAATCGCAGTCTTATTTCATTACGGCTAAATGCGACAACTTTTTACCTAACAAACAAGTTTTTATCATCGTTAGCAGGGCTAGGAAGCCGGAGCTGCTGGATGAGTACTTGATAGCTCTGGAGCTGGAGCGGGAGCTAGTGCTCTTCTACAGTGGCTCCCTAGCCCTAATTTTGATACGCAACAAGTAGAAACCATACAAATTCCGGCAACTTCAACAAATACAAAGTTTTTATTCATCTAGGCTAGGGATCGGGAACCTGATCGCGCTCGAGAGCCGCGTCCCAAAATTAGGTGCGTGCCGCAATTAACCTTTATTGATGTAAGAAAAGGGCTAGTTAATCCACAGATCTGATTCGTTATGTCAAGACCTTTTTTTAATATCCACTAGCATTAAACAAGTATTTCTTCGACGTCAAGTGTAGACCAAAAAAAGCTATTCACACGACGAACGTTGTTTATTTATTCAATAACTTTTTGATGTTCACTCACTGTAATGTTTTTTCTGGTTGGTCTACTTTTCTATTGTCATACCTTAGTTGTTAATGAAACGAAAAACCATCATTTTGATCAGGGATTGAAACGGTTCTTCCCAACCATACACGCAGGTCGCAGGTTTTCCACCCCTAATCTAGGCCTGTATAAATAAATCAAAAATTAAAATCAGAGCGTCGAACCGGAAGCGTTAAACTTAGGTTACGGTTCAGCAAATTTTTTTTGCGGGTTTAGTTCCGGTTCACTTTCAAATAATAATAACAGTTATTACGGGTTCACGGATACGTTTAAAATAGCTGTCAACTTTGTGTTATGCATCATTAAATTCAGTGAATGCTTATAGAATTTACAGGACGCTTTTAGAAATCATTAATTTTTTGTAACTTATTGCTTTGAAGTGTTTTTAATTGCTTTTTTTTTTTTTTTAGTCCAAAAAATATGCCGATGTGATTATTCCAAGAGGTGCCGAAAATACTGGTGAGCTAAATAATTTAACACAGGGGTGTAAAAATGCAGTCGCAGCGACCAGAATCTTGCGCGCCCGACCGTGATTTGCAGCGATCTGATTGTAACTGTTTTATTTTTTAAACTGTAGTATTCTCAGAATTATAATAAAATACTTAAGTGAAAAATTTTTTGCCAATGATATAGTTTTATATCGTGGCAACTTTTGCAGAATTTAATGTGACGCCCTTAAAAATAAATATGGCTGTGAACAATTTTCTAATTCAGTATGGAAAGCGCAGTAATATCGTCCCTCGTGGCTGCAAGGCTTTCTGAGGAATATAATATTGCCAGCAAAAAACTCATTTAAGCTTTGCGTCCGACACTTGTCAAGAGATAAACATCGGAATGAAAGAAAAAATTCAATTGATTGTCTAATAAAATGCAGAATGATAATAAAATATTAGTAAAATTCAAATAATAGCTAGATTTCAAGTAGACTTAAGCAATAAATAGCTTAGTTCATTTCTAAATTATTGTATTTTAATTATTCTAACATATTTGGAGCATGAATGATGTACAGTAAAGCTAAAATGTATATGCTACTAAAAATTTCTACGCGCTACCAAGCTCTACAAAAAATTTTGCACCCCTAATTTAGCACCCCTATTTTTTCATACATAAACATTCTGAGTTTAAGTGCTCGCGATAAAAAATGAAGTAAAGCTTTGTCGAATTTTGGTATTTCTTTTTTTGATTTTATTGTTCTTGTTTTGCTCTTGGTGATCATATTGCACATATAATTTTCTTTCAGTTGTCCTTGCTATAATATTTCGAACAACTTTTTGTAATTTAGCGTTCTGTCGAAAGGAAATATTAATCAAATGATGCATGATTTAATAATGTATTTATAGTAAGGTATACATTTAACTAATCTTCAACAAACAAACGATTTCAGAACCACCACCATTAAGCTTATTCAAAAATTTGTAAAAAGAATACGGAAGTAATTATACTTTATTAAAAAAATGAAGCAAATATTATAAAATAAAAATAACACCAAGCAATTTACCATTAATTATTAACCCTTCATGCTTGAATTAATTTGTAGAGATATTAAAATTAAACCAAAAAATAATTTTGCATACAACAGAGGCAGCAACTGACTAGTTAAATGGTTCAAAACACTCAGGAACTCTATGTAGCAACTGCATGACCAATATTTACTTTTGTACTCAATGGGAAAAATAAAAAAGTTTTAAATAACTTGTTCGAATTTGTGATCATACGGCATGAAAGGGTTAATAACTACAAGCCAAATATTTTAATTGTGGTTTTACACATATAATATGCACTTATCTACGACGATAACCATCGATTCACAAGAAATATAATTTCGCTACCGGTTTGGTCTAATTTTTTCAATGCTTAAGTATGTGCCGTGCCTTAGTGAAATACCTTGCTTCACTGCTTGCAATCAAACTTGTTTTCAGTTGCTATCAACTTGATCGTTCAACATATCCGCGACATTCTAAACGGCGGCACTTTTCGCCGCGGCAAGTCGCATCACAGTTCAAACGGACATTCACTTGCAAATGGCTTTGCTGAAGGTGATCACGTAAGCGATGAGTTGATTCTAAAGAAGAAACGCAGCAAGGATTCTGGGGGACGGCCTCATTGAAAAGGATGCGTTTGATTGCAATCGGTTGATTTATCTTGTTTATATTCAATTGAAAAAATTAGGTTGGGTTGGATGGTTTTTAAGGCGTCTTTCTTGTTGAGTTTTTAGCAGTTTCCGTAAAATTAATAAAAACAGTCAATGTCCAGATATCGTCTGAAATTCCAAAACGTGTTTTCATCCAATCTTTACCTTGTTTTTGTTCTACTCACTGTGTTTGCAAGGGTGCGTAAGTAAGTTTTATTTAGAGGAAAGCTGCAAAATACGTCGTGAAACTATAAGCATTTTAGTTAAATAAAATGGCGCTTGAGTCTTCCTCTCTATTTTACCCAAATTAGCTTGAGTTTTCCTCTCTATTCGACCCAAATAGTTAACTTCGCTGATACTAGTAATTCAGTCTGCAAATCGTATTTATTATGGATAGTTTTAGTTTATAGTATACTGCTTCTCAACTGTAATCACCTTAGTAGCTCTACATAGTTTTACTGCCTTACTGCGTACATGTGGGTGTTTATACGTGAAAGTATTTATTTGAATTGTGTTTGAAGAATGGGCGTAGCAACATATTTTTTATTCTCTTTAATTAAATTCTTCGAAATCGAAGCACTTACGTACAAACGCAAACCACTATTTTCTAACAGCTCTCCAAAACACTTGTTTTCTTATTAGGCGATAAGAAACTTTCATCTGTCACTCTTGAACTGTAATGCATCGTAAAAGCCTCTTGTTGCGTGTATCCAAGTTAGCGTAAACTTATCCAAAGCCTGCCTTTTTAGTGCTGCGCACCTTTTTTACCATGTAAATTTACAACTGTGCTCTGTTCATTATACAAAGTTTTCAATGCAATAAATGTTTTTGCATAAAAGTGCCACTTAGATATTCTTAATTCACACACGTTTGTAATCATAATGTCGAGCCTGCTTCTGTTTCCATTTACCAAATCTTGTCTGAACCAAAAATAAAATGCGAAGCTTTTTTGTACATAAAGCTTTTAGATCAACTTTGTTTTATTATTGGCTTTTTAAGTTGCTTTTTGCATGTTTTGAACGTGTACAAAATATAGTGGCAGTGATTACCTTTATACGAAATTTTCATTGAGTATACTACTATTCTGTATTGATTACCTAGTATTTGTTTAATAAAATAGCTTACAATACCGTTGTGAGCCTGTTTTTGTTCTAATATTTTGCAATTACCTTTCCAAATTTTTCGCTTGACTAACGAGAAACTGCAGTCCTTCACGCTCCCCAAGTGCAAAAATGACTTGTGGTCGTTCGATTCAAACATTCAAAGTGTTTGCGGGAGCACATAATGATTTTTTTACCTTGTAGATTTACTTTTGAATCAATTTTTTAAAAATTGCCACATTTTGCTTCGTGCTGAAAATGAACAAAGAATGTTTAACTTGACTCACTAGACTCGAGCTGAATGAAATAAGGACCTTTAATTTACAAATTCGAAATTGAATTAAAAATTTATTAGGTTTACTAACAAATGAAGTTTGTCAATTAAACTGGTTTGCCAAAAGCGTCAAAATATCAGAAGTGTAACTTGTGCTTATAACGTTTTTTAATTTCTATTTGATAAATATCTAAGTAAGACAACATATTTTAATATAGATACTCAATTTAAAATTTAGTGGCTTTGAAAAATAACAAAGAAATTAACGTACTTGTTAACTTATAAAATTGTCAAAACTGATTACAGTATCGACTTGGAGTGACTAATTAATCGTAAAACTATGTATCAACATTACTTTGATTAAAAACTGCTAACAAAAAATTGACTTAATAAGAATCCATCAAACATTATGATATAAATGTTGCGTATACCTTGGACAGTGTACATCAATCAATCAATGTAGAACTAAAACCTAGATTTGATTTGTGTAGGGGCGAATATTCGCGTAAACCAAATATGGTCCTGCTTATAATATTGACTTCTACAGTTCTTAATCGAAGAAATAGAAACCAAGCAATTCTTTTTATTTGCAACCAAAAAATTGATTTAGCCAAAGTTTGCTTTTATTGCTTAGTGTAGGGCAGTATATATTATCAGCTAGGGTTCAAAATTTTTTTAAATTTTCTTGATTTTCTTCACATAAATTTAAATTCAGTCGGAATTTTAAAACAAATTTTTTAAAGATTTTAAATTGGCAACTCTATGCGGTCAAGCCTAATTCGAAAAAAAACAATTGGAGTGAGAGTTAGTTTTAGAGAATAACAGTTAGTTTAGAGCAGGGGTGGGGAACCTGCGGCCTGAATCTCAAAAAATTCTCAGTAGAACCAAGTATCAATGCTGGTTCAACAGAAGTAGTCTCAAAGTAGTCATTAAATGGTTAAACATGTCAATGAGTACTAAATTTTCTCATATATGCTTCATAATCTATTCTCCATCTTCCTGCAAATAAATGTCAGCAATAGTTGTATTTTTGTCACCAATTTTAAGTTTGCTTCGAAGGTATATAGCACTTGATGCCCCGTCTGGGATTAACCTCAGGGCTACTTAGAGTTCGAGTCGATACCACTACGCCACCAACTGGGGCACCAATAGTTGCAATATAACTTTTGAATAAGCACATGCAAAATTATCTTTTCAAACAAATGGAGTAACTCTCCAGCAAACGGAGAAGTTTAAGTACCTTGGAGTCACTCTCGACTGATGGTAGACAGGACAACGAACTGGATACACGCATTGGAAAAGCAAGTGCAGTAATGCGCCAGCTTTACCAATCAGTTGTACTGAAACGAGAGCTGTCTATAAAAGCAAAGCTTTCTGTTTTAGAACAGTTTTTGTTCCTATCCTCACTTATGGTAATGAGTGTTGGGTAATGACCGAAAGAGTGAGATCCCGAGTACATGCGGCCGAAATGTTTTTTTTTGCGAAAAGTCAGAGGTTTATCCCTATTTGACAAGGTTAAAAGCACTGATATTCGTCAATCTCTCAACATAGAACCGTTACTACTCGGCATAAAACGATCGCAACTGCGTTGGTATGGCCATGTGACACGAATGTCCAACGAGCGAACGGCAAACCAACTAATGGATGCTCATCCGAATGGCAAAAGGCCTGAAGGGCGACCAGAACTCGCTGGCGGAATTATGTTGAAGAACTGGCCTGGTTATGTCTTGGAATTCCACCAGCAAAATTGCCGCTAGTTGCAGGAGATCGGGATGCTTGGAGATCTCAACTCAAGATGCTGCCCCCGCAACCCCATAAGGGCAAGCGGGTAAAGGGAAATTCATTGAACTAATTCAATGTTTTTCCTGAAAATGATAATGATGATGACATGCAAAATTGTTGTTTGCAGCCTTCTTGGAAAGTGGATGCTACTAAAGTAGCCTTTACTTCCAAAAAAATTCCCCACCCCAGGTTTAGGGAGAAACCAGTTGGTTGAAAAGAAACTAATTTTTTTCAAGCATCTTCACAAATTTAAAAAATTTTGGGCCCGCGAGTACAATTTGCGTGGGATTTTTTTCTCTTTTTATCTCTTAGAGCTCTTAGTTTTGTTTCTTTTTTACTCTCACACCCCAATCGATTTTTCTTTGAATTAGACTTGACCTGTAAATACGGCTCACAAAATTCGTGTGAAATGACGCAATGTATTGAAGCTTTATGTTGTAGATTAAACGGTTCTAAGTAAATTCCACCTCTGTCACGTACATTCCAAAGTTCAATCAGAAATTGTTGGTTTCTTCGTTGATTCTAACTTTTAACCTATATAGTGGCATTTACCAGTCACCAGATTAAACGTACGTTTTAGAAGCAAATCGCTTAATCACACTGAACTTGCTGGCAACAAGGCCTTCTGTGTTCAGGCGCGGAATGACAAGTCTTCGAAACCTGTCGGCACCGTTGTCGCACCTTAAAAAGGGCGTTTTCTTATCATTTGGCGCTGATCATGATTGATTGATTGATCAAGAAGGTTTTCCAATCTCCGTGAACGGCGAGTTACTCCTTCAACAACCCAGAGATGTGCTGAGCTGGTTGTATGTGTTGCCATTCGCCTGATGTACTCAATTTCCAGAGCTTAGCTTCCACGACGGCATAAGTGCGTGGCGCGCAGGATTAAACGGCAGACCATATGATTTTCAATGCTTCATCTACTCTCCATTCTGTGGAAAAGCTTTAACTACAATTACCATATACCATAGCTTTAATTAGATTGAAATTGCGAAAATATTATTACTATTGAATAACAATAAATTAAAATTGCAGTCTCTAGTTTTTTACCTGCCCGTCGCCATTGATGTAATGTAAAAGACCTTAAACTTGTTCTCACGAAACGGAAAAAGCAGATACAATTAATTAGCTTGGCTCAAAATGAGTTAATTGAAATTAATTTTTTGATGAACCGAAAGAGAAAAATGTAGCACTTGGTGCGATAACATTTTGACAAATTGGAATGGTTCCGCTTGACCGATTAGCTAGACACAGATTTTTTAATGATTATAGTGTTAGTTACTTCAACTGGATGGCCTTGAACACCCAAGTAAAGAACATAAGTGAGATAGGTTGTGGTTGATAAATTGTTAGATTTCCTTTCGACAACGCGCGATTTATATACTTTACACCTTTCTTTTCATTAGAACCGATGTTATTCTGGTGTTAATGCAGTTTATCTGCAACAAATTACGTGTATTCATGTACAAATTGAATCCAAATAAAATACGCTTATTAAAATAGACACGACAATCATTCAAATTTTGTAAATAACAACAAACCAAATCAATTAACCAATTAAAACACTAATTATTTACTGCCAATTGAAAACGACTATGAAAACATTCTACATACCAAAATATTTTTTCAAGACCACTTTCTTCAAGTTATCAATTTATCGACCACCGTAAATATCACGAAATATTAACTTCCAATTCCACTCAAAACAACTTTCGAAGCATCTTAATACATCAACGTGTTTTCTCGCAAGGCGAGTTTTAATGCGAAGATGTCACAACCCCCGCAGAGAACTTCAGTCTGATTAACTACGGCGGCTATCACTTTTAACAAAATCTACAACCTAAGAATCCAAAGCAGCGCTTGCTTGTAGCGAAAATTGATAGCAATTATTTAAAGCAAAAATCAATAACATATAGCTTGAATGAAATTATATGCTTTCCTATCCCACTTCAATAGAAACGCCTTCTTTGCAAAATATATATAACGATTGCTAAAAACTTCATCAGAAAAAACACAAAGAAGTATTTCACCTGAGCGTTTTAAGTTGAAACCAAAAGCAATCTTTAGATGGTCTTGCACTAACTCGCTTTTTCTTTTGCTTAGATTCGCGTCTAAGTTCCGTCATCCTAAACAAGAACTTATAATTTTTTAAACGTTTATTAATAACACTAACGATAGAAGCAAATAGTTTTTCGTGCTTTGAACTTAAAACCACCCAGATAGTAGGCCTATTAAACATGACTATTAATTGAAAACGTATCAAAAACAATTTATATTATTTGTCCAATATATTTTTAGAGAGAAAAGAGAAATCCGCCTTATTTTCTAGAAATATTAGGTTGTCCGGAAAGTTCTTAGCGTTTTTTTTTTGACTAGCTCTACAATGATAAAAAACGTTTTAATAAACTTTTTTCAGTGAAATCAATAACCTTTGTCCAACTATCAGGTAACCTGTAAATACCATCAGCATAAAATTTAGCTGGTTTTAAAGTAAAAAAGGTTTCTATGTACTTTTTTAAATCCTCTAAATCAATACAGCTTTTTCCTTGCTATGAGTTCTGTAGAGACAAAAATAAGTGGTAGTCAGATAGAGTAATGTCAGATGAATATGGTGGGTGAGGTAAAAAATCCAAGCCAAGTTTATCCAACCTTGTTTGGGTAGTCAAAGACACATGTGGTCAGGCATTATCTTGTTGAAACACAACTCCTTTTCTGTTTGCAAGCTGAGGCAATAAATTTTTGAATTTTTCAGCCAAATTTGACAACTGTCGACAGTATACATTTGAATTAATGATTTGGTTTTGTGGAAAAATCTCATAATAAGTCAACCGACTTCCTGCATCAAAACCCAGCCTGCTCTTTATGAAGCAGTGCATCAATAATTGGTTCGACGCGGGCGTAGATAAGCATCTCGAAGATCTTGTAGGGGACACATAGCACAGATATCGGTTAATAACTTTTTGGGTCCCCCACGGGCTTCATTGGCTTTGGGATTGCGACTACGAGCGCTCTTCTTCAGATCTTAAAAATTTTGAATCGGTGCACGCAGGAAGAAAGAAAGTCACGTAACTAGGACTTGAAAGGAGCTCCAACATGGATTGTAAGCTCTGGGCAGATGGAATCAGGGCCCGGCGCTTTACCTGGTTTTAAGCGTTGAAAGGTAGCAGTGAATTCTCTCTGTTCGGCAGCAGGAAATTCTCAAAGATATTCACTGGGTTTGGTGAGGTGGCCCTCCAAAGGTCAGTTCTAAAAAACAAGTCGAGATGACTTGCGGTCAACATGTAGTTTCGTATCTCCCATTTCTGACTGTTGAGATGCAATAGTATCAGCTGAAACGGGACAGTGACGAGGAGAATGTCGTGACCTACCAGTAAGGTTGTTCAAAATACTCCATGCTTTTCGACTTATTCCATGTAATGCTTCCATGTTTTCTATGATTTTTCATGTTTTTTCATGATTTATTTTATTGTATTTTATTTTTTCCTTAGCTGTAGCAGTTAAACTCGATTCATCACCCTGAAGAGACTGCAGGAAAGTTCTATAGAGGGATTTACACTCTGCATTCCAACACGGAATATAGTTGTTTCGATGACCATGTGAAATAGCCTTTTTAGCTGCTCTCTGGATGATGTTACAAAAGTCCTGGTGGCTCCAGCTCCGGAGCCAATGCTTGACTCTAGCTCAGCTCCGGCTGCGGTTCCGGCTCCAGCTCCAACTCTAACTTGATAATACATATATAAATATTGGCCAAGAAGGACAAGTAGATGATATGTCGATCATCAAAAATTTACTAACTTGCACTATCCAAGGGCTTAATATTACCCAAGGGTTTAATGGGTAGTGTTATATATTATCCAAGTGTCCTATCGATTATATATCTTAAACAAAAGAAGACTCAATATTTCCAGCACATTTGCATAGAAAATAAATCGTCCAAACACAATCATCACTGCAGATGTCAATGCTCACTAGCAATTATGGTACGCACCGACCAAAGGCCATAGAGGAGAACAGATTAAACAACTTAAATCACATCACATTTAACACAAACGCTCAACACGTAAACCATCAAATCAAACACAACAGCCTACTTCACCAGGATCATCCCCTTCCTCATATCAGATCATCTATTGTTACTCTCAGCTCTCAGTATACATCACAAGACCAAAACAACGCGATTTCACTTCACTAAAACAATAACAAATTATCAAAAATCCAATTGGACATCATTTAACCATCCTGTTGAAAATTTTATCTTCTACAGACCCCATTCCACAAATGTCCGTAAAGCGTCCATGAGGCAAACAAACATCTTGTCGAGGCAATACAGGATGCTGACAGACTCTTAATCTTTAAAGAAAATCAAAACAGCACAAATTGCACTCACTTGCCAAGGCATATCCGCAAGCTCATTCAACAACGTAATCACACTTGAAAACGAAACAGATCACCCCAAATCATTATTTTAACAATTATATAAACGAACAAATATATGAGCACAAAACAAACTCCCAAAAACAACCATGGTAAGATTTACCAATAGTGGAATTTACCACAGTAGAATTTACTGGTCACCCCTGAAACACCTAGGATCACTTTCTATCAAATACCTCACAAATATGTACAACACTGCCCCCAACACTAACATAATATTACATCTAGGAAAAGGTGCTCAAACCATTTTTATTTTAAAATCAAACAAGGACCACAACATCGGCACAAGCTACCGATCCATACACTTTTATCACCCCTTGCCAAACAGTAGAGAAAACGCTTCTACCATAAATAACCGAATTAAACATTCCAGTTATTTCTCATCACTATGGATTCAAATATAAACACTTAACATACACTGCTTTGCATAACATCTTCCACCAAATGACAAAAGGTTTCAACAATCCAAGGCAACATCACACTGTAGCAGTTGCTTTAGACATGAGCAAGGCGTTTGATAGAGTGAACAAAAACAAACTTATACTAACAAACTTTACGAATATCATTAAGTTCATAGCCAACTATATTTAAGGACAACAAGCATGCACTCAATACAATGGCACACTCTCAAAATTCAAATAAATCAACATCTGGAGTATCACAAGTTGGAATTCTGTCTCCAACATTATTTAAAATTTACATCTCTAAGATTACCCTCTTCCCAAAAGACGTACAAATCTCAACATATGCCGATAACATAACAATCACAGCATTTCACACCAATCATCATTTAAGCCCAACAACTCATTCAACAAAATTTTTACACCAGACCCAGATGAATATGGCACAACTTCATCATTTAATTTAAACAGTCAAACACCAAAAAACTCTTGGAATTACTTTTGACCCAAAACTAAATTTTCACAATAAGTACATAAATCTTACAGTCATTACAGAAAACAAACGTTTAACATTCTCAAAGCACTTATTTTTATTACTTCTATTTTATCTCTATATTTATCCTCCTGACTCGCAGGAAAACGACAGAGGCGCTAATACATAGTGTAAGCAATTACCCCAACCTGCTTCCGGAGATGCCAAAATATTGCTGTCCGCTTGTAATTTAATAGAGATATGATTGAAATTTAGAACTGCTTGCCAAGACCACTAAGCAAGGGAAAATACCGTAAAGTGTCTTTCCCAAGAACACATCCGAATGGCCTGAGTGGTTTCGAACCAAGACCATGTTGATCATAAGCCCGGTGCTTTAACCACTCGACCACGCTACTTACTTCAAACAAACAGGGTAAACAAAACGAACCAATCATCTCTACATTTAAAGCTGTCATTCGCCCATATTGGAATATATAAACACCATATGAAACCCAACCATATCAAACACCAACATCAAGAAACTGCAAACCGTTCAGAACACAGCTTTGTTCATTGCTACTGGCTGCACACGAGACACAAATATTCAAGGCCTGCAAGACAAAGCCAGTGTCCTACCAATGGGCACCCATCTCAAACTCTATGCTATTCATCTTAAACAAATGACTGAAACACAAACACACTTTTTATATTACCGTAATGCACGTTTAGATCCACAAATTAATTAATTGACTTTCAAATGTAAAAAAAATTTGTTTGGAGCTGGAGCCATTTTGATGGTTCTGGTTCCAGCTCCAGCTCCACACAATAACAGAATTTGGCTCCGGCTCCAGCTCCGGTTCTTCCAAAATTGGCTGCCTCAGGATTCCTGCTTGGGCTCCCCAGTCCTGGTTATGATCTGAGAAGTTTTCAAGTACACATCTATCCGCTAAGCGACCGTAAGGACCTACGCTAGCAAAAGCTAAATCTGGATTGGTGTCAGTGTTCCAGTGACCGGAGTAAAACTGACGGCATCTTTGCTATGGCATAGGATGGCAAGACTAATAATACTTACCCAGCCAACCAAGCAATCACCATCCGGGTTGTTATCATCGTAATCCCAATCAACGTGGCGACAGTTGAAATCGCCGGAATAAAGACATGGGAAATACAGGGTGTTTCAAAAGTAACATACCACTATATTACTGAACTTTGACAGCACCGTTAACTCTAATCGTTATATTAAGGACAATTTTTTTCCGTTTTCTGAACAACTTACAGCATTAGAAAAGCAAAAAACATGGTTCCAACAAGATGGCGTCACTGCTCATACTGCACGAGCTACGATTACAGCCGTCCGCAAGGTATTCGGTGAACGCGTCATTTTACGAGATTTATGCCCACCTCGCTCATCAGACTTGACGCCACCAGATTTTTACCTTCGGGGAAAATTGAAGGGACTTGTTTATGCTGACAATCCTCGTTTAATCAATGATCTTAAACATAATATTAGAGAAGTCATTACCGATATCAGATGTGAGGAACTGTACCGAGTCTTCAGCAGCCTGCGTCGGAGAGTCGAGCTCTGTCTCCAAGAAGATGGCTCACATTTCCAGCAACTGTTATGATTAGTTAATGTAGCAAATATTCATATAATATGCCTATGTATATGATATATATTCCGAATTTTGGTTCTCTGTCAATGTTATCTTTGATAAATAAATGTTATCGAATCTATATAGCTTGTATTCCATTCATTAATATGAGGTATACTTTCGGTATGTTACTTTTGAAACACCCTGTATAAGGATCGCAGTCACATTGCTGGAGGTTTGTAGACGTTGACTATGTTATAACCATCAACGCCCACGCACAACCGCTTAATCTCCGATGTCGGTGAAGATTGGTCCAAAAGCGTATACCTTTGTCGCTTGGGGACAAACGTGGCAAGGCCATACTTCCTGCTTAAGGAAGACCCAGTTAGTTGGTAGCTTGAAAGTACTAGATTCTCCAATTTAGTGCATTCGGTCTCTTGTACTAGGATGACGAGTGCCTCAGACTGCAGAGCAAAATAATGAAGAACGTTCATCTTGCTTGCAATGAGGCTTTCGATGTTCAGCTGGAGAATAGTGGGTTTTCGAAACTTTTTGGCAATGTGCCCTGAAAAAGGCATTTTTTTTCAAACATTGCCCCATCCTGAAAAAGATGTTTGTTGATTAACAGACCCTCGCTGAACATCGGGATGGGTAGATACTAGGGTGATGCAAAAAGGGGGGGTTTTGAAAATTTTTTGAAATTTTAATGGGGCACCCTCTAATCCAGTGTTTCTCAAACTTTTGTACACCAGAGCGCACCTATGAAACAACCAAAACTTTGAGGCGCACCATTGTTATTTATATAGCAAAATTAGTGATGAACTTTAGAAATAGGAAAATTATAAAGAATTTACTTGAAATAACCATTTTTATTTTAGAACAATACATTTTACATTCAAATATCTTAATGGGAAACATGAGATTGGTGAGATTTTACAATTTTGTGAATATTTGGCCTTATATGCGATAAACATACTCTCATCTCTTCATCTATGCATTTAAGATTTGATCTATTTTTACATTTAATGTTAGTTAGCACAGAAAATCCTTGTTCACAGAGATACGATGTGGAAAACTGCAATAAAACAGTCAAAGCTTTCCTAGCTATTGAAGGGTATTCTCCTTTGATTGAAATCCAAAACTGCTCGATGGATGTCTCTTTATGCTTGATCTTTAAGCCTCGATCAGTAGATATAGTAGCCAGCTCCTCCTCTTCTATTAACGAAAAGCCAGCATCATAAGTTGAAATGTCAATGAAAGGGTTGCGAATCCAATCGTATTGCTCGATATTTATTGATGGAAAATAATAATCCATTTTATCTTCCAAAATCGTTAAATGATCCACTATTAATGGGATTAAACCATCTGAATTGTCTTTTCCAACCAAAGGGAACATTTCTAAACACCCTGAACCGGCTTTTCTTTTCCAAATAGCTAGTTTTTTCTGGAATGCTTTAATTTTGTCGGTAGATGAGAGAAGATTTTCATTCCCATTTTGCATGGACAAATTCAGATTATTAAAATGCTGAAACATATCAGTCAGATATCTCAGCTTTGAAACCCAAAACTCATTTTTCAAGAGTCCACAAAATTTACTTTTATTTTCTTTCTCAAAAAATGCCAATAGTTCTTGATGAAGTTCAAGCACTCGACAAAGCACCCTACCTCTTGATAACCATCTTACTTCTGTATGCAATAGTAAGCGTGTGTGCTGTGAATCCATGTTTTCACAAAGTAGCTCAAATACACGAGCTTTTACTGGTCTAGTCTTAATAAAATTCACCATTTCCACAACTTGATCAAAAACTTCTTTCAATTTAGTACCCAGTGTTTTTGCCATCAGGACCTCTCTATGTAAGAAACAATGAGTTGTTATGATGTTGGGATGTTGTTGCTTCACAAACGATGCAAGACCTTTAATAGAACCCACCATTGATGGGGCTCCATCAGTACAAACCCCAACACACGACTTTTAGGATAAATTCCATTTCTTAAAATAGTCATTTAATATATAAAAAATATCTTCACCTCTAGTAGTGGTAGGCATTTCTTTGCAACAAAGATACTGATTTACTATATTGTCTGCATCAATAAAGCGAATAAAGGTGAGTAGTTGTGCTTTATTGGTTATGTCGGTTGATTCATCAACTTGGAGAGCAAAGTATGAATCCTGAAGTTTATTAATGCAAACATTTTCTTCAATATTGTTAGACAGTTCCAGAATGCGCCTATAAACAGTATCATTTGATAAAGGAATTTTGCTTATTTGTTTTTCTGCATCGTCTCCTAACATAGGGGAGACTGGGGCAAATCGGGACATGGGGTAAGTTAGTCCAACCTATGTACTGCTTATACTGTTGATTGAAATAATCTGTTGCGTTAACATTGGCTACATCTTACTGTAGCAACAATACTAGTTATGCGATACGGTCGTTAGCAAGTACTTATTTAAGCTGATAAGAAAAAATTCAATTTTTTGCAAAAAAAGTTAATCTTAAAAAAGCAGGTATGTTGCTTACTATTTCTGTATGTATATAGTTTAATGCGACAATGATAACAATACTGATTGTGATAGAATAATGTAGTAATTTAAAATTTATAGCTGGCCTAGATCTTGAAGTAAAGTAAAAATACAACACTTAGTTTCAAAATGGCGCCTTTGGGGTAAGTTGGGACATTGTCATGGGGGCAAGTGGGACCACTGTCCCAACTTACCCCATTACACTTATAAATTAACTTCCAAGTGATAAGCATTTGTAATGTCGGCTGCGTAATGCAGAAAATATTAAATAACCTTGAGCTATTTACACGTAAGTTTATGTGATAATAAAACATTTCAATCTAGCTAATCAGAAAGTTCATGTGTTCAAATCTTATTAAAAGCAAGAAATATAACCTACCGGTAAAAAGCTATTAATTATGATGTTATCTACAAGTAGAACCAAAACAAATAATAAAAATAATGCTCATTTTAAATTGCTTATATGGTCTTTTTTAAGTGGAAGAGTAATAGCGTATGCCTCAAAAGTATACAAAAAAGACCAACAAAGGACAGACTTCAATAGATGTCCTGAAAAAGGCAGCAGGTGCCTTACGGCAAAGTGGTAAGCTGCGGCAGTCTGCTCGAGAGTTTAACGTGAGTAAAACCACACTGAAGCGCTTTGTCAATCAGATGTCAATTGATGAGGATATACAGCAAAAAAGTCAGGCTGCAAGTGTGTGGGTGACAGGCATCGCATTTTTTCTACAAAAATGGAAGACCTCGCAAACTATATTAAATCATTAAGTAACATGTTTTATGGTCTCAACAAACAAATGTCGCCGACTAGCTTTTGAATTCGCAATGCAAAATAATATCAGGATACCGGACAACCGGGAAAAAAAAGATAGCAGGAATTGACTGGTTCTTACCATTTAAGTTTAAATATGGACTATCTGTGCGAAAGCATGAAGCAACATCTCCGGCACGTGCAACAGCGTTCAATCGCCACACTATTGGCAAATTTTTTGATCAATTAGGCGATTTGTATGATCGCTACAAATTTGAAATGCACGATATTTACAACTTAAACGGAACGGGTTGCACAACTGCGGAACAACCGGGGGTTGTGGTTGCACCCACAGGAAAATTGGGTCAGTGACTAGTGCTGAACATGGAGAACTGGTCATTGTCTTATACGCTGTGGGAACATCTGGAGTTGTACTGCCACCAATGTTTCTCTTTTCCAGGGTTAATTTTTGGAATAATTATTATTGGTGGGCCATTAAGATATATAGGAGGTGCTAACAAATCGGGCTGGATGAATGAAGATTTGTATGTCAACTTCATTAAAAAAGTGCCTCAAGTTGTAAGACATGTGCCAGTGTTTATAATAAACAAAACTGATATCGCCGCATTTCAACGGAATGATGTGATTGCAAAGTTACCGGAACCAGTAAAGAACACTGGAAGCACCAGAAAATGTAATCAAGTCGTGTTTCCTGTTGATATAACACATTGGTTGAATTAAATTTTAGCTGAAAATTGGTCACTGGGAAAAAGATGTGTTGTTCCTGTTGTCCGCAATGCACAGTTGTATGTACTGTATGTATAGTAGTAGCCTACAGTTGATTGCTTTTAAATTCTTCTTTTTCTAATAAAATTGCCTTTATGCGTGTGTGTGTGATAAATGTTGTAGCTGTCCCAATTTGCCCCATAGCTTGTCCCGACTTGCCCCATGTATGGGGTAAGTCAGGACGTTTGACTGCGTCATTTTAAACCCTGTTTTTGGCTGTTTCCCAATTTTGAAAATAAATGGTACTGCTCATGTTAATTTATTAGTTTTTGAAGTTTTCTATCCAAAGTTTTATTTTAAAATATCTCATGTAGTTTCCGATTTATGGTCCAAAAACTGAAATTTGTCCCGACTTACCCCAGTCTCCCCTAGTCTTAACCATCTTTTTGCAAGCAGGCAAAATTAAAGATTCAGCAAGAGTATGTGACTTCATTTTAATAGCTATCATTTCTGATACTTCATAAGAAGCAATTTGAGCTTTCTCAGATACCGTTGCTCTACTTTTGAAACCAACAGCTTGCTTTGTTTGATTTTCAAGTAATCTTTTGAAATAAGATACATCTTTGTCTTGAAGACTGCGATGTAATGTTTGAAAATGCTTACTTAATTTACTAGGAACCATTGCCTCATTTGTCATTTTGCACCCACAAACCAAACACAATGGCTGAGGCTGATTTTCATCTCCAGTCCACGTGAAACCATAACTTAAATAACTTTTGTCATATTTACGATTTGGTCTGCTCTTTTTTTTCTTAGCTGGAGGTTTTATGCCACTTAGAGTAGCTTCATTAACAGAAGAAAGTTCTTCACTGGTACGTTTCTTGCTTAGAAATCTATCCATTGTATGGGCAATTCAATTTTTTTAATGATAGATAAGAAATTAAAAAAAACACTATATTTCACTAAGTGTATCGAACGAGAGCTGTAAAAAATAGTACATTTTTAACTGGAAGGCAAATTCATTAAAGTCTTAACCAGGGGTGGGCAAAGTTGTTCAAAGAAAGAGCCGCTTGCGGAAAACCATAAACAGCAGCGAGCCGCAAAATTGTGCAATATATCTAGTATTATATTAAAACATATACTTGTTTTACCACTCTAAAATACATCGATAAATGAAAACAATATTAATAAATGTTAGAAATTTAGAAGGAATTTAGTTATAATCGAAATGTTTTCTTGGGGAAACTCCAAGAACTTTACCCTCTCTCGACTCAAAAAACAAAAACTCAATAATCCTGTTCAATGTATTTCATGCAATTCAGTAAATACCAGCTACAAAACACAAACTGCCACTCCAAAGCGGTCAAAAGGGGCGTTTTTACTAAACAGTTTTTTCCGGCAGTTCTTTTTCCAAACACCAAAACACAATAATAATCACTGTTCTAAAGTTCTTTCTTATATCACTTCCTAGGCGTAACTTCAAAGTCTCAGTTCAAACGCGTAACTTCAAAGTACCTTTCAAATTTAAACTCCCGAGACAACATAATAAAAGTGCATTGAAGTTGTAAAGTGGAATGGCGCCACGAACAGAATTTTTAATTATCTTAATTAATTAAATGAAGTGAACAATGAAACGAACACTACGCAGGTCAATGCTTTAACAATAAAGTATAATCTTAATTTTTTTGTAATATTACGATTCAATACAAGACCCACAAAATTTATGTCGGCGAGCCGCAATTTGCCCACCGTGGGTCTTAACTGACTTGGATACAACATTCATGATGTCTAAAGTATATCAAAGTCATATGATTTTTTAAAAATATAATCAGATAAAGATTAAATTTTCTGTGATCAAAAGCGCACTTGGCCACCTTCTAGAGCGCACCAGTGTGCTCTTGCACACCATTTGAGAACCACTGCTCTAATCTGATACTGTTTGCCTCAAAAACACTACATACAAAATTTGAGGTCAATCAATTGATATTTAGAGGTTGCTACCAGCCTTTAAAAATTCTAACATTAAAGTAAATTTTCATTTTTTTGCTACATTTTGGAGACTAATTTCCACACCACCTAATGAGGTATAGTCATGGGCGCGTTGCTTTTTTTTAAGTGGAAACTCCCCAGTAGGCCTATCATAACCACTAGCATGTATCATCATGACGATTTATTTCAGTGACATAATTGTTTTCTTGTTTTTGTCCGGTAGAGAAGATCTGAACTTCTTTACTATTTGCAAAAGGTACTGCTTTTGTTGCTCATCATTTGTGAGGATCTTGTTATATTCTTCCATTAGCTTCACTCCTCTTTCTGCTAAATCATTTGTTACTTTCATATTCATTACAGTTTCACGTGCTTTCAAATATTCATCATTAGAGTCCCAATTTTCTGCGTTTGATTCAAGGAAACTGCACGGGAAGCCAAGGATTTCAAAAAAGACTTTAGTGTGTGAAGTCACAAAATCATTAAGCTGCTTCTGTTCAATTACTGCATGGTCAATAGTGGTTCGTTTGATATTATTCTGCTCAGCAGGGTTCTCCAGAGCTTCCCTCATTTTGTTCTTCATCTCAATGGAGATCTCTTCATCAAAGAAAGCAAGTGCTATAAGCTCTTCAGAAAGATACCAGAGATGGTTTGAGAACTTTTTGAGTGCAATTGTTGCAATTTTTTCTTCGCTTTCTTTGTATTTGACTAAAGTCTTTAATAGTTGCAAGTCAAGCCGAGGAGCATAACGAGGAACAGGTGCTGTATACCAGGATCTAATATAAACTTCAACTGCAAAGCAACAGATGTCTCTCAGACCTTTCTCTTCCGACTTTGTCAAAGTGAACTGCTGTTTGAACATCCAGATCTTCATAGAATAGATTATCTTTGCCATCCATCGGGCTCTATGACAGGCTCCTGGTTTTTTGAAGCGTATTCCTGAAGATGGGATTCCTCCAACAAATATTATACTCAGTTCAAGCAATTCCTTGTAATCATCGCGGGGTTGGTGCTCTTTCAGCTGGTTATTGGCAAATGTTATTGTATCATCTTTTATTTTGGCAATTTTGGTGGCTATGGTTTGGTCATTCTCAGCTGTCTGGAAGGATTCTTTATTCAGTTTATCCCAATTTACTTTAAAACGTTTAAATATTTGTATATTTGGTCCAGATGAAGCTGGTAATGAGGTGGACACAACTGATTCTAAAACTATCTCCAAAATATGATGACGACAGGCAAGCCAAAGCATATCTTTGTCCATTTTGTGCTCAAGTGAAACACAAGCTCCATTTTTACGGCCAGTGTTCGAAGCTGTTGTGTCAAAACACATGCATTTTACCTGATTTAATAGACCACAGTCAAGAACAAGTTTAAACACAGCAGTTGAAGTGTTTTCTCCAGTGCCACTGCTGAGTTTTGGTACACCAAGGAGCTGATCAACTCCATTTCCTGAAACTAAAACTGGAAGCCTGTCAACAACTTCTTCTCCCGAAATATCTTCCAATAGTTTGCCATCCCAGTGGATAGTTAAGAGAACATCATTTTTTAATTCAGCTTTTAGAGCTTTTGAAATATCTTTGCGAAATTTTTGCCTTGCACGCCTGATGCTTGAATAACTGACATTAAATTCATCCGGATCATGACCTAAATTTTTTACAGTGGGAATCATAATCAATGAAGCACTTCTATCACTGACTTTAGCAACATCAAGAGAAGCTAGTAGCCTGTCATCCATTAATTTGACTTTTTTTCTTGCTGAAGAGATTCTAGATGTTGATGGTTTGCTAGGATCAATTGTGTACTCTTTGTCTTCATCCTGGCTGGAGTTTTCTGCAGAAGTAATTGATGATGAGCCACTATCAGTAAGTTCAACTGTATTTTCAAAATCACTCATTTGTCTTTTTCTTTTAATCTCAAGTTTCTTTTCATTTTCACTTGCTGCTTTTTGAAGTTGTGCATATTTTTTATCCACACCAGCCATTTTTCCTTCACGCTTAGGCTGCCTTTGCAACATCAAAAACTTTTTATCTTCTTCATTGTCCATTAAGTACAGAGCATCAGCATGAGCAATATCAAATAATTTATCCAAGTCATGATCCCATTTCTTTTGTTTATTTAGCAAATTTTGACTTTGTTTTTTCTTATTTTCTTTATTTTTCTTTAATTTCAACCATTCATTGTAAATAGAATTCAATTTCTCAATTACATGTTTTTTCAGTTTTGTTGGAATTCGCGCTTGTTCCCAGACTTGCATCACATCTTTAGCAGTTGATGTTAGAGCTTCTCTAACAGTTTGCTTACAATTTGTTTTATAATTCATGAATAATGACATTGCTTCTCTTTTAGATGGAAGAACAGAAGTTTTTAATGCTTCTATGGGCTGACCAATTAGCCATATATCTGTAATGCTTCTGGTTGGATGGCGAGACGCCATTGCTTACTGTGTATTAAAATGAAGATTGCTTACTGTTTATTAGAACAAAGAGAAGCACAACCTCCTTCTGTGACAGCTGTGAGGGTACTGAAGCTATGACGCTCTGTCTTACAATTGGCTCAAGTTGTTGTGGGGCTTATAGCAGGGGGTTGAGGTGGGGACAAGTTTGGGAGAGCAGTTCTTCTACTGTATAAACAGAGTGAGACTAGCTTTTAACTCAATGATAGTGTGAAAATTATGCGGCAGTGATGAAATTGCTATTTTACAGTATCTGATTAGTAAATATAACTAGGTTATGTACAGTAACTTATATTTAATAATCTGAAAAATAAAAAAAAGAACAAAATTACAAACTTTGACCTGTGGTAGCATACTCTAAATATTATTAGAATTGAAAAAAACATTACACAGGGTGTTTTTATACAAAAATGAACAAAATTAAGGGGTGCCCCACAAATTTTGAAATGGTCACCATTTTTGCTTCACCCTAGTAGATACCCTTCCATTTTGACAGGTTTGGTTTTGGAGTGTCATTTTTAACAGCAATGACAGATTTACTCACGGTGCAGGTTGCGAGAAAGCACCTGTCATCTGGGCCATTCATTTGATGCAATTGATTTCTAATTAAACACTTGCTTTAAAAATCATAACTATTTATTATTATCTCTATTTATCGTCTTGACTCAAAAAACGTCCAAAATTACATTATATTTACGGCAACAATCAAGTAATTATCCCGACCTGCTCTCGGAGACAACAAGACTTTTCTCCGGTAGTATTTTTTTACATTTTATAGCTATGATTAAACATAAAAAGATGCTTGACACAACCGCCAACCAGAGAAAGTGCCGTAAAGTGTTTTTTCTAAACGACAAAAAATAATAACACGAGTAGATTTTGACCGCAACCGTGTTGATTCCGTTGGCCATTCATACAGCCGCGTTCTTACCCACTGGTGGTGTTGGTGAGTTTACTGACCTATTCTAAAGATGAGGGATCGCATCTTCTTGTTTTCTTCTTGCTATACCTACATAGGATTGGTCGAGGCGAGACTTTTTGCAGAAACTGGGTTCCGAATCACAGAACATCTTCCATATCGTGCTAGACTGCCCTTGATTCTCTACCCCTGAACATCTTTGGCCATTCTCTCATTATTCTGGACCTCTGATCTTGTCCTTATGGGGTTTCCCGATCGCGGAAACTCTGCAGAGTTCATCCGCTCCCTGATTCTTTGGAATGTTTCGGGAACCTCCTGAGAGGACACAGTAGGGATGGATGTAGTAAAAAACCAGATTGGATACCGCTTCTCCAACTGGTGTAGAGGAAACAGGTTGGGAGTAGCTTAATTAGGTGTTGAAAAGTGGAGTGGTATGGTGGGAAGGTCATATGTGGCACTAACTTTAGCGAGACCATCCGCTTAGTCATTGCCAAAAAGCGAAGAGTCGCCCGGTATTCATTGGAGACGGACTACCTTTGAGTCTGATAGAGAGTTAACGAGAGATTGGATGTCAGTGAGAAATTTGGTCATTAGATATGGTAAAATAGCAAAGAGAGTTGAAAAATAGATTGGAAATCAAAAAACAAGGAGACGACTTGATTGATAATCATACAGAAAAAGAAAAATACACACCATTTAAGAGCATGAACAATTGCAAAAGTCTCAGTGCTGTAACTGGTAGCCCATAGTCCGGCCGAGAATGAGAGAAATAGCAATGGGAGATTTAGTACAATTAATTATAAATTTCTGCTCCTCACTTTTTCAGCCCGCCAGGAACGTCAGTCTAAGCAATGATGTCTGTGTGGGAGGGTAGATAAATGGGATAGAGCAACTTCATTGCGGCGGTAAGGAGGTCGTTACGAGAACACGGAGATGAGAGTACAGGGGAGAAAAAGACAGTTTTTTATTTTTTAAAATAAAGTTCATATAGTGTTTATACGGGAAAAAACAGTTAATTGCAATAATTGATTGTTCAATGCACCAATTAAAATTAATTGGTAAAATAAATAATGTTTAAATTAATTTTTGCAACCCTTGATTTTCCTTTTTGTTGAATTTTTGCACCCGTAATGTTGAAATGGGACCCGTTGGAAATGATTTTCCTAACTGGTTCTAAGGGCTATTAAAGTCCCAGGATGTTTTGGGGGCAGTTGAAATTTCCGAAAATAAAAGTCGCTGGGGACGAAGGTGTGTGTGAAAAAGACGTAGTCAAAAATCTAAAGAAGAACATATTTATGTGACATAAAGATTGAAGAGGTGAAATAGGAAACGCTCCTTTTATCTTAATTGTGCAGATAATTGGCTTAACTGTCGGGTTCTGCTGAGGAAAGATGTTGGGTAGAGAGAGGAGGATAGGTTAGATCGGTGCTTCACAAATAGAGGCCACTTGGCTATCTAAGGAGGAATTTGAAATCTCAGAAAAAGAATAATCACTAGGGAAGGAATTTGAGCATCTTGTTACAATGTAAAAGGACAAAAAAATCAATACCTTCTTCGTAATCATATAGCCCTACCAACCCGGGGACATAAGGGATAGTGGTGACCTTTTTTTAGAAATTACTACTTTTTAGGGACGAAAATTAAAAAATCCGAGACAGATTCAAAGTGAAGACTTTTTTCTTTATTTTGATCATCGCGCTATTTTTTGGAGGGGAGGAATAATGATATCAGAATGAGGACACGACCGCCTAGGATTTTCGCAGGTTTGGTGGTTTCCCTCCTAGTCACAGTGCAGTCCTTTTACTTCCTGGGATGTAAAAAAAGATCCTGGGGACACCTACACAAACTTGAGGTCTTACTGATTTTGAAAAAATGGATTTGTTTTGTACCACGCAATCGAATGCCATCAGCATTCCGCTGAAAGATTTGTTGAGAGTTTTAGGAGAGAGAAAATTGATAAAAAAATTAGTTTAAGTGATGGGTGAAGTAGAGGTTTGTGATTGAAGAGGAGGGAGGGAGGATAGATAGATGTCAGTTGTGGGTGTTTAAGAAGATTAGAGGGGTTGGAAATGGAAGAAAAAGTAGAATGATTTTTAGGAGTGTTTTTGAGATTTCAAAAGTTTGATAGAGTCTGAGAAGATGGACACTTTGGGTAAATTCTAGACGGTTCGGGAGATAATGCCCAAAGGAGGAGAGAAAGAGACTAGGGAAGAATTGATGTACTCAGAGAGAGAGAACAGTTAACACATTAAAGTGACCTGTTTCCCTAGTTGACTCGACGGGTACAAACAGAGCAGAGGGCAATGAGGCCAGGGTTGAGATGAATGTTGCCGCTTGTGAGGAAGAGGGTGAGAATGAGTAGAAGTAACAAAATAGATTTATAGATGAATGGAGGAGATTTTGAGATAGAGCGGTGTTTAAATAGACGGGGGTTGTCAGCAATGGACTGGTAAAAATAGGGAGTAGTCAATTAAGATTACTACCCATCTGTGACGTCTTAGAGAACAACAACTGGGTTTATAATTGCCCAACCGAGGATAAAACCTTTAAGAAATTGACAAGCCATTTCGACCCTTGCCAAGTACAGAAGAGGGAACCGTGCCACCACGATGTGCTAGCCTGTCGTTGGTACAGTTCTCAGTTTTTACGCACACTGCTACAACGCCGCAAACCTTCTGCGTAAGCAGCCACTAAAAATTTTTGGGAAGATTTTTTGGCAACAGGCATGTCAATGGCTAGTCCAGAAAAGATGTAAAATACGCCGAAAATGTCGGCAGGATAGCTTCGTGTGATAAAAGTCGGATTTGCGAGCAGAATGTCGCTAGTTCGGTGCTCTGTCTACCAAAGTGATTTCCGTTCTACCCTTGGGGTTTTTTGCCAAGGACATGATCCTCAATGAGTTCACGCAGCTACCTACAGAGATGACTCCACTTAAAACAGAAAGCAACATATTGGCAATTCGGTCATACATCGATGACGGGCCCCGAAAACTTATCAAAAAACAAAATTATTCCGCTCGCAAAATCATTGCTATATGTACATTATTGCTTTTAGTTGAATATCCACAGTTGGCTTTACAGCCAAAATCGTACTAATTTTTAACGAACCAGCAGATGACCTTCTTTTCAAATTTTGAAAACGCCATTGTTGCTATTGGAAACGTGTCGTCTGCTGGAGCCATGCGTGTGATATTATACATTAAATGCTTTTATACTATAGCAGGACAAAAGGTTACATTAAATGAAAAAGTAAAAACTTACCTAATTTATTTTAATTTATATTTCGCTTAACCAAAGCTTCGTTTGTTTTTGTTCAATAATTTGAATTAAGCTTTAAAGCAATAAAATTATGTAGCGCACACCTAATTAACAAATAGTCTACTAAGTCCAGTCATTTTTTAACCATTGCTTGGCCAAACAAAAGTTTTTGAGAAACCATAAATTGCTCTGTCCATAGAAGTTAGGGCTCATTTCCACTACGAGCGTTGGCGGGAGTATTTTTTGTTGGTTTTATTAATTTTTTTACTTCTCTTAATGCTAAGCGCAAAAAAGTAAGTAAAAAAATCATTAAAACTAACAAAGAATACTCTTGCCAACTCTGGTAGTGAAAAGAGCCCTTAATATCGTTATGTAAGCGATTATTATCAAAAAAAATTTACACACATAATTTTTCCACGCTTTGCACAAATTTGTTGTTAAACAAGTTAGTTAAAAAATGTTGAAACCTTCTGTGCAGCTTTTTGCAATTTCACAAATAAATTTGGATTGCTTTATGCTGCCAAAGTTTAGGATCAGAATCGTGAAGTCGGAAGAATTACTTGCGATTTCGACTCCACTTTTCTCCTACACCGAATACTCTCCGAACAACGATTCCACCATAAAATATGTGACTCCGACTTTACCATCGGACATTTTAAAAATTGGTCATTTCCGGTTGTAAAGTTGTCATTTTGTTTGTTTTATGCTTTTTCTTGTCAGCAATTTACAGTGGATTAAAATTTTAAAAAATTTGTTACACTTAGGCCCATACAAAAATATTCCGAGACTTAAGTTGCTGAAGCAGAAGATCTTTATTGTTCTATTTATTAAAAAGTAAATGAAAAAAGAATTACGTTTAACTGCAAACAAAATTGCACAACATAATTGTATCAAATAAAAGTGAATTACGAGTACAAGTGAGATACTGACTTTTCCTCGTTTAATTAGCAGTTTTATTTCATACTATTTTTTTTGTTTTTATTTGCTTGCTAATGCATGTCACAACAGAGATTGCGAATAAGGAGAGGAAATTTGACAGTACATATTATTATAAGTACACATTTTGAAACATTATCTCAAAATTTAAAGAGCTGAAGACATGAAGGCACATAAGTATTAAAAACAGAAATGCACTTGGATAGTTCAAACGACATCATCAGTAAGACTGCAATTAATTTTGTAGCCTACTTGTCTAGTGTTAAGCTTCAAAAAAGCGAACGATTCAAAGACGTGTCACAACGACATGTTCTCTTTTACCCTCGACAAAAACGAGGCCCAATTTAGAAAAAAGTTAGTATTCAGCAATATTCGGACCTCATTCCGAATAACAAGATTGAATACGGCAAACAAGAATCGTAAATTGATACGGTCGTAGAAACATTATAGCTGCGCGTTCAATTAAAACATTTAAACGGCCAACTAAAAGATAATTACAAGTTTACAACTAGAAACAAACCAAAAAGCTTTTTAACAAATTCCTGTTAAATGTGCGAAAAAAATTTCAAGGGTTTTTTTTTGTGTCTAAACTGTACTGTATAGTGATATGTTAATCTGTAAGTTTATAAATGTTGGTCCAATCACAAAAACGTAGTATTTAATCTGATAATTTTTTGGTACTTTAAAATACAATATTAAAATGAAATTATAGAACAATGCTAAAAAACATTGCAATAAGGGCATTCAAGAAAAGACGAAATCGTTTGAAAACAATTTAAGTTCAATAGCACTTTTTGATGATTTTCTCGTAAAACTACAAGAAACTGAACAACACTAATTGAACATTTCAATTAACATAAAAAGCGAAATGAAAATTAACAGAAATAAATCAAGTTTAACGTTATCGCGCGATGAATTCCGGCCGAGATTCACCTTTGTGGTGGCGAGTATAGCAATGAAAGAGAGACTTGTATTGCTCGTATGAGACAAACATGACAATGTTCCACGAACCAAGCCTTAAATAGGCCGGAATGAACCTTGAATAAAACACGTACATTTAACTAAAATGACAAAATCTTTGTGGTTTAACGAAACTTTTAGGGCAATTGCTTGTACGTCAATCTGATGCTGCAATGGAAAGTGACAACTCAATATATATAATATGGCGTGTTAATGTTAGCCGGTAACAATACCAGTGTCTGGTTTTATGCATAGATATGCTATTTGCACTACTTTCTTGCACACATTATTAATTCACTATAACAAGCATAATAATTATAAAATATAACGCAACTGTTTCAAAAACATCTATTTATTTATAATGAAATTGTGATAAACTTAGTTATTTATATTTACCCTTTGTAAAAAAAGCTCTGAAACCTTCCTTGATCAGCATGCTTTTGGCACAATCTAATGGATCCTTGTAGTAGCCCTGTGTCGCATTCACGAATCGAGTTTTCACAACATCAATAGGCGAAGCAACGACAGTGGTCACAAAACCTTAAGTCAATATGTCAAACAATAAGCATGTAGCGAGCATGCCGGTAAAGACGGTCCACGAGATTTCGCGCCGAAAGTTCGGAAAAAAAATTCAGCGCGCACTGAGTTTGGAAACGTACAGATTTCGACGGTTGTTCTTAGAATGGTTCAATGGTAATTAATATTTGTTCACTTGAAAGAGACAAATATAGCACTTTTGCGAGATCCTGTTAAAAGGCTTTTATTGGTTGGAAAGCTGCCGGATTGTTTTATAACAAAAATTACGCAACAGCAATTTACACTGCATGAAATGTCACCCGCAAGTAAGCATTCGAATACGTGACAAAGCATTTCGCACGATAAAAAGCTTCATTTTACGTTATATTTCATACTTGCAACTCGCAATATTGCAATATACGTAACAATCAATCGACACTTTTTGTCAGAGCAGAAATTTCAGCCGCGACACTTCTATATGACAAGCCAAACAACGTTAAAATTAAAAAACAAAAAAATTGTTTTTATTCAACTGAGAAGAATCTGCATTGAATTTTAAGACCTGATTTGATATTGATAGTAAAGCCGTATATTTATTATGTATAAAATTTTACTGAAAAGCCTATATTTTATCAAGTTTGTAATATCGGCAGAACGTGATTTTAAACTTGATTTGATGTGAGGGTTTTTTTGATGGGCCCCACTTTTTGTTAAATATCGTATAGCTATAACTGTAATTACAAAAGTAAACATTAAATTGCACCTGATAAAAATGCAGAGGTAAAATGGCAAGTGGGATTATCGTTCATCAATTTGCAATCCAACAGAAGTTCTTTTACAACATCATACGTGACTAACTCGCACACATTGACAACTGCCAATCGCGCTGCATTTGTTTCGATTCCTCTCCAAGCTTCACGAAAGCCAACTTTAAATATGGACCTGAACAAATTTTTTCTAACTTTACTGCACGTTTGTTCAATCGTTAACAATTTTCCATTTCTTTCTAAAACTGTTCTTTTAATGAATTTGCTCCAAAATAAAAGCGGAATATTAAGTGGGGTCTTTGTAATCGTTGTCAATTTATTGTCAACTTTTATATTATAAAAGCAAAGCAAAAATTTTATTATATTAAAAAAAGCTTCAACAACCTGTTTGGCCTTTAATGATCTAATTTTTGCTCTGATTTTTCATTGAGTACTTTTCGGACAGTTTTGCGACTTCTATTATTGTCAAATTTTGATAAATTAGAGCAGCGTTTCTTAACTTGAAAAAATGTTCTCCCAAAAATGTACTTTAGGAGCTTGGGGAAGGAATTGAAACTGATATTTTAGAGAAATACTTTTATCATATTTTTAAGTGTTTGCGTTATATAGGGAGAAATAAAAAGTTTTAAATTGGGCAAAGAAAAAAATGTTACTTGGTTTTAAAATAGGAAAAAAAAGAAATTATTGAACTAAGGTAAGAATAGGCTTTGGTCATAAAATAAAACTTGATTAAAAAGAAACAACCAATACATTTTTTGTAATTCCTACAACAAAAGTTACGGGTAGCGCTAATAAACATTTCATTAAAATTAAGATTCGCAAAATTTAAAAAAAGTTTTATTGTTCCCGAAATATTGCCATACATTACCGATATGCTTGTATCGAGGACGAGTAGAGTCGGTCTGAAGCTGCTTTCGAGGTTTGAGCTTGCATTCGTATTTTTACTACTTCGGCCGGTTGAAATAGCGCCACAGCTACAAATGCTGTTATGGTTCCTGCCAATATTCGCTGACTAACTTGCTTGCCACTGGGTGATCCTAAAATTTTTCAAAACACTAACAATTTTTATCGCATAAAAAACGAAGTTTTAAAGCTATAAGGTTTTATGACGAAAGTCTTGAATCAAGGTCCACATTGTTGCAACAAAACCTAAAGCATAAGTACTTTCATTCCAACATTACTTAAATTTATTGGGCATACATTTTTACTTCTTCGTCATTACAATAACCTTGAGCGACTTAACAATGTGCATTGAATCACTAATATAAATCGCATAAGGCTTCAGTAATCTCAATTCTACAAATGCAGATTTTGATAAGCACACGTAAAAAATGCTTTCATGTAAATTAAATTACCTGGAAATATCTTGTGATACGAAGTTTTGACACTGTCATAAAGCCCAATTTTGACCGCGCAAAAAGTGGCTTGTCGTTGCAAACCAGCGGAAATGCTGCCATACAAACTGAAAAATCCATTGCTTCGAATTCCTTGGACTATCGTTGTCACCAAACCAGGGTTTTTTCCATGTAAGGCGGATTGCAATGACAAAGGAGTTATATTTAAATGTTTTGCTTTGTTTTTCTGGTGCGCCAACTCGTCAACTCGACTTGCAATCACTTGATAAAATCCCCGGTCGTTTTTTGACAATGTGCCAAATATTTTTTTGGAAAAATGCGGTTGCTTGTTCAGTAGAGTTTTATCAATGGTTTTTAAATGTCTTTCAGCTATGGCATGACTGGCAAAAAAACTTTTAAAACACTTGTGTTCTTTTTTCAAACTTTTGAATATTGGTTTATAGGAGAAAGCACTTTCGCCTCGAACCTAAAAAAATATCCGATGTATTCCAACAATTATGCCTGTATTAAGTTATATTCATATCAACAACCAAACAAATGTTAGTTGATTATTTTATGTACTTTAAGTCCTAAGTAAAATACTTTTAAAACTTCTTTCACAAAAATTATAGATGTAAACCAATGAAACGCAAGCAACACCCATATTTCTTATATTTAACTTACTTGCAACCAAACTTTCACAGTGTCCAACGGAAAAGTAACCAAATCAGCGCTGCAGCCAGCAAAGTCAGCGCTGACAATTTTCTGCCACAGTGTCAGTTGAAAACGTTTATTTGTTGAGTGCACCATATTGACTTTATAATACGTTTTTTTTTTTTATCTCTCAACGAGAATTTTAAAGTACGTAAACAAATGTCCCGTAAACAATTTTTTTGGGGTAGTTGTCGAAGTTTTAAGAAAAGTAAAATGGCCACATATCTTTCGTATAATCTGACGAGGTTTGTCTAGTTTTGAAAAAACTAAAGGAGTGTTTTAAAAGATCAAATCCAAGAAAAGATTGTTTTCCAGAATTGTCGGATTGAGAACATTCATTTGAAGGCTTTTTTTCACAAGTTGTAGGAGTTTTTACAGACGTGTTTGAAGGTTCGTTTTCCCTGAAATTAAACAGTAGTTAAGAGAAAACATTTAATACTATCGATTTTGAACAAAAATAAAATACTTCATTAAAAATTTCATTAGAAGCAAATTAAATTGGTTGCTGACACGTAACTTACATCGTGTGCTTTCCTACTGTATATTGTTTTATCATTAACTTCTACTAAATTCTATAAATTTGATTTGATTCAACATTGCCGCCGATGAATGTTTCTGCAAACAGACAGCATAATGTTTTAACTTTTGCTGTTCAAAAATCAAACTTAAAACTTCTTCAAAACTCAAGTTACTGTTGACGTCACAAAAAAGACGACTAAATGTTAAAATAAGTAAGAGTTGAGAAAAATTATATAGAAACATCAATATAAAAAAGTTTACTTTGTGTTTCGACAACATTTTTAATGGGCAAGATAAACAAAAAATTAAATGGAAACAATTTTTTGATCAAGTCAAGCGAAAAATTAGTCGGTTGAACACAAGGTCAAGCAATTGGCAGTAAATGAAAAAGCTTACATAACGATAGTTAACCTTGCAACTTCGTGGTACCAATTTACATTAATTTGAGCCAGGCGAACAATCTGAACTTTTTGTCGGCAATCTTTGCCAAAAAACAAGTTAAAACGAAAGGAAAACATATCAACATTTCGAATTGATGATTTTAACGTGATTACAAGTTTTTCATAGCCTACCGATTGGCGACCACTGGTATAAATACATATAGGTGCCGGTTTAGTATGTGGACTACCTTTCGAATGTGAATCGTATGTGGCCTATCTTTTGAATAAATAGGCCACATACTAAACCGGCACCTAAATATGCAATCTCTTTTAATCTACATTATAGAAAATTTAAGTTAAACCAGTGCTCTGCAATCGATGTGCAGCGAGATAACAATCTAAACCTACTTTTTTAAATAGAAAAAAACAACTCCTTATTTTTTGAGATTTCAGCTTTACAACAGCGAGATAATTCGCTGACTTAAACTTCTGCAAGCTGTCTGATCCATTAAAAAATCATTGGAGTCTACTTGGTGCTACTTCCAACTTTTTTTCGAGGTGGGCCGCAAAATTTAGGATGTTTCTTTAATGTACCGAAAGTGAAAAAAAGGTTGCCAAGCACTGAGTTAAACTAATGGTTCTGAAAATGGTATCTAGACTCTAATAGGCTTCGTGTCAAATCTAGAAATGATTGTGATCCCTATTAATAATATATTGGATGATATAATTTACTTTTTTGCAAGAAAAATCTACTCAAATGCATTCGTTATCGTGATAATTTCCAAAGCTCTACCTTAATTTAGATTTTAGAAAAAAACTATTTTCTCAACAACATTGCACCGATTGCTAAAAGCCTTAATTTGCTACAATTTTCTTGATGAATTTCTTATATGTAAGTCATTAATTGTCTAAGTATTTTTTTTAAACAATATCATTTTGTTTACCATTTTCAGTGGAACTTTTTTCGTTGTTTTAAACGTATGTAGGTATTTATGATACAGGATTGCAAAAAGAGTCGACCAATTAAAAACGTTTGCCAAATTAAATACAGTACATAATCAAACTACTAAATTTTTTTTTCAAAGAAACATTGCCTGACCTAATGATTTTTCATCGCTGTTGGTTGTGGCCACCGTTGCTGGAAAACTAATAAAATTGGCTGATTTAAAATCGTAACTCGCTAACCAAAAAATCAAATAGCTGCCACTGTCTAGGGTGGCCATACGACCCGTTTTTAAGCCTTGTCCAGGTGTCCCACCCAGTTAACCATTACGTCCCGTTCTTTAAAGATCACTGCTTTTTAGGGACGAAAATCAAGAAATTCGAGACAGATTCAAAGTCAAGACCTTTTCTTTTAGAGCTCACTAATTTTTTAGAGACAATATTTTTCTTTTAACGAACATCCCGGTTTATCACTTCGAAAATATGTTCACCCTACCGTCGTATATTAGGGTAAAACAGAAACTTATAAACTATTGATTTAATATGACAAGATTGAGGAAAAACTCATTAAAAAAATATGCAATGTACAATCATACGCAAGAGTTAATTGTGACGTAACAAGAATATGATAACTCAAAGAAACTATGCCAACAGTCACCAAGTCAGATGCAAAATTTTTATAAGTAAAAAATTGTTCAACTTCGCATGGAAAAGAGAACAAAGCAAAAACATAACTAAACCGAGTGCTAATGCGATAAAATTAATTCTGAATTTTCCGTTTACGAAATGGCATCTTGCGCGTATCCGACACCAACAGCAAGATCAAACCTGTGGTCATATAACGTAAAACAAACTGTAAATACTCCTTTTAAAGGAAGGCAAAGCCAGCCTGAAAGGTACAATACGAAAACTATTTCTCATCGTGAAGAAGAAATCAACAAAGAGGTAAATAAAATACAGAAGCATTGGTTAGAATAATTTATAAGTTGTGACACTTATTAAAATTTGTCGAATATTATTGATAAAGTGTTATGATTTAAAAAACAGAAAGACAAGAAAAATTTTAACATTCTAAGCAAGATCAAATAACTTTTGACATTTTCTTACAAGAAAAATTAAATCAAATGAAATTGAAAAAGTAATATTTAAATGCTTTAATCTTACTTGAAATCATTAAACCTTGCTTAAATATTTTTTATTTTGATTAAAAAAATTTTGTAAAACGGATTTTGACGTACAGTACATTATGTATATGGACAGTCACGATCAAACAACAAAGTTTACGTCGGCAGACCTGTTTGTGCTCGTTAGAAGTCGTCAGAACGTCATAGCGTGAGGCATCACGACTGCTCATATATAAATTAAGCATAATACTTTTATTAGCCCACATTAAACGCCAAATGAACAGCCTCAAGTATGCCAATCTGTTAGGTCAGCAGCTTTTGTGCTTTAAGTTTTTTAACAAACTTTATTTTTCGTTCTTGAATTTAGAATTCTCATCAAACAAATGTATGTGTAAACTTTTTAAAACTTTCGTTCAAAAGTGTTCGAACTTATGAAATTTAACCCAAATAACGATTTCTTGAAATATATTACAGACCTTAGTGATAAATTTTTCCAACAGACAGCAGGCAGTATTTACAAAATATCCGAAAAGTAATTTGCAAATAGCCTACATTAGGAATATCCAACTTTTTTTCATAATTTGCCAAATTATAGATTTAGTTATAGTCGGCGGGCAACGAAAAGGGCTTCACTTTAAATCTAATTTCTCGATTTTCGTCTCAAAAATGTGGCGATCTCTAAAAAAGTCTTCAATTTGAATCTGACTCTAATTTTTCAATTTTCGTCTCCAAGTGTTTCGCTGAACACTTTAGTTAAGCTTGCGGAACACAGTTTGAGAAACGCAGTTATACAATTATGAAAATATAACTATAAAACTCGAGTAAGCAATGGGCGGCATTTTCATTTTTCATTTTATCCCTATATTATCCTCCTCACTCACGGGAAAGCGACGGAGGCGCAAATACATAGGGTAAGCAATTACACCAACCAGCTTCCGGAGATGCAAAGATATGACTGTCCGATTGTAATTTTTTATTTTGGTTTTTCAGTTTTATAGAGATATAACTGAAATTTAGAACTGCTTGCCAAAATTACCAAGCAGGAGAAAGTGCCGTAAAAAGTCTTTCCCAAGGACACAAGAGAATGGCGCGAGTAGATTTTGAACCGCAACCATGTTGATCATAAGCACGGCGCTTTAACCACTCAACCACGCTGCCGGCTCATAAAAACATTAAGTAGGCCATAGGTTGGATATTCCTGGCCTACATCGTTTTCTTTATTTTTTAATTCTAATATGCAAAGGTTTTGGATTTTGCTAAATTGGAAAATGACATTATGAAAAATGTACTTAGTGAAGAAGAAAATCGCTTGGAACTACATGTAGAAGAATCAAATAACACATTTCCATCTTTTAATTATGTGCCTCCTCCAATACCGCATAGTTTTTTAAAGTGAGTGGGGGTACTTTTTTACTTAAATTTAAGATTCTTAAAAACAACTTCTCAACTAATTAATGAAATATTTTTTCTATTTGCTACTTGCATAAATCTAAAAAAAATTAAAAACTGTGTGAACTACACTGTTTTTGATTCTTTGTTATATAAAAAAATTGCTTGTTGGGAATTGAATATCTTCAAATTAATACAACCGGTTAGTCTAGTCTAACTGTAGTCCATGGTCCTTAGAAAGATGTTGGTTTAATTGATAAGATAAAATTAGTATTTTTCTTCTAATTTAAAAAAAATTAAAAACATCTAAGATATTTTTTTTCAATTTTAGATCCAATCCCATTCTTAAGCTTTATCCAAGAGACTTTATGTCATCAATCAATATCAACAAGCAATGTGATGTTTTTGATCGGCAACGAACTTCAATTCAAACAGTTAAAAAATGTACTAGAGTAATGCTTTTCTAAAGTAACTTCATACGCGTAATATTAGATTATTTTTATCAAGGTTTTCGCACATCCAGTGATCGCCATCGCCTTCAATATCCCGATCCGTTGCCACAAATTCCTGAAATGCAACACACTTTAGGTGGCGCTCCTGGACAGTCGCTTAAACCGCTGATAGATGGTAAAATGGTGCTTGCGACATCGAAGCCGAAATATCGCCTTTCTTCAACCACTGCTCTTACCTATAGTTGTTGTACAGCACCAGAAACACACCAATATATCTATACACCATCAAATAGTATTACCTATGATACATCTCGTTTTTGCACCAATTTACCGCAACATTTTTATAACGCACAAATTGCAACTGAAACTGTCAAACCATTGCTTGGCAGCAACAAAGTTTTTAACCCCGAACCCCTAAGCGTTATAACTCAATCTGCGAAAGCTTCTGTAATCCCGGATGCTCAGAAAAAGACAGATAAAGCAAAAGTGGAAAATTTTTCTATGCGCACCATGCCAACCAAAAAAACACCTCGAAATGTTGAAAACAAACCTATGCCAGTGAAAGGGGAAACTGTAAAAACTTTCGCGCAAATTGTCGCTGCGTCCAAACCAAATCCCATCAATATAAAATCAGATTACCGCTGCCACGAATGAAGAATTATTATTGTAAATTGAGGAAAAATCAAGACTTTTAAACGAACGACAATTTTTGTCTTCATACGCTGTTTTTGTAGCTTACATTTACTGATTAAATAACTAAGGTATAATATTTATTGTAATTAGTAGTATTAAACTGTTTAATCGTCACAATTGTTAGGTGTAATTTCATAAGCGATTCGACGGAACAAACACTAGTACCACAAATGTGGGTTAGTTGGAAAAAATCATTCATCTCAAAAACATCGTTTGGTGTCTTGTTTATCCAAAAAAAAAAACGGGTTTTATGACCACACCGATCTTTAAAGCTAAACGAGACCTATCAAAATGTATTACATGAATTTGCACTTCATAAAAATAATTAAGCTAACAACTGTCTAGTTTTGTAAAAAATATGCTCAAAATAAACTACAAAGACCTTGACACTTTGAGCTATTGTATTTAGTTGAATTAAATTCATATCTCATAATTCCCAATAACAAGAGTCGAACAGACCGTCTGACTACGTTTATATGTCGTCTACCTTTGTTTGGAATTTCTAGGTCATTTTGAACAACCTTTCTTTAAAAGAAAGTTTGTTGTAACTAGTGGTTTTTTAGGTAGTAGTTGGTATTTGAACAGTCAATAGAAAGAAAAAGGTTTGGGTCAAGTGCACCAAGTGTCCAATCAAATATCGTAAAAACCAACATTTTAAAGGTGTTAAATACTAAAATTTTCTAATCACCATTGACACCCAGAAATTTATCCAATCATAAAACGACAAAGCAACTACGTCGCTTAAAGCGAAGAAACGCCCGCTTACGTAGCCGGTTGCGCAAAAAGTTGTTTGTCTGCACTCGAATTCAGTAAGAAAAACAAAGAAATTTGCTGACTAGTAAATCGATTTTAGGTGAGAAAACAGCATTTAAAATTTTTAATGTAAGACATTGTACAGAGTAAAAACTTATTTCCGATTTTTCATCAATTTCCTTTTTTTCGTGGTATTTTTGTGCTTTTGTGCAAAAAATATTTTAGCGAGAGCTCTACAGCAATTAATTTTTTGCAAATTTTAAGAAAATTTGTTACTGGTGATTGATGTTTTGATGTTTGCTCACTATAAGCTACATAGAAATATACTGCTTACAAAATTCCTAATTTCGTTACTGTTGTGTTACAATGTACTCAACTTAATTTCTCTGCTTATGTAAACAAACGCTAAGCATTAGATAATTATCAAATTTATAAGATACTTACGGGTAACTCGACTTCATAATTAAATCAATTCAAATTACTGTCATATAGTTCATCTGTAAAAAAAAAGTGCTAATAGCTTGCCTGATCCAAAACTTTACACAATAGAGAAGCAATCTTCTACCGCGCCTTAAAAATAACGACTGTGTTCTATTGCGCGATTGCTGCTGTAACCCAAGCTATAAGTGCTGACTAACCTGCTTCAGCGGCAATGAAAAAAAAGAAAAACAAGGAAAATTAACTGGAGCGAAGAAAGCGAGAGTATAAAGAAATAAGTTAAGAAAAAATGAGAAAAGCTGTGACCACCTGATTGGACAAGCTTTGTGGGATGATTGTGTAACAACGTATTGTTTTTCCAAATGGCAATAGGTACTGTAATTTAACAAAAAAAAACTTGCGTTAATAGCAAAGTAAATGTTTAATACAATAAAAAACTGAAATAAAAAGGAGTGGAATAAAAGTTAACCACATATGCGTCATTAACATCTGAATGCAGTCCGTTTCGATCAACAGGCTTTGTTGGAAAAATAAGAAATTTTCTAACAGTTTTGATTATTAGTTGGCTCGCGTTAAGTTCGATTTTTTTATAAACCCCTAATTCAATAACTGAGTATTTTTCGATTTATACCTGTTCATTGTCGAGTCATTCTTTGTTTTGACGTTTATTTTCATTCAATTTTTGATAGTTTTATAAGTTCGATTCGTTTTTTTAAACCTTTTACAATGTGGCGGTCATCGCTTGACCATCTGCAAACGGTCCGCTTCAGCTGGCTTTATTTCAACTTTGACATCTAGTCTACAACTAAAGGCGCATTTACAACCGTTTACAGTACCTTTTTTTCCAGCGTGATCTTGGTTTGTTTTATTGACGCTCAAATTCACTCATTTTTTCAGAAAAAACGACAGGATTTTTCAGAAAAAATGAGTGGATCAACAATTTTTTGTTTTTTGTCCTTGGTCAATGTGCACCAATCACTTTCCCTTCTCTGGCTTTTTGACACTGCTTTCACGTTTTTTGCATTACGGTTTTCGGAAATTCACTCATCTTCTTTATCATGTGCTCATATGTATTAACTATATTACTTTCCTTGATACACTGAAATAAATATCAGCAAGATCTGCTTTTAAAAAAAATCTGCCACCACCTTCCCCGCGTCGTTCATTTTCGTCACCGCTGCTCTTTTTCTTTATTAATCCCTCTCCTCGTTGATTTTGTTTACATCCTAAATACATCAGCATAAAAGCTGTTTTTACAAGGGATGTTAATTGCATATCGGTCCATTTCCTTCTTCCAGTTCCATGTACATTATGTTCTCAATCTTTTTTGTTTGAATCATACTCTTCCTTCCTATTCCAAGCATCAATTTTCAGGTCTCTCCTCCCTGGTGACATCAATAAGAAGACCCGGGACTCCCATGCGTTCTGCTGCCAAAAGCGATGTCGCTTGGGAGGAAAGAGCCCTTAAAGTTTTTTTTATGCATCAACTTTGTCTTTCTGACAAGGTGTTTTTGAAAAAATACTGAAGTGGTTTCCCGTTACTTTTCTCCGACTTTCGGTATGGGTTATTTCTTTTAGCTCTTATCTCATAGAAATATCTCCACAAAGCAATCGAAGTAAAAAGTATTTACCACAGAGAATTGTGGTTTTGTACGAGAGTGCCTTTCTCCTTTTTTTACTTGCCTTCATGAGCTTTTCTTGAAAACTTTTTTTCGTCTACCAAAAGCATAATTGATTGGAAACTTTATCTTTTTTACAATGATAATGTACAGTATTTTGTGCTGGACAATAATTTTCAAAGATCAAAATATTTAAAAAGAAAACCAAGTTTTTTTAGTAAATCATGTCTGCAAAAGCTTCTTCAGCAAAATAACAAAAGCTCTACATCTTGCGCTTTGCAACAGGAACTTTAGATATGATTTGGAGATATGAAATATGGTTATTCAGGTTGCAGCAAGGTTTATCAACATGAATTTAAAGTTCCGTAAGCATTTTTTCGAATTAACGACACCAAAATATCAGCCAACCTTTTACCAATCCTTATGTCAATTGCCAACATTGGCTTACTGTTGCAGGTTTACAAGGGGGCTTAAAAAAGATGTCTAATACTATCAAAAAAAAACAAAAACAGTCTGACTATAAAATTTACATAAGCATTTTTGATCTTATGGGTTTGCATTTGCAATAGTTTTAGCGCACTAAAATAACTCAGAGAAGAAAAAAGATTGAGGAAGATTAATACCCGATGGCATTTACTAGACCTCATAAGCACGGGATCACATCAATTTTCGCCATGACCCATAGTACTGTTAAGGTCCCCTGACCCGCCAGGCTTACTACTTTTGTTTGCTCTTAATGGTTCCCACATTTAAAATTTTTTTATTCTTTATCAGGTTTATCAACAGAGAAAGTACTAAAATATAATTATTAAACACAAAACTTATCTTCTAGTACAAAAAAAGTACGAATCGTTAAAATCATAAGTTCTATCGAAGCGCTATATTTTTTCAAATGCTTTTTTAAAAATTGTACTTTTTTGCGATTTTCTCCGTTTAATCGTCTACCGCACTAAAGTCTTATTATTACTGAAAGCAGTTTTTGTCAATAGCCTAACGGTTGTTTAAGTTTAACCTTCCATTTTGTCCAGCCACTTAACAAGATATAAGCACGAACTAATTGCTTGACTATTTCTCAGCAACGTTTAACGTTTTGCCATTACCCAGCAAGAAAGTAAGATAAAAGCTACATAAATATAATAAATGTTAAGCTGAAGTTGTCTTTTAATAGATAAGCAAATAACAAAAGCAAAAATGCACATAAATACTAATTAAACAGACGTTGAAGTGACTTTGTAAAAAAAAGACTAAATACAAAACACTACTGTTGAAACTATGGTGAAAGGCGCAAGGCAAAATTTTCTTTGTTTTTTAAATCTACAAGATTAAGCAACTAAAGATATTACAGCAATTACAATTGCATTGATCTCGTAAAAGAAGCATATTCCATTCTTGTTAAATATGTATAATAAAATAAAATAAACCTTTGTTGACAGTATTTTTTAAAATTTTTTGTTTTTTGCATTTTTAATTTATCCATCCAAAAAGTATGCAATTCTTTAATAAGCAGACGAATGTAACTGTAAAAACAACTAAAAGTTGAAATATACTTTTCCGCGATAAATTTCTGCCGTCGAAATTAACGTTTTAGACAGCTCTACACAAGTGGCGGCGCCAGGACCCAGACTTTTGAAATGAAGACCTTTTTTTACTCTTTATTAACTTTTGCAGACAAAATTGCATTTATTTCCAATAAAGATTTTTTTCATCTTTGATTTTTAAAGAATAAAGTTTCTTTTAGAATATTTACCAAGCTTTTGAAATGTTCGCCCAAGCTGGCATAAAAAGGTGGCGCCAACCCTGCCTTACACATGTCACTAACCGCAGTTTCGTCTTTTTGTAATTGAAACTAATGCAAAAAACATTTGTAGAAATTGAAAATTAACATCAACAACAAAAATTTGCCAATGTAATCGTAAATTCAGTTACTTACAAAAATATATTTAAAATAAATTAAATTCAGTTTTTCATCGTTTTAAAGTTTGTTTATTGCCATAAACAATTTTTTTTAATAAAGCTTTTTTAAAAAACAATTGTAGTATTGAAGGCACACCTTGTTGAAAATATGAACTTATGGCGAACCACCAAGTGCAGCCACATTCTCTCATTAGCTTCCGCCAGCAGGCGCTAAAGACTCTGTTCCCTTGTTTGCAAGAGTCCCTGACAAACAGACTGACAAATTACGTCAATTAAATACGTCAAAAAAACGTATGACATCCATTTTCAAGCGACGTCAGTTGCAAACAGCCACAGTTTCTTCCCACTCGCACTGTTCACAATTAACGTAACAGCACCAGTGGAAACGACAACGACACTGTTGTACTCGTTTGATCGTGTGAATCTTGTGACCTCGATTGCAACAAAGATGTTCGCAAGAATTAAGTTCGTTTGCACCAGCCGTGTGATTACAAATGCGTCCTTTTGTCCCAGCGATATTCAGGCGCCGATCCGGCTCACAGTAAGGCGGAGATTTTTCAAGGTAGAGAAGATCCTCGACGGGGTAGTTGCCAAGTTCGATCCCGTTCCGTGACGTTAAGTCGTTGCTGTTTCGAGCGTGATTTCTAAACAAACAACGTATTATTATTTCTTTGGCTAAACTTATTCATGTTCGTTATGGCATTCTGGCGAGGCTTGGTTACCAGAAAAATGTACCTTTCTGTAAAACCAAAGAAGTGCAAGAAAGCCTGTCTGCTTTGAAATATAAACAGTTCCATGATTTAAGAAAACAAACATAAACCAGGACAAGAACCTGAGATAAGAAGTTAGATCAGCCTCTTAATCCGGTCAGGCCATCACCGCCAATGCACAACATACAAGCTTTATTCGCTGCAGGCAAAATTGAAATTTTGTCAAACAATTTCCACCTAAAATTGTTACAAATACTTTTTCCAACATTGACAATTAGTTTATTAAGCGTGTGTTTGTGATCAGTTGAGCTTGCAAAACAATTAATTATATCCAAAACGTAGATAGAAAGCTTTTTCTAATATAAACTTATAATTGGGCAGTTTGGTCTTGTTCCAATAAAGAAACAAGAAAAAAATTTTTTATTTTTGCTGCAACAAAGAACACGCATTAAACGTATTTGAAAAGAAATTTTTTAAGTTATAAATTTCTACATTTTTATTTTTTGCTTTTCATAAAAAAAATTTTTATGATAATCAAAATCCCTCATTTATAAGTGACTAGGTTCAAGTTTAATACTTGTCATAAGCATCTAAGATTGTATGAATGTTGCAGTGATTTCATAACTTGTCAATGAGTAAAGTTTTTTTCGAAATTCAACAAAACAAAACTTGTAGAAAACTAAAAAGTGAAAGGCAACATTAATTGGCCATTCTTGTGAATAGAAAAACAATTATCAATACAACTTTAGGTAAAAGTTTTATTTTTTTCTTTGGTATGAATTTAATTTACAAAAAAGTAAAATTTTCAAAAAGCCTTTTCGTTAAAGTAGCGAAGAAAATCAAATTGCCTCACCTACCAAATGAAAATAGACCTGAAAAATCGCTTTACATAAAAGATTTTGAGCACATTTTACCCACACACATTTTAAACATTCACAAGCATCTAACTTCAAGAAAAAAGATTTAATAATTTTTTTACATTTGACCAGACTAATATGTTCATAGGTCTATTATCGACTGTCAAATAAAATCAATTTCATGGTATTTTAACTGCCAAACAACAAGCGTCACGATTAACAGATTTATTCCTCATCTACCCCTCTATTATCAGATAGAAAATTTCCGATGATGCATGTAACATCTTGTATCAAATCGTGGAATTTAAGAAAATTGTTTTGAAGAATAACTTGTTTATGTAAATTTGTGTAGACTTGGTTTGTTATAGCTATTGATAAATTTTTAAAGAGGTCAATCAGCAACAAAAACGTCTCTAAGTTTTCAAGAAGAAAAATTGGCTGAAAAATGTTCTTAATAAAGCATTTTGTTATGAAAACAAACTTTGAAAATGAGCTTTGCAAAATTGCTTTTTTGAATCGAAAAAGCTTTCACCGTTGTTAAGCCAAAGTATCAACGCTTAAAAAACTTTAAAATATGGTAAATTAAAGAAGTAAACCTACCCAATTAAATTCGGTGATACTCTTTTAGCTTGCTTATACTTCTTCATTATTTTAAGGCCAACAGCTTTAAAATCTGGCGTCTGACGCCAGCAAGTTTTCATGCTGCATGATCCAGAAGTTCCGTGACAACGGCAGTTCTCTCTCATATTGTTGGCTACGATCTAAAGGTTCATAGACAAATTTATTTCGGTTTAATATCGGTAAATGCTATAGATCTGGGGTTCTTAAACAAGAAGGTGCGTAAGGTTGGTCAGGGGGACGAGAGCAATTGGCTGCAAGCTGAATTGATAGCCGCAACAAAAAATTTTTTGTATAAACATTCAATTTGAGACGAAAAAGCAGATTTCAGACGCTGATAGAAAATTTGATTTTCACCTTCAATTCCGGACGAAAATAGAGAATATCATGATAGGGCATGGGTTTTATTTTTTGTTTGTGTCGTTAAGAGGGGGGGCGCAAGTTTTGCCTGCATTAAAAAGAGGGGGCGTGAATTTTGCTTGCATGAAGAAGAGGAGGCGAGTTTTGTTTGCGTGAAAAAAGAGGGCACGTTTCAAAAAGTTTAAAAAACCTGCTATATATTATATGAATGCTATCAATTTCAAAATATTTAATTCGAGACCTAGTTTTCTGCACGAAAAAAGACGATTTTGCTGAGGATTCTTTTTAGATATCCAAAGATGTTAATTACTTTTTTGTGTCTTCTAATTAAGTTAATTAACTTAAATATTTAACTACTTTGTATCATTTTTTACGCGTAAAAAAAGAGTTTCGGCTCTTACCAGTCTTCCCACCCTATTGTTGTGTGATCTGATTCTCGAGACAATGTCCCTTTCCTCTTGAGAGTCAAGAAATTTCACGGCGAATTCCAACCCAAAGTTGATATTGTGATTGCAGCCGGCTCTTTCAAAGGCTTTCACGTGATGATTTGGATCAAAATTTCCTGAGTCTATTTGTTTCTAAAAATAAAATAGTTTTAAACTACGCTAATGTTAAAATTTAATTTTCTGCGTTATTGTCAATACAGGTTTGCAAAAATACTAGCGCAAGTTTGCTAAGCGAAGTTGAACAATATGTCAGCAGGCTAGTTGCGAGGTCGAGAAGGCCGTTTTGAAAATGCGGGCAATTGGCACAGACGCGGTTTAAAACCAACTCGCATAATTTTGTTATTTTCTTGGGAAGCACACTTTATGGCGCTTTCCTCTGCTTGGTGCTCTTAGCACGCAGCTCTAAATTTCAATCGAATTCGTATAAAATCGAATTTCAATTGTAATTTCAATCGAATTCGTATAAAAATCTCAACAGGACAACAATATTTTGGGATCTCCGGAAGAAGGTCGGGATGATCGCTAGACAATTGCTCCAAGTAAAAATCTTCAACGTTTTCAGGTAAGTAAGGATGATAAATATAGAAAAAAAATCATAATAAAAGATAAACAATCAAGCAGAAGAATTTTTGTTAGAACATTTTTTAATCTTTAAAATGCAGCAAAAATACAAATTTATTACGTGAGAGTTTTTTTTGTCGATAAAAAATATCTCTGGTATACTCGACAACTGAGTACTGCGCGTCGGTCTGGCGTAGTAACGCGCACACTCGCCTCATAGACAGTGTCCTGAATGACGCCATACCCATTGGTACTGGATGCCTGCGTCCCACTGCAATGGACCACCTACTCATACTTGCAGGCACCCAGCCAGCTAAGCTTTGCCGATTAGGAGCGGCACTCTTCTTGGCTAATCGTGGGCCCATGGACCCTAACCACATAATGTGGGTCTTTTAAGTGATTCCACAAACGCCCACCAACGAGGTTAAGACTAGACGCCCGTTTGCGCCAGCTGCGCGAAAATTACGTCGTGAAACTAGGTATTTGCGTTACCCAATGGACAAATTATAGATGAAACGCAGAGTACCATGAGAATAAATCCGGGCTCCGTGCTTTCATACCCATGACCAGTACCAGTACCAGGGCTGTTGGAATGGGCTTGCCCTAAACAGCTTGGGTTAAGCTCAATCGCCTGCGAACTGGTAACGGGCGATTTCATTCGTCCATGCACAAAGGTCTCACTCTTTTTCAGAATTGCGAGTGCGGCGCCACTGAACAAAAGGCAGACCACGCCCTAACAGCGTGCCCCATATATCGGACACCATATGGAGCCCGAGGTTGATAGTCCTGGAGGAAAAAACCCGATGCTGGCTCAACACCATGGTTGCTGCCATTTGCTCCAGGCAATACAGCAGCCGGGGGTAGTAAAAAGATAAACTCTCGGCCCCCAGTCCTGTTTGTATCCAACCCGGAGTGGGTGCCCCCCCAAACGTCGACGTTGATAAAGGCTCGTTTCCACTACGAGCGTGAAAAAGAGCATTCTTTGTTTGTTTTATTGATTTTTTTTGCGCTCGCTTCAATAGAAGATCAATAAAAGAAACAAATAATGCTCTTTTCTACGCTCGTAGTGGAAACGGGCCTTAAAACTTTCAAGATGATTCAAAGCACGCACATTTATAATCAAGGGTTACAAAATCTACTCACATGAAGTTTTTTTCGTTGACTTGCCGTAAGAGGTGCTAATGGTGTCTGACGACACTCGCATTCCTTAATTTTTCCAAGACTGCACGCGTGCGCGACCTGGTGTACAACACCAGCTGAAGCGATGGCGAAAGAAAAAGCTGATTCGCGATTTCCTTAAAATACAACATATCTTGATTCATGTTATTGCTCACATTTTAACTAATTAGCTTTCGTTTTGGAAAATCGTATAAAAAAGACTTATGCCAGCTCATGCTGGCATAGCCACTTTGAAAACGACTGTCCTTATACAGTGTAAAAATTAATTTTTTGAAACCAATTTTTAAACATCAAGATAATTTCGTTTTATTGAGGCGATTGCGGTTGTAGGCACATTGAGCAAGTGTAGCAATGGAGCTGAAAATTACTCCTCTTAACTTTTAAGTGTTGGTTTAAAACAAATCGATTAACTATCCAGTGGAAGAAAAGTAAAAACTACGAATTCTCGGCTAATTTCCCAATTTCATGACGTAACAATCAACAGCAAAAAATCCAAAAGAACACCTTTTAATTATCGGGTATTCATTTCCAGGTAAAAGAATCATAAGTAAGGAAAACCTAAAGCGATCGTAATTTGTCGGCACTTAGTCAATAAATCAGTCAATTATAACCATCTTAACAAGCCTGTTTCTGTCTTCTTTGTCAAAAGTGTTTTGGGCATGTCATTTTGCTGGGTTTCTTAACTTTTACTTAAAGATTTCATCGTTTGGCTTTGTTTCCCGTTTACAAGCTGGTATGGGAAACTTCAAATTACGGCGCACGATGCTTCCTTGTTGATTTAATTAGGAACAGTATCAAAAACAAAGAAATTGCTTTACAGTCTTTTTGTTTCAACTGATTGAATGAATTGCTTTTGGAAATTCGTGGTCTTTGAAGTTGTAATATTCCTTGATCTTTTCAAGGCTTTTTTACAGCTATTTTGAGATAAGATAAAAAACAACCCTAACAAAACTTGTAACAACATGATGGATCTAATCAAAGTTAAAATTTGTAAAAAGGTATCACATTTTTAAAAAATCAAGGTTTTTTACACGACAACTACGGCAGCTTTTATATCTTTAAAAGATTTTGTGAAAAACTTATAAAATTGTTGAATTTACATATACCAAAAACTTTCCGCGACAGCACCACGATCAACTCATCTGCAGTTTTGTTTTGTCCTCAATCTGGAATTTCGGCGAGGTCAACAGAGCAACGATTGCCACAAACAGACGTATGTTTATCGCAATGTTTGGTTATTTACCTTTTGCGTGTCGAAGAAAAGCACTTGTTTGCGGAATTTCATTTCGTGTTTCCAATGCGCTGCAGTTCCAGCGGTGATGTTGAAACTGCACTTTGCATTCGCGAATGGCGATTTGCATTCCCTGAAAAAACAATTTATGAACACTTTGGCGGCTTCTAAAGCAATTAACATCATTGCTGACTGAAAGAGCTTTTTAAGAGAATCTATTAAAGTAAAAGTTTGTTTCAAAACACTTGGTAAATCTAGAACTTTTGACTTTAATTTTATTCTTTACGTAAAATATTCTATTAAATTGTAAATAAAACTCAGCTCAATGCTTTAAAATTCTTAATCCTCCTTTTAAATACTAATGAATTCGGTGTAAACGATCATGAAAGAAAAATTTGCAAAATGCCAATCAACTCAACAGAATCAAAAGTACCCGCAGTTTTTATGAATGCAATGATAATTGGTCACGTCAAAAGTAGTCCTACGAGACTTTAAGTTGCAATGACACATGCAAGCTGAAAATGATGTTGTGTATCATCATCATGATATTTTTAAAATACTTGTGTCAGTTTAGAAGCAAAAGAGATTCTTCATGACAATAAATCAGGAAAAATTTACGACCATTTGACAACCTTATTTTTCTTTTTTTTATAAAACACCTGGTTGTAATTCAAAGTTTTGAGCCAAATACATTTACAGCAAAATTGCACTCAATAGCCAATCAAATCCGTCAACACAACATTTAACACTAATCACTGTTACAATAGCACAAGTAGAGCAAAGTCGAACTACAACTGATAGTTTTGTGCCATTGTTATTTGTTGCCTGGATTCTCTGCTGCTGGCTTTTGAACAAATTTATCTTCGGTTCAGCGCGTAGGCTACAAAAAAATGTACCCAATATTTCTTTTGTGGTGGGTGTCGGACTCGCATGAGCAAATAAGCAATGCAAAATTATAACAATAAACCTGACAAAACTCTGATTTTATCATAATTAACAATTGAAAATTTTGTTTCGCGTTTAGTTGAAAAAATAGTTTTAGTGTGATCCTAATACATTAAAGGATTAGTACTTCTATAGTTGTATCAGTAGTAAGCATGCTTAAAATATTTTAACTCACTTTAAAAACAAATGATAATCAAAAACAGCTTGAAAACTTTCAAACTCAGTGTTTCTCAATCTGTGTGCCGCCAAACTTTTTAAAAAAACATTAGTCCATTGATCCGCGACCTTTTTTTTAGAAAACACTACTTTTTAGTAACAAAAATGAAGAAATTCGAGTCAAATTCAAAGTAAAGATTTTTTTTGGAAAGCAGTACTTTTTAGGGACGAAATTAAGAAACCTGATCCAAGTGCGCGGCGAATTTCGAAAAAGTCCCAAAATGTGCCGCAGGCGGAAAAAAGTTGAGAACGTTCCATCTAATATTTTTATCAATATTTTTATCAACAAAGACCAAAATTTAAATTAAGAAGAATTAGATTTCTACATAAACTTGAAAATCAAAAAAAAGTGATTTTGAAGTTTGAAATAAGGTTGCACAAGTTGTATTTGTTTTTGCATAATCTGTGCCACTGATGCATTATTTGGATTATTTCATTTTAGCAGACCATAATACCAGCTGACAATATTACAACAAACAAAAGCAACATTGTTGCCAAAGCAGATTTGATTTCTCTTTTATACGCGCAAATGTTTTAAGTCAAACGTTAAATGGATTTAATCGTTGTGAAAGTAACAACAGTGTTGTTCCAATTCAGACAAATAAATAGTGTCCTACTAGACAAGGTTTTTATGAATAGACTGCCATTTTGAAGAACGAAAAAAGCTCCAATTAAAATTGGATCAATTTAATTTTAGACTGTATTTTACACGTTGATATAAAGTTGTTGCTTTCGCACTGTTCTGAGACAGAACGCGTAATGATCGGAATAATAATCACTTAAACATGATAATTAAACATTATTTCAGCCATTTTGTTGCCACACATCCCGTGCCAACTGAGAGAATAAAACAAAAAAGGTGAAAGGTTTAATTCACAAGAAAATTGGTTCAAATGGGGTGCGATCAAATAAGTCTCGGGCTATTGACAACGATTGCAATTTTCTAGAATTAATATCTCAATCTTACACCACATAGCTCTCACCTGAATCGCAGAAGCTACAGAACGAGGATTACGTGCGCACAGATTGGATTGTCTCCCGTTGAGACCGGCCGTGTTGCCACACACTGTATTTGGCTTTATTATGCGATCAAGTGAATAGTCCGAATAGGGTCGTCTGTTGCCGCATACGGTCCTATAACAAAATAATAATAATTACAAAAATAAACATAAAACTTCTGAAATTCTTTCCCAGATTTTCTCAAAATAAATTAATGTCGGAGTTTGAGAACTTGGTAAGCACAGCACGTAGTGTTGCTTGTAAAATAATCCCAGCTTAGCAGCAGGTGTTGCCAATATGCCGACAATTCAACCGGCTAATTGTGAAGCTTTGTCACGTAGCCTGATCGTCCAACTTAAGCTTGTATGATGTTGATGCCTAGTTTCAATTATATCTACCTTGGAACTATTAATCAAGTGTGCGAAACCTGTGGCCCGCAAGAGAATACAACGAGCCGCGTGCAGTTGGGAAAGCGTGTGTTATTTCTATAAAATCAAAGCCACCACCGGCACTTTGATAATAAACTTTCTTAAAAGTTGTTACGCTTATCTTTGAACAAAAAAGTCTCGTCCCGGACAAAGTTCACAGAATGAAAGTTTATCGCGGCCAATCACCCATTTTTGACATTGAATGCGGCCTGGGATTGTTCTGAAGCTTTCCACTTCTGTTATAAATTTTATGGTAAAAGGATTTTGAGATGGACAATAAAGAATGACATTGAAGGTATGTTCACAAAAGTGTTTTTTACAATAAAATCGTTATGATGTACCAAAAGAAGTATATATGTAAAATATGTTACAATGTATTTTGTAGATAAACGAAAAAGCTTGATAACCTACGACAAAAGAACTTGGTGGTAAGCTTATATCAAATTATGATCGTTATTGTTTTTTATTTAATTGTGGAAATTTTACCTTTTACATTTCTTTTAATTTTATTTACTACAAAAAAATTAGTTTAAACATATTTCGTTAAGAAAAAAATTCTAAAGCTAGTTTTGCTAAAAGAAATATTGTTAATTTAAAAAGTGAAATCTCGTTAGAATGGGTGGTCTATCTCTAAATTGAGCAGCTGAATTCATTCAATAAAAAGCGATTAACAGAAAGAATAAATCACAAAGTCAAAACAAAGCTAAATATGATGGATGTGAAGCGAGAAGTGGCGAGTTAAGACCGATGATATATGACATGATTTCTCTCTTATAAATCTGGATGAAACTTGTCACATTCGGACTTGTTTATATGTATCATCTTCCGCTTTTGATGGGAGTTTAGAAAAAATGAAAACATACTTATAGGGTTTCTGAATTTTTTAATTGGTCTTGTTTTTTTCAGCACAATTGTCGGTATGACGTGTCTTTCTTTTCTCAGAAATGTTCCCTACAACATTTAATTACCTTGTGAAAGTTTGTACAAATCAAATAAGATTTGCAATCATACATTGCTGTAATATTCAACAAGCTTTTTTTCAATAAAGTATATAGTTTTACTCCGCCTAAAAAAGCTTAGAAAAACTTGAACAAGCAAAATGGTTTGAAAAATTGAAGGTTCACGTTTTATTCACCAAACTAATGTTACATATTTTATGTAATTTCTATAAAAATATATAAATTTAAAACTTTTTTTTTAATTCCTAAAATATATAATGAATTTTGTTTTTTTAGTCAAGTAATCTGCAATTTTTGTATCCAACTTTAGTAAAGATCGTCAATCGTGAACTCATGACGAATGTTTTCAAACCAAATTATTCAAGGTGTATAAATACGATAAATCCGTTAAATTTTATTTTAAAATTCTAATCTCTATTAAAGACAGTTTTTTTTAAACCGCTCTGAAAAGTAAGTAATTCGAATTCAAATCGGTTGCAATATTTTTCTCTTTTACAGTTTTTATCCTTGTTTAGCATAAAACTAAATCCGCTAATCGATTACAATAATTTTTAATTTCATTTTACAGAGACAATAGTAACATCATGTTCTACACTCCACAACATTTTAAGTCTCGATTCACGTTTTCTTCAAATCTATAATATAAGTAAATTTATAACTTAGGAAAGCAATTTTGAACAATGATGTAGATAAATTTTGGTGCTACGCTAACGTGCGATCTCATCTAACAAACGTGCGATGTAACGTATCGGCTATTCTGTGATCGTTTATCACCTGAGATCGCACGTCAGAGCAGCAACAAAATTTTTAATTTCATGTGTTTGTTTTTAAGTTTACTAACAAACTGGCTGAAAATTTTTTTTAAATAGATAAAAGAAGAATCTAAAAAAGTTATAAAAAAATTACTGTTTTTTCTAATTTTCTCAATTTTTTCTGTTTAGCCCCAACATGAACAAAAAATCAAAAATTTTTGTGAAAATATTGAAATCGAGAACAATTTAAAGCTTCAAATTTCAATAAATATTTTCAAGTTGAAGTTTCAAATATGACTTACAATAGTCTCGTAAAAAACATGGCAGGCTACTTTACAAAAAATTTGATATTTTTTGTAAAGTATACTTATAGTTGATTTTTTGTTGTATAAAGATTTATAGTTGCTTTTTTGTTTTAAATTGTTCGGATAAATTTGTCACATTAAATAAAAAAATACAGGAGCCTGTAAGTTGTGGCGTATGTCGAAAACAAAAAAACTTTTATTTAAAATTAGGATTAGTTTTAATAATCTGATTCTATAGTTCTAACAAAAAAATAAAAAAATTACAAACTATTTTTCGATTAAAATAGAAAACCATGACACAGTGTAGCTACTTACTCCAGGGCGAGCAACAAAAGAACAGCAGAATGCCTCCATGTGTTCATGTCAAAACAAATCCGTGAAAAACTTTAATATTTAAACAATTCTCTTCGACGTTCGTACCAGCTGAGTTTCTTTCAACAGAATAAACTTTATCTTAACCTCAGCGCTATTTATATTCGATTAAATTTTTGCTAATTGTCAGGTGAGCAGATCTATTGAAAAGAAGATAAATGATGTCATCGTTAATCGCTGAGCCAATTGTAATCTGACGCAATAAAACAGATCGCGCAAAACGAACTTGAACGTAGAAAATGATGTCATTTTGAGTTTGCGTCTATACTAATCGATTAATGAGGCGTCAAAGGCTCACTTTTTTCGACATAATTCCAATGATTAAGTTTTTCGCTTAACTTATATTCTCGGTTGATTGATTGACCAGACAATGTCATTAAAACTATGCGTAACAACGATTTTGCTTAATAATATTGTTGTAAAAGCGACTTTAAAGTATTGTGTATTTTTGGTGATGGCGTCACAATCCGAGAAAGTTTAATGATCAAATCAGTACATGCTTACCTTCTTGTATTTTAGAACAAATAGCAGTTATGGTAATAATTATTGCAAGAATAATGTAAAAATAATTTACAAACCTAGCCTATTATAAAACCATTGACTAAATTTTAAAAAAAATTAATAGACTTTATTATCCGCTATTTATCTGCAGAAGAAGAATCTTATTTGCATGAAGAAGGTATCGCAAACATGCGAGCTGCGAAAATATTTTTGTTTGTCAACCATTTACTTTTGAAGTTTTTGAATGATAAACGGATAATTATTTAAGCCTAGGTTAGTAGGGAAAGTGGTAGGTAAGAAGCGAATTCAACTCGAAGTAAAGACATTCTTTTTTCACTCATCTCTGATCAATTTTCACAGGACCAATTCAAGACTGTTTTTCGGCATCCAGATTCAATGAACACCTTTTTTGTTCTGGTGTCCAAGTCATTAAGTTCTTAAGTTTTTTTCATCGACTTCTCTTATACCTCGACCCCCTTGTGTAAAATCACGTGATACAATGTATACTATGGTGTTGAGAAAGTAGGCGAATGTGTTTTTCTGTTTATGTATGCAAATTACACAATATTTTTAAAAAATATATACTGTACATTAATATGTAAATCCTACGAATATGAGACCAACGAATTAGCAAACACTTAAAAATTTTTTCTATAGCGTGCTTGTAACTTAGATTATTTCGGATAAACTTATCATTTTCAACCCTTTTTGTTTATAAACGGTCTTTTTTTAATGCTTAACAACATTAACTCGATACAGAAACATTGTCTTATCTATTTACTGTATGTTAAATGCGTTCCCTATTTTGGATTCAATTAACCACTCGTCTGCAAAAAAATCTTTTCGGTGTTTTAAAACTTGGTCGTAAATCATCGTTTTTCTAATCTTGACTTAAGCACGCTTGATTTTGACATCTTAAGAAACGAAACAAACAGAATTCTTTCCAAACGTTGTGTTAGAAGAACATAAAACGAATTTTTTGTAGTAGAAATCTTTCAGAAAAAGCATTCCTGAAATCATTCAAAAATTCTTAGACTCTAAAACAAATAATTAACTTTAATCAATTGTTTAAAACTGCGACGGTTATAAATACGTAATTGATAGAATTTTAACTAATAATTGCTCTTGTCAGCAGTATTTCTTATGGGTATCGATACTTTTGGTTTTCAATGGTTTTAACTTGTAGCTGGTTTAACGGCAGCTATAAAAAATGTAAGAAGCTAGTTTAGAGAAGTAATTGAAATCATTGTTAATTGAAACATAAAAAAAAATGAAAATTCAATTTATTAAAATCCTTATAGCTTGATAAGTTTTTGAATTTTATTGTTTCAAATATTTTAAAAAATATAAAAGACTTTCAAACAAGAAAAAATACTTAAAGCTTATTTCTCACAACCAATAAAAAGATACTATTTTAAAATTCGCGGAGTATATAAATGTTGCAACTTTACTTAAATGTAAAAACAGGAAAAATAAAATAAATTCATTGGAAATTTTCATAAGCTGTGCTTAACTATTATACAAGGGGCTCAAAAGCGATGTTTTTGTATTGGTAAATTTTTTAATTTCTCAAACGACTTCCGAAATTGCTTGTTATGCTTCAACTTTGCTATATTATCCTTTATTTTCAAGCAATTAAATCTGCTTAAGACATAATCCTCCTCTTAACTGCACGTGCCGCCCTTCTGCAGTTGAAGTGGGTTGATTGAAACACTGAAATTTGACTCACAATATCAACGAGATTATTATAAGAGAATCAAGTAGAAGACAATTAACCATTCTGTGCTCTCGTCCCGCCTTTTTGCTGCTGCGCTCGCTTCAATTGTCAATCTGACAATCATTTGTCATGCAGCCTTCGGCTTAATAACAGATGAAGCGATACGGTTTTGACCATGATCGCTATGAGATTTTCATTCTAAGAACTTGAAGGATCTCTCGTTTGCTTTTCAGTCGCCATAAAAGCGCTTGAGTGTGGCTTGTTTAAAATTGAATTAGCGACCAAATTCCATTTCAAAAAGATTTTGTTCGTATTTTTTTTGTAATTGAGTTAGCCAGTCAACAAAATATAAACAAATATGTTTTCAATTTACCGGTTGCTTTTGCTGCACAAACAAAATAGTATTGAAAAATATAAGTTTTATAACTTTCTTTATAAATTGTTTTCATTGGATAGTGCAAAATCCTTAAAACAAAAAAAGCGCAATATATTTTGCCGGTATATTATGACATAAACCTTTTTGTAATATAATAAACATCAAAGTCGAAAAAGTATAAAAAACCTTCAAGCTTTATAGTTTCTTAAAAGAAAAAAATGAGAAGTAGATTTCTAATAAATGGCGGGAAAAATTCTACTTTTTAAAATTATCAGTTGAACATTTTAAGTGTTTGGTTTGTCTTAAACCTTATTGGAGCAGTCCTAAAATTAGATCTTTGCTAGAAGTTTCCAATACATAACCTGCTAGTCTGTCCCATTTGATATCAAGATGGAACCAAAGATAATTTCGACGTAGCAATTTTGTTTTTTGAGATTGTTATAGAATTCGCTTTGTTATGAAAAAATTGTTGTTAAATTTACTTTATCGAGTGGAGGTTAGTCACTAGTGAGTTAAATTTTAGTTGGTTGAATTGTTTTAACGTTGGAGTTTATTTCATTCGAATAAAGTTACGCACATAACTGTATCTGTCGGGAGGGTAAAGAGGGCAATTGCCCCAAGTCTTAAAAACTTGGGCAAACAAGGAAATAATTGGGCAAAACCAGAATTTTTCGGGCAGCGATAAAAAATTTTGCGAGAAATCAAACATTTTAGAGCAGCGTCAAGAAATCGCGCGTGCAAAATTTAAGATCAAGACCTTTTTTTAAAGATCACTCTGTTTTGGGGACAAAAATCGACAAATCAGAGACAAATTCTAAGTGAAGACCTGTCTTTTTGGTCTTCACCCTAAATTTTAAACATTTTTTTTCATATCCATAAAATTCTAAATTTTTTTAAAAATTTTTTAAAGACAATTTTTTTTCATATCCATAAAACAATTGGGCAAAACCAGTATTTTTCGGGCAGCGATAAAAAAATTTGAGCAAAATCAGACATTTAGTCCAGCGTAAAGGAATCGTGTGGGCAAAATTTAAGATGAAGACCTTTTTTTTGAGATCACTATTTTTTGGGGACGAGAAGACTTTTTTTTTGGTCTTTACCCCAAATTTTTGACCATTTTTTTCATATACACAAAACTCTAAAAAATCATTAGTCGGGCAAACGTCACAAAATTTGGGAAAAACTGTACTGCCCCTCCCCCAATTTTTTCAGCTGGTACGCCTACGGTTACACACTCAATGCCTTCACAACAATTTAGTATGAGGTTTTTGTATTAATTTTTTCAAAAAAAAAGAATGTAATCTTCAACTGAGCTCAATTTTTTTGAACGCATCTGTATTATTATTAACCACAATATTACGTCGTCGTGTAATAAGGCTACTTCATGTCTTACAATATATACATCAATTGCATTACTATGTTGAGCGTGTGCATATATTTAATTATAAAAGCTATGCAAAATATTTTTATTAAATTAAAAAATCTCAACAGCCTGTTCACCTATACGGCTCGTTTTTAAATGACTCTAAAAGCAGACGAAAGAATTATATAATAAAAAGCTATCAATAAAACCACTAAAATAATTAAGTATAAAAATAAAACCGCTTACAGGTTAATTAGCTAAACCAAAAAGTTCTTTTAAATAAAATAAATAAAAAATATATTGCCAATAGGTTTTGATAAACAAACTAAACATTTTCATCCTCGTATGAGACACTGGAAGAGTCTGACTGGTAGTATGAAAATACAAGCGTCCAACTGGTTATATATAATATATATAAAGAACACCAGTGGGGTTTAATATTTTGTAAATATTTTTACCAAAGAGACTTTGGTATAAAAAAGGTTAGAAATTACTGATTTATGAAGAGGCCCACTCAGACTGAAAGTACATTTCCGTATCACTATTAAAGTAAAAGCCTTTTTTCGATGACGACTTATACGACATGCTGATATGTTTGTAAAGCTTAGCTTCAACATTTTTTCCTCGTCAAAATCTCAAACTTTTATAAGTTTTTTTTTGTGAAGTTGCATTATGCATTATTTTTGTTTTTCGGTTAATTCTAAACTTTATTGCAAATACTATTGATTTTTTTTTGGTTTTTCAAATCTTACTTTTTTGTTAAAATTTATTGAAATATCTAGTTCAGGGGTGTGCAACCTTTTGCACTCCCGGGCCAAATACGCAAAATAGGATTTCGTTGCGGGCCAAACTATAATTTCTCATTGACTATTCATTAGTGATAGACTACCTCAGTGTTTCTCAAATTTGGGGGCAATGAAGTTTTGCCCAAATTTTGTGACGTTTGCCCAAATCATGATTTTATAGTACAGGGTGGTCCAACTTCTCCACTCTTGTGGGCCACTTTTCAAAATTATTCGAGTTTGCGGGCCTCAGTCGGCTAAAAATTCCTATTTTCGTTCCAAAATTAGGGTGTTCTCTAAAAAAAAAAAAAAAAAAAGGTCTTCACTTGGAATCGGTCTGCAAAATTCCTATTTTCGTTCCAAAATCAGGGTGTTCTCTAAAAAAAAAAAAAAAAAAAAAAGTCTTCGCTTGGAATCGGTCTCTAAAATTCCTATTTTGGCGCAAAATTATAGCGTTCTCCAAAAAAAAATTACGGCTGCTGCTTCTGATCGACAAGACTTGTGCAAAATTGATATGCGGCATGCGGCCCGCGAGCCCGTAGTTGGACCACGCTGTTATAGAAGATTGCCGCTACTTATGATCGACAAGACTTGAATTGTGCAAAATTGTTCCGCGGGCCGCACAAAATTGTTTCGCGGGCCGCATTTGGCCCGCGGGCCGCAGGTTGCACACCCCTGATCTAGTTAATAAGTTTCCATTAATTAAACCGGAACTTGAAATTCAAATTCTTTCATCTTTTATTTGAGATCGCCCTCAATTTTATGCCTGGCTACATTGCTCTGCAAACAAGACTTTTACAATCTTGCAGTTGATATCACAGCCGACACGGCAGATTATGAGATGTTCTAAACTTCTTGATTGAACACACCTTAAATCTTTAAGGGTTCGTACGTCTTGCCCTTTTTGGAAAATGAAGTTTCTGTGCAAGCTATTTTCACGTTGAAAGAAAAACTCTTTTATAGTGTTCCAAAAGTTTTTCTTTTAATAAAAAAAACTTTCGAAAATAGCAAACCTTTGAATACTATTAGTTGGCAAAAATATATTTAAAACAAAATTTTTATATTTCGATCCGAGCTTAATTATCAACAAAAACATAAGCAGAAAATTATCAAAAGTTTTATCGAGACGTGTCACAATAAAAAAAATATTTAGTGTTAACCAATGATTTTTTGATTCATAATATTTTATTTAAAAATGTTTGTGTGCCATTTACAAGTAGGTTAAACAAAAAAGCAAGTTAACAAAAATTTACGTTTTTCAACCTCAATTCACTTCTATAAAACTTACACAAAGCAACTTAATAAAATTATCAACTGTACCTTCTTGCTTTAATCTGTCTTAACAATCGCATAAAAAATAAACAATTTTTTTTAATCAACATGCTGCTAATCAACATAATACAAATTGCGCGATTTCTTTAGATTTAAAGAAGTTTTTAAAAAAATTTTTTCAAAATTAAACCACATAAAAGATTTTTCAAATAGTTATTCTGAATTACTAATAGAAAAACAATAGTGTTTTTTCTACCTTCTACATATGGTTTTTAACATTATTAGATAATGATCAATTGAAGACTGATGAAAACTTTTAAAAAAATATTGTAGACAGCACAAATTTTTTAGTATTTCTGTCTTGTTTTCAATTTATTATAGCAATATCTATGCGTTTAATTTCACTTTAGCTTAATAACTCATACAACAAAAAGCTCTTTCGCATTTAAATCTTTTAGGCGTTCTTTTGAAATACATTTTGCTGCCCACTTCTTTACTTTCTCATTTCTTCTATTGTTCGAATGTGAAGCCATTTGTAGGAACAAGCGATTTTTTCACAAACTATTTGCAGTTTGTGCCTGTTGGAGCCATAAGTAAAGAAAACAAACACAAATGTGCCCAATAACGCCGTAATTAATATTGAATTCCACAATCATGATGGCCTAGTGGCATGAAATCATCTGTAAGAATAATTTAACCCACTGACGATTAATTTTATTTGAAATGCGTCTGTCTTGCGTGTTCTTAAAAAGAACAGTAGAAAAGCCTATATAACTGTCGCGTGGAGGCAACTACAATCGAAGCCGTCAAAGAAATCAAAAAAATCAACCAACTTCAATCTTCAATCAAATTGACTGTTTACTTATAGTGAATTTTCTCATGTCAAATCGTTTTACAGTAAATAAGATCACACGTGCCTGTGTCATATCTGTTCGGTTCCAGAGAAGTCAGAGCATAAATTAAGGCGATGTCGTCATAATGAATACCTTTCGATCTCGCCGAAGCGTTTGGAACGGATTACGATAGAAAATTCCCGTGTCAGAAAGCCTTTAAATCAAGCTGATCGGTCCTTTATTAGGCATGCGCAAACAACGATACAGAGACATTTCCTCCCATTCCAAATAGAGGCTAATCGTTTACGTCACCAACGTAATGTTGCGTCGTGTTCTTGTTGTCAAGTTTACCTTTGCTTTCAAGTGTCCCATCGCCAACTTACGTGAATTACCGTGAGAATTACTTTGGGCTCGCCACCGTTTGATTTTTACCGCTTGTTATTTTTTCATCAAATTTGTCATTGACCAAATGGTCTTTGAAAAACTAAGATAATAGGCTAATAATGGTGGTACTTTTGAACCTTATCTACTTACTGTATTACAAAATCTAAATATTAGTTTCTTTAAGATAAAGGCTTGATAGCGAACCATATAGTGTGAGATTTATTTTCATTAGCCGAATGAAAACCTTGAAGCACAAGTATTTTTGAAGCTATAAATTATATTATTCGCAAATCCGCATTAAACGTCGGTGGGTTTTGACCAAGAAATAAGAAAAAAAAAGAAAAGCATCATGATTTTTTGTACAAAGATTAATAAAAAAAAAACGGATCACTTTTACAACAGCAAATTGTGCGCTAAAAATTAATATCATATGGTTTTGTTGCCTTAGTACTAACTTTATGCAATAATACATAAAATTTAAAGTCTAAGCCAATAATTTTTACAAAAAGCCCTTTTATTTTCACGTCGGCTGACAACGTTTTTAAACCTTTGTGATGTGCTTGTTCTCGCAAACTTTGCGGAATGGAATTTGCATTTGACTTTTTTCAAGCAAAACTCAACTCTTTATGACGTAGCCAGTGATAGCCTTATAAAAAGGAGGGCCCGGTGCAAGAAAAGTAAAGGGACCACTTTTTAGTGTATCAAAACAAAGTGATCTCTAAAAAAAAAATTTTTATTTTAAACATGCCACCGTCCTGGTGCTACTATAAAGAAATAGAGCAATATCTTGTGTAGGGGGGCACTTTTTCATGTATTTTAGGGGGGACCCGGTGCGACCGCTCCGTTCACACCCTATTAAAGCATCACTGGACGTAGCATAGATTTCTTTAGTAAAAAGTTGCAAGATATTACCAAAAGAATTTGTTTTCAGACAGAATTTATCGTTTTCATTTGCTTACAAATAAATTTTTGGCATATTTATAATTGAGTAATCTATATTTCAAAATTAACAAATTTTAGTTCTATATTTGAAATTTAAACGTGAAAAATAAGATCAAAACTTTGAGTCACTGGCTTATTAAGAAAATAATAATTTGTCTTAATCAAATGGATACATCTCTACGTTTTTAATTCTACTTCAAATCTTGACTCCTAAAAACGTTCTTTTTCGCTGACCCAGCGCCCCATGTATCCACAAAAGCACTTTTTTAGCTGTTGATCGGAATGACCCCCGTCAAACGAAGCTAATGTCCAATCTTTTCAACAACAAAAACTCGCAAACAAATTTAAGGTAAGTTATTACAACATATGGCCTTAGAGAAATCTTAACAATTATGTAATCTTGTTATAAAATTGATTAACAAAAATTACTCTTGTAGAACATAAATTAACATAGCGAATGTACTTTTTAGTTAATTTTTCAAAACTTTGCGATTTTCAGAAAAACTGTATTTTCATGTTGGCCGAGAATTTAGCGAAAAAAGAAAAAGTGATCGAGACACGTTCACAAAACTTGCTGTTCTTAGATTTGGCAATAGTCTCAGCAGTATTTTACAACTTTTTTTTATTGAACTTATGTAATATAATGCATTAGTCATCAATAGAAGATTAACCAAAATTTACGCTTTCAAGCTGACCAATAAAAGTTATAATTATCATCCGTAAAACAAACAGCAAATTTTTTTCGAAGAAAACTTGATAGTTCGTTTTCAAATTTCAATCTTTTTGTAATTCCTGCCGATTCTTAGGGTGTAACATAAACCAGTAGGTGACGAACAAATGAAGCGTAACAGAAACTGCTAAAAAAAAGCAACGCAAGAAATAAAGGAGCGCAGATAAAGTAAGTTGAGTGGGTATTAACTTACTTAAGGCTGGGGGTTAATTAAAATTGTCACACTCAAAGCAAACAAAACTAAACCAAGTATTGAACTTGATCAATTATAACGTAACAACAACGTTTGACGAGCTTAAAAAAGCAATGATTTATTTTGAAAGGAAACTTGAAAAAATGTAGACACAAGCTCTGTTTATGATATTGTACTTCATTGGATTGTTTTAAACTTAAAATAGTAGGAAAAAATACATCAAAAATGCCAAGCATGATTTTGTTGTGTGTAAATAATGAACCCTGGTTTTATTTTATTTCATTTTCCTTTGCCGGCCTGGTCAGTGCGGTTCTTACGTTCACACTGTTTTGCATTATAGAAAATAACCAGCCTGTGGTTGTAGTACTGTAGGAATTAATTTCTTTTCATTGTAGGAGTACACACAATAGTTGATTGTTGAATATGTATAGCAGTGCTTTTTAACTGTCGTGACCCGGTAGCCAGTTTTCTTGCGAAAAAAAACATGTTAAAATGAAAACGAAAAAATATAATAAAGATCTTCCGCGCTTAATTACACAGGTGTTTCAAAAAACAAGGCGCCTTCTACTGCTAGCGATAGTTTAGCTCATGATAAAAAATTAATCAAAAAATATAGCCTCTATTTCAATCAAACAAATTAAAATGTCTCAGTAAAAGTGTACAGCCCTCCTGAAAGAACTTCGCGGCCCACTAGTTGAGAAATGCCTGTGTATAGTGTGTGACATTTGCAATAAATCTAATTGAGAAAGGGCCTATGTGTGTCAATGAGAAAAAATGTGGTAATGTTCTTGTGTGCCTATAGATATGATGCGGCTCTCTGCAATTACACTCTAAGAAAAGTGGCTCTTGGTTTTTGACCAGTCGCCCAACCCTCTTCTAAGCTTTTCAGAAAAACACCATTGTTCAGCATGTTTGCAAGTTGAGAATAATAAACTTTCAAATTTTCACTACAGTCACTATTAAAATGTGATATTTTTTTGATTTATTTTTGTACAAATTACCCTTTAATTAGCTCATTAAATTGCAAGAAATTTGTTATAAAAATATTTGTTATAGTTATAAATTAGTTATAAAAATGCACCCAAAGCAGATGACAAGAAAAGAACCGTTGAGTTGTCCGTCCTCCGCCATTCATCTAACTCTCACACGCATCGTTTTCATTTTCTTTCTATTTTGTTGTGCGTCATATTTTAAGTCCAGGCATAAAAAAGTCCTTTAAATAATGATAAAGATCGTTTCTTTGAAAATAATACTTTTTTCGTTTTTTAAGGCTCTTTTCTATTCCGAGCGTTGTTATTTTGATTTTTTTATACTTTCCGCACATAAGCGATAAGCGAACAAAAAAATCAATAAAACAAACGAAGAATACTCGTTTCCACTGCGAGCGTGGAAGGGAGCATTCTTTGTTCCTTTTACTGGTCTTTCCGCGCTTAAAATCTGAGTGAACGCTAAGCGAAGCAAAAAAATTAATAAAATAAACCAAGAATACTCCATTCACGATCGTAATGGAAACGAGCTCTTATCGTTTTGTCAAAAAGAGAAAAGAGTAGAAACATGTTCTTTACTAAGATTTCTCCGAGGTTTTGATTGGTCACGTAACGTCAGTGCTTATCATTCTTCAGTTAATTTGTCTTGCGTGGGAGGAGATATCTAGCTTTTACTTTTTTATTCGAACTAAAACAAACCAACTTTTTCTCGGCTTTTCTCAGACCACAGCCTCCATTTTTTAATGCTAGTTGAACTTTGAAACAACCAGTGTCTGGACGGGATCAAACGAAAATAATTAAAATAATATCATTTCTTACAAGCAGAGCGCACAAATGTTAACGGCCATCACGAATGCAATCGCAAAACAAATAAAGTTTTTTGTCAATAAAAACTCGTTCGATTAAGCTTTTTCCAAAAATGCAAAATTGAAAACCTGCCAAAAGTTTTATTTTGCAAAATGTAGAAACTTTTTTCAAGTCGCGGTTAAGAAGTTTTCTGTTTGAGTCTTTATCGTAAACACGTTTTAAATTTTGCGCAAGATCTAAAACTCAGCAGAGATGTCTTGTGTCTCTATCAGGGTGGCCGAAAAGTCCCAGGACACTCTATTTTTAATATTTTAATGCTGTTAAATATTGTTAAATGCAGTTTTAATATTCTAATCTTGTTAAAACAATTTATTTGATTTATTTTTTCAGGTTATTTAAGGTCATGAGTGACATCAGTGTATTTATTAATTCTTTTGCTTGGCCACCACGAAGCCCCGACTTGACCACTCCAGACAACTCATTATGGGGTTTTATTAAAGGTCAAGTTTCTGGTATTAGATACGAAACCATTGATCAGCTAAAGCATGCGATTATTGCAGCTTTTGCTAGCGTATCAAGGAATTCTCTCCAAAAAATGGCACAAAGAACATGGAGGCGAATGGAATTGTGCAAGAACAATGAGGGCCAACATACTGATCCCCTAGACCACTAAATTACTCTAGTTGTTTTCTGCTGTGTTTCTAATAAAGTTCTCTTTTTTGTTGAATATATACGTTTCTGTGTGTTTCATTATAAAATACTGTGTTTTATTGAAAATACATGTATAGTGTCCTGGGACTTTTCGGCCACGCTACAATCTACTAAATGTTATGAGCTATTGACAAATCGACAATAGCAGCACCGCAATCTTATGAGCAAACTTGAAAACAATAAACCCGTCTTCACTATGTTTATATTCTTCTCGGGCTGAGCTAAATTTCCCAAAAAATAAACTGAATCAAGAATGAAAAGTAAAATAATTGTATTGAAGAAAAACTTTTTAATTAACTACTTGTACCCAATTAATGGGGAAAGTTTTTATTTTAAGCGCAGAAGAGCTAATAATCTTCGTTTAGATTTTTTTATTAGAGGTTTTAAAAAACATTAAGCCAAAGAGCAATTTAATTAATGATGATTAAATGGTACGTATTTTACATTTCAGAGTTTTGTACTGTAAAATAGCCAAAATTTTCTAATTAGCATGAAAAAAATTTTACAAAACATGATTGAACAAAATTCGCCTCGTATTTTAAAAGATTTGTTGGCAAGATTATAATATTTGATAACGAAAATTGCATTTTGGTCAATCCAACAACAGATAACTAATTTTTTGTTGCATACTACTTTCGCGGTAGAGTGCAACTGGTTCGCCCGATTCGATTTTCTTTAACGAATTTAAACAAACAGCGAGATGTTTATCGTCAACCGCAATGTTAATCAGACGAATCGTAGCATATGCTATCAAAAACATTTTAAAGAAATGTTAAGATTGTTAGTGATGAAAAAAGTATTTCAAACAAGAAAAAAAAGAACACTTTTGTTGTAGCTAAAACAAAGACCGAGGTGTTAACATATTTAAGGTTAGTAAGTAATGTCGTTTTTCTCAATTTCTTTTTTTAAGTCTTTTCGATTACAAAATTTGCAGCTACGGTTGCGATTGAGAACTTTGTTTTGCCTTACCATACCGTGGCTATAACTGAATCGATAATGTTAATTTTTTGAGAACTAATTTTAATAAACAAAACATATTGAATCTCCCTGAAATTGTAACGAAATATTCGCAATGGTAAGAATCAATAATTAACTTCAACAAGTTTATGTTTAATGTTGTAATTTCAATAAAACTGTTTCAAAAGCATTTATCTTTAAAAGTTTCAAAAATGTACTTAAAAATTTTGAAACTTTCGGAACAATAGAATAATACAACATTAACTAAAAATATTTCACGGTTCTCTATAAAAAAACAAACAAAAAGTTGATAATTTTTTTTATGACTTTGCACTTAGTCTACCATTTGAAATGAATGATGGTTCGCTCAAAAACTTAAAATTGTCACGACGCATGCCGCGCGAGAACTTTCTCGAATTACTGCAGATAGACTGTGACGAAGGCCATTGGTTTTACAAGATTTCAGCCATTAAGAATCGGGAAGCTGTTTTTCAAAACACACTTCTGTCCACTGACACCCTGTTTTAAGGCCATATCAAACCTAGGTCAAAGGTCACCGTGGGTCGCGGTATCTGGTATATTTGATGCGAAATCTCGATCGTGGGAACGAAATTATGCGAGATACCGGAAACGATCAGATAGTTGCCGACGAAAATTTGACTGTCAAGTTGGTGTGATCTTGTTAGCTTGAAATTAACAATTTGTTTTAATTAAACGAACTCCTGAAGATCAAGCAGCAAAAGAGCAGTCGTAGGTCAAAAAGAAAAGACACTTTGTGGCATCGTGTAAATACTTTGCTAATCCTTGTTTAAATACATGATTCTAAAGCCTCAAGTGTAGCTGTCTCAGCTGAATTTGTTTGGAACTATTTTGAATTACAGTCGTAAGTCAAAATACTATAACATGTAATCAAAACAATTTTTCAAGTTACTGCACTTGAAATTGTTTCTGATTATCACGATGGTTTTGCGAGCTTTCAAGAAGCAGAGAAAATTGTTTACTTTTTTTGTCAAAACAGTGCGAAAAATTGTGTGGCGTGGTGAAGTTAATTAGCAATAAAAGTCTTCGAAATCACTTTGCTTATTTTTAAAAGGGCGGTATTTTTAAACGAAAAGTTAGAGACTATAAGAAAGTTGTCGACAAAAATATGTTCCAATTGATAATGATAAATATCAAACAAATATAACAACTAAAACATTCGTATTTGCCATCATAAACTACTAATTTTTGTTATTATCGACGATCTATGTTTTTATGAACATAAGCTACATAAATTTAAAATCTATGAAAAATTTTAATTACTACTTCTTTTTCACAAAAAGATAGACTACCTATAAAGCTTTCATCAGCACTTTTTCTGTTTCTAACTATCTAGAATATAAAGATTTCCAATTAAATAAAATTACAATGTGACATTTACAACCTGTCTTCTTAAAAGTATAAAACTTTCGCTATAGTTTTAATTACTCAGAAACCCTTTCATAACTGTATTGCATTATAAAAAGTCAGAAGAAATAAAATCGAAATTAAACTAAATGATAAAATTAATAAAAATGGTTTTTATTTTTAATCTAAAAAGAACAAAATTTATTAAAATTTTATCAGTTGTTTGAGCATTAAAAGCAAAGCCTTAAAAAAATTTTTGAATATTCCGGCAGATTAGATAGGAAGCGTTTTGGTAAAAATATTTACAGTAAAACAACTTTCATATCTCTTATATATATGAGCACTAACTCTGCACTAGATTGTCTTTACACTAGTTTGTTCTCGATAGTTCTGGATTACTATCATAAAAAATCAAAATGCTGTTGTAAATGCAGCGAAACCAAACATCCTTCACCATTTGAATCTGTTCAAATTAGCTGTCAAGGTATATCGTGCAAATTGACTCGCTAAAACCGTAAGCCGCTTATTCGGTTACACTTTCACGAAAAACGATCTTGGGTATTTGTGCTTGAAAAAAATCAACTCATTTTTGCCTTCTTCCCACTCTTCTATTTCAAGTGTAATGACTTCTTCCTGGTCTTACTTTCTATTTAGTAACGACAGAAAACAACCTGTTAAGATTGTTTTAAAATGAACTCGGTGGTCAAATCTAAAGCCTTCCGCTTAGATCAAATCTTTTTTACTATTATACTGCAGATAAGCATCTCACCATTGTAACATTGAATTAAGTTTTGCAAGTTGGTTACTTCATTTTTTGAAAAGAAAATATGTTCTTAACATTTTGGGTGTCAGAAAAAGCTTGCATACACTAAAGCAAAGCAAATTTTAACACAATCAGATAGCTTTTTATCTAATTTAAATATATCGTGTAATATTTTACCTATAAGTCACCAACCAGATTTTATGATTAAGTTTCCATAAAGCAGAGACAGAAAACGGCGGGTACTTTGGCACAACTCTTAACCACTTCAGTAGATGGGTCTTTTTCCCGCGTTTGCAATTTTTGGGTTTTTTGTATTTAACGGTTATTTTATTTTTTGCAAAATAAAACAAAACTAAAAAACGTGGCAGTTACTTTAACGAAAAAAAATTTCTGTTTTTTCTGAAAAAAATTTAACGACATTTCCTTATTTTGCAAAAAGTTTCTTTTTCAACACGTCACGTTTTTATCAAATCCTTTTCCCTGCTTTCTTCTTGCATTTCTTTTAAAAACTGTTAATATTAGCCAAAGATAAATGGAAAATATGAATCATCGTAAGAAAAAAATTAAACTAAGTTTTTAAACGTTTTTTTTGTATGTATCTTAAACATGTTGCAGTGAGTAAGTAAATGGGCATCTTTCTTTTTGCCAATGTGTCTTAAAATGAGAAAGGGTTCGTTTCAAAAAAAAGTGGAAGACAGTTTCTAATCTTTGAACTTTTTTTATTTGATTTTGCTTACTCCGTTTGTGCTGATAGCTCATGTTTTGTCAATTTTGATACATTTTTCAATGAACTCTTTATTGAAGACAAAATGCACAAAAATCAACCGAATAATAGTGGAGCCGTCAAATTGCTACAAAAAAGAGAGCAAATACAGCAAATCAACTTATCCAGGAAGTGAATTCTTTCGTAGATCGAGCAAAAGTGATAAAGCCGAAAAGACATAAAAGAAAGCAATGGTCGAACTTTCTTTTACTAAACTTGCATATAAGGTCGTAAAATCACAAAGGTGCAACTTTTGGGTTTCAGTCGTTTTTCTTTGCATTTTTATCACACTTGGACTCAAGACAATTGTTGAGAAAAGCAGCGCTTTTTATAAATATTTGTACTTTTATGAAGATAAAATTCACTTGTTAGACTAATCTCGCCTTTAGCCATGAAATCACCTCAAAACATTGGACTTAATTTTAAAACGTTCATAAAAAAGATTACTTTTTGTTACCACCTAATAACATTATCTATCGGAAAAAATAATATTCTTATTATATAATCTATTTTTCTGTCTCCTAAAAACGTTTCATTGGTAAGTGCTAATGTTTATTAAAAGGATTTAAATATTTTTTAAAGATGCAATCTAAATTTTAAAAGAATAAATAGCTTTTTTCTATTTCCTAAACAGCGTTTAATTTTTAAAAACGACATTCCTAATTCAAAAACAAGATAAAGATCAATACACTTTTAGCTTTTTTTCATGAAGCGTAAAACTAGTAATGTGAATTGCTGCATAATTTCTGATGTCTTTACGATTTTTTTGTAATTCAACGTGAATTGCATAAAGTTCGCTCAAAAAGTAAGTAACCCAAGATTATAAATCGATTTCTTGTGTTTTTTAATTAAAAATTGTTGTCAAAAACGCTAGAGAATATGTTTTTATTTGAATTTTTTTAACACATGAAAGGTAGTCCTCGTATAGAATTTTAAATGGATAGTCTTTTTTTAGATTATCTTTAATGATTCAAAAATTTTTAAATCGCAAACTTTTTCAAAGAAAATTAATTGTCAAATACTAGAGTACGAAAAGATTATCTAGCAAACTCCAATTTTAATTTTGTACAGGTCCAAAAGGTTTCACCTGAGATAGATTTTTCTGAAATTGATAATTTAAACCAACAGTTTTTTCTAAACTACTAAAAAATAATTTCTAAAAAATATAAAACTGCGGTACTTTCAACTCATGCGATTTTCAAACTAGATTTGCAAGAAAAAATGAATAATACGTTAACAAATCGATATACTAGCAATGAGATAAAATTAACTCAGTTTATTTTTAGCGATAAAGCAAGTGCATAAAAATAACCATAAAAAAATTGCTCTTCAAACTTAAATTTAACTCCATTAGTTTTTTATTGTTTAGAAGTTTTAAGTTGGTTTTTATTTGATTAAATTTTAAAAAAGTTAGAGTATAATGAAAAAGATTTTAATTAGGGCCTACTAAAGTCAATAGGGTCAAAATTTTTTCAAGGCTTTGTTATACCACGAAAGTTACACAAACGTTAGTTTCGTTTCCTCAAGAGTCTTTTTATTTTTTAAAAAGCTTTATAGAGCGATGTAGTCGAGACCACAAGCGTCGAGGCCGAGACCGAGACTCGATAGTTTTTCCGAGACCAAGACCGAGATCGAGACCGAAAAATTTCGAAACCTAAGGTTCTAGACCGAAAGCAGAAACAATCGAGACAAGACCAAGACCGAAAATTTTTACAAAAATATAGTCCATTTTAATTATTCCAAAAACAATAAATTAAAAAAAATCTAAGATTACATTTTATGTATAAACAAGCATCTCTAACATGTTGCAAAGCGCTTTGCTCTATGTGGTGGTTGCATCATTAAAGAATTTGCTTTAAAAAAATCCACAACTATAGCAGAAGAAAGCCGTAACGCGCAAGGCATGCTGGTTAACAATGTTAAAAAAAGCAGGATAATCATTAAAAACTGAAAAATAGTGAGGACACAATCATCACGGAATGATTGAAACTTTATTTATATATTTGATTCGCTTGGCTATTTTTGTTGGCGTGTTGCAGTTGTTGGATTTGTTGGCCATATTTGGCTTAGATATAATAGACTTTGTCTAATTAATCACCTCAAAAAAATTAAAGATAACGACGAACTATGCAAAGTAAAAGCTGTTTAACGCATCGCTAGTTTTTCTTTCGGTATTATCCCTGTTTATTTTTTGTGTATTTTGAATAGGTTATTCAGAGTAATTTTTAGGACATTGTTTTTTCCACCTCGTCATATTTACGCTTTTTTAGTTTAACTTTAAAGCAATTTACTATTCTGTTTTAAGCAATTAGAGTCATACAGTGAAATACAGTGACGTATGCAGAAATTTGTTATAGAAGCGAACGGTTGGAAGTCAAAAACACAATCACTGGAATCTGTGATGATTTTTACAAAAGAGAGGCCTAGTACAACAAAACAAAGAGAGCCACTTTTAAAGATTTACTTAAAAAAATTTTTATCCTCCTAACTCCCGGACTCACAGGAAATTGTCGAAGGCGAGAAGTTATCAAGCTATTATACATTGACCTACTTCCGGAGAAGCCAAGATATTGTTGTCCGGATGAAAATTTTTATTTTTTTTTTTTAGTTTATATTTAGAGGTATGATAAAATTTAGGACTACTTGCTCAGACCGCCAAGCAGGAAAAGTGCCGTCAAGTGTTTTTCCAAAAACACAAGAGAATGGCGAGAAAAAGCTTTGAACCCCGACGGTGTCGATCACGTTCGCCATCAATCACAGCGCTCTTAACTACTCAACCACGCTGCCGACGAATGTAAAATAAAAAGTCCAGAGCTTTTTTGCTCTGCACTTTTTTCAAACCCTAATTTTCTTTTAATTGGAAATAATCTTCCCTTTATTTTAACAATTTTTAAGCTGTCTTAGTGCTACTATGAACCTCTGATCATCAATTTTTATGGAGGCCTCTTAACCTTCAAACCTTCTTCTTCCGCGTATAAGCCTACAAATTCATAGATCACAACTTTTTAACCGGTTGTTAAATGGGTTCTACGCAGCTTGGTCGAGTGTTTAGAGCGTGGTGATTGTGATCAAAACGGCTGCAATTCAAAATCTAATCGCGCTATTTCGCTGTGTCTTGGAAAAAACATTTTACGCCACAATTTCCTTGCTTGGCGTTCTTGCCAAACAGTTCTAAATTTCAGTCGTATCTCTTTAAAAAACTAAAAAAATCAAAATGAAAAAGTTTTAACTGGAGAACAACACCTTAGCCTCTTTGAAAGCAGGTTGGGGTAACTGTTTCTCCTAAGTATAGCGCCTCCAACGCATTTTTCAAGATAGGAAGATAAATATGAAAATAAAAATAAAAAAATAAATTGACAAACTATTGGGCTGAGCAAAAGCTGTGACTGAAAGAGTCACCAACTCTAAATTTTCATAAAAAATTGCGGGCTGAAATTAATAAATATATGAATATGGTGTTCGAATTATAGGTATTGCTTACATGAATTTCGTTACAACAAGAATTTGTTTACTTTGTTTAAGAAAAAAATACGTAGGATCAAAATATTCACTTTTTTGGGGGAAGGTTTCGATTAAAGCTCACATTGAAGATAATTCGAAATAATCATTAAAATCAAAGTATAGAAACCAAAAAGTTTTATCACTGTAATATTGTACCGATTGTGGGCAAGGGTGTGAGTATAAACATTCAAAGCGTTTACCAGACTTGTTTGTTGCCGAAGGAAAAATTTAAATAAAGTTTTTTCGTAATCGGATCATCTTGTAGCAGATGGCCCTGATCAGAATAAAAATCTTTACTAGAATAAATGTAAGAAGGTTGCATTTATATAATACAGTAGTTTGACTCCAAGCTTTTTGCCACTTCAAATCAAGGCAAACTTGCAATCAGTGTGGTTCTTAATCAAATTGCAAAACTCATCACAATAACATCAAGCAACAAACATATCTAAAAATGTCCGGTCTCGAGACCAATTTAAAAAACACGAGACCAAGACCACATCACCTCGAGACCGAAACCAAAACCACCAGCACAAGGTCGAGACCAAGACGAGACCGAGACCACAAGAAATCGGTCTCGAGACCTGCATCACTGGCTTCATTGGTCAAAAAATTAAAATTTTGTCAAATTTTACATACAAAACCCCTTGTTTTGCTTATTTTTGAAACTTTTTCAGCTCCTCTAAATACTTCTAAATATTTTATTTTTATAATTTAAACCATGCATTTTAAAAGTTTTGGGGCTGCGATCCCTGAAAGTCACTCTAAAAACTTTTCGTCCTCCTTTTCATTATAAGTTTTAAATCAGCAATTTAGGTTTTACAAGTTGTACAATATTCCACCGACTTTGTGCCTCTTCTGGAGAGTTTTAAAAATCTTTATTCCAAGCGGCTTTGAGAAATGTTTACCAATATTTAAAATTTGATAAAATTTAGATATTATCTTCATGTAATTGAAAGAAAAATGTGTATCTTTTGCGTGTTTGTTATTTGCGTATTTCATAAAAATATTTACATCAAAATCAAAATTTCATGCAAAAAAATATTTTTCTGAATGCATGTTGAAGTTTTTATAATGCATTAATTGTTGTTCAGAAGAACGCTTTTTTATTAATTGTTATGCAGAAGAAGGTGAATTGTTGACATAAACTGAAATTTTTATTCACTTCTGACAAAAACGTACTTTTTTAAACTGATGTAAGTAAATTGCCATTTCCGCAATAATTTAACCAAATTTTTTCCATAAAACTTTTATAACAGGCCAAAATCGTCCAGTTAAAATAAATTAAAAAATTTTTATCAAGAAATTGGACATATTAATAACTGATTTTTAAAATCAATTACAGGTAAAGCACCATTTTAGGCCTATTGAAACCTTTTCAAGATAAAAACAAAACTACTTCAAATATTTAGGGACATTTAGTCAAAAATTTAAGTTTTTGACTACTGCATTACACCTGTATTTACTCTTTTTTCTGTTTTTAGATCGTTTAGATTTACTCTTAAGTAAATTCATTGACTGCGAAACGAGACGCTTCAAAACTTAGAATATTTTACTGAATCGTAACGATCATCTGATGATGTTTTTACTAAAGAAAACTTATATACAACAATATTTTTCTTCGAGCGTAAAATTAAAAATGAATTTTCAAAAGCTAGAAAAAAATAACCTGCAGGAGGTTTGTAACTCAATCGCTAGTTAGGGTTTTCCTAGTTTCTTAAAGTTTTGTATTATTTCGCAAGCTCATTTATCTTGAAATTTGCCCCACAATGATAATATTACTGTTACTTTTAAATTGATATAGATCAAAATGGTTCGCGATCAGTATTAAATTTTAAAGTTATAGTATTAAGAATTGTGTTTATTTATTTAAAAATCGATGCACAACACGGTGCATCACATTTCAATCCGTTTGAAATGATGCTTGATTTTTTTATAACGACAGGGGCGATAAACGTAAAACAGAAATTTAGCCACTACGATTACCAACGCCTCTGCATTAGCGTCCAATGAAAATCGTGATTTGAAGAAATGACGTTGCTGTAAAACGAACTACAACTGTTTACGAAAGCCCTGTGTATAAATGACTTCAATTATTAATATAATTAAGTAATTTATCTCTTATAACTTCAAGTATAATGGAAACGACTCTTGTACTTTTAACTTAATTTCACGGCTCTGTCCATTGCTACAGCGCAAAAAGCCCAATAATTATTGTTATTGTTTCTATTGTCTCTAACATGTTAAAGTTATAGTTGTTAACAGGATGAGTGGAAGATGAATTTGAACGTGACATCGATTAAAGGAGAATTGACACGGTGTACATGGATTCATTGACTAGTTTAATTACAATTTAACTTTAATAGTGACTAAATTGGCGTTGAAATGTTCTGTAATTTTGAAATAATTTCGCATACTACACGTTATGACTTGCATTCAAATAACCAATGGTGTAACCACGAAAAAAAGGGAAGACATTTTTTTATTTAAAACATTTTTATAGCTTATTTTTTAGAAGATTTATTTAACTTTATTCTTATCTAGAAATACAATACGAGTATCACTTCTGCCTGAATTTCTAAAGCTTGTTTTATGACTTTAATTTTTTAGAGAGTGGCTATGACAAAGAGAATGACGAAGATGTCTATCACTCATATTAGTACTTAATCGGAATCATACGATTTATATGATAGATTTGGTCGGTTGTAGTTTATCTGTTTCCCGAGATATTCAAGTTAAAACACCTCACAAAAAACAAATCAAAACCATTTTTAAGCGATTGAATGAATTCGAAGCCTTGCTAAAATAATAAAGATTTGCTTTTTCTGAAGTTAGGTTTCCTTTTTATCCGGAACGTTTGAGCTTATGAAAAAATTATTTATATTTTTTTTTACAAAATTGCTTTAAACTTCCCAAAGTTTTTGTTTTTTTTATTGTAAATCAAAATTTTCTTTTAGACCACTTGTTATAGTTTTGATAAAATAGGTTGTTTTGATGATAAAAAAATGTCGACAGCTTTTTTATGTGTTTTTTTTATTCACAAAAGATCTTATGCTTTAAAGCTTTTTTATACGCGCACCACTACGAGTAAACAAGCGAATACAAGTAAGTTTTCGTTCTAGCTGAAATTCAAAAACAGATTCTATCCAGCAAAACATGAGATTGAAAATCATTTGCTGCATGATTAACCGCTATTAGGCTCTTACACTTGTTCATTTATCTTCAGTTTTAAACAAAAATAAACGTACAAATATGACGCTAAGTATTTGCAAAAACAAAATCGACTTAAAGAGAAAAATAACTCGAGCATTATTCAAATGTTTATCAATATTTTTTAAAAAGTTAATGTTTTTTATTCATTTATTAAATTTGCTATAGCTTTTTCGAGTTACCTGCACATTTTACTAAAATTTTTGAAGAAAATTTTTGATTACAGTTAAATCGCCTTAACCGGAACTTCAATAATTGGTATATTTGCTTCTGCAACTTAAATCTTTTATAAACTATTTTCTTTTATTGTGTTTCACCTCTTAAGTCCGGAAACCCTGTAGCTCGACTATGGCTTGCAAATTTAATAGCCCTTTCTTCCCTTGGAATTGCCTCGCAATCAAACCCAAAAGCACAAATCCAAAATTAATATTAAGTAAATCATACAAAATTTTCGAGCACACCACTGGTACCGTAGAATCTACTTTTAAGTATGTTAAGGTTGGTGATTAATTTTTTCATTCCGTTTAGAATCTGGGTTTGGTAAGTTTTATTGTACTACAAGTGTAGTCTATACAGAACATATCACCTTTGTTTAGATAACATTGACATAGCTAGCTTAACAATCTCGCTAACTCATATTATATTGATGCAATAAAATTGGTCGGATTAACGAGGTTTTACTGCAAACGCATGACCTTTCATTTTCCTGTAGAAATCACTATGTGAGAAATGTAGCGGGATTAATTGTGGATAGATAAGATTGTGCGAACACCTGATTAGAGTACCTGAGTGATGGTTAAAAGGAGGTGTAGGGCATCTGCGACCCGCAAGATTTTTCAATGCGGTCCGCGTGTGGTTGGGAAGACGCAAAGCCTATACTAGTTTTTCGTGACGAAAATCTTATTTTCTTAAAGATCACTTTGTTTTCGGGACAAAAATCGAGAAATCAGTGATAGATACCAAATGATGACCTTTTTTTGGTCTTCATCATAAATTTCGGATAAAATTTCTTCTCATATCCGTGAAGTGCTAGAAGGTCATGATTCGAGCAAAAGTTTATAAAGTTTATAAAAAAATATATTGCCCCCAAAAATTCTATGCACCCCGCACCAATTTTTTAATTTTCGAATACGGCCCGTGAGTGCAATTAGGTTTCCCACCCCTGCTTAAAAGCGTAAGTTTTTAAAAATTTGTAAAGTTTTTTAAAATTAGTAAAAGTTGTAAACATTTGATTAATGCTTTAATTTTTTTTTCAAGTGGTTAAAGTTTAAAAAATAGTAAAATTTGTAAAGTTTTTAAAAATTTTTAAAATAATTTTTGTATGCTATTTTTTAATTTTGATGACAAGGAAGAAAAGTACTTTATTGGATGACAACTTAAAAAATTAAATTTTAAAACTTTAGAAGTTCTGAACCCAGAACCAGGAAAATAATCTTGAGTTTAATATTTTGTCTTAACAATGTGTTTTATTATTGTTTCATTCATGCGTTTCGAATCAAAATACGTCTTGCATGTGAATTGTGATGATTTCTCACGGAAAGATAAATAGTTTGACGTAAATAAACCGCTTTTTAAACAAGAACAAGCTGGAATGTGATAAAATTTGTGAAGAAATTAAAAGCGATTATTCGCTGTCGAGCGAGTCGCGATTTGGTCGGCAAACAATTTGGTTAAGTTGTTTTCTGTTTAAGCGTGATCTCGCGATGTAAACTTGCAAAAAGCCATCGCAGTACTCTTAATAGTTTAAGATAATTTAAAAAAGCAAAGTTCAATCAGTAAGTCCTTTTTAGGTTAATTCAATTTTTTTTTTTTTATCTATTGTCGAATCATGAATCAATTCTTCATATATCTTTTGCAATACCAATAAGTTTTGTTTTCTTGTTGATCAAATTACAGGCAACTTTGCTAAAAAATCGCCTTTTAAATAAAGTAAACTTTAGAATTCTAATAAAATTGTGAATTCTGGTTTCATTACTTAGTTTACAAATGGTGTTATTTTGAGTTTTGTCGATATGCTGAATTAAACTACCTCGTAATAAATAATAGTGGTAGTAATTATTTTTATAAGGTTAAATTTTTTTATTGTATTTTGTGAATTTTAGAATCAGGTTTTTCAAAAATGAAAAAACACCATTAATATTTTTTTATAATAAAAAATTGTCACGTGATAATGAAAAACTAAAACTGAATCAAACAAAACGGGGATTCGTTTTATTTTCAACGCTAAAACTTTTCACAACCAGTCGCTGTTTATCTCGATAACAAAGCACAAAGGCAACACAGCCGCACAAGGGAGCTGTCGCAGCATCTGGCGCGCCAGAAGCGGGGAGGAAGGCATAAGGGCAATTACCTTTCTTCCCCTACAATATTTTTAAAACGCAGGAGCATATAGGGGAAGATAGTTTCCTTTGAAATTTGCAAGACGGGAACGTTTTATTAAATTTGTCTCCACAATTACAGTAAATCCAGCAAAGTAGCAAAATATCGTTTTAGTAAGAGGTCAACAAAATTTTTTTCGAAAAGAGCCATTTAACAGGAATTTAGCAAGGGGACGAAATTTCGAAAAAGCCATTTTTTGTTGAAAGACGGTCTCAACAAACGTAAATTTTAGCGTTTTGAAGAAAAGTTTTACTAATAAACTTAATGAAAACAAAAAAGGTTTTAACTTGAGTCTAAAGACAAAAGTCTTTTTTAATGCAAAAAAAGAACAAAAAAAGGACTTACCAGAGTTCCTTTTTTTATCAAAAGTATTTGCTGGCCAAGTAAATAAAACACTCCCGTCGAATTTTACAAATGAAGATTTTTTAGTAAAATATTTCTTTAATACGCTAAAATTGCCTTTTTTAAGAGTGCCTTTTCACCTAAAAAAGGGGTTCTTTTTCTAAATTTCGCCACTCCCGCCGAAAAACATTTTGGTGGTACTCCGCAGCAGTTAACTGTTGGCAACACTGTGTCAGAGTCAGTCCAGGGATGGAACTCAGGCGATCTGCATCATAGTGAAGGAAAACAATCACGGAATCAGCGGAAAGTTGCCATAAGAAAACTTCAGATTCCCACACAGTTTAAGGTTATTTTAATATCAGGTCCCAAAAACTCTTGCTTCCGAAACAAAGCTTGCTGATAAAATTTTGTGTAGAAAATTTTATTTCAGTTTAATATACAACTTGAAAAAAATATCAGCAGGCAACTGAAGTTTTCTTTTGCATAATAACTATTTTCACGGGAAAAGACTTGTCCGAAATTTAAGTTTCACCCTTACTACCGGTGACAGCAAGCAAAGCAGGCTACGCCGTCTTAAAAACGGCATTCCTCAGGGATCGGTCTTGGCTCCCCTCCTATTTAACATCTATACGTACGATCTTCCTTCCATGATTTCCAGAAAGTTTGCTTATGCTGATGATCTAGCATTGTTGCACTCTTTTGGAAACTGGAAGGATTTGGAGGGGACTTTAAGCCAAGACATGACTACACTTTCAGCGTATCTTCAGACTTGGAGGTTGAAACTCAGTCACACTAAGACGGTGACGGCAGCCTTTCACTTAAATAACCGAGAGGCCAAACGTGTGCTAAAGGTCTACAACAACAACGATAGACTTTTACCGTTCTGTCCAACCCCTACTTATCTCGGAGTAAAACTGGACAGATCGCTCACGTTTCGTCACCATCTAGTGGCATTGCGCAAAAAACTATCCTCGCGCGTCACACTGCTGAGTCGTGCTGACTCGTGGCCTCGGGGTGCTGGTGCTAAAACAATACGCATAGCCACCTTATGTCTAGTCTACTCAACAGCTGAGTACTGCGCGCCAGTCTGGTGTCGCAGTGCTCACACTCGCCTCATCGACAGTGTCTTGAACGACGCCTTGCGCTTAGTCACTGGATGCCTGCGCCCCACTCCAACGGACCACTTATCTATACTTTCAGGCATCCATCCAGCTGAGCTTCGCCGAATGGGAGCGACACTCTCCTTGGCTTACCGTGGTCTCTGGACCATCATCATATCTTGTATGGTCTTTTAAGTGGGTCCTCAGATACTCGCCAAGTGAGACTATGATCCAGACGCCCGTTTGTGCCAGCTGCGCGGAATCTTTTGGACAACCTTGCCAGACTTGGCATCCGCGCTTCTGAATGGACAAATCACAAATGGAAAACGGAGTACTGTGAAAATGCTTCCAGGTTCCGTGCTTTTGTGCCCGAGACCGGTGCCAAGCCTGTTGGGATGGGCTTACCCCGAGCAGCTTGGGTTAAGCTCAATCGCCTGCGGACTGGTGTTGGGCGATTCCATTCGTCCATGCACAAATGGGGTCTCGCTCCTTCACCGAATTGCGCGTGTGGCGCCTCTGAGCAAACCGCAGATCATGTACTAACAGCGTGCCCTATACATCGGGCACCACATGGAGCACGAGATCTGACGGTTTTGGATGACGAAACTCGGTGCTGGCTTAATAACATCACTGCCACCATCTGATCCGAGCAATATAGCAGTCTGGGGTAGTAAAAGAATAAACCCTCGGCCCCAGTCCTGTTTGTGTCTGACCTGGAGTGGATGTTCTTCGAATGATGACGACGGGAAAAGACCCTTTTTTTATATTTCTTTTCTCACCAAAAAGTATGACCGCAATCCCAAATTAAAATTGTTTTGAAAAATAATACTGTTGCTTTACTATGGTCAGACTTAGAATTTATTGGAAAAGTTTTTTTATTTGATTTTTCTTCTCTGAGTTTTTAGAGTAAAAAAGTAAACTTGCGAAAAAGAATTTATTTTTGAAAAATGCTAACTAAATTTTTTTGCAATTAATATTGTAGCATCAATCAACTTTACAACAACCAACATCACTCTTTGTTTCTCCAACATCTTAAATAAAATCAGGTGAAACAGAAAAACATCTTCATTCTTTAATTAAATTACTGTTTGTTGAATGGTCCTTATCTAAAATAGAATATTTTGCCATTCATTTATTTTAATTAGAAAATAACTAACACACTAATTACAACTTTTATAGGCCTCTAATGTATTCATATACAGAAAAACGAAAATTGAAAAAATAATTTGATGTGTTGTGAAGGGTGTTCAAAAGAAATCCAGAGCTTGTGTAAATTTTGCAAAATTTTATTTAAAAAAAACACACTCTTACAACTGCTTTTATTCGTCTTAAGAATTTCATTGAATAAAAATTAAAAAATTTGACAAACAAAACGAAACAAGCTGTAGAAAAGTGTTTGGTAGAAATAAAAGTAAAATTTTATATACAGTACAATTTACTACAATATTTATTCATAAACCTTAATTTGATTATTTTTAAAAATAATAAATTGTAGTCACTTCTTGCTCGAGGAATTACTTCACAAATTTAAGTAAAAATTCTTTCAATTAAAATTTTTATAAAATTTTATTCAATTTTTGTGAATACATGATATTTCGTGTTTGGTTTTTATTATTTTTCTTTTTTTAGTATGTTAGCGTTATACACTAAAATTCGATTAATGCATCCACGGTTAATACAACCAACCGCTTATTGCATCCAAATTGCTTGGAACAGAATTTTCCTAATCATTTCCCAATTTCCATCATAAAAACTTCGGTTAATACATTCAACTATCACTTAATACATCCAGCTAACACTCTTTATGTAGTGTATATTGTCAAGAATCTGGACTATGAACAAATAAAGTGCAGTGGTAAATTGAGTAGAAACAAGATTTGATTAACGCTACTGCGCAGATTTTTCTGTGTTGAATAAATGTCGAAAATACTTCGAATTGATTGCATTTTTTATCCCAAGGGGTTTGCTTACAATGCTCAGTAGGAGTTTTAGGAAAATCGCTAAACACGACCACCGCATATTACATCTGAATTCAGCCGGCCCAAGTGGATGTATTAATCGAATTCTACTACATTAGTTTTTAAAAATATATTTTGTTACACTTTACGATCAAAAAGTTTTCGTCAATAAGCTAGTTTCTTTTTTTTGGTTTGTTTATGCTATTTTTTCTGCGATTAACTTTTAGGCTACCTTATCTGATTATAAATTTTAAAAAACAGCTTTAATCTATCAAGCAATTTAACAAAATTCAAACACCCAAATAAGAGAAGTTATTTTTTCACTCCTTGTTTTGAAATTGTAAATTTTAACGTTTTAGGGTTTAATTTTGCCGTGTTTAACTTGAAACATTCAGGTAAACATGGACATATGCTTGCGAACGTTGCGTGGCATATGACTGTACGTCTAATTGACGCAAAAATTAAATACCGTACATAAACAAAATGACTGGCATACTTAGTGTAGATAAGTTGTCTATTGTCGGATAACCTATTCGGTGTTGATTGACCTGAACTAAGCAAACAGATCAACGTCTGCGATTTCGGCAATTTCGTTTCGCAACATCCAGACAAAGAACGTGACGAGTTCGGCCAAGTGTCGCTATACGAGCTCGCTCTTCTCAACAATTCGGCGTTTTAGATTGAAATTCAAGCTTAAGTCTTATATATTGTTTTGTCAAGTATGTACAATTATAGTCGAAACGAAAAAATAGCTTTGCAGAGAACTTGTAGTTAAATATTGACAAAATAACAGGGTCGTAACTGTCGCCGGTGCTGCCGATGCAATGCACCACGGAGCCCCAGCACGAGGGGGCCCCGCATTGCTACACTTTATTGTAAAATATTTTCATTAAAAGCTCAAGTAAACTTATTATTAATAAACATCACACTTCATCAATAATTTTAATTCATATTTAACCATCTAATTTATTTGAAGTATTTCTTAATATATTTAAAATTTCGATTGTGACGTATTCAATTTAATTGTGACGTAGTCACGACGTAATCGGTATGCTACCCCCACTCAAGTCTGTTTAGTAAAATAAGTTTAAGCTATGATGATCATATAGCATCATATTGTTAATAAGTTTTGCTTTATGACGTGTCATACGTAATGCACGTCATGGTTTCGAAGTAATTCTACAATTTTCCACCATAGTCCAGTAACTTAATAATATCACATCTTACATAACTTATTTACCAGCTTTTTAACTTGGTGCTTTGTGACTTAACAGTAACTGTCTGGCTGGCTTGTATCGTCGTAAAATAATTAATTAAGAAAATATAGTATCTTCTCAAAGTTGCTAATTTTTTCCGCTAAATTTTGCTCGCTTCATACGTTCTTGCCAACTAATTGATCGCTTTGAAGGAATGAAATCAGCGGTGACGTCATATTATGTTTTGAAACCAAGTTTTCTATCAAATGCTTTTCATCTGGCTCTTGAGGTTGAAGCAAAAAAATTTTCTAACAAATTTCCTGATAACGTCTCTCCGTTGTTTCCTAGCCAAATGCTCTCCATCAAAACGTCGTTTAGAGAATAGATTGCCCATTTAAGATCTGCTAAAGAAATGGCTTTTTTTTTGATTGTTGAAAATGCATCACTTGCCACAACTTATTCTGACGTTTGTACGGCATACATGATGTATATGACAGTACCTGTAACAGTTGCTACGGCAGAAAGGTCTTTTTTTTAAACTCAAACTGATTAAAAACTTTCTTCAAAGTTTCATGTCTCAAGAGAGACTTAGCGGTTTGGCTCTGCTATCGATAGAAAATGAGCAAGCTAAAAATTTAGATTTTAGGAAAGTTATCCAGTGGTTTGCTGGTGCAAAAGCAAGACGAAAAAATTTCAAGTTTTCAACCACCCGCAAGTAAAGTACGGTAGCCTACTTAATTGACCTCAACGTATTGTGTTTTATTAGTTTGTCTTTTTTGTGGTGATGTCAGTGTAGGGTACTGTACGTTAATTCTTTTTGGGTTAAACAATTTATTCGCATTGCATAGCACATCTCCATTTTGTTGAAATATCGTTAATAGTGCTCACAAAGCACCTTGCCTCAAAAGGTTGCACATAATTTTTTTTTGTCATTATAAGACGATTTTGATTTGCGACGTTTACTTGATCAAACTTTTATTAAGCAAACAAAAAATTGTTGTTGCAGCCTGCTCCCCACGAAATCCTTGCTGTGCCATTATTTCGATTTGAATACACTACAATCACAAAAATTATGTTGAAACGTGCAACTTTGGTGAAATTTTATTCCAACTATAGCCTTTCATTTGCAGGCACAGTAAACTTAGCTTTAGCCCCTTTTACCTGTTCAGCTCAATGGTTTTTTTGACTCATTATTTCAATTGAAAAATCTTTCTATAAAGCTGAGTCGTCAATGACTCCTGTGTTGAGAAAAGTAGCTCAATTGAATGTTAAGTACAGAAAAAAATGGGGGTCCCATAATAGATGTTTGCACCGGGTCCCCACCTTGCGAAGTTACGACCCTGCAAAATAAGATTGTCTCCGTGGACAACTCCTTAGCAAAATGTGGTGGTTGACGTGTTTTAGTTATTGCATAATTACTTGTAGGTTGATAATTTTCTCTTTTGTTTTTGTATCGAAGTGACCTTGTAATCTCTTTGCACTCGCTCTTTTACACATCACCGAGTAGCGTTCTTTATCCGTAATCACCCGTTTGTTTTATATATTTATCATTAGCTATACAATATTTTCGAATTAGAAAATCGGGACGCTCGTTAAAAGAAAAAATTTTGTCTCAAAGTTGCGATCTCTCCAAAAAAAGGTCTTCACTTCAAATCAAAATCCCGGGACATATTGGTCAACCGGGCGGGGCAAAGCCTCACACTTGGGTCTGTCCCGGCTAAAAAGAGACGAATTACTGAAAGAAGCCAGCATCAAGATAAAAGTTTCCAATTCATAATCGTCAGTCGATAGTCGGCAGCGTGATTGAGTGGTTAAAGCGCCGTAATTGGATTAGGGCGGTCTCGGTTCAAAACTTGCTCTCGCCATTTTGTTGTCCTTAGGAAAGACACTTAACGATACTTTTCCCTACTTGGTGGTCTTGGCAAGCAGTTCTCAATTTTCGTCATATGTCTATAAAACTAAAAATCCAAACTAAAAAATTTCAAGCGGACAACAATATCTTGTAAGCAGTTCGGGGTAATTGCTTGCCCTATGTATAGCTCCTCTGTCGCTTTTTTGCGACTCAGGAACAGAAATATAGAGAAAGAAATAATGAAAATAAAGTATGGTATGCCTGTTTATCACGACATGGCCAAACTTAAATTATTATCAACAAAATAGTGAAACAAACCAGCTGGAATTTTCTAACTGGATTTGCGAAATCCGCATCAGGCTTCGTGCGAGAAACTTCGCGTCGCAAAGACTTGTTTTTAAATCTTGCTTAACTTCCTCAGGCTGTCAACTCGCCTCATCCTAAAACGCGACTTGTCAGTGACGCAAACGATTTAGTTTAAAACGGTACATATCGTCACGTGTTTGTTTTGTTACAGGTTTTAACATCGCATTCAATTTCTAAGAGCATTCGAAATTTTGTTGAGGTACAAATCAGTTATGCAAATTAAGATCCATAAGTAAATAGAAAGAAAAGACCAAAACTTCAACAAAAGCAAAAGAACGAAAAAAAACTCGAAACAGGTGTGAAAAATAAAAAATCTTTTATTGAAAGAAGCCAACATCAAGATAAAAATTTCCAATTTGTAATATGCAGCTGTGCAATTATCAGGTAATTATAACATTGATATGTTTAAGAATTTGTACATATTGTATATAAGCCAATGTTAATTTCAAAAGTTTAATGTAGACCGCACAGTGAATCCCTCTCTTCTTAGCTTCAATTTCTTCAACTATGGGAAAGCTATCCGAGGCTTCCCCAATCACACCGCTGGCTTTCACACACGTCTTATGGTTTATAGTATATATTAACGTTGTAATTCTATATGACAGTACAAGAACAGGCTTCCACAAGCCAACGACCAATTATTTACTAAACACTACAGCTCAAACGGTGCAGCCAACGTTCAACCAATGTGCAGCCAACGATGCAATCGCAAAACGAAATTTTCCCAAGTTTCGTTTGCGATCTACAAACTCACTCTTCAAACCAAACCAAATCACTTGATCGCCAACGACTGAAAGGGGTTAAATTTACCAACATCTCAATTTATAGTGTGCTCGCCACGTGTAAGTGAGCCAATCAGATTTCACTAAGATCGCTGCACGTGATCTGCCTATAAAACAGTAAACGCAAACAATAGAATCAATTAAGAAGTTTCAAAAAAGACTTCTATGCAGTTAATTAACTTTTTTAATTTGAGTGCGATTTCTATTTTTATGATTTTAACAGCCAGCAATACTCGAGCACTAAAGTTATGTCGGTTATAAAGACAGTTTTTTAGTAATAGCGTTTTTTTCAAATAGTGAGTAGCTAGTCTTTAACAAAGCTGGATGAATTAAACTTAAGTTTTTAAATTATTAAAACTTGTGACAACTTTCCTACAATATAAAGAATCAGTTGCCTGACAATCGTCAATTTTCAGACTTAAGTTTGTAACCGATAACTTAATGACGTTTGATCCCCTGCCGCAGACAATTCCAAACTTCTGTTTAATGAATCAAGATTTAAACACTCATTTGCTTTAAGATTAGGCAGAAATTTTTTCTTTGCTTTGCTTTGCTGCCATTTTTATGATTCGCAGAAAACTGTCATATTGATTTCAAATTAGCAAGAAAGTTACGTAAAACTATGTTACGTTAACTGGTTCATTTTTTAAAGAATTCATTTAAAGTAAACACAAACATTTCCGCGATTTACAGAGCGAGTGGTTTATACGGCTGAAGGTTAAAGTCATTATTCACAGATACAGTGAAACATACTTGGCTTTTATTTGTCAGAAGATATTCTCATTAAAGGTTAATTAGACTACTAGTTGAATTGATTAGAAAAGCTTATTTTAACGGGAAATTTATTTTACTCCGTAAATGCTCAGTTTATAAATCGGACCGTTATTAATGTTTCGACTGCAAAATATAGTAGGCCTAATGTCAAAATTACCTGAAAATTTTTGATTAATTTTGTCTAAACAACTTAAAAATCTGAAAAACTTTATTTATCTTTTTTTTGGCTTTTGTGGGGAATATTCTCACGAAGATTCTGCAGTCCAGCCAAATAATACTATGAAGAAGAGCCTTCAGATTGAAGATTAGTCTTTACAAACAAAAACGTTTTCAAGAATATCACTATGTCCCATCAAAAATCAATTTATAACGATGAAAAATTAATCCAAATCACATTTGTTTAAAACACTCATTTCATTTACGGCTCAAAACACTGAGCTTTATTAAGTCTTGTTTGTTTCGAATCGTTTACGGTTTAGCATAAGCCAGTTGCCATGACTACCAATGTATTATCATTTGTCACTTTTAACCTTTTAAATACGGGATAAATGCCGCTAGGACAAGATTTATCGTAATGACGTTCTAATTAACGAGAAAGTTTTGTTTTCCACTTTATGCGTAAATTGCTTTTAAAGGCGAGCAAATTTTGACAGTTTTCTGTGATAAATCAGACCTTTCATCCTTCTGAACAAGGTGGTTTTGCCGCTTTAAAAACATCAAGTTGTAAACTGAAGACTCTTCTTAAAAAGCGGGAAAGATCACACCGTGCCGTGATCGCATCTGTATCTACATGAACTGAAATTACTTTTATTTGTCAGCAGCCCGGGCGATATGCTTGGCATTTGTTAACCCCCCCGAGAAGAATACATTAAAGTAACCTAGCTAAATCAAGCGATTTAAACTTTGGAAAGGAAAATTTTGAACGATCTTCAAGATTCTGCCATCTTCACATAGACAAAATTAGGATTAGTGATTTGTTATATTTTTTAGCAAAACCACAGCACCAGGCAACCGACGATTTGGTTAAAAAGCAAGATACACCACCATCAGCATGACAACACAAAACACCAACACGTAATATTAGGTAAAATATTTGAGGGAAGATCAGGTTTCATTCTTTAAAGCACAATCGTAGCAAAAAAATTTACCGACTATGTAGCAAAACTGCATCTACAACAACAAAAATAGATATCAAAAAAGCGAAAAATATATACAAAAGAATAGAAAATTGAAAAGTAAAAATAAAAACAAAGTGATTATGATTGGTGATGCAAACAAAAGTAGAGTTTGATACTGTACAAAAATCTCCTAAAGATCCGAGGCTAATTTTTAAATTTACTTGGGTATTAAATAAAGCTAAAATAATTATTTAAAAAAGAAAAATAGGTGCTACTACAGCGTGCGGTCTAACACTAAATTATTCATCTCTAAATCACGCGGTAGACCTCACTTCCCACTCGGTAAGTGAGTTTACCGCGTGATTTAGAGATGAATAATTTAGTGGTAGACCACACGATAGTAGCACCAAAACATAATTATTATTATTGATTGGAATTAAGAAAAATTTAACGAGACGAAATTACAAAGATGCAACAAATTTAAGATTAAAACTTGGGCAACGAATGAAACATCGATTTTACGAACGGATAAACGGGAGCAGTACTTTATTGCGTCATCGCAATAATTTCATAGCCAAACGTCGTAGAGCTGACACGAACGCAAGACGGAAAAATTGTAGTTTCAACAAAATTAATCCGTAAATGACGTATCATCGTCTTAAACTCAGGATCCGTCACAGAAGTAGTCACTTTATAGAACAATTAAAACACAAGCGTTCCGACTTTTCACTGCAGTAAGATCACAAAGCTTTGCAATGAAATCGCAGCAGCATCGCACGTGCAAAATAAAGGAAACAACTCGAAAAAACAAAACTAACTTGCAATACAAATTCGGAGCGGTTAATGGAGCGATGAACACAGTAGCAAATAGCTTTTGCAATGATAACACTAAGTTTAATTAGTACAGCGCATGTATTGGTCCGAATCGATAACTTTGATCAATTAAGTGCGTTGAAAAGCAGGCAAGGGATTGGTTCAAGTCAGACAACAGATACAAAAATTGAAATCGCATGATATTATGCAGCAACAGCAAAAAAGTGCCAGTTCATTCGATTTTTTTGAGGACTTTGTGTTGAACTAGCCGGCAGAATAAGAGCTGATGCCGAGGAATTTCTTGTAATAGCTCGGAAGGGCGGAATGCGGTTTTGCCCCTAAAAAAACAACTTCTTTAAGAAAAAATAGCGCAGTCCTGCGTTTAGTCAGAAGACGCTCGGTTAAAAAAAAGAGGGTCAGTTTCAATAACCACGGCAAAACAAGCCGATGTGGTTACGTGCATTAAGCTAGGGCTTTTACAATTTTTTTGTTCTGCGACCCGATTTTAAAAAATAAATTTTTGTGTCACCCCAATATGTGTAGGCTAACTTTACGTTAATTTTTTCCTATGGAAAACCACGCATGTGCATGACGAACTATCAAATAACGAGAAATGGAAACAGCAACCTAAAGCGAATTAACAAAATTACAAAAACCAGGTATTCTCCAAAAAAAAGTCTTCACTCTGATACAGGCTTTTGTCGATTAAATGTCTAAAATGCATACTAACTTTAAGCAACAGTGGTGTAATGACCATTTACCTGTTCTGGTTTTGATTGTTCATAAATATTATTGTAAAAAAGTCAATTTCAAAAGCACACAAAAGCTAATTTGTTTCACGACCCCAAAATTTTTTTACGCGACCCTATTTGGGGTCACGACCCACAGTTTGAGAAGCCCTGCATTAAACAAACGACTCGTCTTCAGGGGGATGCGAGTTAACTGCTTGGGGGGTGAGTGGTCAATTGCTTACACAATAATATAATTGCAGACAGCACTATTTTGACTTTTTAAAAATACAATTATAAGAAATTTATGGTGTTGATGAAATAAGAGTATAGTCGGCTTTTAAACTGATTTTTAAATTTTAAATGAGTGAAGTGTATAAATCGAGTGCTTTTACAATAAAATAATCGTTAATGAGCTGCAAATGTATACGCATCTCCACTAGGGTGGAGTGAAAATAATTTTTTTTTGAAATTGAAAAAAGTGTAGTTCTAAAAACCTGCCAAACAGGTAAAATCTACGAAAAAAATTGGTTTTGGCGAGTTGCTACCTTTGGAGGGCTAGCAACCCCCCAAAATGTGTTTTGAGGGGTAAAATTTCCTAAAAATGTCGTAACTCAGTAACCACTTATCATAGAGGCATGATTTATGGCTCAAAATTTGCAGAATCATCATGTTTCTATATGTGCTAAGAGAAAGTTTTTGTCTATTTCTACTAGAAAAAAAGTTATGATAGAAAAACTGTTTAATAAGTTTGTTTGTTTGTACTTAACTAATAGTTATCTGAAAAGTTATTATTATTTTTTGCAGGTATATTGTTAAGTAATTGTGTAAATCAAAGCTTTGGCCAAACTGCGAAGTAGTAAAACATGAAAAGACGGAGTTCAACTTCTGTAAAGAAGATTTTACATAGTGGACACACTTTCTCTACCCGTGATAGTTTTCCACCAGGAGTATTGCCTACCAAGCGACATGTAATAGAACTCATTCTTCATTTGAAAAACTTTCGAACCTTCAATGCTGCAAATGACATTGCCAGAGAAACTTATAACAGATGGGTATGGTGCAACGTATATTCCATTCATCTGTACACCATTTTGAAAAAAGTTCAAAGTTTTGTGAATTGTTTCAGTGCACTTGATCGCTGATCAAAGAAAAAACGAGGAGAAGCATTTTTACAAAAGGAAAAAGAGTTTATGTCAACTATTGATGAAATATTTGATGTTTTTTGTGCTGACGATAAGCAGCGCAGAATTTTGGAGAAACAACATGGTTTGAAAATGACAGATGATGATTATGCTTTTTATAAAGATCAAACTAGTAAGCGAGTTGGAAAATGTGTGGATGCTGTGGTTCCTTCAACGTCAGCTGACATACAGTTTTTGAAGCGCTCTCGACCCTTACAACCTCATCCAGAACCACCAACATGTTCTTCCCTTACATCAGTTACATCAGTGCCTGAGTCAGCTTTGGATTATCTGTCAGATTCTAGTTCAACCAACACAGACCAAACGCAATCTTCTGCTGCTTCTGAATTTGTTTCTCAATCAATGCCATATGAAAATCAGAATCGAATGATTTGGTCAAACCTTGCAAGGATGAGTGAGCGTTTTCAGATATCCGACAGAGCTGCTGCTGCGATCGCTAATAGTGTGATGCAAGATTTGGGTCTAATTACTGATGATGACAAGACATACGTTATTGATCGTAGCAAGCTTCGAAGAGAGCGAGAACGATGCCATGCTGAAATTAGGAAAAAGGAGCAAGAAAATTTCAAGTTAGTGAATGCCATATACTTTGATGGGCGCAAAGATGCAACACAGGTCACCATGCAAGGGCCAAATGACAAGTTTTACAGGTCTGTGCAACTTGAAGATTACTATACAATGGTTAGGCAGCCTGGTGAATACTATCTTTCTCATTTTTCCACTGAGGATGGCAAAGGAAGAACCATAGCACAAAAGATCTTCAACACCATTGCCAACACCGAATTACATGACAAGCTTACAGTAGTTGGCACTGATGGAACTGCAGCAATGACAGGCAAGTTCAATGGTTGTATTCGTAAGTTGGAAGAACTATTGAACAAGCCACTACAATGGGTAATTTGCCTACTACATACCAATGAACTACCCTTGCGCCATGTCTTTACTATGCTTGATGGAACCACCAATAGTCCTGACACATTTGCAGGACCAATTGGGAAATGTTTAACTGGAGATGTTTCAAGTTGGCCAGTTGCTGCTAATTTTAAGTTAATTTCAAACCCTCAGTTTGTACAGTTGCCAGAATCAGTTGTTAATGATCTGAGTACTGATCAACACTATGCTTACAAGATATGTTCAGCAATAATCATGAGAGTTGTCGACAGCGACTTGCAATATTTAAAAGTAGGTCCCATTGTGCATTCACGCTGGCTAACTCTGGGCTGTCGAATCCTCAGATATTATGTTTCGGTGGATGAACCCTCCTCAAACTTGGAAACTCTGACGAAGTTTTGTCTTCAAGTTTACTTTCCAAGTTGGTTTGAAATTAAGTTAAATAGTCAACTAACTTGCGGATCTAGAAATTTTTTCAACTTGGTCCAACGAATTCTTCAGGTGCCTGACCAAGCTGTTCGGAAAACTGCTCTGAAAGTTGTGCAACGAAATGCATTTTTCGCACACCAGGAAAATGTCTTGATCGCCATGTTGGGTGACAACGATGAGGAGATACGAATGCGAGGAGTGAACAAAGTGCTTTCGATTCGTGGAAACTTGCCATCAACGGTTTCATTTGATAATCATGACTTGGTTGACAGTCGCAGTGAAGAATATTCTTTGGAAGGAGCAAAATATTATGATACCGCCTCAACTGTACGGCTGTTTGAACCGCCCACACTGGATCTAACAGTGAACTTGTACTACAAGATGGTGAATTTAACATCTTGCCATCAGCAGCCTCCGGTAATTGAACATTTAACTGATTTAGATATTGAACAATGCCGGATAAGACCACTGCAGCTCGACCACCCATGTCACAACCAATGTGTAGAGCGCCATGTCAAAATGGTAACAGAGGCCGCAGCACAAGTTGAAGGATTTGAGCGAAGAGATGGGTTGATTCGCCAGAAGATTAAATCTCGAAAACTTTTGAAAAAATTTGACACTAAAGTGCAATTCTGATGCGCTTCATTTTGCGTAGGGTATTTGGTGTACTCTAACTTGCTTTCTTATTTTTCTCTCACTCCTTAGGCAAAACAACCCAATATCAGCATCAACAGTTCGAAAGTAATGAGATGTGACAGATTTTCTTTAAATTACTGAAATACTAAACATTTTATGGGCAGTAAAGCTAGCACGTTCTGTACCTTATGAGTAGGCCTATTTAGGTACTTTGTCTGGTGACCAAAGTTATCCCAAATCATCTTGTTAATATTGTGATTGTCATAATTAGTCCTTATCAGTTAGAAATATATCATTTCAAATGTTAGATCAAAGTTATTTCTATACAGCGCAATTTTTGAGTATTGAGCATAAAAAACGGTTTATCGATTATAACTTTTTTTTTTGTGGAAATAGACAAAAATTTTCTCTTAGCACATATAGAAACATGATGATTCTGCAAATTTTGAGCCATAAATCATGCCTCTACGATAAGCGGTTACCGAGTTACGACATTTTTTGTCAATTTTACCCCCCAAAAACACATTTTGGGGGGTTGCTAGCCCCCCAAAGGTAGCAACTCGCCAAAACCAATTTTTTTTGAAGTTTTAGCCTATTTGGCAGGATTTAAGAACTACACTTTTTTCAAATTTTTTTTTCACTCCTCCCTAATCTCCACATCTAACACACAGGCTACCAAAAACTTCGACGATGCAACTAGCCGATGGGCTGTGGTGACGCAAGTGGCAGACTTCGCGATGCTATCGTGCAAGATCACGTGACAAGTATAACTTAGTCACTCACCTTCCAGAGGCTGAGACACTTTGGAAGATTCTTCAACTTGGTTACTAGGCTGGGATTTGATCTCACCATCGTTGGACAGCTCGATTCCCTCGACTGGGGCCTCCTCGTAATTGGCGTGGACCGCCTATGATCCGGTCAAAGAACCGGTCAATAATGCCAAACTCAGAAAAATCGATAAATTTATCTTGTGATACATGTGAGCAAAAAATATGTATTTTTAATTTTATGAACTTCGTTTATTTGGTTTGATAACTTCAATTGCAATTGCGGTTGGTCGCTGAAAACTAACACACTGTTTGAATTTCGGTTTGAAGTTTAAAAAAATATTTTACCATTAAAACATGTTTCTTTGAGGATAGAAATCATTAAACTATAAATTCATCGAATGAGCTTCAAAGCATATCTATTATTAAGCTTTGGTTTTACATTTTAATAAAATTTTCATTTGAGGTTTTCTCAAGATCCCAAAAATAGTAATGTTTTAACCTTATCTTTCTCTACTTATTTTAAGTATTAAACAAGAGCAAAGTAGGCCTACATATACACTATGCGCTCTTTGATACAGCACAGCTTGTCATATGTTCGTGGCAGTGACATAGTTAAGATTTAGCAAGGTAAAGGGCTGGATTTGCATTATAATAATTTCTGACAAAAAAAAGTTTTGAAGAATAGAGTTACAAAAATCTTTTTGGTATTCAGTTATCTTTCGCGGCATTGATGTAAAAACGCACTTTTCGGCGAACAATTAAAAGTGAAAAATTTTTATTTATCGTATTTCTGCGAAAAACAGCAAAAACAGAATTTTGGTTCTAATGACTTTAAATAATGTTTCAAGAGGGTTAGGTTGTAACTCTGGTTACCGACCTCATCTCAGCAGCATCGCCCCTGGGGAACACGGCCATTAGTGGGCCATTAGTGGACCATTAGTGGGACATTAGTGGGCCATTAGTGGACCATTAGGAACTTTGGCAGCTCAATGGCAGAACGCAAAACGAATTCTTTTTATGAGCAATTTTCACAAACCAGAACGTGAGAAAATTTAAAACAAAACTAGAGATGAAACGATGCAACAAGTTGACTATCCCCCCTCTAATTTTACATAGGGGGAGCTGATAGAACAAATAGGATAAACAATATCTACATCTTTGACAAAAAATCTACTAAATAGTGGAGGTTTTTTACAAGTTACTTATGGTAGCTGCCACAAATGCTTGGATCGTTTTCAAGGAAATTTATCTGTCTTCAACAATATTCAACATTTACATCTCTGACATTCCATTTCCCCAAAAGATGTGTAATTCACAATACATGCCGATGGCATAACAATCACAGCATCTGATGCCAAACACCGTAAGATTCAATAACGCATTCAACCATATCTTCGCAAAATCAATGAATGGGTCACCACTAATAATTTTAATATAAACACAGACAAAACTACAACTACACTTTTTACCAGTTGAATATGCCACAACTCTGTCACTTAAATTAAACAACCAAACATGCCAAAATTCTTGGAATCACTCTTCACCCAGTACTAACATTTTCACAACATATAAACGTCACCATCGCTAAAGCAAAACAAACGTTTAACATTCAGTACTGACATTTTCATAAACATAAACGTCACCATCACTAAAGCAAAACAAACGTTTTTAAAACACTCACTTCTACCAACTTGGGTAAACAAAAGGAACTTATTGTCCCTACATTTAAAGGCATCACTCGCCCTATCAAACACCATATAGAGCCCTATCATATCAAAAAGCAACATCAAGAAACTGCAAACCATTTAAAACACAGCTTTGAGTACTGCTACTGGCTGCATATAAGACGTAAACACTCAACACCTACACAATGAAAACAGTGAGTGGCCTTCCAATGGGCATCCATCTCAAGCTTCATGCTACTACACTTAAACAACCGACTCAAACACAAACACCTTTACACAATCTAAATGCACATTCAGATCCACCCAGAAACATGAAAACCACACTCTTTTATAGCAATGAGTACACTAACATCATCATCTCAGATCCAGACATAACATCTGAGGAATGTAAAAAAATCTCAAATACATTCACACCAACATCACATCACTATACCTCAGTTCCAGAAAAAAAAAATGTACTAATAACACACCGCATGACATTCATTTATCATAACAAACATTACCACGTCATATGCATACAAAACTGAAATAGTTCGGAGCCAACAAATTACAACTCTTGCAAAGTTACCTACCTACAGTAAACTCCGATACTTACACGTCACAATGCCCAGTATACTTAACACACATACATGACACTAATCACCTCTTTAACTGTAGCCAAGTACCAAACATCACACTACGCACTAGTCTGTGGACAAAAACTTTGGAAACAGCAGAGATAATCCAAGAGTGGGAATCTAGATCGGTTTCTTTGAAGGGTTAAAATGCTGAAAGAAATCCTTGAAGGAGGGGCAACATCAATAACAGATGAGCTCCTTTAAAGCAGAAAAAGATCAAAACACAATATCACGCATGTGATGTTCTCTTATGCAAAAATTGCTTCACACCATACCATTTGTAAATGGATAAATAAAAACAGTAATGCTATTCATTTTTTTATCTTTCTTTCTATATAGCATTTCCTTGCTTCCTGAAAGCAAAACTTGCCATCTATGTTGAAAATCAGAGAAGTAATGATAGTACATGATATATACCGAGATATTACTTTTAGCAAACCAAAACAAATTTCTAGCTTTAAATCATTCAAAAATAACATAAAGTAGACTGTTTTAAGGCTGATTATATTAACCAAAATGGGGTAAAAAATACGACGGGACCAATCATTGAATTATAAAGTTTTGTACTAGCTAACCATTTTTTCATCGTCGTGTTTTGGTTTTATCAGGTCTTGTTTTTGTTTTAAAATGATTGAATTCAAACCGAAAACATAAAAAATTGTAAGAGGACGATGGTTACAATTGCAAACTGATTTGTATGCGTATCAGCTAGAGCAGTATGTATTAGCAAAAAACACTGAAACAGAATTAAAAATCTAAAATCCACCACAGCCTGTTTCGCCAAAAACGGCTCATCATATATATTTATATATGTAATCCAGTAATGTTTCACCTTGCCGGTACAGTGCTCAATAATACACGGATAGAGTAAGTATATTTATATTTATTTAAGCGCTATATAAATATGTGTATGCTGTATGTTTAGAAGTGCTTAATGAATGATAGAAAAATAATCATTCAAAACAAGAATTCCCTGATATATATTCCATGATACGTATCACATGTTACCAAATCAAACTACGATTTAAATATGTTTGTTCAAATGCTTCATCATTTCTACAAAGTAACAAAGTAACTCACCGCTGGTTTTTTAGGAGGAACAAAAGTAAACGATTTACTACCAGAGCACCAACCTCGATGGTCCGGACCTTGACACAAGTTTAAATTATCCACAGGATTATTTTAGATTAAAACACATTTTCCCGTTTCACATCAATTTCAAGACCTATCGCAAAACTTACTATTCATTGATCGAGAACAATTCAATGATTTTAACCACTCAAGTGGCAAACTTCATTTTATTGTAGTTATGAGTTGAAATAATCGATTGTGAAAACAAAAAGATAAAATCAAAATTGCTTCGCAAATAGGTACAGTTGTCTTTGCAACGAAAATTTCTGAAGTCGAAGTATCTCAATACCGTTATCAAATAAAAATATTTTAAGTCTTCAAAAACTCCGCAAAAGTTATAAGCTGATCACATCAATGAACAATAAATGAATCTTGAAGAGCAGCAACAAGTTTAACCGACCAGAAGATTCTTTTAAGGAATTTCGATTCCTCATCTTTCTGATTTGCATGTGAAGCTTCTCGATTTCAAGCGCAGTCTTTTCGCTTTCGGACATCTCGCAATTTTCTTTTTCCTGCGAAACCAAAGCAATCTGCATCAAGCTGAGAAACCAAAACAACAATTTACATCCGATTTCAAACCAGGAGTAACGTCATTTGATATTCCGGCTAAAAGTTTTTAAAAAATTGGAAAAACCATAATCACTAAATAATTTACTTATTGTCGCGATTCGTTCATAAATTTTCGATAAATTTTCGATAACGTTTTCGGCTTTTTAAGCTGAAAACGTTCGAAAGTAAAAATTTATAAATTTAGTTGTGCCGCTGAGTATCGCAATAATATGGTTAAAGATAATTTATTCTTCGCCGAAATTATAATTTACTTATTTAACGTTATTTCTAAAGAATCAAAAAGGATTAACAACTTTTTCACTAAACTTTCAATTGATTGTAAAACATAAACAAACAATATACAGTAGTTCGTTGTTTATGCTAAACTGGAGCCAAAACATAATAAAAAAATCACTTTCAGATTTAACCCAGCAAAGTGGAGCCAGTTTTTTAAACTATTCTCCCAATGCAAAGGTAAGAAAAGTTGGTTTCAAATATAATATTAATAACAAGATAAGGCATATCATCAAAATAAATAAAGATTAACAAGTAACCTTGTTATAGGGTTTTCCATTAAGTCAACCTTTTGCAATAAGAATTTAATCTTTTGCAATCAAAGTTAATCTTTTGCAATCAAAAGTTAATGTTTTGCAATCAAAAGTTAAAAACCAAGTTTTTTAATATATTAAAATTTATATAGAATTTCACCTATATAGCATTGTAAACTTTTAGTTTACCGTTTATCTTCTTAAATAATATTTAGCAAGCATGCCTTACAATAGAATGACGAATCAGGACCGCAGAAGAATTGTACATAAAGTTCAAGATTGGACGACCAAAGCTATCGCAACGGCTTTAGATCTCAATTATCACGCCGTATTCAAAATCGTCAAGATATTTCTAGCTACAGGAGAATATTTGTTAAAGCAACAAGAACTAATAAATTTTAGTATATTAAAAAAAATTGATTTTTAATTTTTTAACTTTTAATTGCAAAACATTAACTTTTGATTGCAAAAGATTAAATTCTTATTGCAAAAGGTTGACTTCTTAATGGAAAACCCTATATTATGAAGCTTTTAGTTTTTAAACAGCCAGTAGTACAATTGTCACTATTGATATTTATAGATAAATATGCGATTGTATTGTAAAGATAAGATCTAAAAATATAAAACATTTAAGGCAGATCGTTGATTTTTCTTTTCAATGGCATCTTGAGTAGTGTCTCTGTTGAAGATTGTTAAAAGAATGTCCTTGAAACATTAATGGTACTTTTAGATTTGAACTTTGAAGAACTAGTAATCTCCAAAGACGCCTCTTGAAGTTCTTTCATTTAAAAACGCGGCTTTTAAAGTGAAAATAAACTATATTCAAGCGCTATTTGAACTGAACGGCAGATTATACAAAAAAGTTAGGAGAATATATGTAGTCCTTAACACTTTTACTGAAAAGTTTAATAATAGCTTTAAAACGGCAACTTGAAACAGTCACAAGAACAACAATCGAAAGAAACAATTCATTCCTTTCGCATCAATACATTAAAAGATGACCAGCTTGACGCAATAATAACATTTTATTATTTGTTTTTCTATTTTTCGGTTTCGCAAAATTGATAATCAAACGACTTTTTCACTCCATTGCTGTGACAAAGCTTTTAAAAGACAAAGGTTTAACAAAGAAATACCCGGCCGAAGTTTAATATGGCGGCATTAATACTTCTTAACTAATTTCGAACGATAGGAATCGGCGGCTAGAAAGATGATTTGCAATATCAGCCTATGACGTAAAGTAGGCATGAAATCGAATTTGCTAGATTACGGATTTGTTGCGAATCTGGGACACTCGTTGTTATAACCACTTTCTGATATATATTTCATTGGGCAGTTTTGACAAGTTGCTCTACATAAAATTCAAGTTTAGGTCACTTACCTCCCGCGTATACAGCCAGGAGGTAAGTGATCGGGGGTAACTGGCCTGATACATACAATTTATGTCACAACCGAAGATAAAAAAGTCTTTAAGGGAACAGCAATATTTTGAACTCTAGAAAAGAAGAAAAAGAAAAATGCTGGATGGTTATATATTTGAATCTGACATCCTGAGATTGAAAAGATAAACAAGATTATGCTCTGCCATGCTTAGTGTCAGTGCACCTGTGCAAATCTCGTTTCCATGGATGAAACGACGTCGTTGAACTTGACCTTTGCACTTTGCTCTTTGCAGGTGTCGATTTCCTCGATCGGCTGCGCGACTATCGCTTCATCAGTGTTTCGTGAGGAAAACTGCAATGTTCGAAAAATTGAGTCTTGTTATTTTTCAACTCATCTGATGAGAATTTGATGTGGAAATGTTTGTTTCGAGTAACTGAACGATGTCGGTAGCAAGCAGAAATTAAAAGTTTTATCAAATATTTAAATTAAATAAACTCGATTAGATTTACTACAAGACAATGATCTTCTTTGTGGAACAACTTTAGAAAATAAGGTAGCGTTTGATTAAAAACTACTAGCTTGCTGCATTTTACATCATAACAAAGTGGCTACTTCTCTATATTTGCAACATTTACATCTACATAACATGTAAATTTCAATAAAGCTAACGATATGTAAAATAATCTAAAACACTTTTTTTTATTAGCCGACGTTTTTCATTGTATCAGAAACAAATTATCATCATTAATCTTGGAATATCATTGATCAAGTTAAGAAGTTTATATAATGTTGATGTACGTAAGAAATCATAGAGTTCACATGACGCTTTTACATATATCAGTTAAAATTAATAACAATCCTCAGGTGGCCAATCAAAGCAATCAAACAGCTTTACTTCTCTTAAACTTTCGTGAGCGCCTTTAGCAGTGTAAATCTGATAATAAAACATAATTAATAGTGGATCGTACATGAATACAACAAAATATATTCACGTCAGGTTGCGAAGAATTATCTGCGACTTGATTGGTTGGTTGAGGAATGTCTTGAACATTGTGCGAGTCCAGGGAAGACGGGTTCGATTCCGACGCCACACACGAGTAATTAGAAAAGCTGCTTGGTGGTGGTGGAAAATCCTCGAGCAGAGAGGGAGCGGGAGGGGGGAAATCATCGAGAAGATCGCTAATATTACCAGGTTCCTTTCGCTCTTCCATGTTTGGGATAACATCCTGAAATAGACAGAATGTAAAGGAACAAATAAACTGGACAATAAAAGGTAGACGCAAGAGATCGAGCGCTGAAAATCGACAAGTACAAAAATTGAACGACGAGAAACCGCGCGGCCACTTTAAAAACAAGGCAAGCTTTCATTTTCATTGCTGCTTGGGCAAAGAGCGATTATATTCTTATTTTCGTAAAATTCGAAGTTAATTTACTTGATCAGTTTAATCTTTGCTTTCAAAAAAATAAAAACGATGTGTGTATTTTCAGCATTTTACATCATACCTTCTATTACCGATACATAACTGACCTTAATGTTACAATCAGAGTACAGGAGTCGGTAAAGATTTTTGGAACAACCAAGCAAAGTCTATTCTTTGAGTAAGACCATACTGAATATCAGTGCAATAGAAGCAGCTTGTAGGGGAATAGTTGAGTAAAGAATCTAATTAGTAAGTTGCGCGTTTTGATTTGACTCTGTTAAAACGATTGTAAAACTGCCGACTGCACAACTCTATTAATATGATGATAAATTTCTCTTTTAAATATTCGGTTGGGGCTTTGTGGTTAACTAGAGGAAATGTATCAATCATTTAGTCATCTATCGACGAAAAATCGACGGAAAATCGTAATCGTGGCTGTGAGTAATTAGAACTGTCGCACAAGCGCATAATTATCAATATAACTAAAGCAAAAGTTAACAGTCTATGATTTGTTCAAAATCTGCATTAATTTTCTGAAAATGTTAAACCAATAGCTTATTTTGTTTGACATTTCTTGATATGAGTTCATTATTAATCTTTAATATTTTCCTTATGGCGTTATAAAACTGTAAAGAACTACAACCATATTAAAATTACGTAGGCGTCAGTTTTTTGTTTTGCCCTCGTTACAGGCTAATTTGAAAATGTTTACGGCAGAATTCTGTTCAAGCGTAAATCTTGGTCAGTAATGTAGCAAACAGCAGATTTAACTAACTGAAAATCATGCATGCATCGGTTTTGCTTCGCAAAAGCAAAAAAAATACCAAGTAAATTATCTTCGATTGTTTGTTGACAAGTGTTAATTTTTTTTTGTTGATAGTTAGCTTCAGGAAAGCAAACAGTAATAATAGCGTTTCTGCAGAAGCAGCAATTAAAGTGAAAGGCGCGGCCAATTTTCAAAGTGTCTCGTTTTTAAGCCCGCGCAATTTTGAAACCCGCCGATCACGGGAGGCTTGTCCTCATTGCTCAACTTTTATGCACCGAGGTAAAATTATTGAAATTACTTAAGTTATAGGCCTAATCCAGTGGTTCTCAAACCGCGTCGCGTCGCACGCTCTGACGTGTCCCCGTAATTTTTCGAAGGCGACGCAATAAGCTAATCACAGTAAAATTCTTTGAAGTTTAATAACTTAACAAAGAACAGTAATGTTCAAATGCATACTGCCATTAAATAGCCTTGTATTTATTATCTATAATATGTAACTGTACTTACTCTAAAATAATGAATCGCACAATTTTAATTTACTTTAGCACAAGACAAATAAAGGCTACAGTAGTCAGTTAAAATATAAATGTAATCAGCAAGTTAATTTTGAAACTCAAATGTAAATCTGCGATTGAAAATGACAGGTCTGAAAAAAATTCCGCAAGTATAACGAAAGTTATACAGATTTTGGAGTACAATTGAGTAACTTGCAGAATGGCAAGAAAAAAATCTTCGGTGTTTTTTTTTGCCACAGGTATTGTTAGTAAAAGCAGATTGGTAATTAAATCTTAAACCTACTTAACATCACCACGTCCGAAATCACCACAACGTCCATAAATCAAGAGAGTTTTTTCTCGAAAAATAAATTATTTAAAGAGGCAAGTATTCATCATTTTACAATTTACGCTAATCCTCGCAAAAACTTTTAGCATTTTACCAAGTTGGGCCTAGAAAAGTCTAAAAACCTAAGTCAATTTCAAAAAGGTTAAAAAAACTTCACACCATCACTAAGAAACTAAATATATTTAGCTAATATATACGAGGGTCAGTCAATAAGTAATGAGACTTTTTTAATAACTCAAGTTTGCAATGACTGGTAATCAAAAAATGCTTTTTTATTTTTCAACATAGTCTCCCTCCTTTGCAACACACTTGTTCCATCTTGATATTAGATTGTCTATTCCTTTGGCATAGAATTCCGTGGACTGGGTCCTTAGCCAGTTGCTCACAGCAGCCTTCACTTCTTCATCAGTCTGGAAGTGAATTCCCCTCATACTCTCTTTGAGTGGGCCGAAGAGGTGAAAATCAGATGGTGCAAGGTCTGGGCTGTAGGGTGGGTGTGTTAGAAGTTTCCAGCCTAAATCTTCAATTTTGGCTAGGGTTCTTGCTGCTGTGTGGGGCCTTGCATTATCCTGAAGGAGAATCACACCTCTTGATTGAAGTCCTCTCCGTTTGTTCTTAATGTCTTTTTTCACTTGAGTTAGCAGCTCACAGTAGTTCTCTGAGTTCACAGTATTGCCCCTTTCCAAGAAACTGATAGTGATCGGCCCATTTCTGTCCCAGAACACAGTGAGCATGACTTTCCTTAAACTTTTCTGAGATTTGAATTTTTTCTTCACTGGGGAAGAAACATGCTTCCACTCCATTGATCGTCGTTTCGATTCAGGTTCATAATGAAAGACCCAGGTCTCATCAGTTGTCACTATTCTCGATAGAAATACATCTCCCTCCTTTCTGTATCTGCGTAGTGATGCTCTGGAAGCCATCAGGCGCTGCATTTTGTGATCATCCGTTAACATCTTTGGAACCCAGCGACAGCTGACTTTTGAAAAACGCAGCTTCTCACGCACAATTGCGTACACTGTGCCATGGGAGATGTCCAAGTTTGTAGCAATTTCATCTAAAGTGACCCTTCTATCAGATTTGATCAGGTCTTCAACTGCCTGTACTGCTTCTGGGGTAGAGACATCCACAGGTCTTCCACTTCTCAGATCATCAGTAATGCTTTCGCGTCCATCTTTGAATGCTTGCACCCATTTGTAGAAGTTTGCTCTAGACATACAGGAAGGACCATATTGTCTTTGCATTCTAGACAGAATCTCACATGATTTTACACTCTCTGCCAACAGAAATCTGATGACTCCTCTTTGTTCCAAGCATGAGCTGTTTCCTAGCCTAGTAGTCATTTCAATTTATCGTCACACCTACAGTAATCTGAAAATAAACAAGTTTTGTTGTAAATAAGATGACAACTCCATTCATAATCATCACATAAAATTTCAGTTGCATAACTCCAAGAACACCAAAGTTATTGAGAAAGTCTCATTACTTATTGACTGACCCTCGTACAAAATAAACTTAAGAAGAAAATGCGGGCGGCAATTCCACAAATTCTTTCAATTGCAAATATAAGCAAGCCCGCACATCACATTATATTTCTTTTTGTTGTTTCATCAACAAATGCAACTTTGATAATATATGTCTTCATCAAATTTTTATACTGGGGCGTCGCAGGTCCAGCAAGCACTTACAAAGGCATAGCAACAAAAAAAGTTTGAGAACCACTGGGCTAATCTAATTTATGATGTCGTGTGTGAGGTCTTTGAATTTACTTTTACGACTCTCAAAAACAACATTATCATCATTTCAACGGAAAGTACTGCACCGACCTGCCGCTTCACTTCTTCTTTGTCGAAACTCGGGGCTTTGTTATCTTCGTTTGCTGAATCGATGACGGAATTATATCCTTTCGAAAGATCGTCAACCGATTCAGCTGCGTCATTTAAAGCATCGTCGTTTCTGACAATCAACCCGGGATCTTCCTCCTGGTTCGACGGTATTTCATTCAAAACACAGATCTCTTTATTGCGGGCGATGTTCGGCAACTCCACTACGTCGTTCCGTTGCAATTCATCAGCAGCGCCAGTCTCACCAGGATCAACGTCATCAGTCGACGCAATTACGTCATCCCGTTTCAATTCATCGGCAGCGTCAGTTTTACCAGGATCAACGTTATCTGTTAATGCCACGACGTCATCCCGTTTTAATTCATCACTGGCAGCAATCTCACTAGGATAAACGTCATCAGTCGATGTGACTACGTCATCCTGTTTCAGTTCATCTACAGCGTTAGTGTCACCAGGATGAACGTTATCAGTTGATGCAACAACGTCATCCTGTTTTAATTCATCACCAGCAACAATCTCACCAGGATGAACGTCATCAGTTGATGCGACGACGTCATGGGTCGCTTTTTGGTTGCTGACAGCATCGACGTCTTTTTTAGTGTGACAAGGATTGGATTCAAAAACTTTCTCATTGTCAGAAGCGGATGATTTCGAAAGTTTCTGTGAGAAATAATAGAAGGTTGAAGTGACGCTGAACAACCAGTAAAATACAAGTATCTTACCGGACGTCGAGGTGGTCGGGAAGGAATGACATCATCAGAGAAGTCAAAATCTGATTAAAATAGTCAATGAAAACACAAAAAGAGCATTTGCAATGCGTTTAACAGTGTAAATCGTTTAAAATACTGCGGTTCAAATGATGTGAGTTAAGTTTGACGTTACTATCTGATTTAAGCAGCGAGCGTTTTGTTAAACAAAAAATAGCTTTATGTGAAATCATTCCGAAATCTGCAAAGTAATTTCTCGCTCTAGTTTTCATAACAATTTTTCATTTGCTACGAAACTATTTAAGTCATAAAAGTAAAACCATCTCGGATGATCTTTGTAGGTTCTGAGAAATTAAATCACAAAAGGCGGCTGATGCCTTATAAAAAATATAACGTTAAAACATAAATTAGCGTATAACTTGCAAATAATATCGTGAAACTCCGTTTATTGTTAAGAAGTAGAGACAAACCTTTTTTAAAATCCTCCTCAGCTGCTTGTTCTTTAGTCGATTCGCCAGATAGCTTAAAAAATATAATGAATAGGACGTTACGAAAATATCTATGGCACAAATAACAAGGAAAGCTCACCATCAACACCTCTACCGGTGTTTCCTGTTGCTTCTCAGCCGCAGCGGAACATCGGTTTTGTGTGGGAGGAGGAGGAGCTGCGCGTCTCTTTGACGATTCTGTGGATGCAAATCCGATTGAAGATGGGTTTTTGTTATTTTTCAACTGATTGATATGTAACTGATGCAAATTGAATCTTTAGTTTTTGGGAAAGCACATATTTTATTTTTAGTTTTTTGAAAATGACACGAGTTTAATTAAATGCAGCAGACCTGAAGTTGCAGATTATCATCATAAATTACCCTAAAGAAAAATTCCTAATCTACAGAAAGCTTACGTTGATAGTATAAACTTTTTTTTTATCTTTCTCATAACTACTGAAAACTACGACGCCACAAACTCCAAACCATTACTTCTTGAAACTATAAACCAGTAAATGGGAGTATCAAGTAACTGCAGTTTAAAATCTAATCTTGATGCTTTTTTTAACTTACACTGGCTGTATAGTGTAGATGTATTTACGATTATAAGCACAAAAAAGTTATTTCAACCCTAATTGAACTAGGAATTAAATTTTGTGTAATCCTACCAAGATATTTTAATAATTTTGGATTTAAGTGAAACACGGGAACGATTGTTCAGTTAATTGGCACTCCAATGCATTGTTTTGCGAGGTCTAAATTAACAAGACTTCACTTGTGATACAACAGGAAGAATCGAATAAAAACGATTGGTTGCAAATTAAAAAGCAATGTAATAATTGATGAAATAAACACCAAATTAATGAAGCCAAGCAATAAAAATATCTGTCAACTATCTATTTGATATGATGATGACGATGTTGAATCGTAGTTAAAACTAACTAAAATTCATAGTAGAAAGAACGAGCTTTATTTTACAAAGTCACAATATTTTAAGTGTTGAAACAAAAATTTTGGAGCAAAATAACGATAGAATTTTTAAACAGTTGATATGTAGATATTTTTTAAAAATATGAACATACAAAAGCGTCATTCATATAGCACCACTGCTTCACTTCCTTCAACAAAGTGACGTTAATTGTAACACTTACTTCGTGATTCAAATCATTCAGAACATTGACTAAATTTTTACAGAAAAATTGAGATAAAAAACAGATTAAAATGAGCTTTTTCACTTCAAAATAAATAAAAACAGGCTGACAATATAAAACTTTATAAGCTAGGACCAATAAACAACAAAAAAGGATGTATCAAAGAAAATGCCAAGTAACTTTCCAGAAAATTTGACTTGCTTAACAGTGTTTTGAATTAAGAAAACAAGATGAAAAAGCATTTGAAAAGATTTTCAGTGCAGTAGAAATCGTCCATCTAAGATTTTTATTTGTTAATTCCGACAAAATTATTATCTTTTGCGAACCCTCGAATTCGCTCACTTACGTCAGCTTTAGCTAAATGGTCAGTTTGCCTAAATCGATGCTCTTTTTCATTACCCGAAGTATTTTGTTCGTTTATACTTGACAGTTCTACTTCTCTTTACTCAGGACGCAGTTCTATTTACGATTTTATATACAGAACAATATAAGAGTCTTTGTAGCAGAGAAACAAATTTTCCAGAAAAAGAAGGCATTTACAGTTGAAACAACAAAACTAGCGCGCGTTGTACGATGATTTATCATGAAAAAATTTGAAACTAGTTTTTACATTGAATCGCAATGTAAAACTGGACGTTGTCGCCAGTATAAGCTAGTTGTATAATGCAACAAAAAAATGTCAAGCTGTCAAACAAAAAACTCTTTATTATGAAAAAAATATCAACATTGCTTATTGAGCTTTTAATAGACCCTTACATTAATCTAAATTCAAAAATTAACCCATTAACGTCCATGATCCCCATTTGGGGATCAGGCGCATGTTACCCCATATTCCCCTAACTGCAAAAGTAGAAAGGTCTGTATATGCAACAGCTATGTGTACTATGTTAGTGCTTTTTTATTTACACCAGCAAAAAGAAAATTACCGAATGATGGGAGCTTTTACAAGAAAAAGTCTGGTAAAAGTAGAAAGTAAAAGAAAAAGAAAAAAAAATTTGGGCTTTAATGGGTTAAAAACAAATTGTATTGAATCGTTAATATCGACACTTTTGTGTACGCCTTTGAGTAGTCGATACAGGCGAATTCTACTGTATACGTAAGGGTGCTAAGTGGTACAAGGCCAAATCCTGTTTAGTTTATGTAAGCTTTGACACGTCCAATTAATCTTTATTAGCATAAAGTGTGCCTAATTTGAAACTAATTGAAACTTTCTTCTTAAAAAGTTTAATAAAAAAAGTAATTTTGCTTTCAGTTTTTTATATATACAGAACTTATTCAAGTTTAGCAGTTTCTTTCCGGTTTAGTGAAATATAGGGTTATTAACATCAAGTCCACGTCACGAAATTTTAAAAATCTGGCTATCATCAAGTTCAACGTTTCTGCTTCATAAACAAGGATTATTGTGAAGAACACTCAAAAGTCAAAAAATAAAAGAAACATGTTCGCTTTCGAAAAAATGCATTTACCAGAGAAAAATTTTAAGAATGTTTCCAACTACTACCAAAAGCCACATTGAATGGGCGTGTTCAGCGTAATGCAATTTGAATTGAAAATAACTTCACCTTCATTAATCGCATTAAACGAATCACAAGTTCATTTTTAGAAATGCAAACCGCAGTTATTTGCAGAGAGAAAACGCAAGAAGTCCGGCGGCAATGAAAAGGCACCAAATGCATTGCAAAACACATTTTCGATGCAAAATCTATACATAAGACTAAGTCGCATTAGGCAGCGTATTAATATTTCCGAATTATTGCCAAAGACTTGTTTCAAAGGATGCAATCAAAACGAAAGATTACGTCATTGTATGATAACTTGAAGCAGTAGTGAACCGAAAGTTTGCGTTGTTTTATCACATACTATCATAAACACCAATGAATTTTGTCTGTTTTTCTGTAGTTGAAAGTTGGGTAAATATTTAATGGACGCGACAATGATAAATAATTGGCGAAAAATTAAAAAAACTAGTCTCCAACTTGCTAAAAAATTCAATTCTCAAAATAAGTCACAATTTTAAAGCCGAAATTGGCAGTTAAAAAAGATTTTCCTGCGACACGATAATACACACGTCTAAAATGAACTTACTTGATTTCTGTTTCATGCAATCAGTTTGTCGGGAGTCGATTAGAGGGCGTGAAACAGATGAAGGTGGGAGAGGAGCTTTTCGTTTAGACCGCGTTGGAGGCGGGGGTGGGACTTTTGGTTGAGCCAGTGGGCAATTTTTATCTGAAGTAATACTATATTTTGCTATCGGTATAAACATATAACAATAAAAATCTTATCTAGTAAAAGAAAATCGCAGTTACACTTGTTTATAATGATAAACAAACCAATACGAAATCACTTGCCTGGCTTTTCAACAAGAGCGATTTCCCTCAAATTATATTGATTCAGACTGTGTTCAAGGTTTAGTATGATATCACGTTGAATCGGATGCCGAAACTCGTATTTGTTTTGAGCATTTTGGCCCAACTGCAATTTTTCGCAAGCCAAATCAAACACGCTTGATAATGGACTGTCAGGATGAACCCTCAATATGCTTTGATGCAAACGACCGAGGCGCACGATCAATCGAACGGTTGCCTGGCAACACGTATCGCGATTACGTTGAGTTTAAAACCAATTACATTTTTTGAAAGCTAACTTACAATATAATGTAAGTTTGTTAGTTTTACTTTAATCGACAGCATTTACCATCTTTACTAAAATAAAAATTTCTCAAGTTAGTCTTACAACGCTTATTGATTCCAACCAAAAAAGTCATTAAAAACATAAATAGCGACAGAAACAAAAAACAAGATAGAAAAATATACTGATTACTTGTAAATAAAGAGATTAATGGCTTTAGTAAAAAGCAAACTTAAATAAAAACCAGTCGACGTTTTTGGAGTTGAATTTTCCTAAAGGTCACGCTTTCCCTCCGGCAAAAAATTTGATCGAAACGACATAATTAAGTAAATGAAAGTGATCTGGTTAACAAACCGATTAATAACTTGCATTATTTTTGAAATTCCAAAGCACCTTATAAAAAAGAATAAAAATTGTGATTAAGTATTATAGTTTATCACAGCGACTTTGTAACATGCCAGTCATAATAAATTTTCAAACGTTTACTAAAATATTAGATTTTTAAGATTAGATATATTGAATCATTGTATTCGAGGTATGTCAATGTAATTAACAATAAATTATTTTTTTTATAATAACAAGTACAAGGTCTCTGACTGTACTGGTAGTAATACAGTTGTTAATGAAAAAAGTACTTTTTCTAAACAAAAATTGTAAAAACATGAGTATACTTTAATGTTTTAAATGGGATAAAAATGAAACATATTTTATTATTATTATTATCATTAAAAACTTCAGGATGGTGTTGTGCTGATTTTCTACACTAGAATTTCCCTACTTCAGACCACAAAATTTAGACAAAAATTCTCCAAAGTCAAACATGCATAACGTAATTTTTTCTTTATATACAATAAAATAGGTGAAGCAGTAATTTTTTTTTAACTTTTAAAAGCATAATGAAACCAAAATTAATTTCCTAAATCAAAAAAGCTGTTTGGAATGATTCTCACATTTAAAATCACCATGTTTCACACAAAAACTATAAGGCGCAGCAAATCATTTAAACATATCTTCACAAGGTGTATCCATTAACATTCTTTACAAAAATGCAACAAAACTACAACTATACTTTTTACACCATAACAGATAGGCATGACTTTGTCACTTAATTGAAATATCCAAAAACTACCCAAGACAAACACTCAAAAATTCTTGGAATCACTCTAGATCCAAACCTAACATTTTCACAACACATAAACCTCACATATGACAAAGCAACATAAACTCTGAACATTCTAAGATTATTAATTTTTACTAAATGAGGTAAACAAAAAGAATAAATACTCTTGACAATGACAGCTATTACATGGCTTACTTGAGAATATGCAAATACCATATGGAGCCAATAACTTTAAACACCAAGATCAACAATCTGCAAACCATTGAAAACACACTTTTGCATATTGCCATTAGTCGCATACAAGACACAAACATTCAACACTTAATGACAAAACTAGTGTCCTTTTGATGGGGAGCCAACGAAAATTTTATGCTACGTAACTCAAACAACTGACACCCTCTATATCAGGCATGTCAAACTTGTGGCCTGCAGGCGGCTCTCAATGATTATTGTTGCAGCCCGCACAACTGTCCTTTTTTTTTTAACGAGTTTATTCACCTCACAAAACTTGCAAGACAATAATAACAAGGTGTTGAGGTTTCGATGGAGTTATGCAGTTTTGGCATATTTTTTCCAATTCAAACAACTTGAGAACAGTAGATTCATAATCTTCAGAAGATATTACAAAGTATACCCATCTTATTTAAATTCTTTGGAAGAATTTAAGATTTTTTCATTTTTATTGATTAAACACCAATTTGTGTTATTTTCAATTCCATTTGCTTATCACCCCTGCTTTGCTTATGCTGCTCCCGAATCTAATGAATACAATCAAATGGAACTGCTAAAAATTTAGTTGAGTTTCATGCTAAAAGTAAAATAAGGTTGAAATACCCATGCTTTATTTTTAATTGCAAACAATTGAGATTGCAATAACATTTGCAAATTACCATTGAAAACCTAATCAGCAAAAAAACAATAGCAAGCATGGTGACAGATCAATTATACATAATCAAGTTTTATATACTAAACCAACAATACTTTATGGCTATTTGTAACCAATAGGATTTTGATTTGTAAAGATTTTAATTAAAAATTATTTTTAATGGTTAATTTTAATGCAAAGGAACATAACTTCTCAGTAATCTACTTTAGACACCAAAGTAAAGATTAGACACCTTATTACACCAAGGTTTTAAAAAATGATTCAGCATATCTTGATTTGCAGCCTTCAATCTTATTCATGAATGCCATAAATGTGGCCTGTGTAAGCTCACAGGTTTGATCTGCCTGCTCTATATTAGCTTAATGCATATTCAAGTTTACCCGAAGGCCACAATCTTTTACAACAATTACACTAACATTATCATCTTGGATCCTGACATCAGATACAAAGAATGTAAAGAAAACCAAACAGATTCACACACCAATATCTTGCAATATCTCAGCTCCAAAAAACAACAAAATATAAAAATAAACCATAAACAAAAAAGAAATATCCTAGTTATAGCACCATGTCATACATCAATAGGAAAAAGCATTACTACATCACATGCAAACAAAACTTGTACAACTCATAGCCAGCACATCACCACTTTTGTAAAATTACTTACACAAAATTAAACCTTGACATTTACATGCCACAATACTTACTGAGCTTCACACAGATACATGAAACCTTTTGAAGTGCAACAACTATCAACACAACACTACTAATCTGTAGAAAAACCCCTTGCAAGCAATAGTAGTAATCTAAAAGTGAAAACCCTTATAATAAGTTGAATAAGAGTTACCGTTAGAGAGCAATAAAAGGCAAAACAGGCTATAATGTTTTTTGTAATAAAAAACTGCATGGCTTAATTATTAATTTATTTATTATTATATATAATAATAGAAGGCAACAAGACTAACCAAAAAAATGATTGATGAAAAAATTCGGCACAAAAAAAATCATGCAAAAATTTAATAAAAAATCTTCAATGGTCTATTTTGCCTTTTATGGTTCTTCCGGAAGTAAATCTCATTTAAATAGAATTTTATTTAAATAAGAGTTACCTCTTGACAAATTGTAAAAGGTAAAACAGGCTGTTAAGGGGTTATATTGTTATTATATATATATAATGTGTGATTGTCAATAATTAAAATCTCTTAATAAAACCAAAAGTTTTATTAGATCTGACAGGCTGTTCCACCCACAAAAAAATCATCAGGATATCTTATTCAAAAAGAATAGTGAGTCATCAGATGGTTTAATTTCCAGGACAATCAAACTTGACAATGACATATAACCATTACAGAAGTTTTATATATTTAGCTATGTCAGCCAAGTGCAACACTATATAGATGAGCACTACAAACTTGTAACAAGGCAAATATTGTACAATAAAAGGTTTCAGAAGTAGAGGTTAACTTAAGAAATCCTACCTCTGTAGTTGAGGTTGTTGAGCTAGGATGATCAAGTTTTATGCTTTTGTCATAAATAGTTACTAAGTTTATTGCCATTTTTCCAACAGGACATGAAGCTTTGCGCTTTATGCTAAATGATGATGCAGATGTAAAATCTATCTGGTGAGAGCTTGGAGAAAGCTTGAATTGGGAAAGCATTTTGGTGCAAAAATCACTCCATGGTGTGCTGCAAACAAAAAACTCAGTAACAAAGATTACATCAAAAAAGACATATCCATCAATACAAAAACCTAATTTTATTTATTTTATCTCTATATTTATCCTGACTTGCAGGAAAGCAACTGAGGCACTAATACATAGAGCAAGCAATTACCCCAACCTGCTTTTAAAGATGCCAAGATAATACTGTCTGCTTGAAAGTTTTTATTTTGTTTTTTTATTTTTATAGAGATATGATTGGAATTTAGAACTGCTTGCCAAGACTGCCAAGCAGGGGAAAGTGGTGTAAAGTGTCTTTTCCAAGAACACAACAGAATGGCACAAGTGGGTTTTGAACCTTTAACATGGTGATTACCAGCACAGCCCTTTAACTATTTGACCCCGCTGCCAACAACTGCCTAATACAGCAAATTTTGTTTAAACTGTAGTATAATTTATATAAGCACAATACAGTCAGTACAGAAGATAAACACAGAAGACTTAGACACTAAAAGATATATTTCAAGGAGTAATTTTTTTTTAATGTTTGCTTCAATTTCTTAAGGAAGTTTTAGTTTTGGATTTAGGGTTTATTCAGCTTGCCTTTTGAAGTTAGTTAGTAGAAAAATATTTTTATTTGCCTTTAATGTAAACAAATACAAGGTATACATTATCCAGCCAAAAATTGTGAATGATGTCTGGTCACCTTTTTTGGTAATAAGTTGTACATAAAGTAATACCATTTTCAATAGTATCAATGTCAATGTCAAGTCAATAATGACACTAACATTTTAGGCATTGATCTAATCATGATTTTTAGCAATATTTTAAAATTACTAAAAAAGAATAAAACTTTAGTGATTTATTGCATCACTTTGATTTAGATTTATAAAAAAAAAAAAAGCTGACCACTCCAAGCAACCAAAGCTGAAAATTTTTATAAAAGCCTAAAATTACCTTGCAAGTATGGAGAACTTGTGCAATTTTCCATCAGGAAGAAGAACATCAATTGTTATATCACAATCAAGATCACCGGGTGTTGATTCTGTATCTTCAGACAAACACTTATCATCTTTTGCAGATACAATGTTCCTGAACATTTAGCAATGATTAATTGGTAAGATTACAGCTTAAAACAATTCAACAAATTTTATTAATCATAAAAATCTAAAAGTTATAACATTATACTGTAAAACCCAAAAAATTTATTTTGAAAATTAGAACAAAAATTATCTTTTTTTAATAAAAACAATGCATTAACCAATAACTGAAACAATAAATACTGATGCTTAATAATTACAGATACTTGCAAACTTTTCCCAATACAGTTGAAAATAATATTTTATGAAAAAATTTATAATTATATAATATAAATTTTTTCATAAAATATTATTTTCAACTGTATTGGGAAAAATTATAGAATATAACTTACTTAACAATAGTTGTTGCCATTAGCATTAGAAAAATCTCAAATATTCAACTATATAACAGTAATTGTATACCAGTCTGAAGTCAAAGTTGGCTGTACTACAAGTAAATTATTAAAAAAACTATCTATAAAAATAACTTTTTAATATATGGAATGTCACAAAATTAGTGCATGATTGCATAAGAAATATCAAATTTATTACTTTTTTAAAAGAAACAAAAAAAATTCATACAAAATGTTATTTACTAGGTGCTAAGGCTAGACCAGTGGTTCTTGACTGGGGGGAATACATAAATTTTCAAGGAGGCACAAACCATAACATGTTTTACAACGCATTCCTCATTAATTTTGAGATCAATGTTTTTTTGCCCACTGTATGGTTGTCCTTAGTGCTTACATGCTTTCTGGATATTATTGTAAGTATGTGTTGAACCATTATATGGTAATCCTGTTTTGTAAAGCGAATAATGTATGATGTCATATAACAACTAAAGTATCAATTGTGTTTACTTCATTGTGATAATTTAACAGTAACAACTCAATAAATGTGTAGCCTACCATAGGCTGCAAAATACAGTCAGTGAAAAATTACAATTGATTAAAGCAGCTATCAGTCCGTTTGTTAAAGTGGCAGTACCATATAACTAAACTTCATACAACAATCTAGAATAGACCTAATCTTGAGAATTAATTAAGTTTATATTTTTTTCATGTTGCAGTGCCTATGTAGCTAACTAATAAATTTAGATAATCAAAATGACAGGAAAAAACGAAAGAAGCTTGATGACTACATTAAATTTGGCTTTGTATTGCAGCTAAGAAGTTACACAGAAGCCCTGCAGTATGTGATATGTTACAAGACTCTTACTAATGATGCAATGCATCTCACGTTTGAAACAGCACATGACCACAGCCCATTCTGCTTTAGCTGACAAAGCAGCCAAAGCATTTTTTGTAATGAAAAAAGGTAAGTTAAACATGAGTGGGATGTTTCAGCAAAGATCTTCAAATGTTGTTGAAGCTTCTTTATGAGATTTCCATTTTAATTGCAAAGAATAAGAAGGCCATAGCATCGAAGAGTCTCTTGTGAAACCTAGCATGCTTGTAGCAACAGTACTGGGCAAGGATAAAGCAAATTTCAAATTTTACTAGCCAATGATACAGCCAAAGAGAGAATTGATGAACTGTCCCAGGATCTCAAAGATAACCAAATAAAACAGTCTCCACTCTTTGCTATACAGTGCAAAGATATGATGGATATTGGAAATTGTTCTCAGCTTCTCTTTTATCCTTGTTTCTTATAAATTAACATGGTAAAAGAAGAAATGCTATTCTGCCACCCAATAAAAAGTCATGCAACATTAGGTGATATTTTTAATGTTGTGTCAAACTTTTTTCAGGAAAACTGACTATTGTGAAAGTTATTAGCAAGAGCGTGCATGGATGGAGCTCCAGTATGGCTTCATTCATAGCATAAAAGAAAAAAATCCTTCTGTAATAGGTATGCATTGCATACTTCATGAGGAAGCTTTAGCATCCACAACTTTGACACCTGAAATGAAAGAGAATTGGATGTCCATTGACATTGTTAACTGTGTAAAGGCAGGAACCCTTAACAGTTGTCTATTCAAGCTCCTGTGTCAAGATATGCAATCTGCACATATTGGCCTGTTGCTTCACACAAATTTTCAATGGTTGTCTAAGGGAATATGCTAAAGCAGCTTTATAAAATAAAAGAAAAAATTGCAATATTTCTCTATTTCAGGAAGAAAAATTTATTGGAAAAGTTTTGATCCCAAGGCTTTCAACAATCACTGGCTTATCTTGTGAACCTATTTCAGGCATTGAATGCCTCAACCTTCAACTTCAAGGGAAAAATATCAATATCAATATACATCATGACATTATGCAGTCTTTCATGTCAAAACTTGATCTCTAATAGAATCAAATTGAATAAAAGAATCCAGCAAGGTTTTTTAAGCTGGATTCTGCTCTCAGACATGGCAACCTTGAGTCTGAATTAAGGAAACAAATAAAAACCCACCTATTTACTTCAAAAGAAGAATTTATCAAATATGTTCCTGATATAGAAGCGAAGTGAGAAACCTGGAAATTTATCAGAAACCCATTTCAGTGTGAAGTGGGTGACATTTTTGCTGAAGCACAAAATGAGTTTCTTGAGTTAAAATTTAATTTTACGGCCAAGGACAACTTCAAAGAACTGGATCTTGAAGCACTTTTGGCCCAGTACCTTCATGTTTACCCTCTTACTTCAACCCAGGACCTTCATGCTCTAGTTATGTTTGATTTAACTTATCTTTGTGAAGCTGCATTTTCTACACTAGTTGTCCAGAAACAAGGTGGAAGTTGAAGGAGACTTACAATGTGTGGTGTATGGGATTAAAACACGCATTAAAGAGCTAGTTGCTAAGAAACAATGTCAAGGGTCTCACTGATTTGTAATTAATAAGTAAAATGCAATTTCAACACTTCTTTTGTATTTATTTATAAGTGTAGGGGGTGTGAAACAAGGAACCATTGCTCAAAGGAGGCACAATACCAAAAAGGTTAAAAACTGCTGGGCTAAACTGACTTAACCCTGTAATAGCTGCCATGAATATTACAGGTACAGGCAATTGCAGAAAAACTCTTTACAGGGTGGGGACTTCAAATTGTCGTCCTCATATATTCATGATATATTCTATTTTACTTTTCAGATTACATAAGTGTAATATATCGATGGATAGCTATAAAAATAAGATAATCACCAGTGTTGAGTTTGACACTATGAAAAGAACATACGTGGAGTTATCAGAAATATCGTTCACTGAAGCAGAAGTGAGATGTGGTGTGGTCATGGCTCTGGTTCACAAAAAAACAATGGTGAGGTGGACAACAGAACCATTGCCAACATTCTTGGGGTTGACATGAGAACCATCCAACATACTCATAAAAAGTTGGAGGAGAGTAAGGATCCAGTTATCACAAGAGCTCCAAAGTCTCTGGACGACCGCCAGAAGTCGAGAGATGCAGATTTTGTCAAAAGGGTTGAGGCCATGATCGACATTAACCGCTCCAAGTCCATGAGATCCATGGCTGCTGAACTGGGGGTTGATAAAAAAAACAATTTAACAATGTGTAGACACGAATTTGCACTGCAAAAGCTACAGAATGCAAACTGGCCAGCTTTTGACCCAGGGGACAGAAGACTGCTTAACTCCACCAAACTCCTCAACAAGCTGAAGCACCCAAAGGAGTCCAACATGCTGTGGTTCTTCTCTGATGAGAAGAATTTCTGCCAGAACCAGGCCCACAACAGGCAGAACCATCGATGGATTGCTATGTGCCCCAATGATGTGCCCAGAGTAATGAAGACCAAGTTGAATTTGTAAAATAGTAATCAAGTAGAATTTGTAAAATTCAATCAAGTAGAATTTGTAAAATTCCATGCTGCTGACTTCTGTCAATACAGTACACTATCGACATTGGTAGTAATTTGATACATGGCACAGTGCTACAACCATCAAGCTATAGCATATGTTGCCCCTTCTCTGGTTCCACTCCAATGATTTCCATTCATGCATGAATAACAATTTTTCAAATGTAAGTCTGGTAAGCCTATGACGTGACTAATCATTTTTAAATTTGAAATGTTTAAATAAAAAAGAAGTTTTTGAAGTGTAGTAATTTATTAATGTTTAAGTTTGTTTTAGTTCTTTTAGAGTAGAAAGGAAGTGCTTGTCTGAGAAAACTTGCTTTAAAGAGAAGTCATGATTGCTTAAATGGTTTTATGTTTTAAGTTATCCATTTTAATGGATAAATTTATCAAGAGGAAACATAGCAGTGATGATAATGAATCAAAAAGTAAACATTTACCAAAAGCAGCAAAGACCTGTGATAAAACACCAAAAGCTTGATCAAAACATCAATGTTATGAAGGTTATTTGAAATATGGATTTCATTGGACTGGTAATGAGGATCAACCTTTTCCATTGTGTGTCATTTGCGGCAAAAAAATGTCAAATAAAGGTATGGCGCCTAGCAAGTTAGAGACGTTTTACAACCAAACACTCACAGCTTTAAAATAAAAATCTGAACTGTTTTCAGAGACTAATGCAGCGCAAAAGCAACAACAATAAAGCAACAATCCAAACAAAAAACCTTTTTTCAAAAAAAAGTTAAACTGTTTCTGAAAAGGCACAAGTTGCTTCCATTGAGATGGCCGAAATGATTGCACTGCAAACAAAATCACATACTTCAGCTGAGTCGATAATCTTGCCTGCTTGCAGAAAGATAGTTAAAACAATTCTGGGTGACAAAGCTGAACAAGAAAAAAGCAAGATTTCCTTGTCAAACAATAAAATCCAAAGGCGTATTGTGGATTTTTTTGTTAATATCAAGGAAAGTGTACAGACTAAACTTCAGAGCACCCTTGAATTTGCTTTACAAGTTGATAAATCAACTGACATAAGCAGCAAACCACAGTTACTTGCGTTTATTCGTTTCATTGATGGAAATGAAATAATAAATCAATTTTTGTGCGACAAGGACATGTCACTCACTGTAAGAGGCCAAGATATTATTGATATATTATCTGCTTAACTTGAAAAATGAAATGTATCATGGAACTCGTGTGTTGGAATATGTACTGATGGGGCACCATGTATGATCGGCAATATAAAAGGTTTTGTATCACTCATACAAAAAGAAAATCCTAATGTTGTACAAACTCACTGCTTCCTTCATAGGGAAGTACTTGTTTTAAAAACAATACCAGATAAATTAAATCAAGTTTTAAAACAAGTTGTTGAAATAGTTAATTTTATCAAAACAAGACCATTGAAGTTTCGTTTATTTAAGAAAATTTGTGTTGATATAGACTCTCAGCACAAACGTTTGATTCTGCACACTGAAGCAAGGTAGCTCTCAAAAGGAAAGGTGCTGTGTCGTGTACACAAACTACACAAGGAACTACATCTATTTTTCAAAGCAGAAAAACATGAATGCTTCTGTGAACATCTTCAATGTGAATTTTGGCTTTCAAGGCTGGAATATTTGGCAGAAATATTTGCACATCTTACTAGCCTCAACACAAGCATGCAAGGTAGAAAAGAAAAGTGTGTTCAACAGTGTAGTTGAGTGGTTAAAGCGCCAAGCTTATGATCAACATGGTCTCGGTTCAAAACCCATTTGTGTCATTCTGTTGTGTCCTTGGGAAAGACACTTTGTCACTTTCCCCTGCTTGGTGGTCTTGACAAGCAGTTCTATATTAAAGTCATATCTCTATTAAATTACAAGCGGACAGCAATATCTTGGCATCTCCAGAAGCAGGTCAGGGTAATTGCCTAACCTATGTATTAGCACCTCCATTGCTTCCTGCAAGTCAGGAGAATAAATATGGAGATACAATAAAAAATAAAATAAAAATAAAACATTCTTACTTCATCAGATAAGCTGCTTGCATTTAAAAAAAATTGCAATTTGGAGAAACAGAGCTAAAGATGGTAAGTTTGAAATGTTCCACTTAGTACAAGAAAGCTGCATAAAGAAAATGAGCCCCATTGTATTTCAACACTTGATAACTTTGAAAAAAAATTAAACTTTTATTTCCCATCACTGAAGATTGATAAGTATGACTGGGTTCGAAATCCTTTCATACAGAGTTCATCTAACACTGGTCTTCTATTGTGTGAAGAAGAGGAGTTGGCATGTATTTTCAGTGACCGTGGGCTTAAAATCAAACATGTTGAGATACCTATAGATACATTTTGGATTGCTGTTAAAGAAGAATACCCTTAATTAGCTAAAAAGGCTTTGATCATTATGATGCAGTTTTCAACATCATAAATTGTATTTTGTAAACTTGCATTTTCAACACTCCAAATAAAGTCCAAAAAACGAGGGTGGCTTTGTTATATTGAAAAAGAAATAAGAGTCTGTGTCTCTGAAATACGTCCTAACAGTGAAACCGTTGCCAAAAAACATCAAGCAGATGTTTTTCAATGACAGACTCCTGTCATAAAGACACAAACACGTTAAACTTCCTAAGAACTTAAGCAATATTACCTAAATTTTAGGTTATAATATGTAAAAATGATTTATTTTAATAAATTTTGTATTCAAATGATTTAAGTGTGCCAAATAATTTTTGTTTCTTCTAAAATGCGCCTTAAGAAAAAAAAGTTTGGGAACCACTGACCTATGGTCTCTAGCTGGCAAATACTGATTACTGATTAATTTGTGCAACACTAAAAATCAAGCTACATGGTATAGTGTAACACAAAATTTGGATGTTATAAATGAAAGTGTTTATTTACTTTAGAATGGTATTGAACTTGTTATTTTATCAAATTTAATGTGACATTCAACATTGTTTTCAAGTAGCTTGTCTATATTTGGAAAAATTTTTGACAGAGCACATCTTATATCATCCTTTAATTAAAGACAGTTTTTTTGTATAATTTTTTAAATATATTTAAACAAAAAACAAAAGTGAGCAGAGTACAGCTTAGCAACTATGTTAATTGCCATCAAAAATGCTTTCGGCTGAGGAATCATTTTGCACATCAATTAACCTATTCTGGTGTATGTTAGATATGTCAACAAAACTGCTTAACAAATTTCATACTAAATTCAGGTTTTTGTCTCTCACTTTTAGAAAATAATGCTTGAATTCTTCTTGCTGTCAGATGTGAAATGATGTTTTCTACAAGTAAAACTGGCATCTGTTGATGTCTGTGTTACTTATAGCCATCTTTAGCATCATTCCATTATAAAGTTATTTCTATTAAATACTTTTTACTTCATAACCATAGCTGGCAAAAAATAAACTTCAAAGCATTTATAAATTTGATAATGTTAATTTGTCTACTTTATGTAAATTTTGTTTTATTCCCAAAAATTTTAACCGAATACTCCAGACTCAATACCTATTTATCACAATTGAGAAAACCCATGAGTATTTCCATGCTTTTAGCAAAATTTTCAATCTCTTTTGAAAGATTAAAGACTTTTTTGTCCATTTATTTTTTTAAAGCCAGTCTACTTTTGTGTAAAAAAGAATAACATTATATTCAACATAGGTATGTTTCTTCAAACAGTTCTTTGAAAAGTCCAAGTTTAGCATTACCTTTACTCTAATTGACTAAGCTGATGAATATTTGAAGATGTTTTTAATTAACTTTTTGATGCTAAAACCTGCAATGCATCATACATGATGTTTGACAAGTGCTTGACCTGAATATTATGGGTGCAACATATGTACAAAACCACAACAATCGATCCATGAAAGATTATTACATTATTTTCAAAAAATTAGACACAACAATAAGGATATCCAAGGGCTTAGTTGTATCCTTTAGAGCTACACAAAACAAAGTTCTTTATTTTTCTAAAATGGACATATCTGATAAAAACAATAAGATGAAAGCAAGATTCAACATCCATTGTTTCATCCAATTGAACTGAGAACAGACCAAATGATGCTGAATAAATCTCTACCACAACTTTTTTCTGAATATCTTTGCTTATATCTGCTAGATTCTTATCTAAAATGTATTCTTCAACAGTGATTAAGTATTCATTTTCTTGGCAGCTTCCTTTCCAATCACAATTTCGGCCATTTTTTCACACATTGCTTTATCAGCTTTTTTTTTTAACAATATGAGGTTTCTTTTCTTTTGCAATAGCAAGAGATAGTATACTAAAACCCTCAAAAATTTTAACATTGATTTCATGTAAACTTACATCAGAATCAAGTTTTGTACCTTTGAGAAAACTTTTGTGTCTTCCAAAAAAAGGCAGTTTTTTTGCAAGTACAAGGAGTGATAAATTTGCAAATATAATTATAAATTTGAACGCTTTATAAAGCAATTAAAGACAACTTTAAAACAAATCAGACATTGAGGCTTTTCTTCTCTATCATTACTTATGGATGTAAACCCAACATATGAGTCATTGTGCTTTTGCTTCTTCTTGCAGCTTATTCTAAAACAAAATAAAGGTTTACTGCAGATACAAAATTCAATCTGTCATAACTTAATCAACATAGCAAATAAACAGATGTCAGCCTAATTTACTCCAGTTTATTTGAACTATTGCAATAAGAGCAATAGTTCAAATTGCTGTCCAATTAAAATTTTTGGCAATTTTTTATTTTATCTTCATAAATTTGGAGATTTGGAGATTACCACAATATTTGTAAAACTAACCTGGAATCCCCCTACAGCACCAGGAGAGAATTTTAAAAAAATCAAGAAGAATCTTTTTAAGAAGTAATAGCAATCACAGGGGAATTCCAGGTTAGTTTGCAAACAAAGAACAGTTATAGTGACTTCTTAAAGACCCTTGAGTCTTTGGAAGAGGGAAGGATGTATTTGCGGCATTCTTCTCTGGTTGGTAGTCATTTTAGTAAGCAGTTCTAAATTTAAAGTCATATTACTAAAAAGTAAAAAATAAGAACTGTTTGCCAAGATTGCCAAAGCAGGAAAAAGTGCCCTATACTGTCCTTCTAAAGAACCCAACAGAATGGCGCTGGAAGATTTTGAACCATGATGTGCCGATTACAATCACGGCGCTTTTAAAACACTTGACCATGCTGCCTGCTTTACTTCCACAAAACAAAAATTGACACACCAACCCTACAGTTTGTCCGGCATTTTTCGTTTTTCTTAATTTTACCCATCAGTTTATACGGCATATAAAGCAACTCCTGTTAATTTTCGCTCCCTCAATTTACAAATTCAGCACACTGACTGTCACCGAGCACACAAGCAGAAAGCTGCAACATCTTATTTTGAGACTAAAATAATCTACGAATGCTGTTTTTGCAAACTTTCTCCAGTATTATTCATTGTATGATATACTCTGCTCAAACTGTTACTGATATTATTTTTATTGCAAGCGTAAACTACTAAATTTTTGCTTCATCAAACAATTTATTATTCTCCCTTCCGTAACATTCAAAATTATGTTTTAATCATGTCGGCAGCGTGGTCGAGTGGTTAAAGCACAGGAATGATGATCAGCATGGTCTCGGTTCAAAACCCACTTGCGCCATTCTGTTGTGTCCTTGAAAAAGACACTTTACGGCACTTTCCCCTGCTTGGTGGTCTTTGACAAACAGTTCTAAATTTGTTGTGATATTGTGCAATAGATGACGTAGTGTTTTCTTAAACGCTTCTAATCCTAATCAGCGCCTTCTGCTCGAACAATTATTGGACACGCGCATCTCCAAGCATAATTGTTACAAGTTAAATATGCGCCTTTATTTCGGTTCATCAGTCAGTTCAAAGCTATCAAGCTATTTTTTTTTTTTTTTTTTTTTTTTTTATCTCTATATTTATCCTCCTGACTCGCAGGAAAGCGACGGAGGCGCTACACATAGAGTAAGCAATTACCCCGACCTGCTTCCGGAGATGCCAAGATATTGCTGTCCGCTAGTAATTTAGTAGAGATATTACTGTAATTTAGAACTGCTTGTCAAGACCACCAAGCAGGGGAAAGTGCCGTAAAGTGTCTTTCCCAAGGACACAACAAAATGGCACAAGTGGGTTTTTGAACCGAGACCATGTTGATCTTCAGTCCGGTGCTTTAACCACTCGACCACCCTGCTACTACAGCAAACGAACTAAAAGCATTCTATTTCATTACGGTTGTTTTTGGCTAAGTACTTTTTTGTGAATATTTATTATTGTTTTTTAATAAACCTGTGTATTCGTGCAAAGATGCAACAAAATTGCAGTAATATCCCTACTGAATTACTAGCGGACAGCAATATCTTGGCATCTCCGGAAGCAGGTCGGGGTAATTGCTTACCCTATGTATAGCGCCTCCGTCGCTTTCCTGCGAGTCAGGAGAATAAATATAGAGATAAAAAAAAAAAAAATCATTTTCTAGTAGAGATCGCATGTCTACGTAACGATAGAAATGGGTATTAATAAAGAGGTTTGCAAGTTTTAGCCGAATAATGGAACAAATCCGAAACACTAAAAAGGTTGGAAACATTTGTTAATTACAGGATTAGGCTATTTTGTCCAACAATATATTTTCTTTTAAAATATTATAGAAAATTTTTAGCCCAAGCAAAAACGAGATAACTGAAGTGTTTTTCGTTATAATTTATGTGGCAACACTTTCTGTAGTAAATTATGCGGAACTTCATGATAAAAACTTTCCAATTTGACAGCTGGTAAAATAAGTGGTGGATATTTAAAATTAGGGGCCTGAGGCAAAATCCAAATTAGGGGCCCCCAAAATGACGTCACAATGACGTCACATTCGAAATGAGCATTTTACCAATGCCAGCTAGAAAGATAGGCTACGAAATATAGGACAAAAAATTGATTCTGATATGGAACTTGAAATAACTCAAATTAGTGGCAGACACAAAAAGTTATCATGAAAGATTTACACGTGACTCAACAATTAATCGAATGACACCTGATCGAAATGGCACTTAATCGAAATGACATTTGATCAAATAATGAAAGAAAAAATTTACAACTTTGAATCTATCCCAATTTTGTCAATTTTTTGTCCCAAAAACATACCGGTAGTACTTTAAATCTGCCCCGGTTTTGTTGATTTTTTGTCCCAAAATCATAAATCTCTAAAAATAAGATCTTTTCTGTGAATCTGTCTCTGATTTCTGCAAGAGGTCTATAAGGGTGGAGCCATGGCACGATGCCCCCCCTCTAAATAATTGACTAAGTAAAAAAAATGCAAAAAAATGATAGCAATAAGCATCTAATAAAACATAACCATGACAAAAGATCTACTTGTTGCCCCCTTAAAACTTGTTGCTGCCTTTTGTCCAGAGACCTTGTTAAAAAACCTTGACCTTGACATTGGCAAAAAATTATAAAAAATAAAAACAAATTGTCTTTTTATTGTTTTTATAAATCTAATTTATGAAATTTGGCCTCTGTTTTTATGAATCTAATTTACAGTAAAAAAGAGATTGTTTAATTGCAGAAACATACAAAAATATTGATAAATCTTTTTTTTTATCAACTGTCATTTCGATCAAGTGCCGTTTCGATCAAATATCGTTTCGATAAAGTGTCGTTTTGGTCAAATGTCGATTCGGTCAAGTGTCGTTTCAATCAAGTGTCGTTTTGATCAACTGTCGTTCGATCAACTGTCGTTCAATCAATTGTTGTAGCACCGGGTTTACAAACTAAAAACACAATTAGTATAAAAGTTAAAATAACGTGAAAACCTTTTTTTCTCTACACTTTTTTACTGTTCTATTGTCTTTTAATTGGTCTGCATATCCTTCATTTTTCAAAGTGGGAGAAAGGAGTTTAAAAGTTTAAAAGAACTTTTAAACGAGGAAAGAGTTTAAAAGTTTAAAAGAACTTTTAAACTCCTTCCTCCCATGCATATGCTTATGACTAAAATTCTTTTTTTTACTTGAAAACATCTCGGACAGACTTGAATTCAGTGATGGGATTCAGGAAGTTTGCATTGGTTTGCGCGAACACGTTGTTATGAATGCCATAACGTTCAGCGAGCGCGTTCTTAATTTAACGTAATCTCTGTATTTTTATATCTCTGATGATGAAAGAACCTATTATTGACAACTTCTATACTATAGGGGAAAGAATCTGTTTATTTTTTTTAATTTTTGAATTTCATCACTGCTTAAACTCTATTTGACCCTTTTTACAAAAACAAGGAATCAACCCAAGTCCTCAAATCAATAATTGTTGACTTGGAATTGGTTTTGCCTGGTTAGTAAGCTATGTTATATGCAATGCATAGAAACAAATTGGGAAAATGGTTTTAAAAATTCGAATTTCGTACACTCAGATTCATGCTTTCATAGACTTATATTAAAATTATTTTTGGTAGGCTAGTCATTTTTGGTAGTCTTGGATGTGGAATCGGTTCGAGCTTTTTGAAAATGACTTGATCTTGGTTCGAATTTGAAAGTTATAAGTTGTTGGACTACTATCAGCATGCACAAAATCTATTAGAGGTATATTTTTGAAACTTTCTCACCACTACATATTAAACATTTGTACCATAGTCTTGATAGTCTCAAAAAATAATAAATTTGTCAAAATACATTTCAACAGAATTAAAATTGAACGTACTAAATAGATAGGTTACTATCACAGACAAAAATCTGATTCTTTTTTAGCAGTAAAAACAAATTTGCACTGATTGCATAGCAACAACAACAAAAACAATTTTTTTATTGAATATATATATATATCAATTAATCCAGTCAAGCAAAATAATGTTAAATCTCAACAATTATGCCGATTCCACAATGTACGACAAGTTTTATCATAAGAATCAAAAAATCTATGGCCTAAAACATTATTAGAAAGATAAGCTTTAGTTATGGTTTTTTTAACACAAAAAAGATTAAGAAATGCTGGTAATACGAACTTTTGTGAAATATGAATACCTTAATTTTTATAAAAAAAAATTTAAATTACATTCGAAAGCTAACAAAGTTTGTTAAAAAATATAATTATGCTTGCTTTTAGGCAAATGAGTCAAAAAAATACTAACCCAAAATAAAAACTTGTTAATGATTAATATATTATAAATCAGCCAATTATTTATTTCATATTTTCAGCTTATGCTGCTTTAATTAAATCTTTTGAAGATTTTTGTCTGGAAGGAATAGAAATATGCAATGCAAACTTGCGATAAAGCTAGCTTTAAACTAAAATTGTAAAAATAATAAAAGTGCTGTGAAATATTGTCAAAACCATTTAATGTAATGATTGTTTGTGCAAGATAGACCAACTGATAATCACAATCAAATTTAATGTAAGAAGCCATTTAGCTTCTTTTATGTTTGGCTACCTTTAAAATTGTCATTTAAAATCAAAATACTTTACCTAAATAATTTCTAATTCAATTTTTTTCAGAATGACAATATAGAAAATTTTAACTTTAATCAAGCAGTTGTTTTTACCAGATCACCTTACAAACCAGTTGTCAAAATGTCAATTTTGAAAAATGCTAAACCCCTTAAAAAAAGCTACAATTAAGTCTTGAAAGTCAAGTGAATGAATAAATTGCATATGCATCAATTTAGAACTTTGAAAAAAAGTGAAAATATCCATATAAATTTGGTTAATGGTAAAACATTTGCAGACTGGATTTAGTGTTCTATTGGTTTCTATTGTACATGAAGCATTTGTTACAAGAAGAAAAAAAATGTATTTTTTATCATTGGTGTTTGTAAATTTTTTAGTTATGTTGTTGTTTTTAGTCATTATTTTGTTGCAATTATGTAAAGTAATTAATGTTGTATGCATAAATACAACTAAAGTAGTGTTTTTATCAATAAAAAAATTGAAATTTAAAACAAGATTTCTCTTTTTCTTAGACATATTTTTAGTTGTAAAGTTGTTACTGCTAAATTTCAATCACTTTTGGATACATTTTATAGCAATCTGACTATTAAGAATAGTTTACATTATGTAGTTGTTCTGCAATATATAGAAACTGAAGAGATTTTATAGATTTTTGTTTTAAATTTTAAGTGTTCTGCCAACATTACCCTATATGCCATATTATGTAATATAAATTTAATCTATTTGCTGAAAACTTTTGAGAGTTGAGGTTCATGAAACCATGTAAAATACCACAAAATAAAACTACATGCGGCATTTTTAAAAAGGGGGGGCCCCTCGATAACTGTAAAAAAGGGGGGGCCCGAGGTGATCGCCTCATTTGCCTCACCCAATATCCACTACTGGGTAAAATCATAGTTGTACAAGCCTGAAGGGTAAGGGGCAAGTGCCTCCAAAGATGAAAAAATTGAGCAAAATCATCTTTTGTTGCGTTTTGGACAATGAACTATTTAGGAAGAAAAAAATTTTTTTTCTTTTCAAAAGTTTATCTGAGCAAAAATAATGGTTTCTACTTCATTTACAACTAAAAAAATTAGTAAAGACCAAAAAAAAAGATTTTTAAATAGAATCTGAGAGACATTTGAGCATCTTCATTGGTTGAGCAATCGTCAAAAAAATTTGTTTAAATATTTATTGTCCCCTAAAAATTTTTTGATCTGGTTGCGGCTATGGGTAAAGTATAAAAACCAATTGGAGTGAGAGTTAGTTTCAGAGAGAAAGTAGTTGGTTCAAAAGAATCTAAGTTCTTCTTGAGCATATAAACAAATTTTAAAAAATTCAAAAAATTTTGGGCCTGTTTTTTTTTTTTTATTTTTTTTTTTTATTTTTATCTCTATATTTATCCTCCTGACTCGCAGGAAAGCGACGGAGGCGCTATACATAGGGTAAGTAATTTACCCCGACCTACTTCCGGAGATGCCAAGATATTGCTGTCCGCTAGTAATTTAATAGAGATATGACTGCAATTTAGAACTGCTTGTCAAGACCACCAAGCAGGGGAAAGTGCCGTAAAGTGTCTTTCCCAAGGACACAACAGAATGGCGCAAGTGGGTTTTGAACCGAGACCATGCTGATCATCAGTCCGGTGCTTTAACCACTCGACCACGCTGCTACACGGTTTTGGGCCCGCAAAAACAATTTGCGCCGCGTTTTTTCTCTTTTTATCTCTTAGAGCAACTAGTTTCTTTTTTACTCTCATTCCAATCGGTTTTTTTTCGAATTAGACTTGACCCAGCTGGGGTACTTACGGATGCCACCAGTGCAAGGTTGAGAATTTGATTTTTATATGACAAAATGGCTGGGAAAAATGTAATCTTTAAGCTTATGCATTTCATTTGTTTTTGTAGCCTGCTAAGACAATTTGTTTCAAAGTCATATTTTAGCTTATTTCTTTGCAAATGTTTTGAAATTAACCCCCTTTTTTCTAGCTTGCTCAGTTTTGCAACTTGGGTTGACCAGTCTTTTTCCATTTTGCACACATAAAATTAGGAACAAAATCAGTGGTTCTCTACGAGGAGCCGGTCAAAGTTTTAGTGGGGAAATGGAGATTTAAGACATTACAAACCAATTTTGGTGAAAATATACAAGGGTCAACGAGCAGAACCCTTTGCTGAAGACCTTTTTTTTACTAGTCTTTTGGGACAATATTTTAAGCAAGGGGCCATGGGTGTTGAGAATCTCTGGAAAGGGGCCACGAACAATAAAAAGTTAAGAATTACTGATTTAAATGATTTTATCCAAACGGACTTGAAAGGTTTTTTCTCTGTCTTAAACTTTTTTTTATTCTACTGGACAATCGATCTCGCTCGCATAAGTTTGCTTGTTTATTACAATTCTTATGTTCAACATAAACTCTTAGTGTACAAAATTTAATGAACAAAAAATGTACGTCAGACGTAGAATGAGTAGTTAAAATAAAGGACAATAAACTATAATGGATCAATTAGTGTCCAATTTTTTCAATAATATAGCGTTCAGTTAGCTGTCAAAAAATTTATGCTTTTGATAACAATATGTATTTTGCTTTTTTTTTTACGTATAAGTTTGTCAAATTTTTTTTTATCCTTCCAAAACCATTACATTAATGATGTTTTCAAGTTTCTCTGCAATTTAACAAAGGATCTTTTTTATTCTGCATTGAACTTACGTAGCTACAAGATGCTTTTTTTTAAAAAAGCTTCTAATTGAAATCTTTACCTGCAAATTTACTGGTTTGACTAAAGATTATTTTGATGAATTAAATTTTATATTTTGGCCATTAATTTGGTTCCTTCTTAGTTCTTCGTATCTTGTATAGTTGCATACATACACTTACTACGTTTTCTCCGTTTATAGTTCAGTACTTCTCAACCTTTTTCACTTTTGGCAGGAAAAACATTTTTGTTGTAGGCCTACCCAAAATCTTTTTTTTGCATAAAAACTTAAAATTAAACAAAAAAAATGTAATAATTTGCATCCCCTTGCAATTGCAAGTGACACAATAAGTGGTGCGGCAACCAATGGCTTAATTTTTAACTGCTTTTCACATTGCAGCACCTCCTAGTTTTTTATTCGCTCGTCGTCGCTGATCATTTAAAGTATACGTTAGTAGATTCTATAACCCTATATATAAGTCTATAAGAAAAAGTGGTTCATGGGACCCGACTCTCTTCTACTTGTTTTTCAAATTTTGTTTATCATATTTGTTGTTTATTGTATGGGATATAGGATTTTTGAAAATGACCTCTTCCTTGACGATTCAAGAGGGAGCCAAAATTGCAGAACGTTATGAAAGATAGAATTCTATTACTTGTTAAAGTGCAAAAATAGTGGCGTACGTTGAAAGGTACGCATGCAGCACTTCGTCCGGAAACAATATATAAAAGTCCTGCAAAAATGATGAAGACATAGTGGCCACAATATATCATATGGCTAACAAACATACCGAGACCGAGACCAGAAACAATCTAGACCAAGACCGAGACCGTAAAATTTTACAAAATATAGTCCATTTTAATTATTCCAAAAACAATAAATTTTATAAAAACCAATAATCTAAGATTACATTTTATATAAACAAACATCTCTAATATGTTGGAAAGCGCTTGGTTAATTGTGGTTGCCTCATTAAACAAATTGCTTTGAAAAAAACAGAAAGAGCAGCAAAGGGTCAATTGTTACGATAAGGAATTGAACTGCTAATTTTTGTTAAGCACTGTTCCATAGCATGGTGATCTGTGTTTAATTCGTTTGTAACCGTGCCTCCAGTAATTATGTTTATTGCGCAATTTTAGTATTGCAGTGCAATTATTTTGTAAGAGTATGGTAGAAAACAAGCGCAGTTATCAGACGTTGATAACACTCAATCTTGTTATGTTTTCTGAATCAGGGATAACTAAGATTACACAAACAACTAAAGTAGATTGCGCTTTTGCAAAAAGGACTACATAAAGGGCAATGCAACAAAGCGCAATAGATTTGTTTAATCTTTGATGCGCAGCCCAATAAAATGCAAGTAATCTTTTTATTTCTCGGTGCGCAGCGTAATTAAGCGCAACTTATACCTAATTCCGTAACCAAGAGCGCAGCGCCAAATGCACAACGTTTTTAAAAAAGTATGAAGCGCAACTGCAATTGCGCAAGTTGCGAAAGTTGCACTCTGCCCACCTCTGTATAAATTCTATATAAAACTTTTTTTTTGGGACCTAAATAAATTTTTCAGAAAACAAACTAAGCCATAATTTGTTTTTGTTAGTATATATATTGTATTATTTTTTAGACGAGAGAAAAAGAGACCTATTTTACATGCTGATACATTTCAAAGAAGACGTGGATTGTCCTGGATTGAAATATTTCAAAGAAGCAAAAGAACTTTTTTTTGAGATGGCAGCAATCTGGAATATAGGACGGACAAAAGAAAGATTTTTCGCATGCAAACAAACTGTGGATGCAATTCGCTAAGTTAGCTTTTTATATGATTAAAATCATGGAATTAGCTATATTTTTTCAAGAAAGCTCATGTCTGATCCGCTTGGGACAATTTGGGAGGTTTAGACCAACTAATGGAGGTAATTTTTTTGTCTGTACGACAGGTTCTTTTGGCTGAAAAGAACATTAGATCCTTAAGTCTGTTGCAGCAAGATATTTTATTGACTGCATCAACAATAAATGCAACCTTAAATAAAAAAGATACAGTTGATGAAAAAACATAAAAATCGCTTACGGATTTCTTTGCTTACGGTTGAAGCGACGGTAACGTATTATGTAAGCGGTTATATTACTCGTAGTATAGCTGGTTTTCGAAAATGTTCCAGCTGCGCAGACCTGCTCATTTCGATAGACAATATTTTTACTGATGTCGATAAATGCATTCTTATAGAAACCAAACTGCTTAAAATGAGAAGCACCAGACTCGAGTTTCGCTCTTATTAGAGCTCGTCAGTGATGCATATCTCACTGCGAATCGAACTCGCTACGTGTTGTCTTCCAAGCAGGAGACAACACCACTAGACCACGCGAGCCCGACAACAACTCAATCACAAGCAGCTGGAAATGATTCCCGGCTTTGCCGCGCAAGGAATACACAGAATCCACTGTGTGGTAAGACCAAGGCCGCACCTCATGACCAGGACTTACCCGACAAGCGTTAAGCATCGCGCTTACACTCCTAGAGCTTGGCGGGCGAAGAAAGGATATATAAATGCATTCCTAGTAAATACAAAGTGATTTAGGAAATGGCAAATGGAGGAGGTCTTTCTATCCCTACAGAGTTTTGTTTTTCGGTTGTTTTGCTAGCTATTCAGTATTACACTACAATTTGTGCTAATGAAAAAGTAATGCAAAACTTATGTCTTCAAGTAATTAATGTGGCATTTTCCTTATGTTCAAACAGTCATTATAAATTTGATTTGCTTATTAAAAAACTTTTAATCGTTTTGCGAAAATTCATTTAAAACAACTTAATTTCCGATGTAGTACTGACAATCTTCCTCCAAATATGTTTTGTAAGGTTAAAAACTTTCTTTGACAGCATGATCGTTTGTATTTGCTTGTTGTCGACTCGTCTTATAATATTCTTGCGCATTGTTCTACCAATTTTTTTGTTAATGACAATGATGCTACTTTTTTAGACTAATTAGATATCCTTTTTTATTTTAACCTAGAATTAAATCATAACGTGAAAAGTATTTTTAATTTATTCCCCGTCTATTAAAAACTGCCTTAATTTATGTCTATAAAAATTGTCCTATTGAAGAGTGGCCCCTTTTTAGATGCAAGTTGCATATGAAATCTTGCTCATTTAGAAACTGTTGTTTTTATAATGCGACTCATCGCGAAGCTGTGTGATTGTGACATTATCTGAAACTGCTTAATAATTGTACTGGTAGCCTAATTGCATTACCTGGTGAAAAAATTAAATTTTATTTTGGAGCATAAAATTTGGAACGCTTAACTAATTTCAGAATAAAAAGTAAAACCAATATATTTTAAAATATTGTTTTATTCAGGACGTTTCGGAATTATAACTTATCCTATTATATTTCCGAAACGTCCTGAATAAAACAATGTTTTAAAATATATTGGCTTTACTTTTTATTCTGTAATTTTATCTTAATTTGCATCAAACTTCATGTTTATGACAATAAAGCGTTCTGCACTTTTTGCCGATAAATAGAGCAGTAGAGCATATGCACGTGTAGATAGTTATTCCACAAATAATTGAACACTTTCTTTGATTTGTTTATTCTTATTTAACAGAAATTGAAAGAACATATATTTACAATCAAAATAACACACTTCATTACAGTTATATCTTTATTCTTGTTTTTTATATCCACACCTTATTACTTCCTCGTTTCCAGTGTTGCCCTTCCATTTATCATTATTCTATAGGAACTTGTAGTGATCTATATAGGATCACTACACACGTTTTCAATTGCTTCTTTTTCAAATTAGCGAGTCTGTAACCCCTGAAAATTTGGGTATTAAAATCGTTTTTTTTTTGGTATTTTTATTATTATTTTTTTATCTCTATATTTATCCTCCTAACTCGCAAGAAAGTGCCGGAAGGGTTATACGTAGGGCAAGCAATTACCCCGACCTGCTTCCGGAGATACCAAGATATTGCTGTCCACTTGAAATTTTTAATAGAGATATAACTTCAATTTCGAACTACTTGCCAAGACCACCAAGCAGGGGAAAGTGCCGTAAAGTGTTGTTCCCAAAAACACAACAGAATGACGTGAGTGGGTTTTAAATTGAGACAGTGTCAATTACAATCACGGCGCTTTAACTACTCCACCACGCTGCCGACATTGGCGATTGTAGTCGATATTTATTGAAGAATAAAGCAAAGTATTGAACAGTAACAAATAAGCCGTAATCGTGCCGTATAATGTAAATCCCCAAATGGAACCTAGTAATTAAATAAACATACTAGATCAGCACTTAACAACTTGAAAAAAATAACATGAATCAAAAATTGGATTTTGGCCCTTCTCTAATTTGAAAAAGCAGCCACATGCATTTTTTCACTTGCATGGAGTGGCATTTAATTTCTTTTAAATTTGCACGTTATTTTTTCTTTTCTTTTAGTAAGCTACATTGTTTTCTTCTGATGAAGTTGGACGCAGTGCTGCAGTAAATTTAGCGGGGGAACAGGTTTGAGGCCAAAAAGTAAGTCCAAACCAAAAAAAATGTCCTTACAATTTGAATGAAGTCTCCCAACAAGTAAAGTATTTTTTCTCTTTACCTGATTTTGTAGTTATAATTTCTGGAAAAGACTTCAGTTCTTTATGTCCGAAAAAAATTTAGTGGACATGATCCCATTGCCTCCTCCTTCCAATGAAACAGACGTGATATATTCGACCATATATAGATGAAGTTCCTCTAAAAGTCAATATTTCAGTTTTGATAAAACAAAAATAGAAGCAATTCTACGCTTTCAAAAACCGGCCTATTGCTGTCCATCTTCAAAACGAGTAATTTAGTTGTAGCTGTAGTTTGTTTTTATTTGCATCCAAAAGAACAATTGATAATAATTGAAAACAAAATAGAGCAAAGGTTGCAAATAGAAATAGGCAACTAAACCATAGGCTATACGTTATAACATGCACAAAAAAAAATTGTGCATTTCACCGCACCAGAGCATGCACAAAAAATAATTCATTACATAATTCTACATATCCTAGTCTCTGAATTAGTAACAGGTCTTTTGTTTTGTTTTTTTAAATAAAAATAACAAAAGAAACAACAGTAACGTTCAGCTTTAGATTCAGCAAATTATATTTTTAGAAATTCAGTTTCGGTTCAGGTTCAGCAATTTTCATTTAGGCTATTGTGTCTCAGTTCCGATTCAGATTTAAAAAATAATAACGGTTTATATGGGTTTACAAATCCGGTTCGGGTTTGGTTCAACGTTCCATTAAAAATGAAGTTTGCTAAACTTGAACGAAATCTGAACCCATTAAAACAAAATTCGCCAAACTAGAGGCTCTGTTTTTAATCAAAGTTCCTATAAAATACATGTTTTATAGGCACTTTGTTTTTAACAGGATCAAAAAATTTAAAATTAGAGGGCTCAAAAACTCAATATTGTTTCCAGTTGGTTTTATTCCAACCCGTAAACCTACTGGCTTATTGTCATTTCATTCTTATGTATACATATTTCATAAAAAAAGTAGTAGCCTGCAGTAGGCCTATAACTTAAACCAGGGTTTCCCAAACTTTTAGTTCATCGGTACCCTTTGGACACTGTAGCAGGTTTGCATGTACCCCCAAAATTTTGTGATGTTTCTCTAAAAAAAAGGCTTTCAGTTAGAATCAGCCACTAATTTCCCCCCTATTCATGCCCAAAACCAAGGTGATCTCTGAAAAAAAAAGAAAAGTCTTCACTATACAGCAGCCAGAAAATTTCCCTATTTAAACCCAAAATCACGGTGATCTGTAAAAAAAGTCTTCCCTCTTAATTGTCCTGTTTGACGTAATTACAATCGACCGGATTCGAAAATTCTAAACATTTGAGCCTATTATTTCTTCCGGACACGGAATTTAACTTAAATAAGGACATTCTGTCACATAATAATGTACCCCTTGACATAGGTGCGCACGAAAGTACCGCGGTACTTTTGAAGTATCCAATTTAATAGGAATAAAAAAACTATTTTTGAAATTTTATTTTTATTTTTGAATTACGCTATTTTTGAATGTCAATTGAAATTCAATGTATGACAGAGTTATAACTATTAAATTGGTTTCTTCAAAAGTACCGAGTAAAAGTAATGCAGTAACGCGGTACTTTTGAATAATCCAATTTAATAGTAATAAAAAAACTATTTTTTTTTATTTTTTATTTTTGAATTTTAATTGAAATTCAATGTATGACAGAGAAGTTGATAGTTATAACTATTAAATTGGATTATTCAAAAGTACCGAGTAAAAGTACCGTGCCCACCTATGCTTCTTGAGAAGCCTAAATGTACCCCAGTTTGGGAACCCCTGACTTAAACAGACGCTTAACCCACGTGTTTGCTTGAGTTAATATTTTGGTTAACTCGCCTAATTGGTGCATATTGAACTATCGCTCAAACGAAAGTTAACCAGCATTGCATGGTGCATCAGCGACCCCAAATAGTGTCTGATTCAGGACTAAAAACAGTCTATTTTTTAACCCAGAAACACGAGAAAACTAAAGGTTTAAGAATAAAAATTGAAAGCATTTCAATGAAAAATGCATAAGAACTGGACAACTTAATAAGCCATACGGCTCTAACCTGTGCAGGCCAAGATTTTTGGGTTTAAATTTTTACTGTATGAAATTGCGATGAAACTATCACAGACCCCACGCTTTGGAATAGACCTATTGAGATATTGTTCTCTGAAATATTTAATTACTTTGTTTTAATTTATGTTGTATAATCAGTGGTGGCACGTGACGAAAGTATTTGGGGGTGCTGCAAGTTATTATAACCTAAAATTTAGCAGACCATAGCTTAAACTACAATATATTTCTCGTGGGAATATGCTCTAAGGGTGTTTAAGTAAAATAAGAACTTTGAAAATGCACCTTGTGCTTTTTCAAAAAATTTTAAAACACTCATAACAAATTGCCGCAATAATATACATGTACAAATTTTAGTATCTTTTTTTATTTTGTAATTTCAACACTTGCAAACTACTCATACAATCACAACTTAATCAGAATTTGTTCGCCTATGCTAAATGTCAAATGGGTAGAAATCCAATTATTAACTGTAAACCAGGCACTTTTGTGTGCCTGGTGTTACAACAATAATTCACCAGCATGTGGAGATGATTGTTATACAAATAATCAAACACTTCCTTTGATTGTTTCTTCTTGTTTAACAGAAATTTAAAGAACGTATAACAACAGCCAAAATAATACAATACATTATTACAGTTATTTAATAAATTTTCTTATTTACAACTCATTGCTTTCTTTGTTGTTTCTTCGTCTAGTGTTGCCATTCCATTAATAGTTATTTATATAGGAATTTGTAGTGATCTATACAGGATCACTACAGACTTCTCCTCCTGACAAAATTTAGCAATTTAAAAAAAAGAGAAGATAGTATACACAAAATGATGATAAAATGAAGAAGGGTTTATAGCAGAGGCGAAATACTGTATCTATACGCAGTGGCGGCTCGTGGCTTTTATTAATGGTGGGGCCAGCAAAACAATTTTTGAAATGTCAAAAAGTTCCATTAATAGACTACCTAAATTCAAAGGCGGGGTAAATAAATTTTTAACAAAAAATGCAATATTCAACTCTAGCCTTTATTTGTATAAGTAGCCAGCTCTTCGGTCCTTTATCTGCGCGAAAATGTTGATGACTTTGTTGTTGTAATCTCTGATTTTGCTAATATACTCCTTATGTATCGACAGGCAAGCGAGGCTGTTCAGTTTGTCTTGCAACATGGTGTTTTGAAGATACGTTTTTATTCGCTTCATTGTGTTGAAGCTTCTCTCTGAGTCAGCAGTTGAAATTGGTGTCACAAGAACAATTTCAAGCAGTTTAGACACTTCAAAAAATATTTCATCAAGTCCATTTTCATTTATGAATTTTAATAGCTCGCTGATATTGGAAATTCCACTAAAATTATCATTTGCATACAAAACGGACAATTCAAACTTCAGTTTATCTTTATTAAGCATTGCGTAATTCGAAGCAATTTCTTTAACATAATTGTTGGGAAGAGTTTCTATAAAGCTCAAATTCAACTGGATTCATTACGGAAAATGAACGAAATTTATCCGAAGATCCGAAGTTTTCTTTAACTTTCTCTGTGATTGTATCACATGCTTCCGTTACACATGATTGCAATTGCAAATGAGAAACAGATGCATGAGTTGCAGCTCTTCTAGAGTTGCAGCGACCTAAATTCTATGAGTTGCAGCGACCTAAATTCAAACGCAAGTAACGTGATTGAATCACAATGCTAATAGTCTTAACCTTTTAACCTTTTTTCCTTCACCAAAGAGGTAAGCGCAGCAAAATAACAATAAATCACGTTACCAATAACTGATAAACAACCACAGCTGTGAAAAAACATGTGCTGAGAAGCAGAAACTGCTGTCTCACAAAAGAATGCAACACATCACCCAATATCAACTGAATAACAACTAATTTTCTAAGGCTGCACACGGGCTGGCGCAGCTAACGTCTGTTTATTAGTTACGATTGCTGTTTGGGCCAGACATCGCTGGCCCCAATTTCGTGCTATTGCCAGCACAGTAAAATCTTCACAAAGCGCGGCGCGTGAGTTGGTTAACTTTAGGTGTAAATGTATAGGAGTAAACGGGCCAAAATATGTGGGCCTCTCTGCATCGTTTTGAAGAGACTTCAGGAAATATTTGAAAATATTTCTCGTTGTTTTTCTGTTAACTGTTATCTTGGCATGCATGTAAACATTTTGATATTTAATATAGGGTTTTTCTTTAGAAATTCACATATAATTAGTCAAATTTTTAGTGGGGCCCAGCCCCTGTGGCCCCTATGTACGAGCCGCCACTGTCTATACGTAAGTAGAATATTTAATTGACTTGTAACACGGGATATGTTATAACAATATTTACAAAATATTGTACAGCAATTAGCATTGACGCAATATGATGAACTTATTCTATGTTAACAACACAGTCCCGCAGCCTTTGGGGAAAAACAGTTTTTCTGCGAGGATATGGCTGTGGTGGCGACAACATTGAGGTTTGAGCAATGTCTGGAATAGATTAAATTTCAGGTGTTAAGTTAGAAATATTATGAATAAAGCCGGGTTTTACATTGTTAATGCCAACTGATTAATTTGCCACGCTTAATAACTTTGAAAACGTCATTATTGCGGTCTATAACCAGGTATGGGCCGGAGTAGGCGGGGCATAAATTTGGGTGAATTGGATCGTCTTTAATAAATATGTGGGTACAATCGTTTAATGTTTTTGGAAGAAAAATTGATTTTTTTTGTTCCACTCTCGTTGAGGTGGAATATAGTCCGTATTTGTCAATCTGACAGCTGCTTATGACACTTTCTGGCACCGTGGCCTTACCTGCAAGCTGCTGAGACTACTTCCGGATAAGCACATGGTCAGAATGATCATGGAGCTTGTCCGAAATCGAAGTTTCACCCTTAGGCTACCACCGGTGACAGCAAGCAAAGCAGGCTACGCCGACTTAAAAACGGCGTTATTCAGGGATCGGTCTTGGTTTCCCTCCTATTTAACATCTATACGACGATCTTCCTTCCATGATTTCCAGAAAGTTTGCTTATGCTGATGATTTAGCATTGTTGCACTCTTCTGGAAATAGGAAGGACTTGGAGGGGACATTAAGCCAAGACATGTTTACACTTTCAGCAATCTCCAGACTTGGAGGTTGAAACTCAGTCTATTAGTGAAGGAGTCTATTAGAGGTTGAAAATCAGTCTGATTTTAACTATTAGAAAAAATCAAATTGAAAGAGTCACTTCAGTTAAATTGCTAGGTGTTATATTCAATGAACGCCTAACATGGAAAGACCACATGGCAATGCTAATCAGCAAACTAAAATCATCGCTATACGCAGTAATGAGAGTAAGGCCTTTTTTAACTCAAGAAGCTCTACTTACACTTTTTCATTCACTAATTCTGAGTCATATAAGGTATTGCATTACAACTTGGTGCTATGGACACTCTGTGTTACTTAATAAATTACAAAAAATCTGCAACAAGTTTATTAATATGATAATCTGCACTAATCCCGCAAAAAAACGCAACAAAGAAATAAAAGATAATATTCTTAATATACAACAACTCTATAAATTAAATATTTCAATTTTCATGTACAAATCATTCCACAAGCAATCACCGTCAGCATTTAACAATATATTTCAAAGAAAAACGTCCACTGTAATTACTAGAAGTAACTCTCAAATCATACCTATATCATGCAAAAACACAGTAACAAAACAATCAATAAGATACATTGGCCCAAAAATTTGGAATGAATTACCTGAAAAAATAAAACTATGTAAATCCTTAAGTACATTTGTTAAAAAATCTAAAGCATTCTTCCTTGAACAACAATCAAACATATAGAACTCAACAAATTGAAGTCCTTGGCACTAAATCTACAAACATCAATAAACTGACCTCTTCTGTCCCCCAAGGCTCAATTCTGGGACCCATCCTGTTCATAATATATGTCAATGACTTTCCTAATTGCCTGAGATACAGCAGTTGTTTAGCCTTTGCAGACGATACAACTATATTAATTTCAGGAAAAAACCAAAAAAACTTGTATAACAATGCAAATGAAGAGCTTAATAACATCGACAACTGGTTAGTGACAAACAAGCTTTCCCTAAACATTGATAAAACAAAGTGCATGCACTTTAAAACCCTCAACACACCCACTCATAACTTAACATTGAAAATCAGAAACACTCCAATTCAAAAAATCTCATCCTTTAAACTATTAGGAGTTATTCTGGACGAACACTTGTCATGGAAAGATCACATTTTATCTCTTAAAAAAAAGTTACAAGCACTATTGGTGGTAACTATGAAAATCAAGCCATGTTTAAGTAAAGATTCTCTCCTAATTATATATCATTCTTTATTGATTAGTCACATACGATACTGCATAAACAATTGGTGTTTTGAAAACTCCACTCTAATTAGAAAACTGCAGAGTATATGTAACAGATTTTTAAAAATGACATTTAATCTACAACACAACAATGACGTGACAGAAGTTATGAAAGACGCTCAACTTCTTACAATAAATAATCTATACAACCTAGAAATAGCACAAATGATGTTTAAATATGAAAACAAACAACTTCCACCAGCATTTAATAACTTTTTCACACAAAAATCTTTAAAAATGAAAACCAGAAGCAACAGCCAAATAATATCAAACTGCTTCAGAACTAAAGTAAGTCAGCAATCTCTGAAATTTGTTGGACCTAAACTCTGGAGCAAAATACCTTCAGAGATCAGGCACAGCCATTCAAGCAACACCTTCAGAAAAAAACTCACTCAACACTTGGCACGATTTCCAAATTCTTTGTTAAACTAATGCAAATAGTTTAGTATTAATACCAAACCTACTCAACAACAGAATAACCAACTTTAATCTAGACTACAATTACTGGTAATCTGGTTGATTAGAACGAATATTATTATTGTTAATATTATTATTATTATTAGTATTTTTTTTTTTCGGCCGTTGAGCCTTGTCTGGCCTTGTCTTTGTTATTTTTCAGAACACGGGACTTCTATCTGGAGAAACTGGGTCTAATGGAGAAGACTAGACTTGTGGCTACCATCTCAACAGAAAATGTTCAAACAATTCTTTTATGTGTGTGTGTATTTTTCTTTTTTTTTTTTCTTTCGTACCATGTCTCCATGAAATGGTCCTTTTTGACCCGTGACAGGATTTCTTTCGGTGGGTTTGTTTGCCTGTCTGACCCTTTTTGGTCAAAGGCTTGTTGTGCTTCCCACCATATTTTTGCCGCCAACGCAACAATGCCTCAAATACATGGTACGTCTTGCTTTGTCGCGCTTTTCTTTTTTGTCTCCTAGTATGTTTTTCCCTATCTTATAATTCTATTTGTTCTATGTATTTATCTGCTTTTCTATGTAAGGTGTTGCAACCATGCACCATTCTTATAACTACTATATCAAATACGTATTACTGTCTGCATGCTATAACGTTTAACGTTTTGTTGCTTCTTCCTTTTTCTTCTTCTGCTATAGTCCTATATGTTTGTTTATTTCTTTCTGTTTTTCTTGTGGCGGAGCAGAAATAAAAGATACTGATACTGATACTGATCAAACTTATAAACTGTTACGTAGGTCATCATTTAATATCTTTTGCTGGTCTTCCTTTTCTTGTGTTTCAGGACAACAACTGAACAATTTGAAAATCTTCTACTCTACAACGGTCAAGAAAAAACTCAAGAAAAGTTCTTCAGGATCACTCTTGTTTTTACCTGAACAATTTTTTTTAGCTATTGCATAAATTTTATTTTACTATTTATTGTTACTACTTTGCATCGGTTTTTGTAGAATTTTTTTTTTTATTTTATTTTTTATTTTATTTATTTTTTTTTTAGTATGTTTTCTTATGTTGTTTTTGTGTTCTTTTTGTTTGTTTTTTTTTTACTAATGGTGTAATGTTTTTGTTTTTGTATTTTTCTTACTGAGGTTTTTGTTCGAGAAATGATCTTTTGATCCGCAACAGGATTTCTTTCGGTGGGTTTGTTTGCCTGTTGGGCTGGTAGAATGTGTTCATGCTTTTACATATTTTTAAGGACTGATTATATTCATCCAGCCGAACTCTGCTATGGTCCCACCATTGCACCGCCCCCATAGCAGTGTTTCATAAGCAAATAACCTCGGTCCTATTCTTTGTTTTTTTTTTCTTTTTTTCTTTCTATTTTTTTAAACAATTTTATAATGAGGTGAAGCAACCTTGCTTCTATATTAAACAACAAGTCACACCTTTCATCGCTAATTAGCAAGACACAACGTCAACTCGTTTTGTTGCTTCTTCCTTTTTCTAACCCGTCTTTAACAACACACAAACTTTTCAACATTTTGTTATTTTGTTCATGTAGCGGTGCAGAAATAAAAGAAAACTGAACTGAACTGAACAGTCACACTAAGACGGTGACGGCAGCTTTTTACTTAAATAATCGAGAGGCCAAACGTGAGTTAAAGGTCTACAACAACGGTAGACTTTTACCATTCTGTCCAATCCCTACTTACCTTGGGGTAAAACTAGACAGATCGCTCACGTTTCGTCACCATCTAGTGGCAATGCGCAAAAAACTATCCTCGCGCGTCACACTTCTGAGGCGACTCGTGGGCTCGGGATGGAGTGCTGGTGCTAAAATACTACGCATAACCATCTTGTTTCTAGTCTACTCAACAGCTGAGTACTGCGCGCCAGTCTGGTGTCGCAGTGCTTACACTCGTCTCATCAATAGTGTCTTGAACGACGCCTTGCGCATAGTTACTGGATGCCTGCGCCCCACTTCAACGGACCACCTACCTGTACTCTTAAGCATCCAGCCAGCTGAGCTTTGCCGAATGGGAGCGACACTCTCCTTGGCTTACCGTGGATCTCTGGACCCCGATCATATCTTGTATGGTCTTTTAAGTGAGTTCTCAGATACTCGCCAAGTAAGACTAACATCCAGACGCCCGTTTGTGCCAGCTGCGCGGAATCTTTTGGACAACAGACTTGGCATCCGCGCCTCTGAATGGACAAATTACAAATGGAAAACGGAGTACTGTGAAGGTGCTTCCAGGCTCAGTGCTTTTGTGCCCGAGATCGGTGCCAGGCCTGTTGGGATGGGCTTACCCCGAGCAGCTTGGGTTAAGCTCAACCGCCTGCGGACTGGTGTTGGGCGATTCCATTCGTCCATGCACAAATGGGGTCTCGCTCCTTCACCGAATTGCAAGTGTGGCGCCTCTGAGCAAACCGCAGACCATGTTCTAACAGCGTTCCCTATACATCGGGCACCACATGGAGCACAGGGTCTGACGGTTTTGGATGACGAAACTCGATGCTGGCTTAATAACATCACTGCCAGCATCTGATCCAGGCAGTGCAGCAGTGTGGGGTAGTAAAAGGATAAACCCTCGGCCCCAGTTCTGTTTCTGTCTGGCCTGGAGTGGGTGCCCTTCAAACGACGACGTTGAGGTGGGATGTAATGATTCTGTGAAAGCGCGAATGTTGTTGATTATATCTGAAGAGGAAACGTTCTGGTTCTCATGTGTGAGAGAAATAAGGTCACCGGGGAGTCGTAAACATTGTCCGAATAATAATTCTCCAGAACTGCCTTGTAAATCTTCTTTAAACATGGTATTAAGTGAAAGAATGATGGAGATAATAAAAAGCTCAATTAGCTGAATCTAGTTTTGCAGTTTGTTTTAATAGTTTTGATAGCTCTTTCAACAAATCCGTTTGATTCTGATTAACGTACACTGCTGATTCTGTGAGTTGCTCCGAGAAATTTACAATAATCTTTAAAGGTATGTGATGTAAATTGGCTTCCTGCATCAGAGTGAATTTCTACAGGTGCACCAAATGTTTGAACATAAAGATTTAAATTTTGAATGACTGAAGCAGTAGACATGTCTGGCATTGGAAAGGCTTCAGTCTATCTTGCGAATGGATCAATACAAACCAAAACATGTGTATAGCCATTAGAGCTGGGAAATGGTCCAGCTATGTCAATGTTAATGCGTTTAAAATGAGAATTAGGCATAGGTGTTGATGTGATTTGTTTAACAATGTGTCGGTTTGTTTTCGTTCGTTGACAATTGATGCAAGCATGAACAAAATCACGAATTTTCGATTTCATATTCTTAAAAAGAAATCTGGCACATATGAAACGTTGAGTGGCCTTTATGCCTAAATGATTTATGTTATGGTAATAAGATCTTATTGTCTGTTTTAAATTAGGGGGAATTAGTATGCGGTCATGTGGTAAACTGGTATCAATTAAAATGCAGAAATTAGTTTTAGGTATGGGCACAGTAAGAAATGAAAAGGCATCTGATTGAGACTCATGTTGCTGAGTGTCAGCAATTGATCCCAGAGAAATAGGCATAGGTTCTTCAAGAATGTTGTCTACAATAATTCGGGATAGGCAATCAGCCACAATATTGTTTCTTCCTGGCAAATGTTGAATATTACAATCAAATTGACTGAGATAAGACAATTGATGCACTTGCCTAGGAGAGTGATTTTTAGAAGGTTTTGCAAAACTGTTACCTAAAGGTTTATTATCTGTGAAGATTACAAAGGTTTTATTAAATAACACATATTCAACATATTTAACGTTAGAGTAAACACTAAGAAGTTCGAGGTCATAGGTTGAATAATGTTTTTGGACATCTGTTAGTGATTTGGAATAGTAACCTAGCACTTCAATTATGTTATCATAAATTTGTTCGAGTACACCACCAAGAGAGGTAGCAGATGCATCTGTTTTTAATTGTAATTTAGCATAAGCTTTAGTATGAGCCAAATAAGCAAGATTGGCAATAATTTTTTTTAATTTCTTAAAAGCCTGCAGTGCATTGCAATTCATTGATATTTTTGTTTCGTTTTTACTTTATCTTTGAGATAATCTTGTAATGGAGAAAGTAATTCAGCTGCATTTTCAATGAAACGACGTTGATAATTAACTAGACCAAGAAATTGATGTAATTCTTTGATGGTTACAGGTTCAGGAAAGTTTTTGACAGCTGCAATTTTTTCATTATATGCAGTTATGCCACTGGCATTTAATTTGTATCCAAGTACATTAAGTTGAGAAGCACCAAATACACATTTGTTCATGTCTAAGTTAATCCATAAGAATTGAGTCTATTAGCAATTTCTAAAAAACGTTTTTTGTGTTCAAGCTCATTTTTGGAAAATATAATAATGTCATCAATGTAAGCAAAACAAAAAGTATCGTATTTTGTAGAAGATGATTGATAAAACATTGGAAGCTGCTGCTTGCATAAGTTAAACCTTGTGGAAGTTTATTGTGCATGAAGTTACCACAATGAGTGCAAAAAGCTGTAAATTTTTTATCAGTGGGGTGGACATCCAGTTGCCAAAAAGCACTTTTTAAATCTAATAAAGAAAAAATGGTTGCGCCATGAATTTGTTGTGTAAAATCCATTAACCTTGGTAAAGGCCCGTTTCCACTACAAGCGTGGAAAAGAGCATTCTTTGTCTCTTTTATTGATCTTTGATTGAAGCGAGCGGTTAAAATTGAAGCAAGCGCAAAAAAATAATCAATAAAACAAACAAAGAATGCTTTTTTCCATGCTCATAGTGGAAACGGGCCTTAATGGATAATTTTGTTTTTTGCAACGTTTATTGATAAGTCTGTAATCATGTACCAACCTAAAAGAACTATTTTTCTTTTTAACTAAATGTACTGGTGAAGCCCAAGGGCTGGAAGTTGGACTAATAATATTTTTTTTGAGCATGTCATCTAAAATTTCATTTAGAGCATTTGTTTTTTCCAAATTGAGTTTTCTCAGTCAAAAGGCTACTGGGGGTCCATCAACTTCTAATACATGTTCAAAAGAGTGTTTCTTTTTTCCCACTTTAATTTGTCCAGATACAAGATTAGGAAACGTGTTTAGAATATCCTCATATGAATGTATATTGTAGTCAATGTTGGGCAATGGAGTTAAAATATTTTCCTTTGTAGAATTTAAAATGTCAACTGTGCTTGCAGCTGTGTCAATTATAAAATTGTGCAATTTCAAAAAATCCAAATCAAGAATAGCATGTTTAATGTTTGCAACAATAAAAGAATGAGTAAACTGTTTATTAGGAAATTCCTGAAAATGTAGTGTTAGTTCAATGACACCTGATTGTTGTATGGGATGACCATCAGCAGCAAATAATCTACAGGGATCTGGATTTGTCACACATGTACATTTGTTAGAGGGAATCAGTGACTTAGGCTAGCTGTATCAATAATAAATACAATGTTTTTGCGTGTGTCAGTTCAGTGAATATAAGTCAGCAGATTCAGGCAATGCATTGCTGACATTGATAGTATTTACTTGCAAGTCATGATTTATTAAGGAGCATTGCCTTGTGAGTTTAAATGTTTAGTCTTCATATAGCTATCAAAACGAGTGCAGCCTTGGACACAGTATCTGGCAGTAGTTCCATATTTTTGGTGATAAAAACACAGATCATTAAAATTTTTATCTCTACCTGGAATAGTGAGATTTGGACGTGGTGGTGGTCATAAAGTAGAAGAAAATGGCAATAGTTGGGATGAAGTTGGGGGATGATTTTGAGAGTTTTGATTAAAAGACTTGGAGTGAGATCTATTGTGTGATGGGTAAGTGAAATGAGATGTGGTGGTTTGGTGAGAAGGAATTTTATGCAGAGAGAGAGAGAGAGAGAGAGAGAGAGAGAGAGAGAGATCTGTTTATTTGCATCAAACCTTTTCAATAAATTTCCGCTTAAAACACACACAAAAAAAACAATGATTTTACGTTTTAAAATTAAACAAAATGATAATAATGCATATATATCAAATCAAAGAGCACTATTAAGTTATGATGCAGGGGTAGGAAGGGACAAAAATCATTTAATTACTACCCCCAGCTTATTTAAAAGTTTCATTACAAACAATTTAATAAATTAATTAAGTTTTTGGTATATAAAATTGATTATTAACTAAGAAAAAGATTAGCATAAGACATTTTACATCATAAATTAAAAATCACCTTACAGACATGATGAAAACAAAACAAACAACAACAACAAAAGCAAAGGCCGCATACATGTAGATAAAATGAAACGACAGAAAATAACTCAGCATAAATTTGATTTGAAATAAAGGCAAATAGTGTAAAAAACGACAGCACAATGATGGAAAAAAACAACAACAATGAAACAGGCAATAAAAGGACAAAAAAAAAACAAAAGCTTATTAGATTTCTTACCATAAATGAAATTGAAAATAAAGGTAGTAACATAAAACAAACAACATAACAGATTTCAGAGTAGATACAAATAGCACAAATTCAACAGCACAATAATGAAAAGGAACATAAAAAAAAAAAAAAAAAACACAAAGAAAAGTACAAAAAAAAAACAAAACAAAGGCCAATAAGATTAAATCAAACAACAGAATAGGTCTCAACATAAAATTAATTGAAATAAGGCAGTTAGCATAAAACAAAAAACAATAGATTTCAGCAGGCAATTAAGGATTAGAGAGGTGCACAAAGAACAATACAAAACATAATATTTCTTTAAGTAAAACCTTAGAACGTTAAATTAATTTCACAGTATATCTGCATGTAGTTCATTTTGTATTAATACTAAGAATTTATAATTTACATGGGTAAAATTTGGATGTTGATTAAATTTCATAGGTATCTAGAAGGTATTTGTACAATAATCTATTAAATCGTTTAATTCTTTGTTTGGTTCTTATATTAATTGGCAGCTTGTTCCACATTTTCATACAATTTACTATAAGACTATTAGAAGATTTACAAGCCAAAAAATGTGAAATAAAGATGTTGTTATTATTTGATTGCCATGTGTTATAAGCATGAATTTCATTTACTAAAGGGATTTTTAAACTCTCTGTCATTGTATAATCAAAACATGAATTTCATTGCAGAATATTGGTACAATTTATTTATCTTTAATAATTTAGAAAATGCATACAATTTATTTAATCTTGTTCTATATGGTTGCATACTAATGTATCATATAGCTCTATTATGCATTTTATTAAGGTGTTATAGTGCTGATTGATTTGCATTTCCCCACAGAACTATGCCATATTGCAATCTGCTTTTTATAAGTGCATGGTACACGAGCTTTAGATTATTAAAGGAAAGGTATTTTTTTAAATGATACAGCATTCCCACAGATTGAGATATTTGGGTAGTTAATTTATCTATATGTGGTTTCCATTTTAGATTTTTATCAATTACAATTCCCAGGTATTTAACTTCATCTTTTTGGCAAATTTGACTGTTATTTATATGAATGTTTATCATGTTATTTTTAGTTTTCTTTTCTCCAAACATTATAGTGCTTGATTTTTGGGTGTTTAAAGTAAGCTTGTTTTTAAGCAATCAATTTTTAATTTTTTTAAGTTCTTCATTGACCACTTTTTCTACTGAAAATGAGTTATTACTAGAGGCAAAAAGTGCTGTATCATCAGCAAAAAGAAGAGTTTTTAAGCTTGAAACATTTGGAAGATCATTTATGTATAGGAGAAACAAAATAGGGCCAAGGACACTACCTTGTGGGACACCATGATTTATTAAATTTTTATCTGATTTAGTTGAATTTATACATGTAAATTGATTTCTGTTTGCTAGATATGAAGAAATTAAATCAAAAGGTAGCCTCCTAATACCCATTGCAATTAATTTTTGTTTTAAAACAGTGTGGTCTACTGCATCAAAAGCTTTTTTCAAATCAAGAAAAATTCCAAGAATAATTTTATTGTTTGCCTGCTGATAACACAAGTAATTTTCTAGTTCAATAAGTGCATCACTAGTGCTTTTGTTTTCCTAAAAACCATATTGATTTTCTGATATGATTTTGTACTTATTAATAAAATCAGTTAAATTATGTTTAAGAATTTTTTCAAAAATTTTTGAAAAGTGGGGTAAGATGGAAATTGGCCTATAATTTGAAGCAATGTCTCTATCACCCCCTTTATAAATTGGTAATACTTTGGCAATTTTTAATGCACTTGGGAAAACACCTTTATTAATACAATTGTTGATTAAATAACATAATGTAGGTGCTATTATGTTTTTACTTAATTTAAGAATTTTTACAGGTTTATCATATGTATCATCACATTTACTGTTGTCTAATAAATTAATTTCTCTTATGATATCTTCATCAATTACTGGTTTAATAAATAATGAAGAGCAAGTGGAAACAGTATTTAATGGTTTTGAAGGACTTGTTTTTGGAAGAGAATTTGCCAATTTTGCTGCTATTGATGTAAAATAGTTGTTTAGACATGAAGATAATAGGTGAAAATAAGTCTTTATTAGACTCTGGACACTTAATGTTTGTAATTAAACTACCACTGGCAGGTTTTTGTATTATGTTTTTAATCATTTTCCATGTATTTTTGCTGTTGTTTTTGTTAAGTTCCAACTGATACAGAAAATAATTTTGTTTTGATTGTTGTTTTACATGTGTTAGTATGTTATATTGTTTGTATTTTTTGTAATGGATATATGTATGTGAATGTTTGCAAGAAATTTAATAAAGTCTATTTTTCTCTTTTATACTTTTTTGAATACTTTTTGTCACCCAAGGTTTAAAATAAAATTTGATTTTCTTTCTAGAAAGTTTTTGTTTTGGAGCATGAGTCTCAAGACATTTTAGAAATATATTTAAAAATTCTGAAAATTCTGCTTATGGGTCTGAAAAGTTATTACCTAGGTTGCTTTTGTCTAAGCTTTTTGTTAAAGAATCTAAAAAATCAACTTAAGAAAAATTTGAAAAATCTCGTTTCAATATTTCACATGGTGGTCTACTTGCTGGTGAAACCTTATTTTTAGGTATCATCACAAAAACTGGATTATGATCACTTATATCATAAGATATTGAGCCAGAAACAATATTACTTGCAGAATTATTACAGTATATATGATCTAATAATGATGGAGTTTGCATGTTCATGTACCTTGTAGGACAATTTATAAGATTAATTACACCTAATGATTCAAGAGATTCTTTATATTGAATGATTGAGGGAGCACCACTTAATAAATTTATGTTAAAATCACCCAGTATAAAATAGTTTAATCCTTCTAAATTTATTTTTTCTATGACACATTCTAATTTAAGTTGGAAGTTAGATATTAATGAATGAGGATGGAAGTAAATCCCCCCACGACATAAGCTTTATTACAATTATTAGATTTAATTTCAACCCAAATATCTTTAACTAAGTCTTCATTCAAGCATAAATAAGGACGAATTTTATAATTTAATGGTATTTTTAAATATATGCCAATACCTCCACTGTTTGTTGGAGAATTTGATGAATGAAAATGATAATTTTTAATAGATGTAACATTATAGTTTATATTTTTAAGTTTTGTTTCACTAATTACCATCACTTCTGGAGAGCAGGGTAACAACCCAAGTAATTCATCAATTTTATTTATGTTTTTATTAAGACTCCTTACATTCATATGAAGAAAAATATTATGTTTTGTGTAACTTGTTTAACACAGTAATTTAGAAAATTCAGAGATACTCAAATTTGGTTTGCATATTGATTCATGTATGTTGAACATTTAAAAAGAAAAAAAACAACTAAACATGTTTATATTGCATTAAGAAATTAGTGACTTAACAGAAGTTGATGAATATCAGATTTGCAGGTAATTTTGATTCTTTCACTAGTGGTGTTTTTTCTGATTAATATATCACCATTGTATGTCCAAAGAAATTGATATTTTGAGGTAATTTTTTTTTTATATGCTAAGGAGAACAGCTTTTTTCTTCTTGGAGTTAAATTTTCATTGATGAATAGGTTTTTCATTCCATCAATGCCATAGTCTCATACTCCAATTAAATTTTTTCTTTTTTGAAATATTAAATTCCTTATGTCTCTGTTTGTAAATCTGGCAATTATAATTGGAGGATTATTTGACAAAGATTTTGGAAGACGATGGGAGGTTGAAATGTCATTTTCTTTTAGATCGATGTTTAGTTTTTTTGCCATGGTTTTAATGATATGGTTAGTATTTTCATTTGAATTAAGGGGGATACCGTGAAATTCCAAATTTTCTCTTATGTTGTACTGGTCCAAATCATCTCTTATTTTTTCCTCTTCAATTAATTGATCTTTGAGACATTGGTTTTCTTTCATTAAATCATCAGTTTTTTTTTTGTAGGTCAAGTTTCATTAATTTTGATACATTATTTTTTAAGCATTCAAATTCATCATTTAAAAACTTCTGACTTTTTATTACATCTTTAATTTTTTTTTCTTGATCTTTTAGTTTTGAAAATACTTCATCAATTTTATTATTAAATTTTATTTCTTGTCTCTTCAGTGCTTCTTCAATTGTTTCTTGAATATGGGTCTTTATATTATTTTCCATTTTTTTCATCATGTTGATAATTTCCCTGGTTGGAGCCATAACTTCACAATTTTTAAATGAAAATTTATACTATATTTATACAACAAAAAAAATTTAATTACCAAAACCTTATTCTTATTCAAATAGAATGGAAGGGAACAAGTGATCAACTTTTCTCAAGTTCAAGTTGACTTTTTCAAATAGAGCGAAAACTTCAGCTTTAAGAGGAAAATTCTTTTAACATAGCAGAAAAAACATCATCAGTGGAATTAACTACAGATGAGTTTAATGATTTATCATTTTGTATTAGAGAATCAGCAATGGGAGCTAGTTCTTCAACAGATTTGAAAGGGAATGCAACTAGAATGAATTGTATATTGCTAGGAAGCTTATAAATTCAATTTGTAAAAACCAATTTAATGTTTCGTCTAGAGGGTCAATTGTTCCTAAAATGTTTTTTAAATCATATAATAATTGTGTGGGAGAACGATCTCCCAAAGGAGGAGCATTGCAAAGCTGAGTTAATCTTTTGTGTAAAGGAAGACTGTATGCTTTTATTAAGGCAGCCTTGAGTGTAGTATAGCTGTTGACACTATCTCTTGTCATGCAAAGTGATACTTTGTGAAAATGTTCAGAAGATAGACATTTTATCAGTTCAAAATATAATTGTTCTTCAGTTAGATGCTTTCCAAAATAATGTGCCTCAAATGTGTGAAAAATCATGTCAGTGTGAGAAGTATCAAATTGGAGTTGTGGAGAATTTTGAATTATTATAGTAGGTGGTTGATTATTTTGCAATAAAGATTGATGTAAAGAATTAGATGATGATAAAGGTGTAGAAAAGACTTGAGAATTACAGTAGTTGTAGGTAGAATAGAAGGTGAACTAACTGGAATTGTATCAGGATTTTGTGTTTGTAAATGAGTTTGTGTTAAATAAATGTTTTCAGATAAAGTAATAAGATTATTATTCATATTAGATTTAACACTTCATAAAAAATATTGATGTCAACACGTAAAATAATAACAACAGATAATTATATAGACAACAATAAAAATTTTAAGCAATAAAGTAATAATAATGTTCATACAAGTAATTATTTGTTAATTAGTAGAATTGTTTAAAAATTGTAAATAATGTTCTTCATAGATTAAATGCAATGCTTGAAATAAGATAGTCTTTTAAAATAATTTGTATAGGTTAATATGATCCAAGTCACTTTGTTAGTTGTCAGGGTCACCAATTGTAGATGATTGTTTTACAAATAATCAAACACTTCCTTTGATTGTTTCTTCTTGTTCAACAGCAATTTAAAGAACTTATAACAACAGCCAAAATAATACAATACATTATTACAGTTAATAAATTGTCTTATTCACAACTCATTGCTTTCTTCGTTGTTTCTTCGTCTAGTGTTGCCATTCCATTAATAGTTATTTATATAAGAATTTGTAGTGATCTATACAGGATCATTACACATGCATGCATATTACTACTATGTCCAAAATGAGTAGCTAATTATAATGAGAGCTGTTTTTCATATCTTCTGTTTTTTGCAACTTGTCATTTTTCTCATAACTGATTGTCAGTCAGTCGCTATCCCAACATCTAAAATAAATAAAACACATTGTTCAGATCAAAATATACTAACTCCATAAAATAATGCAACCAACAGCACTGAAAGGGCAAACCATATACTGTGTATACTTAATAGCCATGTAGATTAAAAACTTTAAAAAAGCATGGCTATCCAGGGCATGCAGATAAGACTTGCATCTATAGATGGTTTACTTCAAGCAAAGCAAAATATTTGAATTTCATAGAAATTTCAATTGTAGCTTTCAATGTTAGCAACTTAAATCAAATTGGTACACAAAGCATAGTTTTTTTAATATAGCTTACCTTCCAATATTCTGTAGCATGAACCAACTTGAAACATCATAAGGTTCTTTTCAGTTTAATAAACTTTCAGCAAACAATTTAATTGATTTTTGAAGCTAAAAAGTTGATAGAAATCTAGAAAGCAATTCATTGCCAAAAAAGTTATACACTTAATTTACTTACTAGTAGTATCTGAAAAATAATTTGAAAGTAAATCCACAAGATTTTTATTTATAATCAGTTGCAATTTGCTAAGTAAGTTCAATGCAGATTAGAAAAGATCCTTTGTTGATTGCAAAGAAGTTTGAAAGCATCATGGAGACAAAACTAGGTTTTTTTTTAATAAAACTTGACCATTATAAATGATAAAATGTTGGCTATTGATTGCTATTATTTACAGCTGTTTACAATAATTGATAGTTTTTACTATACTTTTATGCTGCATTATTCCTTCTTTAATGAGCTATCATAATTTTTGATGCTATGTCTAACTATCAATTTTTTAAATATACTTGCAAGGCACACCTTCTAATATCAATTAAGCTACTGTAGTCTTGTAGTTTTAAGTCTATGTGGCTATTTCTGCCAAAAGAAACTAAATGACAAAAAGCCAAAACTAGTTAATTCTTGTCCCAAAGATTTTTAATCCCGTCACCAGTCTAGATATTATCATAAATGAGCTGCATTTACTGCAGCTCCAAAGCACATAGCATCTTACATAAATAAAACATCACTGGATTACATCATTTTGTGTTACTTTGTGGGAAATTTTGAAGCTGCATTTAAAACAGCTCAGGATCTAAGTTGCCAATTTAAAAAATTTTTTAAATTTGCTTTAAAATCCAGACTTAACTTAAATTTATGTGAAGAAAATTAAAATAAAATTTAAAAAAATTCTTTTAAGTCTTGTTAATACTATTTACAGGTGCTTTACAGATATTTGGGGGTGATGTAGCTCTGCAGCTGTTATGGATGAGCTGCCACTGAGTATCATAATATGGTTGTAATTTAAAGCTGCTTGCTAAGATGGCCAAACAGAAAAAATGCTGTAAATTTTTTTTCATAGGTGATAACATGACGAAGTGGCCTGAGCATTGAATCATTTGAAATAAAGCTAGATCAATTGCACTGACTCTGATGCAATCAAAACACCTCTTTGCTATTGGCCATGTTTTATTCCAAAATTAATTTTGAACTAAACAGACTTATGAAAAATTTTAGATTTATATTGATCAAAATAATAATGGGTTAGTTTTGTTCCTTTTTGGAAAAATGTAATAACCTAAATATGAGTTCTTAATTACAAAGAATTTTGCAAATGTCTCATGTCTTAATCTAACCATATAACCACATGTTGTTGTTAAAATTTTGTATATAAAAATCAGTGGCATGCAGTGACCTCTGAGAATGGTCATGCAACTGGTATTCAAAAAGCTGATCATGCAATTGGGTATTTTATGGGTAGTTAATGGGTATAGGACAGACAATTTTTATGGGTACCAGAACAAATTCTGTCTGACATTTTTAAGACATAGACCAATTTTCATCCTAAAATCATGGTGTTTGCTAAAAAAAAAAAGATTTTCAGCTGAAATCTCTCCCTAATTTTCTACTTTTCGTCTCTACTTTGGTCCCAAACTAGCAGTGTTCTCTGCTTTGTTCAGAAATAAAGGTTATCACACAAGAATTCATTGGTCATGCAATGCATGACTTGCATGCCCTGACTGCACAGTGCACACCACTGATAAAAATATAAAGTCACATCTTTTAATTGGTTGGTGAGACAAAAATAGCTCTGTACTAAAAACAAACAGTTATGTTAGTTTGCTTTGTTAATTGATTCTGTGTGTTTGTTTCTAGAAATTGCATTGTAATATGAGATAACTGTGAACCTTGTCAACTGTTTAAGTTTTTCTTATGAAGATGTGGTTGCCCTTCAAGCAACTTCTACTGTTCTATCTTACAACTAAATCTATTTTTTGATTGTTTTTCAGTTTTAACATATGGTGATATAATTGGTCAATGGCATTATTTAAAATTTTTGTTAATTTAGATGTTTAAAAAATATTCGATTTAAAACAATTTTTAGTATGTTTTGCTTATGTTAATTATTTTATTTAATATGCATCTTAAGCAACTATTTAATTTTAGTTAAAATTTCTGCTATTGTTTGAGATTTAATCCTTACATTGTTATTTGTTTATGTTTTTTATATTTATTATTGTTCATTTTGGTTGTTTTGCTTTAATGTATTGCAATGGTTGCTATTTGGCTGACATATGCTTTTACAATTTGGGTTTTTTTTGGCATTATACTTGTTTCATTGTTTTCTCTTGCTGTAATTATATATTCTTACTATTTTAAATCAATTATTTTAAGAATACTTGCTGCATTTACTTTTTTAGTATCAGTTACAGCAATAATTGTTTTGGTGATATTTTCTCCAGATTTGTTTCCTAATGCTAATTTTACTCTTAAAAAAGAAGTTGGACTAACATCTTGACAAATGTTTCAAGAATTTGTATCATTTACCTAATATAAAGATTAACTTTGGTTTTATTTGAAAAAATACTAGTATATACTAGTACCATAATTATTGTTAAAGTTTTTTAGTAGACATATTCAATTAACATTGAATTGTGTAAAGCTGAAATTAATACATATATTGTTTTGCATAATAGCAATAGTACTTTTGCATATTTTTTATATTTAAAACGTTTATAAATTTAGTTGTTATTGAGAAATATTGCACACAAGTTATGAACCAGCTCAGCTTGTTACTATAAAATAATAACTTATATTTCCAATTATATTTTTAATTTTAACATTTTTGTCTCAAAATCATAACAGTATTTGCTTATTGTTATTTGTACATTTTGCATTGCTATTCCCAAGTTTTTATGGTTTTAGATTAAGTGAAGTTTTTTTACAACCTCAAACTAAATAATTTTGGAGCTTTTCAAAAAGTCACTGTAAACAATTTTTTGTTGAAACTAACTGGGAATTTCCCCCTACAGCACTATAATGGAATAAAAAGGAAACCAAAAAAAGATCACTTCAAAAAGTAATAGTACTGTATATACTTGCATATAAGCCAATCTTGTGTATAAGCCAACCCTTAAAAAATTGCCTCGAAATGGGGATATTTGCAAAAACTTGCATATAAGCCAACCCTCAAAAACTTGCAAAAGATAATAAATGAGAATAAAAACCATTATTGTTGTGTTTTACCATTATTGTATTGTTATTGTCATTATAACCATTATTGTACTATCCTTTCTCCATCTTCTAATATTGCTCTCCATTCATTCCAAAATTTCTTGCTGCTTCAAGGTTGCTTGTTTCCTCTGCAGCCTTCACTGTTTTACAGTTTAAAAGAAGCAGCATACTACATTCTTTTTCTTTTAATATCAGACATGGTTAAATTTTTCTGGATTTTACAACTACTAATGCAAAGAAACTGGACACAAAGTTGCAAGTGATGAGTGCAAACATGAAAGTGGTCATGTGAAAGACTAAATAATCACAGTGTGTTATTATCAAGTGATTGAAAAATAAAATAGTGGTGCCCAGAGCAAATACAATGTGCTTAATTAGAAGTAATTATGTTGCATTTTATTTGAGGTACAGTTAAAATTAATATTAAAGTTGAATTATTGTTTGTAGGAATTAATTTTATTTAGTGCAATCTCAAAATTTTTGTGGCTATATCTATGACTGAATGGTAATATTGGTGATATTGCATGATCTGAGAAGTGATGTCATGTCATTTCATTTATGTGCATATATGCCATTCTCCTAATTTGATAATTTTTTTTTTTTAGTTTTAAAGTTGGCTATTATGCGAGTATGTATGGTAATTACAGGAGGATCTGGGTTAGTCTCACAAACAAAAGTTGCTTATGATGACTTCTTGAAGAAACCCATAATTTTTTGTTGTCATTGTTGTAGAGTAGATCATCTCAATAGTTCACTTTTGTTATTTTTGTTATTTATTTTGATATTACTGAATTGTTAGCTTTCTAACTTTTGTTTTTTTAATCAGTGTATTGGCTATCAGCAATTATACTGATTAAAAAGTAAATTTTCTTTATTCTATAAAAAATATTTGAGTAGCATATAGTTTTCACATATAACAAAATTTTCTTTCTGGTTGATTCTTGTTTGTTTTTTATTTTTTGTAACATTCTTTTATCAATTCTTCCAGTTTGCTTTGCTTTAAATGCAATTATTTCATGCTTTTGTTCCTTAAGTTGTACTATTAAAAATAAGAATCATTTTCGTAATATACAAGCTTTTTTCATAAGCAAAAACTAGTTCTACTTTTTGAGTTATTTCAATGTTGAATAACAGTCAGCACCAAATTTGTAATCCAAAAAAATTTAGGTTACTAGCTTTTATTACATATTGTAATTTGGTATTTGTCATGAAACTTTGTTTGTTTGCTTTGTTACTTCATCTTTCTTCCTGTGTTGGTAACAATAACAAGTACATTAATGAAAAGGTAGGTAAATATAGTTTATAACAGTTTTCTCAATCATTGCCCAACACCCTTTTCTGTTGGTTGTAGAGTATTATCTCAAAAGCCAAACACTAAAGACTTTGGTAAAATCTTGTCTAATTAATATTTAAGGAAGAAATAAACAAAACTTGATCTGATTTGAACTGAAAAACTTTTTTAAATTGTCCTTTTAAGACATATTCAGTCTGACTTTTTGATGTAAATTAAAGACCTTTTTTGGTTTGGCCTTTTGTGTCTGTCAATACAGTAAGTTTTTTTTCAAAATAACTTGAATGTTACTCTTTTTTTTTTAGTTGTATTATGGTTGGATAATTTGGGTTCACAAGATTTTGGCTCTGAGAGTTTGGCAAACATAATTTTTAATTGCAATGAGTTTGGCGATGTAGAGATATCAGCATGTGATAATTCAATGCTTGATTTTTATTTGTTTACTTATTTACTTAACCTCGTGTTGTATTTTCTTAAAATCAGACAAAGTTAATCTGATAATGACCTTTTTGTTCATTGAGATCTCATGCTTGTTAAATTATCAATCACTCTACTTGCTTTTATTGTTGCTGCATAACAAAGTTATTCAGAGCTACTGAGTAGTTCTAAGAATGTGATGTGTGATGGTCTTGTATTGGCTGGTTTATAGTAGCATACTTTAACTAATGTTAGAACTTAAACTTCAGCAGTGTAATGTTACTTGAATGACTTATAGTTGATAAGAGGAAAATAAACTGTTATGAGGTTGTTTAAACCAGTGTTCTTCAAACTTTTTTCATTGCGACCCATTTTCCATGGTCAAATTTTTTCACGACCCCTAAAAAAAGGTCTTCATCTAGAATCAATCTCTGATTCCGCTATTTTCGCCAAAAAAAAAAGGTCTTCATCTAGAATCGATCTCTGATTTTGCTATTTTCACCCTAAAATCAAGGTGTTCTCTAAACAAAAAGGTCTTCGCTTCGAATTAATCTTGTATTTCGCTACTTTTCTTCCAAAATCATCGTAATCTCTAAAACTCCAAAATTTAAAATCTCTCGCGACCCCCAGTTTGAAGAACACTGGTTTAAACAATAACATATGTAAATGCTGGTGCAAGTGCATGTCTTTTGTCACAAATTAAATTTTATCAAAATTAAAAGTTTGAGTCAAACTAGAATTGTTTTAATTCTGGCATTAAATTCAACTGTTTTTACCTGCTTTTGTTTTGTAGATTTAGCCAGCAGCCAACATTTTCCTATAACTCAAAATTTGCATGATTGCAAAAAATATTCAGTGCTTAAAACCGCTATTATCTTGATACAGATGCTTGGGTAACATGTAATTGCAGTCGGCAGCGTGGTCGAGTGGTTAACGCACCGGACTGATAATCAACATGGTCTAGGTTCAAAACCCACTTGCGCCATTCTGTTGTGTTCTTGGAAAAAACACTTTACGGCACTTTCCCCTGCTTGGTGGTCTTGACAAGCAGTTCTAAATTACAGTAATATCTCTACTAAATTACAAGCGGACAGCAATATCTTGGCATCTCCGGAAGCAGGTCGGGGTAATTGCCTACCCTATGTATAGCGCCTCCGTCGCTTTCCTGCGAGTCAGGAGGATAAACATAGAGATTAAAATAAAAAATAAATAAAATAAATAATTTTTTAGATTCTGCAGTTTTTTTACATCTTGATTAACTTTCCTGTCCAATCTAAGAAAATAAAACACTCACTTAAGTGAGTAAATAAATAAAGATTGAGTGCCAAACTCTCATTCACCAAAATCTCAACATTGTCAAACTGTTGGCACCAAAATCTTGCAATCCCAACCCATTGTTGGTTCAAAATGCTAACACTTTGACTTATCAGCAGAAAACCAGAGTTTGATGTTCAATCCACCTAAGTGTGGCTATCCTGCTTAACTAGAATGATGACTTTGCTTGTAAAAGAAAGGAGCATAAATGACTTTTGATAGGAGCATAAAGAAGTTTTATATCAGTGGTTCTCAACCTTTTTTAAGCCTTGCAGACTGGTAACATTTCAAAAAAAATTGGTGGCTTGGTAATCTTTTTAATGTCTAAATGAATTGTAATAAATGCAATAAATTGATAAAAAAATTTTCTATTAAAACAAAAGTAAGCATTTAGCATCAGAATAACTCTATTTAATGTGAAATTTGCTGCTAGCTTCTTAATATAATATGTAGTAAATGTGGCTCTTCTGAAGTTTTTGAATGGCAAAGTCAGGGGTGCCAGAAGCGGGGGGACACAGTGGGGCAGAAAATTTACAAGACAGTACAAGGTACTTTTGGATATAATTTCTTCCAAACTAAGCTTTTCTTTCTTGATTAGTACTGATTTCTGATTGTTTCTTTTATGACAATGCCAGTACTTTCCATCTTTACTACTCTTATTTAAGTTTAAAATTGTAGATTTTTGGTTAAATTCCAAATTTCTAAAGATTGTTTTTTTTATGACAATGCTGGTACTTTCCATCTTTAATACTCCTATTTAAGTGTGAAATTGTAGAGTTTTGGTTAAATTCCAAATTTCCAAAAAGTTACATCATGGAATTCTTATCTTTTCCTGCTTAGTCTTTTCAGATGACTGTCTTAACTCAGTTGAAGGATAGTCTAGCACCATTCCTCTCAATAACTAGAGATTGATTTTTTAATTCATTTTTATACTTTTCCTTCACTTCTTTTGAAACCATTAGTTTTGTTGCGCACTGAAAATATATTGCTGCAATAACCTTGAAGAGAGCTATTAAGGTCATTCAAGTCACTGAATATACCCACTAAATATGCAAGTTTGCTTATCCACATTTTATTGGATAAAAATTCTTTTATTGGGGAATGTTCATTCAAATAGAAATTGATTTGCTTCTTCCCTCAACTCAAAAAGACGTGCAAGAACGTGTCCTTCTGAAAGCCATATCACTTCTGCATGAAAGATGAGATGGAGATTTTGCGCAGCCATACTCACACACAGTGCCTCAAAAAAGCCTTAAATGTAACACTTGGTCACAAGTAATTGATAATCTTTACTGGTCAGATCATAATGTCATTTAATTCAGGTGATAGTTTCTGGGCATCTAAATGTTCACAGCAAATTATGCAATGTGTAGACAGCAGATTTTTGTTTGCAACTTTTTTTTGAGGTTGCACCCAAATGACAACCAGCCATGCTGGGAGCTCGGTCAGTACACAAACATACACATTTTTTGTAATCTAAGGCTTGATCCAGCATTTATTATTAAGGAAAATCAATAATTATGGTTAATATTCTTCTAAAACTGTTCTAATTCTGAACTCATCTGGCCTCCTTAAAGTATAAAATGAGAATAAAATTGTGAACAGGCAGAAAAGCTAATGTGGACCGGCAGTTGAGAACCACTGTTTTATATACACTTAACTCTCTTATAGTATTCCTTTTTATTTTTAAAATTTAAGCAGATAAATTTTTCTGTTTATAGAACAATTTTAAATTTAGTTTTAATAATTTAATTAAAAAAACAATTTTAGGTGAAATGATTTGATATAATTTTAAACTGTCTAACAATAATTAGTACTTGACTAATCTTGTACAAAAATTACTTCAAATATTTTATTTCTAATTAAAGTAAGCTAAAGATTGTATAATTTTTAGTATTACTAATTTATCTTGTACAGCATAAAAAAGATATATATATATATGCAGTTTTTTTAGGTAACTTAATTTAATTGCTTTAGGTCAAAAATACTTTTTCAAGAAGTTCTCACACAAACAATTGGGCAGTTTTGGTAAGTCATTACTGTAAGAAATTAGCATATATATTTTTTCTATTTGTCATGTTTAAATATATTTGAAAAAATCACTTGAATTTATTTAAAATTGCGCAGCTTTTGTTGAATAACCCTTTTATCAGGTCGTTTAAATAGGTGTGCACTTCAAGATTTTGGTTTAACTATCGTCATGTCGCGAACGCTCTTTCATTATATCGCAGCGTGAAAAGATTGGGCATTCCAGACAGGTATTTATTTATTTGCTTTTTCACGTTTTACTGAGAGTTCCATGAAAAACATGTTATTATTGTTTGGTGTGAGCTGCTATTTTAAAATTAATTTATTATCAAGTTAAGTTGCATAATTCTATTTAAAATTTCTTATCTACAAGTCTGTTAAGATTTAACTTTGTTTTCGTTTTGACGTTATTTGATCGGTTATCGAAATGAAAAAACCAGGGATTTTTAAAAATCTATCTGTGTTTGTGTGTGTGTGTGTGTGTCTAAAACTGCAATCTTTAATCATAAAAATGATTTACTGCTTTATGTATATCTTACCTACATAATAATATTCAAGACTTTGCATTTGTGTTTATATAGGCTTGAAGTGAAAATTAAGCTAAAAACTTGACCAACAAAATATAATCGCAATAAAATTTCTTTGTCAAATCCCTGTGGTGTAGCCTTTTACGAATTTCAAAACTAGTGCTTTTAAAAATTATTGTTAAAAGCACCCTGTCCAAGCAACAAACCCATCTCGGCAAATTCAACACATTTCTTGCGATGCGTACCACATGTGGCTGGCACCTCACTTCCATTTACTGCAATGTGTACCACATGTGGCTGGCACCTCACTTCCATTTACTGCGATGTGTACCACATGTGGCTCGGACCTCACTTCCATTTACTCAGTAAATGAAAGTAAATTTTACTGCAATGTGTACCACATGTGGCTTGCAATTACGTTTTTAAAGATTTATTTTTTAAATACCCCGCAGTAGAGGAAGAATACATTGCCACATTCCGCAAGAAACGTGTTAAACGCAACAATAACAGCGCTTTGCGACTGCGCTCTCTAGTATATAATTTATTTCGAATTTTTTACCGCTAGTTGTCACTGTATAATTAACTGATTATGTAAAATGTTTTTTCAATTAGCCAGTTTTAAAAACGAAGTCAGTTTTCTGTAGCTTGCTTTAATAATTACTTCAGTTTTATGCTCATTTTATTTCCGTCACTCTAAACACTTCAATTACAATGTAAATCAAACGGAAACATTTTCTGAAAAGTTTTTTCTAAAATGTTTTTTTTTAGTGATAGCATCGACCAATATAAAAACCAATGATGATTCGTTTCAAAGCAAAACATCATTTTGCTGCGGGCCTTACAAAATTGATATCAAAATTTTTTTAAATTATCAATTAAACTTTTGTACAAATCACGATTTGCATTTGATTCGAATTATCAAAAACACTGGTCAATCTTTCTATTGATTAAATGCTTTCATATATTGCAATGTGCGTGTTCTTTTTACATCTCCTGCTTTAAAACTATCAAAGTTATATTCTTCAAAATAAAGCTAGTCTAGATAAACTTTAAAACTAGATAAACTAGATAAATTTGGCCTACATATTCAGAAAATATCACACTTTTAGGAGTTGATAAAACTGAAATTTTTGTAAGTAAAAGCAACTGTCATTTTAAGTCATTTGTTTTATTGGAAAAATGATAGCTATTGATTTGTTTGGGAGATAAAACACGTTTAATAATTCGATTTCACCTCTTATTTAAGGTAAATTATCATTTTTATTCGATTGAGGGTTGGTTATTGACCAACATTGAGCAATGCGACTTCGAGCAGCGTTGTAAAGTGAAGTTTTGAGCAGTGTTTAAATTTTAAAGTTGGCTTATATTGAGCTCTCCTAATGCTGAATTTTTGAATTGAGACCATTTTTAAATGAGTTTTTGGTATATTTGTTTAGTATTTGTTAGAAAAGATCTTAAAAACAAAATTGCGCTTCAAAGAGTTGGAACTAACTATTCCAGGTGTCGGCATCACTGGAATGTTTGGAGAGAAGTTATTCCTTCTATTCTACAATCTGTTGCTGTGCACTTACCGGCGCGCACTTAGGGGTCGGAGCCTCTTGCATGCCTAAACAGAATGCAAGAAAATCATTCTTGGTGCATTGCCTCTAGCAGGACCTCGCCATAACGCCTAAGAATAGCCAGACACAAACACCTCCTTTAATTTTTTGAACGAGGTGCCAATACCAGGATATACCCAAAGGTGCAACAAGAACCACGCTCAACAAAATACTACTGACATAGAATGATCCGGGAATGCGATAGTTCCAATTCCTGCAAAAAATAAAGGACCCATCCACACCACGTGCAGCGATCCATCGTTGGTGAGACTAATATGGAATGAAGTCAGATGCATAAGTTGGTAATGAAACGAAAGTAACATTGCTTTTCTTCACTACAAACATTAATAGCCAAGAGCCAGACGCAAGATCAAGTTAATATAAATATGGCATGATGAGACTTTTTCAATTTTGAGATTTAGAAAGAAAAATAGACGAAGAGGCAAACTCGACAATCTTGCACTAAGAGTAACTTGCGGCTCTTTGTTAAATTAACTAAAGCTTTCATTAATCATTCCTACTTTTCTGTTGAGTTCATGGTACTTTTTATACACTTGAAAGCGTAAATTAAAAGCTTAGGTGCTCTTCGTCCTTCAATTTAAATGCAGACTTTTTTCGTTTTTTAATTTTTTGACCTTAAACTACCGGTATTGTGTTTTTTATTACATTTTAGTAATTTTTTCACACCATTAATTACGCTGCCTCACACAATTTTTTTCAGAATTGATTATGTCTGTTTTGCGTATGGCTCCTTATAAGATATAAAAATTCTGCTTTTTTAGTTTAAATATACGAGCTATTAAGTGGATGCGGTTATGCAACAAGTACGAATATGTGGCCAAGTTAACAAATCTTTACTATATTTTCAGAATGAATTTAGCACGATATTATTGAGACTTTTACCCAAGATTAAATGTTCTGATAATATTATCTCGCCAAATAATGACTTCGTTTTACAAATGCTGACGTTTTTAAGACATATTTTTCTATTCACATAAAATAAAACATTTAACAATGTAATAGGTTTTGGTGTGTGCTGTGGCTACGGGTTTTTTGATAATTGAATGTAACAACTTTTTCGGTGTAAAAAATGCAGTCGGTGTAGTTTATTTTATTCATCTCAAAAAAATCTGCGCGACAGATGAGGTGTTAACGAGAAGGTTATTCAAAGGTGATTTTTTAATTTCATAACATTAAACATGTTCATCTTTTGAATTACGGTTCTGTAAGTCCTAAAACCAAGCCAATGTTATAATCGGTTATTGTTTCTTTGTAGTAAAGATATTTCTTTACATACCGGCGTAAATATACAAAAAAGTTAATCCAAAGCCACTTAAAGATAATACCTTGTCGGTTGCTTTACTCAAATTAAGCGCAATATTCAGCACTTTCAACTGAAATCTAACGCTCGCCGCCGATTTTTCTTCCAATTTGTTATCGATAGTAATTTTTCTCATACTGACGAACCCTCGAGTGTAATGTGTAAAACCATATAAAAATTATTTTCTTAAAAACATTTGAATCAGATTGTGATGGTTTTTTGGCCATGTAAAAATTTTACAATCTCATCGATAATTGAATTTTAAATTAATAACTTTAATTGCACTTTGTAATTTTTATGTGGCTGATCTCTAGGGCGAGGTTTTTATTGCAATAAAGTCGTAAAAAATCTGCGTTTATTGTTATCAAAAGTTGCACTAAAGTTTGCGTTTATGCATAATTTCAAATGACAGTGGTTTACTTAAGCGATTTATCTACATATTATGTTAAATATTTCCAAACATTATTTGGGGAGAAGTGGCGATTTTTTAACAACAGTTTGTTTAGCATGCTAAGATTTCGCTGCACAGTGCATGAGTTGCTCGGCAATTTAATAATTTGGAATGCAGTTTTATTATAGATTGTTGCTTGGCCAGGTCATTACTACAATTGCTTTTAGGTCACTATTCAGTTTAAATAGGTGATCTAAATACAATGTACATCACCTATTTCTGTGTTTAAATCACACTTTTACATTTTACGCCATACTTACTGAAAGTCGCAGTAAAAACAAACTTGTAATATGAAATTCCTGGAAATCCCTTAAAAGATTGCACTACATAAATTTTCAGTGTTTAGGAATTTGTTGAAAAAAGTTGCAAAAACTTATCCCACTAATTGTTTTAATCACTATATTGTTTTAAGATAAGACCTTATTGTATAAGATTACTGCAATTTTAATTTTCAGTCAAATCATCCTAATGCTGGCAGATGACATGGCTTGCAATCCACGCAATCCTCGCCCGGGTATTTGCTACTTTTAATATTATTTTAATAATTTTTTTTGTTTTTTCTTCAATGTCTTTCAAGTTTTGTTAAATAGATTTTGTGCCCACTGGTTTTACATTTATTTTTACTAACGATTTTTTATGTTGTTGTAATGAGAAGATGCAAATCTTGCTTTTACTATCGCTTCATTCAGTTTTTTCTTTTAACAGTTATTTCTCAGTCATAGTTTTTATTGATAATTAATCAGGTTGAAGAAAAATTTTTGAAATACTCTCATCATTTAAAAAAGCCGTCAAGATTCACAAAAATATCAAGTCATGTTTATGAGATTTTATTATTCTACTTAAATTTTACCCACCGTTGGCGCTTGATTTACACATAATTAAAAGCGAGATTAAATTTTGTGCATCAAATTCTGATCTGTTAAAAAGCTTCTTATGCCATATATCCCTTGCTCGTTAAAACTTTAGTTCATCTGTTAATTCTTTTGAATCTTTTGTTCTGTGTTTTCATGTGTAAAAAGAACAAATCAGAATTAATTAATCCAGGAAAGATTTTACGATGAGCTTCAAGTAGTTTAATGAATTGCAAAACGTCAGTCGTCAAAAATGGTGGCCATTTTGTTGTGCTTAACGTTGTTTTTTGTTATTTCAGGCCTGTATATTTGAGTTGCAATTTCATATTTGATTCGTGTTTTACATTTAATTTTTCCATAAAATCTCTTCGAGACCGTTCAAAATTGCGCCAATCATTGTTGTCCGCTTTTAAATAATTTCAAACAGTTTTTACAAGAACGTTGCCTTAAATTTTTGTCGCATGACAACAGAATTATGGGCATCATATTGCTTGAAGCTTTGCTTTATTACATTTCTCCGTAACGATTCAGAACAATAGCTTTTCTAAGAAAAAAATTGCCGTAAGCGCCAAACCAGCTTTCTATATTACTTTCAAAAGCCAACGCCGAACACCTTCTAATTTTTTTGCCTTTAGCTATATTTGTAATTAAACAAGAACAACTTTAGAATAATAATTAATCAAAAAAGCCTTTTATAATCACCGGTTTCGTAATGTTTGACTTCTTCCAACAGCTTGGAAACGATTGGATTTCTCTACCGACTGATTTAATAATTCATAACTATATCAGCTGCTCGTTTCTGGAACTGTTTGAGCGAGTCTGTAAAAAGGAAAGCAGTATTTGTTTCTGAGAAACTCCCACGCACTCCGCAAATGAAAGTTTTGCTTGACATCGTCAATAATAATATTTCATTTTTCATCACCACTTTTGGTGTGCACCTTATAAAAGAGTTTTTTAAATTCAATAAAAAGGAGTCGTTTTTCGTTTTTGTATCTCAATCAATTGTTTACTGTGACTCACCGTCTCTTTGGAGTGTTCAGTCACTTACAGGCGGTGTAACTGTCGTCTAGGGTCCGAATTACTGTTGCGTAAGACCTTCGCGAGGCAGGATTAGAAGACTGCCTGTCATATGGTTTGCCGGTCACCACTTTATGGATGAAGTGCAGTAGAATGCCCTCGCAATTTCAAGGCGCTGCTTAGTCATTTTTGGCCTTATTGACAGATGTCGACAAGTCGCAGCTTTAATGAGTCACAGTCCTGGAAGTTGATCTGGTTTCCTTGCGTTTTTTGAACTCGTAAAACTGTCACTGTCAAATGACTTTTTGTCTGGCGGTTATAACGTCAGAATTTTCTGCTTGTTTATTCAAGACTTCACGAATACATTCGATGTTGGCTCACCGTAAAGCACTTTATTACTTCACACGACCTTTCAAAACTACCAACTTCCTGAAAACTAACTTTTGACAAGATATACTCCGAGCTGGTATTATAATGCCGTGGTATTTATGTTTGTTATATCACTGTGGAGTAACTTTTTTGTTGTTGTGTGGTCTTGTTCTTATCGTGATTTATTTAAGTGGCTTTTAGGTTAAGTTTGAAATGAGAACAGTATAATTATTTGAAAGCTAAGTTTATAATGCAAGCCGCGCAACTCAGCTGGTAGTTTTTATAAAGTAAAATTAAATGCTTTTTCAAACGCTGTTTTTTATGATTAAAGGTAATGTTTAAATCTTTCATGATTTTTGTTTTAAACTTAGACAATCAACAATTGAATGCAATTAATATATTATTTGTTTTGGATATTTGTATAAGATGAATTAACTACAATTGACGAAAAAGATTTCTTTCTGCGATACTTTGATGAACTGGTTTTAGAAATTTCGTTTATACATCAATAAAAGTTTCATTTAGGCAAAAATGTTTAAGTTGTTGGATTTATCGTATCATATGAAAATAGGTGCTGCTCTAACGTGCGATCTCGTGGGCACGTAGGACCGCACGTTAGAGTAGCACCGAAAAACAATTCCAAAAAATACTGGCTAAATTCCTACTTCGTATTAAACTCTGAAGCATACACCTAATATCAATCATAACAAAATATTTTATTATAGTTCTGCTTACAGAGTTTTTCGAATTTAAGCCACAACAGATTGATTGCCGAGGTTTAATTTTTTTCCTAAATTACTTTTTCTCACTCCAAGCTTTACGAAATGTGATAACAAAATCATGGATTGATGAACCAAACGCCATCGATTTCCCGCAATTTCGAGCGCTTTTGTAATTTTGAAAATTGTTCACGTCAAACTGAATAACCGCAATTGAGTATTCCCATGACAAGTCAGAATATTCGCGACCATTTTCTACCTTGCGGCATATCTTTACAGTTGTTTGTGCTTTTTTTCACACCGCTTTTTATTGCAATGCTATCTGTTTTATGAAATGTTCATTGCAATAAACAACATACAAATAATAAATGCAGAGCAATATCAATTTTTTGTTATTCAATTTTTAGGTTAAAGCATTTGGAAAACCTGAATCAAAATAAAAAAAAACATTGAGAAGAACTTGAAAGTTTGCGCAAAACGTTTGTTTGCCTTGCAATTCATTTTTCTGTAAAACAGATTTCTAACTTTTGGTTTTGATAAACCTAAATATTTTGATGCTACTAAGATGTGAAATTGCATTGGCTCGATAACCAACAGCTGTAATGCGCAAAATTTCCGAGACTGGCGCTCCCGGTTTGTGGGAAAATATTTGAATTAATCAAGATGGGGATTTTTACATCGTGCGTATCATCGGCGTCCGGCAGCACTGCTTTTCGTAGCTCAAAATTTTAGTCTTTTGCGTCATTTGCTAGAAATTTCTCAGCTCTTAAGAATTTCGATAAACCTACCTCTTGGTGCGTGCAGTACGGTTAATTGCTTTCAAATCTTTTTTCCACTTAACTTACCAAATAAGTGAGTCACATGGCAGGTCAGACGAGTGCGTAGACGGCATACGAGTTGAAACCTACGACTAAGCTGTCGTGTGTTTTGTTTGACCATTCCCGCTAAGCTGGACATTTACCTCGTTGGGTGTGTGTCGTTTTCGCTCTAGCGATTTTTTCAGCCATCTTAAACCGCTGATACCCGAGGGCAGGGCGCCGCTTGAGAATTTGCCTTTTTCTTTGTCGTTTGCAACTTGTTACTCCGTCTAGGTCAAACCTATATAGCATTGTTTTTACGCCTATAGACCTAAAATTAGTACCCTTTAGTTGGTTGATTTTAGCGAATTGAAAAACCAAAAGCGGGTACGTTTCCGATCTAGTTGTCCGTTTTTTTATTGCTGTTTTGTATAACGTTTGTAAATTTATTTTTGGTTTCTATAACGTTTGTAAATTTTAATTGATATAAAATGCTGCATTTTCGAAATGTGCGCCATGCATTTTTTTAATTTCTCAAGTTATTGCAGAATTGCTATAAAATTATATTGATTGATTACCATTAATTCGCATGATACGGTTAGCATTGAAACCTATTTCTGTACACAATCGCGATTTTATTTGATCATTTTTTTTGTTTATAAGCATGACTGGAAATCAGTACTTCCTAAAAAAAAAGTTTTAATTTTTCCTCTTTGCGAAAGAATATTTAACCGCAACACTAAATTTTAATGTCAAGTTTTTATATCACTTTAACATTTATAAAATTTAAGCATTTAATTTTTACAGTAAATTTTTGTATACATTTTTAGTAATTACATTCACGTTTATATGCACATTGACGTGTGCAGCGCATTTGTTAAAAATCGAATTTAGATATATTGATAAAGATATTTTTTGACAAAACTGCTCTAAAATTCTAGCAAGTTGACTATGTTTAAGTTTTGCACTTAGAATTTACTGAACTAAAAATTAGCGACTTCCATCTCTGGAGGCCTCGCTCGTACTCGACGTGGCACCAGTGACCTCTCAGCAATGTCTGCTGTAGCAATTCATATTAGTGTGAACAAATGGACGACAGAGAAATTACAAGCAAATGACAGTCTTGGTCCAGACGCAGCAGTTGCTGTGTTTGAGATGACTGTAAGAATGCGATTCTATTTAAACTGTTTTCTTTTGACGTTTACTGTTATACTGACAGTAGTTGACCAATTCTTTGATGTAGCGCTCTTGTTTTCATGTCTCCACCCATAAAACACAGTCTTCTTAAAATAAATGTTTTTGAGGTCTTTTTGGCTGTAATTCTTAAAGTTTATACTTTCAAAATTTGATGTTGCATTGAGTTTAGGAATGAATATTTGTGTTGGTTGTAGTTAATTAACTTTGACTTGTGTGACACTTTTAACTTCATTCTTATTGCCTATTTGAAAAAATTGCTTTGAAAAGTGCAGCCCGGTTCCGCATAGAGCAATTTCCGTATCCAAACTTTAAGGGATTGAAAATTTTATTAACCTGTTTCTTCCAACTGTTTTTTGTACTTTATAAGGAATATAAATTTTTTTGTTGGTTTTGCCGCTGTTTCGCATGAAAATTTGATGGCTTGTTTTTGAAAATGACTTTACGCAGCTTTATTAGCATATTATATATATATGTATACACAAAAATAAGTGTTTTCAATATAGCTGTGACAGTGTTTAATGATGAGGATCAGAGCAAAATTTATTTATTAATTTAGATTAAAAAACTACACATAACCATTATGTGTAGTGTTTTAATCTAAATTAATAAATAAATATATATAATTAATTAAACGACAGACTACAAAATTTTATTAATTTTAATCAATTTTATCCGCTCTGACTTGACGTCATCAAGCACTTTTCTGATAACACCGACCAAAAAAATTTTGAAAAAATCGTTTATTGCTTATTACAGCGCTTGAGTAAAAATCATTAAGCTTTTTAACGATTTCGCTGTACAGCAGGCATGTCAACTCGTGAGTTTATGTGGCCCGCAAATCCAGGGACAAATCGTGGACAAATCGTTTTTTGACATTTGTTATAATTAAGTGTTGAATGTTTGCTTCAACATCAAAACCAGATTAGGCCTACTGAAAAGTTATGTTTCTTTGCAGTTATAAATGTTTTAAATCAAAATATACCATTTTCAAATTAAAATGTTAACAAATCAAAATCCAATTAAATGGTCAAAAATATTAGCCTGGTTCTCTTTGATCAGCTAAGATAAATGTGTTTTCTAACCAGTTTTGACAATTTTTTTAGAAATAATTGCTTTTAAAGATAATGTGATCAAAACAACAGCTTGATTTTTAATGCCAATTTGTGAATGTTGTTGCAATATCTATTTTCTACAGGTAAAAATATAATACATTGGTATTTCAAGTTCATTATACTTTACGTTTAGCACAGAACTCCACGCAATTTTTAGCGGTTCCATTTGATTACATTCATTAGCTTAGGCAGCATCATAAACGAAAGAAAATATAGATGTTTCAATCGATAAAAAATTTTAAAAAATTCTTCTAAAAGAGTAGATATAAGATTAGTAAATCTTTCAATGACCCCTGAAAATGTATGAATTGATAGATCTACTGTTTCGAAGTTGTTTGGATTAAGAAAAATGTGCCAAAATTAGTTGAATTGTTGGATTGTCTTGGAAATTTTGCGAGATATTTCAAAAGGTAAAAACTCATTAAAGATGACACTTTCGCAGTCCGCAACAACCAGCATCGAGGGCCACAGATCTGACATACCTGCTGTACAAAACAATATTTTTTTTGTTTTTTAGACGATACCAGGCATTTTAATTTTCCAGCCCCTAAAGTGTTTTGCTTTTTTTTTAAAGATATCTAAATTAACAAGAACTCTTAGCTTTTAAAGCTAATATTTTTTTACCTCCTGTTTCACTGCTAAAACAGTTTTTTTTAAATAAGATACTAATATATTTTTAAAAGAATAAGCTTGATGATAAGAATCCGATCGAATTGCTGTTCAAGTCTAGGTTTAAGTGTTTCAGTTAGTTATAACTTTTATTTGCTGGTAATTTTATTTTTACTTTATGACTGTACATAATGTAGTAAACATATTGGCTTATTATCCTGTTTCGGTTTCTTTTGCCTAAGAACCACAAAATATTTCTTTTTCCCGATCTCTTTGTATAAAGTCAAAATGAAGCTTAATTAAAGTGCAGTTCATACAATTTTTAAAAAATTTAAAATAAAATAATTTTGCAACAGTAATTTATTTCAATTGGTATTTTTTAAAATTTAGTAGAAATATTTAGTTGAATAAAATTAAAGTTAAAAGTTTTGATGAATTTATTTAGCTCCTAAAAGGTTTCTCTCTCGACTTGATTGTTTACTAAAGTGTTTAAGGTTTATTTTTTTACATATTTAAGTTTGACAACTAGTAAATACTTTGCGGCGCGACCCAAAAAACCACCATTTACACGTTTTTTACGAAAGTAGATTGAGACTAAACGAAATGTCTTGATAAAGTTTTGTAAAAAGAAAACACGTATTTTTTTACAGAAAAATAGCAAATAAAACAACGTATAGCAAGTCTTTAAATACTGACCATTACATCTACATCGGGTTAATGTTTGTTAAAATTACTACCACATTTTAGTCATTTTGCTCCGGAAAAATTTTGTTTTAAAAAGTTATTAGACTTTAGTGGTTGATCAGAAAGCAATAAAAGCTCGACTAAATACTTTGTAAAATTATATTATTTAGTAAACTGTGGTGCTATATTATATCAATTTGGCGTTTCCACGAAAGAAAAAAATACATCTCATTGAAATTTATTAATAATTTTATCATATTTGCATGATTGAAAAAAGATCATGCTAAATCAATTTAATTAAACCGCGCAACATGCTTTGGCCTTCACCTCTTACTGCAGGCATGGGCAACTTTTTGTGAACTGGGGGCCACATTATATAATTTCCAAGTGACCGCGGGCCGCATAGTAATTTCTGTGGTATTTGTATACGTATAGCCTTATATAGAAATATATACTATGTGCTATATTAACGTGTCAAATAATTATTTAGATTTTTATTATTCTAATGATGAAAATTTTTATTCTATCTCATTATTTCATAATGATAATGATTAGTATTAACGTTTATTTGTATGTAATGTTGTGTGGTTAAGAAAACAAAAATTCACTGGTCACTCAGATTTAACTTTTTGGTATACCGACAGGATGTGGATTTTCTTCGATCTTTATCTTTTCAGCTACTGGTGGTAATGAAACGATTATCACAACGCAATAATATCGTTATATAAAAAAAAATTGAAGCATTTGTTATTGTTGCGCTCGCTCTTCAAAGGCGTAATTTCCTTCCAAAAGTCTGGGTGAGCTTTTGTTAATAAGCAAAAGCACAGGAATTTTAAATATTAAGATGGAGTTCCAGATGATCTCCGAGAGCCGCACAAAAACACGTCGCGGGCGCAGGTTTCCCGTGCCTCTCTTGCTGTATATACAAAACCAATGATTTCCAAAATGGGTTCCAATCAAATTCCCAAAAGGTTTCGTAAGCTTCAACGGATTATGCATGCCAAGGGTGGCAAACACCGCCGCGTGCGGTTCGGAAGTTGCAAAGTACGACGAACATTAAGATGACAATCGAGATAAGTGAAGACCTTTTTTTTGGAGATCATTTTATTTTGGACTCGAAAATCAAGAATTTCGAGGTAGTTTTAAAGTGAAGATCTTTTTTTAGTTTTCACCGGATTTTCAGCTTAGTAGATGTTCCTTTTCATGTTTAAAAGCTTTGAGGGTTCCACTGACAAAAAAGTTTGGGAATTACTGTACAAAACAGTTCTTTTACGAAGGTATGAGCGGCAATCCTACAGCAATACGTATTTTCAGTTCTTTAAGATGCCACTACAGACGTGTCGTTGCGTAAGGCAGTGTAGCGCCATTCTTAATGTTGACTTAATTAACAATGGATTTTTTCATAAAGGAACAAGTTCAGCACGTTAAAGTAGCCAAATATTTGAAGTTTTTTTTTTGTTTTTGAAAAAACCGGATTCCTGATTTAAGCGTAAGAGCTAGCTTTTGTTTCTTCAATTTGTTTGCATGGACGTCATGTTTGTACAAATTATAAATTCTTGCAATGATTCTATCTGCCTTAAATGTAACTATGAACAATCAATCAATGTCTTTTTCAAAATATAGAAAATTTATATTTTTATCCAGGATACTAAATAGTGTATTGTACATGTTGATGTTTGATTCTGTCCATCTTGTTCTCACAATTTTTTTGTTGATCAATCAAATAGAATAACCATCTGTCTTCAATAATACTTTGTTGTTCGCGGCAATTACAGTTTCCTTCATTCTCACCCCGCCCCGCCATTTCCATTGGCCTTACGGTTGAACAAAAGGATTTATGTTATTCCTATAAAACAATTTTGCTGCTGATTTCTTAACTTTTCGACCGACTATTCTATTAGCTGTTTTTATAGAGCAATATAAAAGATTAAACCGATTTTTTTACTGTTTTTTGATTTCATATGTCTGTAAAAATTTTCTTTATTATTTATTCTATAGCATTAAATTTGCTTTCAATTAGAATAACCCTTGTCATTCTGAATGATAAATGTATCTAGATCTTAAACCAGTTTGTTCCATATTTTGTGATCTCCAATTTTTGTTTAATCATTGCCTATTGTGGCATATACGTTAGCTTTTATGGCATAATGTTGACGTTCTAAACATCATTAACTATTCACCGAACTGTGTAAACACGTGGTAACTTTCAACGGTTTTTCCCGCGCTTAAACTAGCCAATCACATAAGCAGTTGCTATCTTTTTGTTCTAAAGTTCGGTATAATAGTTTTGAAGGCCGTTACCCGTTATTACTTTTTCAGTTTAAAAGGAAAGAATTACAGTTGTACATTGTTTAGAAATATAACCCTAGGTGTGTTCCCAAAGCAAAGTCCACGTAAAATTGGATAAATTTTCCAGTGTAACCTTGTTTGACCTCACTGTCACGTGTTATTAAGAAAAAAAAGCAAAATTTAATTGCCCTAAATTGAATGGTTTCCGAATCGCTTTTGTACTACCCGCGAACAAAAAGCTATCAAAAAGTGAACTTTGAAACTTACACAACCTTACTTTGACGTTGAGTCGTTTACGGCTGTTTGTGTTGATGCATGATTTATTTTGGTTCCTTGCATACTGATTACAGTTAGCAGTCCAGTGTCAATAGCGTTTTCTTCTATCTTGGTCTGTTTAAATATATCTTTAGAAGTATGCATGACAAACAGATGCAATTTAATTCTACTTCAGATTGCCACTAATTTAAGTCAAAATTCATTGACGACTTGAAATATTATGAATGCATAGATGCTATAGAAAGTGCTGTGGGTCGCCCAAAAGATGTTCAAAGTTGCTTAGTATCGAGTTTGGTAAAAAAATGCTGTTTATAAACTGTAGCGGTAATCTTGCAACATGTCTTTTTAAGAAATATTTTAATTTTGCTTAGTTTGTGTTTTTACTTTTTAATCGGTCTTGAGACTACAGTTAGGCAAGGTTTTTTGATCATTTCAAATGCACAGTTCTATCGCGAGTTGCTGTTTACTTGAGAATTGGCATGAAAGCAATAGCAAATTTAAAAATAGTTTTTCGTCTGACACTCTTGTGTGTCAGACAAAAAGCTTTGTAAATGACTCCAATTCTACTTTCTATTTTCAAATTCTGTGGAATCAACTGTCACTTCTAAAGCAAATTTGTTTTAACGTTTTTGAAAGAAAAATTCAGACACCACAGTTTTTGTTATCAGAGTTCATGAGTTAGAATTTGAATCCATTGGCGAAAACGTAGCTTTGTTCGATTGTGATTAGGGCGCTGTGTAATTAGAAAATGAAGAACTAAATAAAATTATCTGAAACAGAAGTGTGGTGCGAAGAAAAGATGTATGGAAACGCTCAAAATGGCCACTTGAAAAAAGTTCTTGCTTTGAGATCAGTAGCGTACGAAAAAATTAAGGCCATTGTGTCATTTCCTCCTCTCCTTTTTGGTTGTATTTTCGCAGTGACATATGCCCAAGTGCGTAAAATTCTCAAACTCAAACCTACGATTGAAAAAATTTGGAAACGGGTTTCAACTGATAAAAATGCAGCAAAGGCCTTCCCACCTTAATACACTTTAAATTGGAAGTTGAAGCTTGCCTGTGGTTGCATTTAATTATAGTATATAGATTTTAGTTGGTTGTAAATATGAGGTTATTTATTCAATTAAAAAGTTCAATTAAAACAATCGTTTTGCATTAGCAATGCATTTATCTTCAAAACAACTTTCACTGCATATCTTTAAATATGAGTTAGGTTGCCAGATTTTGCCAATTTGACTTTTTTAAAACGTATGAAGTTTATATTGTTAGCAATGGATATTGATCTTAAAAGTTAATTTTTTTAACCCTTGAACAGCGTTTTTTTTAAATAATTTTCTGATATTTGCAATATTATACTGTATACTTCTTTCACTTAAATCTGTGTAATGTCAAGTCCGTCGCTCCTACAGGCCACGTTTCAAAATATTGTAGAACATGCTGGTTGTCGTTAGTTGAAATTGCGAAAAATAATTGTTAAGATCTTTTTTGCGTTTTTATTAAATTTTAAAAGATATATTTTGTTTAAGCGGAGCGTAGAGTAGGACCTTTTTTATATTTAACTTTTCTTCTGAACTGTTTTAAACGCTTATGCTGTGGCTGATCAAGAAAATGTGCAATAAATAAATTTTTTGTGCGCGACACATATAATGATTCATGTGGCCCGTGGGCCTGGGTTAAATGGTAAAGTGGGCAGCTTTTATCAAATTTGTTTAATTCTCAATATAAGCGTTTGGTATTTTCAAATAAACAAATTTTGTGCAGCAATCATAAGTTCAAACTTTGGTTTAGTAGTTTAGCAGCGTTGCGATGCGCGTGAGACGGCGTTTCTACTTTGTTATTCGCTGCCCGTACTAATGCTACTAAGGTGGGCACCGCGACTCGTATCTCTCCTCAGCATACTGAAAAGATTATATTCTTTGTTCGATTAAAATCGAAGACAATAAAGTTTTAATTATGTTTGTTGGAGTATTTGGCAGGGAATTAAATAGTTTTGTTATACATAACTGGCAAAGACAAGAAATGACGAATTTTTTTGTACTGCAGTCGTGTGCAAAAGTTTAAGACCACGCAGCTTTTTCTTATCTAAAATATACAAGAAACCAATTTTGTTTTATTTATGTTATAGTTTTTTTATTCAAAGTACTGCAATAAAATAGCCATACATTGAAAATAACACTGAATGTTAAAAAGTAAGCTTATCAACTTATAAGTGAGTTACATTAACCAGTTTTCGTGTAAGAATCTACTATTTGGTATGTCCACCTTTGTTTTTAATAACAGTTTGCAGATAACAAGGCATGATGTGCACCAGGTGTTTGCAGTATTCAGCTTTAATCTTTTGCGTCCTTATGCGTTTTATTGCCATTTCCAGGTCTCTAACACTTGTGTGATGTTCTTCTGTCCCTTTGTCTTTTGTATTGCTCACAAATTCTCAATTGGATTGAGATCTGGGTTGTTTCCAGGCCAATCGAACGTTTCGATATTTTTTATCTCACTCACTAACTTTGAACGCTGACTGGGAGCACCATCTTTCATGAACATATTGCATTCATGAATAGCCACGTGAATTTCGAGCTTGTCCTCCGACTTTTTTGCGGTACCCGACGCCGTTCATTGTTGTTTCGATTGGTAAAAAAAGACCAGCTGTGCCATTAAGGGACATAGCCCTCACATCATGACACTGTGAAGATATTTTACCGCAGCTTGTGTATAGCAGTCATTAAATCGTCTTTCAACAGGCTTATGAACTGTCCGTTTTCTCTGTGCAAACTGCTGGATTGTGGATTCATCCGAGAAAAGGACTTTACTCTACCTTGCGTCATCTCAGTCCTCATATTGCTAGGCAAAAGCCAACCTCTTTGCTTTCATGGCTGGGGTTAAGCGAGGTTTTCTTTACAGGTTTGAACGCTTTCAGGTTGAAATCATGAACAAGACTCCTACTAACAGTTGTATGATGAACATCAGTGCCTTTAAGAAGCAATGCCGCGCGTATTTTCTTGCAGGAACTGATCGGAGACCAGTTAGAGACTAGTCCTCTTAGTTTCAGACAAACTGGCTTTTTTGCACATTTTTTGACTCTTAAAAACTTTTAAACGATTGAAGAAACAGCCCAAATATTCTTTAACCAAGCACGCTCTTAGTATTGTATTGCTAAACCTATCTAGTTAGACCAGGGGTCGGGAACCTTTTTGGGTAAGAGAGCCATAAAAACTACATACTTTTAAATGTATTTCCATGAGAGCTAACAATGTTCCTCTAATTTTTAGCTGTATGTGTGTGGGCAGAAATTTGTTCGTGAGCAAACTTATTAAATTTATATTATTGACTATTGACTCAGATTTTTTGATTTTCGTCTCAAAAACCTAGTGATCTCTAAAAAAAATGTCTTCACCTTGAATCTGACTCTGATTTCTCGATTTTTGTCGTAAAAACGTAATTATCTTTTAAAAAAGGGTCTTCACTTTTGAAATCGTGTGTGCGCAGATCTTTTTTTTATGTGCGGTAATTTATGCTTGGCAACAAAAGAGCCAGATGTTGTTATCAAAAGAGCCACATCTGGCTCGCGAGCCATAGGTTCCCGTCCCCTGAGCTAGACTAATGCAATCTTGAACAAACCAGATGACATCACAATACTGGAAATGAAGAAAAAAAAGATTTCTTACATTTTTGTACACGACTGCAAAGTCAATCAAATTATTTTAGATTAAAATAAGCTTTTCAGTTATACAAAATGTGCGTTTTTCTATTTTTGACCGCAAATACGCGAAAGTCAAAGAAATTTCTAGTAATCAAATCATTTTTTTCGATTGCTTTTTGGTTCTCAACAACTGCTAGCTTGAGCAGCCTATCGCAATAAAATCGAAATTGCAGGGCTGCTCGCGCATAAATTACACGCTCCGATTTCTTTACCACTTAAGACAAAGCTGCTTGGCTTCTCAAAGGAAACGAGTCGCGTTGAAATTTCTCTTTGAAATCTTTAATCTCTTGTTTTGTCTTTGTTTTACAAAGTGCAAATTGCGCTGGTAAGGCGAAGTACACCGGTCATTATCGCGAAACGACGCGGAATGAAGTTGAAGTAAGTTTAAAAAGTTGTTTTTGACCAGGCGAATTTAGTGTGCGCAAGCAGTTTTCGATATAGATAATATTGATGGTTGTGAACTCGCGTAACTCGCTGCTGAGTGCCGTGGTTCACGTGGGTTCCTGCATCGTCAACGCAACTACTGCTTCTCAAGGCTCATCCACCGTTTGTGACTTGTAATCAGTTGACCACCAGTGAAACCTGCTCTGTCAGCTCATTGAAAGCGATATTTATTGACTGCGTTGATGAAAAGTTACTAGAATGCATAATTCTAGCAATTTTTCTGCTTCGAAAATTTTTTTGTTTTGTTTCTTAATTTCTTTGATTCTGCTTTCATTTATTATGACTGCAAAGTTTACAAAGATACTTATTGCTTTTCCAAAAATACAGGATAGTTTTTGTTTCAATTTGATAATATAGTTCTATACATAATAATCACTCTTGCCCAGGTTATCGTTGCTTTTCTCAATTTTGTGTGTGAAAAGATTACTTTTTTTTTTTCATAAAAAATGAGTTAAAAAGTAAATCTGAGTGAGAAAAACTGAAAACTGATTATATGAAACCTATAATCAATCTAGTATTTTTAATTTTTATTGGATTGGATCGTAAACCTTAAATGTGAGCGATTTAGCTCATGCTTCTGTTACTTACATGACCGGAAGAGCGTGGAGATGAACGAAAGGGATATTACGCAATGTCCGGTTAATTGTCAAACGTCATCTTCTGCCCATACTTAGGCGTAGGACAAATTCAGGAACCTCTCCTGCTTTTGCTGAAATATGCGTGTATTTCTCTAATATTTCGAAAAATACTCCAAGCCCCTGGGAGTGTAAAAATACGATGTGAAGAATATTTAAATATTTTCCTTTGTACCGTCAAAATATTTGTTTTAAATAGTAGTTTTATTGTATTTGTTTATGATACGTTTCAAAATAACCTCTTGCGTTACAGTTAAACTGCACATTGCCATAAAGTGTTGCACCTTTCGCTTGAACAGCTAAATAGAATTTTTTTATTGCTTATGTTTGCGTTAAATTTCTTAATATTTTCTTCAAAGTAAAGTGCTATGAAATCGTAAATCGCTTATGTTTGCGTTAAATTTGCGTTAAATTTCTTAATATTTTCTTCAAAGTAAAGTGCTATGAAATCGTAAATCACCGCCCCTATCTACTTTGTTGACAACTTTTCCGAAGTTTTTCTTTTTGAGCAGCTGTAAAAACTTGAGCAGTATATTAATTTTATATGAATTCTCGATTCATAAACTTATTGTTTTTTTGTATTTACCCGGCACGTGCCTAGGGCCGGAGCCTTTTGCATTTTTGAACAGAATGCTAGAAAATCATTCTTGGTACATTGCCATACAAGCAGGACTATACATCCAAGGACAGTCGCGACACAAACATTCCCTTCAATATTTTGAACAAGTGCCAATGCCTTGACGCACCTAGAGATAAAGCAAGAATTATGATTGGCAAAATATTACTGACATAGAATGATCCGGGAAATTGATGATCATTCCTATCTTTGTGAAAATACAGGGCCCATTCACCACCACGGGCGGCGAGCCATCGTTTGTGACTTATATAGATATGCGTAAACCGGTGATGAAACCCAATGTTCACTAAATTTAAAATAACGTTGTTTTTTTTTTCATTACAAACATTAATAGCCAAAAGCCGGTATCAAGTTAATATAGTCTATAGTAATGTCGAAAGAGCAGGCACTTTTTCGAAAACGAACCAGTAAAATTTGTAGATTGATAGTATTACTTTTCAAATGCCTTCGCTTGATTTAAATAGCCAAGTTTGGACGCTTTACTCCAGTAGCTCTGGATTATATTTTTAATTTATTTCGTTGTTTGAGTTTTTATCGTTATCTTTACTACCGCTACCCATAATGGAGCAAACATTGTTTGAGTCACGTACTCAGTTTTTTCTACTTACTTGAATTCATTACTGTATTTATAGGCAACTTATGGGATCAGCTTTCTGTTCATTGAAATCAACTCAATCTGCGATTTTAGCATTTGCTCATCGCTTTTTTTGTCTTATGTTTCTGCCTCGGTATAATTCAGCAATATTTATCCGAAGTAAATAAAAGTTAATGTTATGTTTGTTACAAGAAACGCAAAGGTTTGTTTAATCTTTTTGCCGAACTATATATGTTTTTCAAAAAGACGTCTTGATAGTTGGTACTGTATGATTGAAAATTTTGCGATTTAATATTGATCTCAGCTGTCATTCATTGCGTGTGTGAGTGAATGACAGACTCTTTTCGACTGTGTATACATAACGTTTCCGTTTCCGTAACTAGGTTTCCAAGAAACTTTTGCCGCCTTTCGCGCGTTTTCTGTACCTTTTATAAATGTAGGCTGAAGTTGCCATGTTTGAATTTTAAAGTAGATTTTCTAGTGTATTGCTATTAAATATTACAGTTTTTTGCGCTAATTTTCTACTTGTTCAACGATTTGTTAATAATTTTCGCTTTTTTTATGATCTTGTGAATAACAGGCTATGAACGTATTTTCAGTTTTCGTGGAAAATGTCAAATTATTGTTGAAAATTCAAATAGCACCACATTGTTTTAATAAACAATCACTTTTTTTTAAGATTTAAATTGTATTTGCTATTTCGAGACACTCCGAAAACAAAACTGTTTGCAACTTTACATTGATCGTTAAATAGTCTAGATCAGGAATGGGGAAATTGCGCCCTGAATCTCAAAACATTCTCAATACAATTAAGTAGCCTATCCCAATGCTGGCTCAACAAAAACAATGTCAAGGAAGTCATTAAATGTTTAAACGTGTCAATGAGTACTAAATTTTCTCATTTGTTCTATGTAATCTATTGTCCATTTTCCTGCCAATAACAAATATAAATATCACCACAAGTTTTATTTTTGTCACTCCTTTTAAGCTCAATTCGAAGGTATATAGCACTTAATGCCCCAGTCTGGGATCAAACCCAGGGCTACCAGATGGGAGTTTGAGTCGATACCACTACGCCGCCAGCTAGGGCACCAATAGTTGCAATGTAACTTTTGAATAGGCACATGCAAAATTGTTGTTTGCGGCCTTCTTGGTAAGTGGATGCTGGTAGTGGCCTTTACTTCAAAAAGGTTCCCCACCACTGTTCTAGATAAAGCGTTTGTTAATCCAGCAATCTTGGTTGTAAGAATGAAAAAGAAATCAGGGGTTGGTTAGAAAAATAGAAATATGGAATTAGATTTTTACCAGAATACATTAGAAGAGTTTCTATGACTGATTGTTGTGTCGTTATCACCATTTGCAGAATATTTAATAATTTTGTTTGTTTACATCCTTTGCATTTGCGATCCGGAGGTTTCATAAATCATGCGAATAAAGCAATAATTTGATTCTGTACATAGCACTATGTAGTAGTTTTTTTTCATTTTGCCTTTGTCGACTATGAAAAGCTAGTTTTAACTTGTGGTACGCGGAGGTCTTACAAGTGGTACCTGAGTAACTTTTAAAATCTCATCAATATCAGTTGTAATATTTTATTGATATTTAATGTATATTATTCTCCGGCTGCATCAACTAATATTCGATCAAATTAGTTGTCTAGCAAGAAATGGTACACATTGACAAATGGGGTCCCCAAGTGGTACGAGATCGTAAAAAGGTTGGAAACCCTATTTTAAGTTACTTCTTGATTTGTGATTCCTCTGTTCAAAGGTTTTTTGGTATGTTAATTACTTCGTAATTACGAAAAGACCGCCTTAGTTACATATTCGAATGCAATTATGTGACATTGCTTGAAAACCTAGTGTAAAGAATTTGGCATTTTTTCGGGCAAGAAACTGCCGAAAATCGAACGGTTTTGATTCGTGCTTGGCTTCACTCTGAATACTTATTCTAGCCTATGACAAAGTTGTTTGCCTTATTCCACTTTGAAAACTTACCTCTGTGTACTAGACAATTATACCCAACTAATGAATGTATTTAAAATTTAACGAGAAAGCAAGCAAGACTGTTAGATTTCGCGTTGTATCCGTCAGCTATTCTACTGCTTCTGAAAACTGTTTTCGAAACGCCTATCAAACTTTTAAAAGATTTCAACGTTCGTTCATGCTTTGTCTTCTTTATATGTAAAATGCTGACATGCTCTAGCCAATGACGGCACCGTAAAATCTGTTGAAAAACACTAACTTCGATACTAATTGTTAATTGAGCAGCTTCACCTTTATCCCTGGCTTGTCTGGTTTTAAATATAAACCATAAAAGATAAGGTTTATTCCCGTTTTTGCGTAACAATTTTTAAAAATTCAAATGTTATGGGGCAGTAGCTTTTATGATTGATATATTGTTTAAATCTTATTTTTAATTTTTAAAAGTTTTGCCTTTAGTTTCTGTTCTTGGTATACAACTAGCGTATATTTTTGACGTACTTGTGTTTGTTTATTGAATATAAACAGGTTCCAATGCTGAGCGTAGGCGCCGAAATTTAATGAACAAACAAAAGGTACACCGAGTGAATACGCCAGGTCTAGACAAAGTCTTCATTGTTGAAATATATTTGTTTTAGATTCAGTGATGTGGTTTAAGAAGTTGAAAGGTATTTTGCTTAAAGGGTACTGCTGCAGTCTCTGTCAATTTAACTTTTTTTTTTTGGTTCGATTTCTTTTTTCTTTTTTCACGTCGCTTGTAATCAGTTTTGCTCTGGGTACAAGTCTCATTTGCTGGTGGAGCCTTTAATCGCCGCATCTCCGTACATTGTCGAAATTAGAGACAACACCCATTTTTTTGTATTTTTGATATATTTGTTTGAAAAAAAATAATAAAAGCTTGTATTAATTTTTCAAAATTCAGAAGAGTATATCTATCTATCAGTAGTTTTTTCGCAAGCATTTTTACTTGTCAGTCAACTTGTGCCGCATTTATTTTCCTGTTGTTTTTCATAGCGTTGAGAGATGAATAGCGTAATAGGTAACAGGTTTATTTTTCTTTTCTGCTGAATCAAATTTAATTCTACAGAAACGTGCGCGTGATTTATTGTTACGCAAGCAAAGCCGTCCGTTGAAGCGATTGCGTAATCGTCTCGATCCACGCCGAACGACTACGTGATCATCCGGCCCATTCTAGAGAGTTCACTTCGTTGTGTAGTTGTGCGGTGGTTAGTGAAGTTCTAGAACTTACGTTGAAGTTGATTTTTTTGGTAGTGGTTGCAGTTGTTCAGTGTAAAACTTTTAGTTTTGAGAAAACTGGTCAAAGGTTTAACAGTAGATGGTTTTTTTTCGGTGTATCTGAAATCAAGTGTTTTATAACACAAGGACTATTTTCAATCACGTTTTCTGTGACGCGACCAAGTCAAATTTATAAATCTGCTGTTTATGTGAAATGTCAGTTTTTAAGTTCAAGAAGTCTAAATTTTTCTGGATTGAGTTCTACCAGTAAATAAATTTGTTTATTTTTTTGCTAATATTGTAAAGTAGTCTTTAGTTAAAAATAATATTGCAGTTTACTAGAAGATTCTGGGTTAAAAAATTTTTTTATTTAATATTACCTAAATTTGAGCAATTTTGAGTTTTCTCTTAAAATTTATTCTTAATATATTTTGATTGTTTATCAAGTAAAAACAAATTTAAGAGTAGAATTTTAGTTCATATTTGTAGCGAAAAATAAAATTGCGGTACATTTTTGCTTAGGTTGATATTTCATTGTTTATAGATTAACGGAAATCTTTGTTTAAAAGCATAGATTGTTCTGAATTAACTATGTTACCCTAATTCTTCATTTTGGTAATAATGTGTAACCATCCTACAACATTGGCTTTGATGTTTCGCTTTCGATTTTTTTCGTGGATCTAGTGGTCTTAATTATTATCTCCAAATTCTATAATACTATTCAGCTGTACAATATGATAGTTTACATGCAGGTGCCGTTTATAATGACAAAAATCAAGCTATTGATGTTTACGGATCAGATGTAGAAGTTGATTATCGTGGTTATGAAGTGAGTGAAAAAAGTTTGCACTTTTAGTGCTGACGTTCAGACTGTCATTTGGATTTCAGGTGACGGTCGAAAACTTTATTCGTGTTTTGACTGGGCGCCTTCCCCCTGACACCCCCCGATCCAAGCGGCTTAGCACCGATGATAGAAGCAATGTGCTTGTTTATATGACAGGTGAGAGGTAAAAGAGGTGTTTTAGTTAATATCTAGAATCATCTACTACTATACGAATTGTTGTAGCACCTTGGTCACCAATATTGCTCTGAAACTTGAGCAGTATCGGCGAAGGGTGATACTGCATTGTCGTTTTCACGTTTTCTCCCCGACCAGCTTTTCTTCGCCAGAGAAATACATTATTTTAAGTTAGTAATTACTTGACACTCCGCTTGTTTTAAACACCTTAATCACCAATGTGATTGAGCTATTACAAGCACATTGGATTAAGGAGTCAACACGAGTCGGTGCCGACGACGGTTAAGTAATTTTTCGTTAAAGAGTTGAGCAGCGCACAAATGTCAGTTCATGAATGAAGTGACTCGGAGAGGGTCGTGCGCATTTCCACCTCCTTTGTTTCGTCGATTCATTGACTTCAGGCGTTTTTCTTAGGACACGGCGGCGAGAATTTCCTGAAGTTTCAGGACAGCGAAGAGATTACCAATGTCGAGCTTGGTGATGCTTTCGAGCAGATGTGGCAAAAAAAAAGGTAAGCTGTCAAATTTAAGGAAACCTTGCAAGTTATAAATAGTAGCAATCGCTTGTAAATTGTAAAGTTACTTTTCTCCAATCCTTGTTTTTATAAAAGATGCTATCGCGTTATTTTAAGAGCGTCAATAATCGCAGTTCCTTTGTAAGTCAATTGCTGTGTTAGCTGCGTACTGGTACAGCTCATTTTTTATTGAAGCAAGTCACACGCTGTATCACATTTTGTAATTATTTCACTGAATAACATGTTTACAAGCGCCGAGTTGCGGAAAATTTTGCTTAACTTAAAACTTTGTTAGGCTGCCAAATTGAGATTAGTTTCTGTTTGAAAATCGGTTGATTTCACTCTCTTGCCATGATATTGCAAAAGCTATGCTGTTATGAAACGTTGGTGTTTGCACTTCTGTGCATAAATTTCTTTGCTATATTTATGTAAGAAGTCAAAAGAGAATTAACATTCTATGCTTTTTTTAAGATACAATGAACTTCTGTTTATCATCGATACATGCCAAGCTGTTTCCCTGTTCAGCACTTTTTATTCGCCCAACATCATATCGATAGCAAGTAGTCTGGTGGGCGAAGATTCTTTATCTGTGAGTAACTTCATATAGACTAGGATTGCCCAACCTTACCTTTTTTTCTATCAGCATCATATTGATCCTGCGATCGGAGTTTACATCATTGATCGTTACACGTATTACCTGTTGGAATTTCTCGAGTCGAGTAATCAAAACAGCCGGAAGACAATGACGGATTTGGTAGATTTTATTCAGGGCGCCATCATCGCCTGGTCGATTTCTAACACTGTCGCTCGTTTATTTAGTTTAAAGTTTGTCCCAAATCGCAATGTATTTCTACTGTCGGTGTCCAAACCAAGTTATTTTCGAGGGATCCGGCCAAGACTTTTATAACGGATTTTTTCGGTAGCGTACGTGCTGTTGACGTCGATGACGATTATTTTGAGATACCCGCAAATTTGTCGGCGGAAATGAGGTAATTTGTCAAAAGATTAAAAGTTTGGTTTTTTTGTATCACCTCGTACTTGCTTCGTTCTACGTAGCGTCATATCACTGCGCATAATAAAACAAATCTATATTTTCTCACAGGAGTGTGGCGCGTGACGATGATAAGAAGATTTCGTTTTCAAAAGTTGATTCATTTTTACCTGAAAGCGCACCAAAGACGGTGACGTCATCGCATCCTTTGGCTGATTTTGCTTCGTCGGTTCTCCTTATCGGATTGGTTGGCGCCATTTTTTGGAGCATAATACGATAATTTTTGACATTGCGCGTTTTTCGTTTAACTGTGATTTTTTTTAATGAGGTTTTAATAATGCAATATACTCAACACCTTTGCTTCAACAAGCAACTTGATCATGTAGTTTTGCGTTGAGTAACTGTGTTAATTTGTTAACAAAAACACATGAAGTTCTTATTTTTCGTTTAATAGAAATTTTTTGAAAAAGTTTTGATTTTCAACAATCAAATCCCGACACTTCGTACCGTGAAACTGATGAAATATTTTGTCTAATAGATAGAATAAATTTAAGAAAACGCGACACTGACTCAGGCGCTACTATTTTTGCTATCGTTTAAAAAATTAACTGTTGTTTCATCGAATTTAAACAGATGCAATTTCGTACCCAATCAAAGATTACCATCTGTCGCAGCAGTCAGCATATAGAATTGTTTTCGTCTGAAGCGCATGAGCATTTGTTAGTACTTTGAACAACGTCTGTTGTTTACTACCTTCAGCAACCAATGAAATATTGAAGATGAGCTAATCCGAATGCTCGTAAACAACTTGACGTTAGAGAGGGCCTTTCCCTGTATTTGAATCTGCACAGATGTTGCAAAAACAGTGCTGCAATTGCTTTCAAAAATAACTCGCTTGAGAAACTCGATTCGCGTAAATGTTTGGAAATGTAGGTTGAGGCAAAAGCAATCTAGAATTTTTCGGAAATGCGTCAAGAAGATGTTGAGTGTACATTACAGTTCATGTTTTTTGAATAAGTGTTCCCATACTTTTTTGAGCGCAACTTGAATCCAAGTTGGCTAAGGGTTTCGCGACCCAAGCCTGAAAGAGTGTATTTGGCACGAAAAATATTGATAAGTTTTGCTCGACTCAAAAATTTTGTACCCTACTTGCCAAGGGAAGAAACAAGCGAACAACAAGTGACAAACGAAGAAGCAAAGAAAAAGCGAAAAATAAGTTTTCTCTTAAAGGCAGATTTACGACTGTGTTCTCAAAAGTTGGCTACCTGTAGGTCAGGGATTCTCAACCGCGGGGAATTTGTTTTTAATGTAATTGAACGTTTAAATATTAATTGTTATACTGTAAAAAAATTTTTATGAAGAACATTTTAAAAAATCATTATTTTTGAGATCACTATGATTTTGGGACAAAACTCAAGAAATCAAAAAGATTTTTTTATGGAATGAAGGCAGTGGTACATAAAGTGGATGGAAGCGTAAACGGGGTCGACCGAGTATGAAACGGAAGAAACAAGTTGAAGGATTGGTTTAAAGAAAAAAGATGCGGCAGGTTGGTGTAGGTGGAGAGAAAGTGTAAGAAGAGTTGTAGAAGTAGTGGGATGCATCCGGCCAATCACTGTGGGTTAAACCGGATTAAAATTGTATTGATAATGAATGAAAATTTTTTTGGGGGGAATTTAGTTTTAAATATCGGTTAAAGGGGTTCATGAAATTAAAAAGGTTGAGAACCACTGCTGAAGGTGCTTTACGCTTTATCACCATGGCAGTTAAAAACTGCTACGTTGCCATCAAATCAGGTGTTGTTTTTCGACCCGAAAGCTCTTTCTAGCAATTAAGAAGCACTGCTACCATTCCAGTTATCAATCAATTTTTGTGCCACGGTGGCAGTCGGTACGTTGGTCGCACGTTATAATATATCCCAAAGTCTGTCACTAATCTTTTCGCCTCTCGAAGCTGCAACAACCTCTTTGCCCCTACAAAGTTAATAGTAGCACTCAATATCGCCTTTTTCATAAGTCAATCATTAGAAAACAAGCAATGTTTTTTACAGCGACAACAGCTTCTCGTTCGAGTTCGTTTTATCTTTCCGCTCCAAAAGCTACTTTTAATTAATCTTTTAACTTACAACAACTGGGACAATGGGACATACCAACAGTTTTTGAGGGTTTAAAAAAACGTTGCATGTTTTTCTAATGATCGACTTGAGAAAAAGGCGGCGTTGAGTGCTATTATTTTGCAAGAAAAAAAAGTAGTTGCGGCTTTGAGAGGCCAAAAAATTGGTGTCAGACATGGAGATGTATTATTTAATACTTCTTGCAAGCGTTGGGACGTGCGACCAATGTACCCACTGCCACAGCGGCACATAGATTGGTAGATTATTGGAATGATCGAAAGATAGCAGTGCTTCTTAGTTGTTGGCAAGAGCTGTCGGGTCGATAAACAACATATATGTAAGTAGTACAGGGTGTCAATAAATTTTTGTTACAATTTTCAAAGTTTGTTGAAATTTGTTTTTTGATATATTTTCATTTGATTTGTTTTATAGTGAAGAAAAATGCTTCAAGTTTTTTTTTTCTTAACAGGTAGGGGAGACCGGGGCAAGTTGTAACATTCGTATTTGTCGAAATCTAACATCAACTAACAAAATTTTAAATAGCCCCAAATAACAATCATATTAAGACCGATTGCTAGCAAATAACATTGTTTAGTTTCAATGACTAAAAATAGGCTTACTGTTAAAACAAGCTTTTTGAGTAGGCAAAGTAAATTTTTCGAATTTTAATTTTTGTCTTCTGGAGAGATAACGGGTTCAGTTTTATTGAAATGTTTTATATCAGTCGAAACACGAAACAATAGACTATTAAATGCCTAACAAGGTTTAGCCACTAAAACTTAACTCTTTAAGATATTAACAAAAACTTGACTACTGTATGTATGAGATGGGGTAAGTTGTAACATAGGCTGATGGGGTAAGTTGTAAAACATATTTTTGTGCATAGATTTAACTAGCTTACATAATATTAAAAGTAACTTCGGCAACAACATTTGTGAATATGTTGTGATATTGTGCAATCGATGACGTAGTGTTTTCTTAAACGTTCTAATCTTAATCAGCGCCTTCTGCTCGATCAATTATTGGACACGCGTATCTCCAAGCATAATTGTAACCAGTTAAATCTGCGCCTCTATTTCGGTTCTTCAGTCAGTTCAAAGTTATCAAGCTACTACAGCAAACGAACTAAAAGCCTTCTATTTCATTACGGTTGTTTTTGGCTAAGTACTTTTTTGTGAATATTTATTATTGTTTTTTAATAAACCTGTGTATTCGTGCAAAGATACAACAGAATAATATGAGAATTTACAAAAAAAGACTAACAGAAACACCAGCTCATCATCACAACACAACTTAGGAGCTGCAGCAGCAGTTGCTATAATTGAAAAAAGAGATCAATAAGGGGAGTAGCAAAACATCGGTGTTTACCATGTAAAATTTTACAGAGTGCTAAAAAAACTTAAAGATAGGCCAAGTTCTTGGTGGAAAACAAGAAAAGGTCTAAAAAATGTGCCATGTTAACAGACACACCAGAAAAGGACAATCTGTTACAGCTCCAAACAAAGAAAAATTAATTTTTGAAAAAACACAAAAGCAAAAGAGTAGTTTTGCATTACATTTGTTGAGCCCTATTTCAACAGTCGTCCTGATGAGGAGTGGGTAGTACAATGCTATGGTTACCTAAAGAGGTCACATTTAGCTTGTGCCGAAGATTTGAATACATATTTTTGTCACAAATGTGATTCTGAAATTTATGATTAGGCTAATCCAGCAGTGAAAAAAACTGTTTCAACATTTTTAGACAACGGCCAAATACCTCATTTTTTGTGCTTGATACTCATGTCTATGACTAGTCTATGTGTAATTTCGTTGTGTTTACTTTTTCATATTGTTATTTTCTTCAAGTTACATTTACATTTAAACATTTATTAGTGATTTTTGTTGCTGTTACAATTTACCCCAACTGGTGTTACAACTTACCCTATTGACGGGGCACATTCTAACGCTTTTTTTAAAATATTTAAATCGTAATTTTAACCACTAAGCTTTGAAAATTATTAATTTTTTTTTTTTGGCATTAGTTAAAAAGTGACCTAGATTTTTCATATTAAACAAGAATTTTGAAAAAAAACATTTATTATGAGAGAAATAGCAAAAAGAAAAAAAAGTATTAGGCCTACTACGTGCCCCGGTCTCCCCTACTTGTGGAAATAATTAGGTTTAAAATTACAATTTATTAGTGATTAAGCAAAATATTCTTGAATTTAGTAGCGAAAGTAGAGTTCATGAAAATGAGCACTTTGCAGGAAAAAGCCCAGTATGTTTCCTGGTTTATAGAGACAAAGTCAGACATCCAAGCACAGCGAATCCTTGCATCCACCCATGCTGTCTCGAGAGAGCGCTTCAGAGTTTTAATTGACCGCTGAGGAGAAGCACAAACATCTGCTTCCAAAAGGGACCAAACACAAAAATCCATCGGGTTCAGCTCTGGTCATGAGGCGGCCAAACTTCTTTGCTCCAGAAATGCGGATTGTGATCCTGGCACCACTTCTGGCTTTTATTGGACATGTGTGATGGTGCTCCATCTTGTTGGAAAGTGAACGGCTTGTTTTTGAAGTATCTTTTGGCCTCTTGAAGTGCAGGAATCAAAATTGTGTCAATGTACGCATTTGTTTCCACTTTTTCACAAAGATGAGGGCAGACTTTTATATTTTGAATATGGCGGCCTATTATACACCTGACGGAAGAAGTTTTCTGGCGTATGAAAATCCTTCTCGTAGAATCAGGAATATCTGCAAAAGATTTTGCTCATACTCGTTCGTTTTGTTGGTTGCAGATTGCTTTGACAGTGAACAATTTCTGATCAGAGAAAATGATTTCATCCGTGTCTGTACCTGCCTTCAACTTGTTAAGAAGAATCTTCGCTCGAGCCAGTCTCTTTTCTTTTCGGAGGTCTGCGAGTTGCTGACAAGTTTGCATTTTGAGAGGTGACAACTTCAAATCTGTCTTAACGTTTCTCATTGCCTTCTCACATTCATGTCATGGGCCATTCCCCTCATGTATCTCTTTGAATTATGCCGGACTTGGGCTCTGTCAGCATTAACGGCCTTTGGCGTCCGAGAACATCGCGGTTTTCCACTTCGAGGATAATCTTCAATACTTTTGAGTGCTCGAAACCTTGTAACAGTGTAGTAAGCAGTCGATCTGGGAGCTTTAAGAAGCTTTATTATCTCAGAGTTTGTCTTGCCCGCACGATAGAGCTCAATAATGGCTGCACGTTTAACAGTCATAAATGATATTAAAGCTAAAATTTTTTTAAATGAATGATGAAACCTGAAATAGGAGGCTTGTTATAATTCATAACACTGAAAACCTACCGCATATACGTATTTAAACATCCATTAAATTGAATATTAAAATTTGTCCAAGGACTTTGTCTACAACTGGTATACAATAATTATAAATGTTAAGTATTTTAACTACTGATGACAGTGTTGTATTTTTAAGTTTTAGAATATTCAAGCACCTACTATTTTTTTTAGTTCCCCATTATTTTTAAGTTTATTGTCAAGAACTGAATTTGGGCTAGTTTTTATGAAAATTTGCTACTTTTTTTTATTGATTTGGGCTACAAACCACTAAAACTTTTTGGCAATCCTGGCTGCACCGGCAATAGTTACGGCCCTGAGCTGTAGTGTAGATTTACTGTAACAAGCAACATTTAACAATCCATGTTTGTTCTTTATTGCTACTGCAGAATTTAGACTAATCAAATTTAATTTGTCTTGTCGTTATGCTAATTAAATTGGACTCCATTGCAATAGTCTATTCAGTGATATAGAATAAATTATGTTTTTTTATGCTTTGCATTTACAAATGTAGCTTGACCATTGTGTGCTATTTCGTACAATATGTACAAGTACTTGATTTAGTTTTGATACTGTAAAACCAAGGTAGATTATGTGTTTGAGTTAACCTAAACTTTGCGTTATTTAGCTTAAGATATTAAATAATTTTAATTTTCTATAGTTTGTTGAAATGAATGCTGGTGTTTCTATTGATGAGCTTTCAAATAAATCAAAAGTTATGGCAAAAAAAAAGAAAAGAGATCGAAATAGAAATGAAAAAGATGTTTCCATAAAAAAGTTTGCCAATATTTTTATGAATGACTTTTTAAAAAAATCAACTCCAGGATTTAGTTCTGTAAATAAGTACTTTAATAAAAATTATAATGCAAAAATTAAAAGTAGTGATTTGATATATTTTGAACAAGAAAGTGAAAAAGTGTAAGTTTTTTTTGATATAATGTTCTTTTTCAGTTAGCTCTTTATAAATATGTAAATGTTGTATTAAATTGTTTTTTTCAGTGAGTTGTTTGTAGTAAATTAATCTGCTATTTTTAAAAGTATTATATACACAATGCTCAATTTATTTTAATAAAATTAAATAAGGAAGTTTCCTTAATTTTCATTAAACTTAATTTGAATATAAGTTGATAATTCAATGTATATTATGACACAGATTGTGTTATGTCTGCACTATGTAAATTGTCAATGATTGAATGCAGTTTGTGACCTAATGTACATTAACCCTTTAAGGTCCACTAGTGGAAATAGTTGGAAAAAAATTTAAAAATTGGTAGGAGTTGTTTTCTTAGCCTCAATAGCTCATTTTTAAAAAAAATTACAATTTTCAAATTAATAACTAAATAATTAAAGGGGTATCCATATGATTCTTCAGCTTTACAGCAAAATTACCACTTTTAAAAATCTTACTTATTTCATAAAATGTATATTTGTTGTTGAGATTATCTAATATAATTCATCATTTTATAATTAGTTTTTATTAAATTGCTATATATATATATATTTTTTTTTTTGGTAAAAGAAGCAACGAAAAAAACACACTAATATTGATCAAAATACTACTAAATTGGGCAGTTTTTAACTTTTTGAACAAGCTTAATTTGCTGCAATAACAATAGTAATGACAAACAGAGACTGGTAAAAGAAAACAAAGTTTAAGAAAATTATCTTCATATTTTCTAATAAAGACTTATTTTTAGGTTAAAGTTAGGGTATCCATATGGATCCCTTGGCCTTAAAGAGTTAATTATTATTGACTTATACTGTATATTAAGTTCCTGTTTATTTGGTTTGTCCAATGATGCAGCATCAAAACTTTAGCTAAAAACTTGTAATATATAAAAAAATTTTTTAGCTTTTTATATTATTAATAGGGCCTGCTGCTAAAGTCAATAAAGTCTTTTTTAGGGCTTTGTGTTAGGTCATAAAACTTACACAACATTAGTTTTAGTTGCTCAGGAGTCTTTTTACTGAATTTAAAAGTCAAAATAAAGTCAAAATTTGTCAAAATTTTATTTACAAAAAGTCATTTTTATTCAAAAAATTTTTTAAGCAGCTTTAAATATTTTTAATATTTTGTTTTGCATTTTATATTAGTATATTAAAAAAAAAATTTAAGGCTTCAACCTTTTAATGTCAATCTTAAAAGTATTTGCCCTCTTTTTATAAGTTTTATATATTTATATTATATATATATTTATATATATAAGTAATATAAATTTTACATGTTTTACAATATTTCACCTACATTTTAGTCTCGTCTGGAGAGTTTTAGCATCCATCACTTCATTGTTTTTTTAGTTTAAGAATCCTTTACATATATGGCCAAAGCATTTGCTAATTTAAAATTCAGTAAAAAGAAAGTTTTTTCCTCATTTGAGTAAAAAGAAAAGGCTCTTGTGTTTTGTTAGCAGCATGGCCAAGTAGTTAAAAGTGCTGTATTGATGCAAATGTAATCGATATGGTTGCAAAACCTACTCTCATTATTCTGTTGTGTCCTTGAGAAAACACTTTACAGCACTTTTCTCTGCTTGTTTATTCTTAGCAAGCAGCTAATCAATTTCAGTCATATCTTAAAATATAAAACTAAAATAAAATTAACTGGACAGCAATATCTTTGCATCATTGAAAGCAAATCAGGGTAATTGGCTATTTGGTTTCCCAAAGTATAGTGCTTTTGACAAGCTCTTGCAACTCAGTAAAATAAATAGCTTAAAGATGAAAATGACACTGGAAAATCATTTACATCAAGTTTACAATTGCTGATGTGTGAATTGCTTTTCTGAATGCATGTTGAAGTTTTTATATGTATTATTATTATGCATGAGAAGCTATTTTAGTAATGTACTTTATCATAGACCAATGCATATTAGCGATTTGCAACCATTTAAAAAAATTTTAACAAAATTAAATTAAGAAAAAGGCTCTGATTATTTAAAGTTGGGTCATTAATAATAATGTTTATGAAATTAAGTAATGCTATTATATATTTAAATTATGTCATGAAGTCATGAATCTTTTGTTGCACACTTTGGGTTGTGATTGTTTAAATAGTTACTGAATACATCATTCATTGTATGCATTTTTTCAAGTTCTGCATTAGCTCAAAGTGCTATGAAAATTATCTCATTTAATGTGTTTAACATTTAAACTATCTGCTTCTCTGAATATAAAAGCTTTTATGAGTGTTTTTCCAAACCAATATGAAGTTTTCTGCATTTTCTTGATTAAAAAGTGCTTCTTAATTCAGACCAACCAGCATTCAAGTGAATGGTATTGAAGAAGATAGTTACATTAATCTTAATTTTCGTAATCCTCGTAATGGAAGAAAAAAAATATTGGATTTGTATGATGTGACTTCAAACAATGAGGTAGGAAATTGTTTAGAAAACTTATTTTTGGTAATCTAAAGAGTTAGTAATTAAAGCTCATGACAGTTTCTAAACTTAAGCTCTTTTTAACAATTTTAAAATAAATTTTTAATTGACCATCATTTTGCATTGATATAAAAATATCAGAATAGAATGGAATGAAGATAATTGCATACAACTTTCACTTAAGTTGTTTTTATGAAGTTATCAACTTAATTAAAATTACAAAAAAAAGGTATGGTGTTCATAAGTTAAGGTCCAAATTTATTTATGGGAGATAAAATATGTATTGTATTAACTTGTATTGTTTCATGCAGTAAAAATTTTAATCAGAATGAAACTCTATTTTTTGTATCATGTTTTGAGAGCTTTTGAGAGGTCTCAAAATACTGAATTCAATTGCAGAATTACATGCATTTTTATTCAGAATACTGCCGTGTATCGAGTGATTGTATCGAGTGGCTAATAACTTGCCACCATCGCAGGAGATCTGGGTTTGATTCGTGAGCTTGCCAAATCTGACAATGTCACCAATGGCTCGTTATGTTTCAATGTTTGGCTTACCCTTCTAATTTAGGCAACCAGGCTAAGCAATTTTTATTGTTTAAGCTAAATAAGCTACCGTAAAACCTCTAATAGAACGCCACTATAGGGGAAGGGTTGAAAAATAGAGCGCCACCCTCTAATTGAACGCCACTTTGATGAATTCTTCTATTTTGGCAATAGTTACGACTGAAATCGCCTTTCCAGGTGTAAGAAGAGAAGAATGGATTGTTGAATTGCGCGTTTATTTTTAGACGCTGGGAAGTCCCTGTAGTTTTTTAAATGGACTAATGGCGGTGGCCTAAACGCCAACTACACTATCGGTGTTGACTCTATTCGAATAAGCGGTAAAATCAACACAGACTGCGTCTGACCTTCTTGAAGCACACTCACGCTCGTACTAACGATTCGACACGATACAGCACGATTACAAACGAATGAATGAATGCAATTGTATAAATGTGTTAGATGTTTTTTCTTTTCATTCATGAAATTTATCTTTTCGTAATTCTGATCAGCGAGTCAAAAAATAGAGCGCCACCCTCTAATTGAACGTCACCTCTAATAGAACACCACTATAGGGGAAGGGTTGAAAAATAGAGCGCCATGGCGGTGAAATAGAGGTTTTACGGTAAACAATTTTTATTTTTAGTTTATTTATCGGCACTTTGATTTAATGGATAGTATTGAGATTTTAACTTTAGGCAGGTAACACTAATAGTTTGATATTTAATACTTATAAATTTAGACATTTATATGAGTGTGAAATTTTTTTATGAGTTTTTATGACTTTTATTGCTTTTTTGTGAATCGTGTGGCTTTACAGATTTCACCTGATGAGCGTCGTGGGCGAAACAGTCAATTGAAGCAATTGTATAAAATGCTTTTAAAAATACTTTTATATTCTGTCAAATATTTAAAACTTTTATTTTGGTACTCCAACCGTCCAGTGCTTTGCTAAAGAGTACTGACCGTTATATATACAAATATATAGTAAGAAGCAGCAAAAAATGCGAAACTAGCCAGAAATTTTTTTTAAAAACTACGTGGCAAAAGGAATAAAGTGTTCTTATCACTGAAGAAAAGAACTTGTAGACCAGGGGCGTCCAACCTTTTTTTTGAGCTGAGAGCATGGTGAATAAAACACCGCTGCTGAATTTTCAAAGGCCTTTATTTTCTTCACTAAGGATAACAAAAAATTTTTTTAAGTATGGACACCCTGTTTTCGACAATAATTGTGCATCGAGAAAAGTATGACATTTTAATTTAAAAATAGGGATAAACTTTAGTACATATGTGCATTACATAGGTAAAATATTAATCTGCTGTTACATCAAACTTTGAGAAAAGATTTAGGTGATTTTTTTGTCGACTGTTTGAAACTTTTGTACTAGTTTCTTATTTCTCATTGTGCGTTTATTGACAGAAAAAGCTTCTGGTTACTTCAGACTTTGAAACGAAACATTCTGTACCAATTAAACAAAGTTTAAGGAGTTTAAGAAAACAAAGAAAAGAAAAGTCTTTGGAAACTGCTGGAGATGAATGGTAAAATTTATTTTTGCTTTTTTACTATTAATATCAAACATTTTAAATTTTGATTACTATGTACATAAAAAGCAATACAATACTTTTATATACTTCTCTGTTTATGATATTTAACCCAAATCTGCACATGGCACAGAATTTGCTTATACAGTATTTCAAAATTCGATTTTGTAATACTTCAGTTATAAGCTTGGTACAGCACGGCAATTCCAAACTCCGAATTCGGTGTAAAGTGTTTTCATGTTTTGAAAAATAGAAATTGTACAAGAACAATTTATGTGCTGATTTAACTTTTTCAACGAAGGAAGCTAATTATAGTAGATAACATATGGAAGAGCACAGATTATTTTTTAATATTTTTTATTTAATTGATTAGCAATTAATGCATTCCCACTTTGATTCCAACCTAATATTGTCTTTTCATTGATTTTTCATTTCTATTTATTCTCGTGTCGCCCTAGAAATCGTAGGAAGGTGAAGCGAAGCGATTACTCTAATTTGCTTTTTGAGATGTCAAGATATTGCTGTCCGGTTAAATTTTTTTATTTGGTTATTAACTTTTTAACCCTTTGAACGTCCCTTTAATTTTTGTGTAAAAATGTGTGTTACATAAAAATATTTTCTAACCAAAGAAAAACCACTGCACATATTGCAATTTAGTTTTTTTCCTTGATAACTTATAATAATTATTTTATCAAGCATTAAAAAATTCTTCTAAAAAGGTATGTACCAAAATTGGTTCATTTGCATTTCAGTCATGAATTGAACGTCAATGTACCAAAATTGGTACATTGACGTTCAAAGGGTTAATATGACTGAAATTCAGAGCTGTTTGCGAGTTACTATGACTGCCAAACAGAGCAAAGTCCCGAAAAGTGTCTTTTTCAAGGACACAATAGAACGACGCGAGTAGGTCTTGAAACGCGACCAGCAATCGCGTTCAACCACTTTTTTACGATTTTTAGCTTATATACCAAGGTGTAGAAAAATTCACATATCAAAAACAATAATTATAAATATAACTGCATATTTTTTAAAATTAGGTTTAACATGAAGCCACCTGAAATCGATGCGGATATTAAAAGAGATTTTGATATTTTACAAATGCGTTCAGTTCTTGATCCAAAGCGTTTCTATAAGTCGAACGATAGAGAGATTTTACCCAGATATTTTCAGGTAAGCAGCTTTTTGTTGCTGTTATCCAGTTTCAGCTATTTGAGACACTGATTAGTTAATTTGTTCAACGTGTAATTGTATTGCTTTTGTGTAGTTGATATATATTTAAAATACAGTATAACTTACTAAACTAATCTTAGCATTTGAAAGTCCAAGCAATTGAAAGATACTCTTGAGTTTTAATTTGCTATGGTGCAGCACTGGTTTTGATTGCATTGATAGATTTTTAACCTATGAGATAAATTTTTTTGCCATCTAAATTTTGTAATTACAGAGCTAAAATCCATAAGAATATGCGTTTTTGCGGTGTGAATTATGCGTTAACTTATTAATCATACTTTAGCTATCTAAATAACCGCAGACAGATTTGTCGACAAGAAAAGACGACAGTTTGCTGGCTTGCACTTTTTAATAAAGGACGCTCACCGAGAGCGAGTAATCAGTGCGACAAAAAGCGACGTGCGACAATGCAATTATTTTTTGAGCTTGACCAGGGCCTTCTGAAGGCCTTGGCTTGACTCTCGATGCCTTGATGTATTAATTCTGTTTTATTATTTCTTAAATTAGGTTGGAAAAGTTATGGATAATGCAGCAGATTTTTATTCTACGCGCATACCGAAAAAGCAAAGAAAACCAACATTAGCCGATGAACTTCTCGCTGACGCCAAGTTTCAGAAATATCGCCGAAAAAAGTAAGAAGAGTTGATTTATATCGTTAAATTATTATAAGTTTAATCGTGGTGCTATTGCTCTCAATAAAGACGAATAATACTACCGTGATAAAATCTGGATTGAGTAAATTATAGGAAAATGCAAATTTGACCACCCAACTTCCAACATTTACATCACCTCGATAAAGTAAAGAAGTTCTTTTTACCCATAATCAGTGAAATTTTACCATTATCTATTTACGATTCAGATTATAGTAAATATGCCGTATATTTTCGTGAGTCGTATCAAAATTGTTGCTTCACCTTAAAAACTATATTAAGACACCAAGATTATACACAAGCACAATTGAAGTAATGTTTAGAGCTGCCTTTACTAACCTCATCGAGCTAAGACAAAAAGATCCAAAAAAACTTCTTGTAGTTTGTTTCAGTTAAACTGCATTTGAAATACTAACTGGGTAATTTTCTATTTTTATTTATGTTGTTTTTGCTCATCTGCAGTGTTTGTTAATTGATACCATGCGTAGGTTGGATCTTGTCACGCAAAATCACTGGGGCAATATAATTTTGATATAGTATTTTTAAATAATTAATACTTAATTTTTTGAAAATTAAAGATTTATAACTGACAGACAATTTGTTAACTGAAACTTTACCTTTTTTCACAGTGCTTTACGATATTTCTGTGACGTTACAACTGATTTTTTTGCAGTAGAGGTGGCAGTTGTGGCATTAAAAAACGGGTAATTCTATTTTAGATCAGAATTCTGGTTAAACCCAAAAACTTTTTGATTAATTGAAGGTTAAGCATGTTTCTATCAGCAAATTTAAAATTTATATGTCTTTCATAAATTTTGCAATCAGATTAAATGTTAGAGACAAATAGTTGTGCAAAATATTTTACTTGGCAGAAGCATTAAAGTTAGGTCGTTGTTTTTATCGAAATTACTTTAACTACAAGCAAATAGCAAAAGGTATGATTTTTGGTTGACGCAAAGGATTCATGACCTTACAAAGGCTTTGAAACACAACTTTTTTCGTGGATCGAAAGACATCTTATACGTCTCTTGTGCCTGTACTACTCACATATCCTTTAGTTGCCGTCTCCATATCTTGCAAATGTGAACTTTTCCGCGAATTAAATTAATTGTGCATAAAAATAAAATATTGCTAAATACATAATAAAAAAAGTAATCAATAAAGTTTTTTTTATCTTGTATTATTGTAATTTGTATCACAGTTAGTACTGAGAGAATAATATACTGATTTTATAAAAAAAAATAAAAAAAACAATAGTCTACTGTAATATTTTATAAATAAAAGTCAACACTAAAAAGAGAGAGTGGAAAAATTTGGTGATGCCTGGTGCTAAATGTTTGATTGTATACCCCCAGAGTTTATCAACTTTTTTTCGCCAACCCGTGTTAGCAAATTAATGATAATTTGGACCATTTTTGTTTTGATCTTAAAATTTTTTTACTTTGTTTTTTGATATGTAAACCTAAAAATTTTGGCCTATACTAAAAATAATAATAAAAAATGATAAATTTTTTGTAGACATAATAGCTATGTGGAATACATTAGTTTAGAAAAGCTTTCATATATTTTGCCGTCATGCAGTAAGTAGATAAAAATATTAATTTGTTTCGTAAATTACTACTCCACGATTACGAACACTACAAAAAAAAGCGGATATCTTTTTCAAATCCTGTGACCTGACGCCGTACTTTTAATTACCCTGAGAACCTCCAATCCCATTCCTTTTATTTCATACAATCTCTCATCATGTTCTCTTAGCGACCTCCCTCACCGCCGCAATAAATCCACTCTATCTTTCTACCCTCCCATACAGCGACATTTTTGGTTTCTGGCTTAAACTGATAGTTTGGTTCCTGGCTGGCTAAAGAAGGAAGGAGCAGAGATTCATATTAACTGTACTAAATGTTCCACTGCTGCCCCTTTCTTGGCCGAACGAATTTTTAATCTGGTGCTGAATCAACTTGAATTATTATTGCACTGCCGCTGAAAAAATTTGAAATACAATAAGAAATTTTTTGCTTCATTTAGAAAAAATGCCTAGGATTTTTTTGGAACCAACTAAATTGAACATTTTTTTGTCTTCACTTTGATTTTAACGTGATGTTTTTGAATTCACCTCCCTGACAACTGGAATTCGAACCTCAAATTTAATTAAAGGACAAAAGAATGATTGCTAAAGCGGTGCGGCCGAAAATGCCCGTTGGACTAAAGTGATGGCCCCAATCTGGATTTTTCCATCATCAAATCCTCTGAGGAGCTTTACTCTTCCCAGCTTTTCTTTATGTGCCCTTTCTTGTCTACGCTGCAACGGGCACAGCATCCTACTTGCTTCATATATTGTTTCATATCTTACATTCTAAGATTGGTTCAAGTCGGCAGCGTAGTCGAGTGGTTAAAGCACTGGACTGATGATCAGCATGGTCTCGGTTCAAAACCCACTTGCGCCATTCTGTTATGTCCTTGGGAAAGACACTTTACGGCACTTTCCCCTGCTTGGTGGTCTTGACAAGCAGTTCTAAATTGCAGTCATATTTCTACTAAATTACTAGCGGACAGCAATATCTTAGCATCTCCGGAAGCAGGTCGGGGTAATTGCTTGCCTTATGTATAGCGCCTCCGTCGCTTTCCTGCGCGTCAGGAGGATAAATATAGAGATAAAAATAAAAATATCTTTCCGGGATTGATCAAGCAGAGTTTTCTTTGTGTAGCAACTGCGTTTCTAAATCACACCATACTTTTCGTCTCTTGCAGGACTTTGACCTTGACTCTCAACGCCTGGCCATCTTTTACAACTCTTTATTTTGATCTCTGTTCCTATCTTTGGGGTTTTTCGATTATTGAGACTTCGCATAGTTGATCCGCGCCCCCATCCCTGGAAATGGCTTAGGTAAGCCCATCAGAACCAAAAAAGCGCTTTTGCGTAGTCTAAGATTGGTTCAGACTGAAAGCGGACGCGAAAAAAGGAAGCAGACACGAAAATTTCGCCGCCCTCTTTGCACACCTCTGACTATCGATATGATAACTATCAAAAATTCCTTACTTTAATCCAACGGCGCACAAGCTTTTTGTTATTACCGGCCGCAATACAAAGTTTTAATTTGTGGCAGCCATCCACTCAAGAAAAATTTGGTACTTTCCTTTTATCGCCCCACCATCTATTGCCAGTAATTTTTTTTAGTGAAACTAACCCGGAATTCCCCTCCTACAAGTTTCTTTTTTATTTCATTCTAGTGCAGGGGTGTCCAACCTTTTTGAGCCGAGGGCCATTTTGACGCACAAAAAATATTGGCGGGCCATACTAAGAAAACACCCCACTTTTTGCAACAAAATTATAGTGATCTTTAAAAAAAAAAAGATTTCAGGAATCAGTCTCCGATTTGCTACTTTGCACCAAAATCAAAATCATAGTGACAGAGGGCTCCAAAAACACTGTGTGGGCCACTCAAAATCTTTACGCGGGCCAAACTTGATAAAAATCGAAGAAAAAAGGGCCTTCACATCAAATTTGTCTTCGACTTCTGCCAAAATTGACAAGACAGAGAGCTTCAAAAAACACTGCGCGGGCCACTCAAAACCTTTACGCGGGCCACGGGTTGGACGCCCCTGGTCTTAATTAAAGTAACAGTTAGCAAATCATAACTGTTCCTAACAGTTACGTTGCAAAACATTTTAATCAATGCACGGGCGCCACAACGTGCATTTTGAAGTACAATTTCACGGCCGCAAAAAAATCCTTTTAGGGCCGCAGGTTGTGCACCCCTGCTTTAATCAATATAATTTATTTATTGAATATGTTATTTTGCAGGATGGTTGAATTAATAGCGAAACGACAAGCTGCTACTGGTAAAATTATTAAGAAGAAGCGAAAATTAAAGAATTAACCGAGTCTGTCTATTTTACTGAATGTGTTTGATTGTTCAATAAAATTAACTTCGATATGCAATGCACGTATTTCAAGTCATTTCAGTAATTAAATGCTTCTTTAAAAGATTGGTTCGGTTTCATCGTACCGCGTGTAAAAAACTATTAGTTGTGTATATGAAAAAATACAAACTTAACTTTTAATGCAAGATAATTAAAAAAAAGAGAGATTAATCTTTTTGTAGGAACCAACAAGCTATTTTGTTTAATTGAATTTGAATTGATTTTTATTCCATTACTGACGCTGATCGTTTGCTTTGTCCAGCCCAGCTATGCCTTTTTAAAATGACCTAATTTAACTTTTCTCTACTCTGCCATTTCAACAATCAGATGTAAGATATAATCATGCCGATCTTGGCTCTTTTTACATACCGGTACGTAAATTTTACCAAGTTAAAAAAAAGTTGTAATATTGGTTTATAATTAATCTAGTGCAATAATATAATTATGTAGTAATCGTTCATAGAAATTTATTATTACAGTGAATGAGCTGAGACAGCTTGAAAAACTTGGCTACAAAACTGGCAAGCTAAAACTAGACGTTAGATATTTAGAAACATGCCGTGATCTGGGAATTTGTCCTGAATTTTTAAAGTTTAAACCCCAAAATTTAAAGGTGTATGCTTTATCTAAAGATTTATTTATAACCATATTGTTAAGAAAAATTAAGGAAGTAAAAAGTGCATTGACAAAAACTGAAAGAAGGTTTGTAATTCAAAAATCAAAAAGTTTCTCAAGACTCAGTTTGATTGAACGACTATGCTTAATTTCTGTTTTAAATGATTGGTACAATAAAAATTTAAATATAACTTTAATGAAGCAAAGACGTAAGCTAATGAATTTATGGATAAAACAACGAGACAAGAGTCCAGATTGTATAAAAAACTTAGCAAGCGAGAATTAACTATTACAGAAAAAGAAGCACTACGTTATGTTTTAAACCATCATATCTTACCAAAAAATTTTGATAATAATACAATGAAAGCGAGTATTGAACAATTGGCCTTTTCGATCAAAAAGAATGAGAATATAAAATTTGATGAAGATACTTCAGATGAAATTAAATTTGCCTTAAAAAGATTTTCTACTAGTGCCAAAAGAATATATTCCTCTCACAGAAATCGCGCGCTTCATAAGACTTTAAAAAACTTATCAAATGATAATGCAATCAAGATTTGTAAATTTGATAAAGGTAAAGGCATAGCAATTCTTGACTTGTCTGATTATTATTCAAAATTAGATTCTATAGTACTTGATCAATCTAAATTTATTCAAATCAATCAAAATACAAAAGTACATCCAATAATTTCAAAAGAAAAATCAGTTACTTATTTTATACGTAAATATCTGAAAAATTATGATTCTGAAGTAATTCGAAAATTAATACCATCTAGCAGCAAACCCGGAAGAATATATGGTTTAGTAAAAGTTCACAAGAACAATTATCCTCTCCGCCCGGTAATATCGATGATTGATTCGCCTGAATATGAACTTGCAAAATTTATGGATTCTTTGATTAAACCACTTGTTCCTAATAAATACATGTTGAGTTCCACTGATGATTTTTTAATGAAGTTAAATAATTCTAATATTTCTTCTGATGAGAAATTGGTTAGTTTTGATGTCGTGTCTCTTTTCACCAATATACCGCTAAATGAAACGATCAATATTATTGCTGATTATGTTTTTTCAGATGAAAATGTTCAAAAACCATTAATGGAAAAACATATTTTTGTAAAATTGTTATGGTTAGCGTGTGAAGGATTGTTTTTCTATAAAGACTGTTTATATAAGCAAGTTGATGGTGTTGCTATGGGGTCCCCATTAGGACCAACATTAGCCAATTTCTTTTTGGCCCATATTGAAACAAAAAAAGTATTAGATTCTAACATGTGTCCACCCAAATTTTATTCTAGTTTCGTTGATGATTGCTTTGCAGTTTTGATAATGATATTTCTTCTAAAAATTTTTTAAATTTACTCAATTCCCAACATAAAAACATAAAATTTACTATGGAATCTGCTGTACAATGTATTTCGTTTTTAGATGTTTGTATTAAAGTTAACAATAACAATATTGAGACGTGGATATGGCGCAAACCTACACACACTGGTTTACTTTTAAATTACAATGCGAATTGCCCTAAAAAATGGAAATCCGGATTAATATCTTGCTTATTATATAGAGCTAAATTAATGTTTTAACAATGTGTTATTTCTTAATGAAGTTGGTGTGTTTAGAAATATGTTTGCGTCTAATGGTTACCCGATTTGGTTTTTTGAAAAATGTTTAAAAAAGTTTAATAAAAAAAGTATGCATTCTCATTCTTCGTCTCCCGATTATGTTTATAACCTGAATATCCCATACTTTGGCCATGACTCCAGAAGTTTTTTAATTACACTTAAAAACATTATCAAATCTAAATTTAAAATAACTTTAAAAATAAATCCTGTTTATAAAACGTTTAAAGTTTCAAATTATTTTCAATTGAAGACCTGTGTTCCCCCCGCACTATGCTCAAACATTGTGTATCAGTTTTCATGTTCGTGTGATTCGAACCTGACGTACATTGGTATGTCAACCCGTCATCTGAGCACTAGGGTGGGTGAACACTTAGGTTTCCATTTGAAGACTGAAAGCTCCGTCAAAGAACATATCATGTCGTGTGATATTTGCTTCAATACAAAATTCAACATAAATTCGTTTAAAATAATTAAAAAATGTAATTCTAATTTTGAAACCAAAATTCATGAAGCGTTATTGATAAAAAAACATAACCCCAAACTTAACCGAAAACTATTTGCTAATGGATCATCATTTTTATTAAATATATTTTAGATTAGTATTTGTGTTAGTTGGATTTGTTTGATGTATCGGCATTGTTGTTGTCATTTTGGCGGTCACATTTTAAATTGGTTTCTTTATGTTGATAAAACGCATGTGACAAAAAAGATGTGAAAAAATAATAATTACGTAATTCAAATCATTGACTTCGTTCTTTCTTTTAAATTACAGTGCATAGTTCTTTAATCATTTTATTCATCTGAAGAAAGCTGACGGAAGCCGAAAACTTTTATCTTGGTTTTCTTTTGTTTTTTTGTTTTTTTTGTATTAGTTTTTTTTTTTTTTAAAGTTCTGATGAATACATTTATGCTGTTATACTTAGTTGTGTTATGGATCAAGAAATTTATTGCATTATACATAATATTTATTAATTACATTATGCTGTAATAATAAGTATAAAAATACTTCTAAATGCAAGATGCTTCTAAAATTTTGGCGCTATTGCTCAAAAGATTGCTAATCCAAAAATAGGCAAGGCTTGTGACTTTATTTCTCTAAAAAGAAACAAGAAAAAATACAATTGGAGAATTTCATATTAAAACAAATTAAAATTGCAAAAAAACTAGATCAAAATGTTTCTCTCCCGCAGTTGGCAATTCAAGAAGAAACTCGTAAATAGTAAAAATTTGGAGGCAAAAATAATTGGAAAATGTGAAAAAAATTGTAAACCCCTACGACTGATAGAAAAATCTAGTAACAAGAGGAGTTTATGTAGAAGAATCTCATTAGTTCTGGCCGGTGCTACAAAATCAAATCCGAATCTTCCGAACTCGAACCTGATAAATAGGATTTTCCGAACTTGAAAAAAAGTCGAAGAAATTAAGAGTTTTTTTCGTCTTTATTTAATAAGATAAATTTTTGAACTCGATGAACTGAAATGGCAAACTTAAACTTTCAAATTTATTTGAGCTCAAACTCTGTTAAAAATGCATTAAGTTTGCGGCCCCGGTTCTGGCTAATAAGCAATTTAGTTTACAAACGAACAGTTTAATAGAAAACTGGGTTAAGTTTATCTAAAAGTCTATTGAACCAGAAAAAGATCGAAAAATAATAGTTAAAGAGAATGCCATTGCACATAAACTGAGCAGCGCAGTGACTAGACTGCACAGGATTGAGAGTAAGTAAAGTAGGCTACAGGGTGCATTGTGCATTTAAAAGTGTTTTAAACCAACAAAAGTGTTATTTTGTTTTAAGTTTTTTTTCTAATGAGTTGACTATAGTCGTACAGAATGACAAAGCTTAAACAGTAAGATGGAAAGTTAGACAAGAATTTTGGCCGGATTGGATCAGAAAGGCAGTCAAGTTTTTATTACATCTATGGTGTAAGGTGCAATTTTTAAACATGGTTCCAGTAAAGTATTCTATGTTGAAAGCATTACAATGGCCAACACATATTTTTTGCAAAAGATATTTATTGTTTTTAAGGTATATTAGGGGCGCTTATTCTTAAAATGACATCTCTTTTATCTAGACATATCTAGGTCTATTTATCTAGGCTTCCGATGCTTTCCTGCGAGTCAGTAAGATAGCCTAAAGATGAAAAAAACATAAAACAATGAAATCACAATAATTAACCTTACACACATTTTAAATAACTTGATATGCACGAGATGTAATGGCTTCTTTAGATCAGGGCGGGGAGCCAGCCTAATTTAGGTTAATTTATTTTATTTTTTATTTTTATCTCTATATTTATCCTCCTGACTCGCAGGAAAGCGACGGAGGCGCTATACATAGGGTAAGCAATTACCCCGACCTGCTTCCGGAGATGCTAAGATATTGCTGTCCGCTAGTAATTTAGTAGAGATATTACTCTAATTTAGAACTGCTTGCCAAAATACCAAGCAGGGGAATGTGCCGTAAAGTGTCTTTCCCAAGGACACAACAGAATGGCGCAAGTGGGTTTTGAACCGAGACCATGTTGATCATCAGTCCAGTGCTTTAACCACTAGACCACGCTGCCGACAGTGGTTTAATGGATTTAATGATTAATGGGGATTAAGAGATTTAATGATCCTTAATCCCCTTCTGTGTAAACAAAAAGAATTCGTCTACTCTTTGAAAATTTCTTAATCTTTTCTCTCATTGGCTAACTTCTTTCAGCCAATGAGAACTCTACTTTCTTCTTTATAATCCAGTTTGGTTTCATTTCTGCTTTATTCTGATGATTTCCCCTGAAGAGTGTCAGATGAAAAGCTTTGGGAAAAAAATCTTTTACTTCACGCATCTTCAAATTCTGTACTACCAAACGTTTAGCCAATTGTTTAGAAACTGCGGCTGCGGCTCCAGCTCCGGATCCAACTTGATAATACATATATAAATATTATCCAAAAAAAGATAACTAGACGATATATGAATCATCGAAAATTTACTAACTTGTACTTTGCTACAACTCAAAAATCAATCATATATTATCCAAGAGCTTAATATTACCCAAGGGTCCAATGGGTAGAGTTTTATTCTATATACTAGTTAGAATATATTCCTAAAATCAATTATAGGCTATATCTCAAATAAAAGAAGATTTGCGTATATCTAGCATATTCACAAACAAAACAAATCTTCCAAACACATTCATTATTGCAAATATCAATGCTTACATGCCATTATGGTATGATTGAATAACTTCAATCTCATCACATTAAACACAATAACTCAACACGTCTATTCAGCCAATCAAACACAACAGCCTACTTCACCAGACATGACAGCTTCAGCAGACTTATATGATTGCAGAGATTGCACTACCTGAAAGATCATCTCTTCCCTCACCTCAGATCATTTATTGTTACTCACCACCCTCAGCATACATCACAAGGCCAAAACAACTCCATCTCACTTTACTAAAACAATAACAAACTATCAAAAATCTAATTGAACATCATTTAAGCATCATGTTGATGATCTCATCTTCTACAGAGCCCATCCCAAAAATGTCCATGAGGCAAACAAACATCTTGTCGAGGCAATACTGGATGCCGACAGACTTTTTATCCTTAAAGGAAATTAAAACAGCACAAATTGCACTCACGTGCCTGTGCATATCCGCAAGCTTATTTAACAAAGCAATCACACTTGCAAACAAAACAGATCAGCCCCCCAAATCATTACTGCAGAAGCCACAGCTAACCTTAGTGCGACTCTAAACCACTGGGCGTCTAACCTACGACAGCCCACTGCATCTACTGTATTAAATCTAGATCAAATGCACCCGCAATCCGGTGATATACATTGAACAAACCCTAGTGTCCACGCTTGTATTGTTTGACAGCCATGACAAGATAGTTTAAGGCGATTTAAATCGTTCAGTGAAGTTCAATTTCTATAAATGAACAAGAATAAATACAACCATCAAAAATATTAAAAGATTTTAACTTAATCAATTCACTTACTTAATGAGATTATAAATTTACTTCCAGTTTACGAGAGCTGGTGACGACACGACCATCCGCTACGACAACAATTTCAAGCTGAATAAATCGAAATCGACAACAAAGCAAATGGCCACGCCGCCGTCAGTAAAGCGTATAATTTTATCATTAAAAAGGGAAAAGGAGCCGCTATTTAGGCGCAAGAATTACTTTAACAATCACATAAACAAACAAATACATGAACACAAAACAAACACCCGAAAACAACATCTTAACAAAATTGATCACAAACACAATCCAATTCCCAAAGTGCACCATGGCAAAACTATCTAACAAAAAACTCCCTACAAAACAGAAGAGAAGCATCAGCTTTGAAACTAAAATAGCCATCTGATTAGAACAAAGCAAAGGCTTTTAAAAAGCAATTCACAAACGTCACTTACAACACAGACAAAATCAACACAGACCCATGGACCACAAAATTAAAAACCCTTCCTACTGAAGAAATATTACTTACTACTTAAGTGCCATCAGCTATCTCAAAAAGAACAAACAACAACTCTACTGGACCTGATGGCATAAACAACAGACACCCGAAACACTTAAGGCCACTTGCCATCACTTTTCACTTTTCACTTTTCACTTTGCCATCAAATATTTTACAAACATGTACAACACTGCTCTCAACACTAACACAATACTACATCTTGGGAAAGGTGCAACTACCATTTCCTTTTCAAAACCAAACAGAGACCACAACATTGGCACAAACTGCCGATCCATATGACTTTTATCATCTATTGCCAAAACGCTAGAGAAATCGCTATTATTATAAATAACAGAAAACCTTCCAGTTATTTTTCATCAATATGGATTCAAACATAAGCACTCAACATACACTGATTTGCACAACATCTGCCACCAAATCACAAAAGGCTTCAACAATCCAAGGCAACATCGCACTGTAGCAGTAGCTTTGCACATGAGCAAGGCGTTTAATACAGTGAACATACAGTACACAAACTTATACAAACAAACATTTCAAACATTATCATCAAGTTCATAACAAAACACATTTAAACGACGAGCATGCACTCAATACAATGGCACACTCTCAAAATTTCAAATAAATCAACATCTGGAATACCACAAGGTCGAGTTCAGTCTCCAACATTATTTAAAAGTTACATCTCTAAGATTACTCTTCCCCTAAAAGACGTACATATGTCCAGTAGTGGATATTGGGTGAGGCGAATGAGGCAGTCGCCTCAGGCCCCCCCTCGAAAACAGCACATACAGTTTTGGATTCGCTGCAGATGTTTGTTCAGAGGACGATTCTGAGTGAAGACCTTTTTTTTTTTTTTTTTAGAGAACACCTTGATTTTGGGAGAAAAATATGCAAGCCCAGATCAGACCTCTTTTTTTCTCAGACAACATCAATTTTTGAAAATTCTTGCCTCGGGCCCTAAATTGGAATATCCACCACTGCATATGTCGACATAGCCGATGACATGCATGTATAACAATCATAGCATCTCACACCAATCACCATAAGGCTCAACAACTCATTCAACCATATCTTTAGAAAGTGTTACACTTTTTACACCAGACCCAGCTGAATATCGTACAACTTAAATTAATTATTATTTGATAGACTAAATATTCCAAACGCTTAAATTAAACAATCAAACACTACCAACAACAAAACACCCAAAAAATTTTGCATTACTTTTGACCCAAAACTAACATTTTCACAACACAAAAATCTTACCGTCATTAAAGCAAAACGAACGCTTATCATTTTAAAAACATTCACTTCAACCAAATGAGGTAAAGCAAAAGGATGTAATCATCTTTATATTTAAAGCTATCATTTGCCCATATTGGAGTATGCAAACACCATATGGAGCCTTATCATATCAAATACCAACACTAAGAAATTGCAAACCATTCAAAACAGCTTTGCGTTGCTACTGGCTGCATACGAGACACAAACACTTAACGCCTACATGAAAAAACCAGTGTTCCACCAATGGGAACCAACTTCAAACTTTAATAAAAGCTACTCAACTTAAATAAATGACTCAAATACAAACACACTCTTAACGTTACCTTAATACACATTTAGATCCACAAATTAATTAAGTGAATTCCAAATGTAAAAAAATATATTGCTAGGAGCTGGATCCAGCAAAATTTTTGGTGGCTGCAGCTCCGGCTCCGGCTCTATACAATATGAGAACTTGGCTCCGGGCTCCGGGCTCCGGCTCCCCAACCCTACTTTAGATTGCTACAGCAAGTTTTTCTCGTTAGAACTCGCTACTACGAGAAAATCCCTCAATTATTGCATTTATATAGTTAGATTTTGTATGGCAGTGCAGACTGAAAATTACGTTGAGTCATTTAATAATATTAACGTAAAACCCACCCACACAACCATCAAATTACACTTAACCTAAAATTTGAAACGCTTAAATACGTAAGTTCAGAATAAAAAGCAAAGGTGATACTCTTTGAAACATAGTTTTTTAAATGACTCATTCCATCATCAACTGAATTAACCAAATAGTTAACCATAAACTTTAACATTATGGTTAACTATTTGATTTTACTCTGTTTACTTAAACAAGAATTTTACTCTGTTAGCATGAATAATCTAAATTTAAATATTAGAGTAAGATATTGTCACATCATGAATATTGACTAAAATGAAATAATTGAATTTAGTTGATTAATTTCAGTTGATGTTGGAATGAGTTAAAAATTGAAACGTTCTTTAATAAATATAATGTTGCGAAGTGTATTGGCTTTGCTTTTTATTCCTCACTTAGCTTTGGTTTGCTTTTTTATGACGCTATAATAGGCTTTTAGTAAATGCGAGCACTATTTTACAGCTTTAAAGTTAGGGCATTAGTTCTGTTAAAAAGCCTGATAGCAACAGTGTTAAGAAAAAAGAAACAAGAAAAAAAAGTTCCTCCAAATTGTAAGTATGCTCAATGATATAATTTAAAATGTTCTTTATTTAAGCGTTTAGTCATCACTACTGTGCTTGGGCCTATTTAAAAATAAACCTTGAAGATTTAGCAATCAAGAATACAAATCACTGAAAATCAAAAAACGCTGCTATAACTTAATCAACACAATTAATGTGGAAAAACATTTAAAACGGATCCAGGCCGAAGCAGATGCAACATTTGAAAAATTAATTTTCAACATTACAATGCATTCTCTAAAGAGATCACAATGTTACCGATTAAATGTAGTTTCAAAGAGTAAAATAGGAACAGTAAAAAAGCGACTAAAACAAATTAATAGAGAGGGCGATGATTATGCGACAGAACTGTTTCGGTCTTATGGACCTCATCAGGCATAACTTATCATAACCTCTAAGACGAATAGTCAGCGGTAAAAGTTAAGGTGAGAAAATTCCTTTTCCAAAAGATTTATTTTATGGAATTCTCACCTTAACTTTTACAGCCGTTTACAGTACTTTTTTTTCATAAAAAAATGAGTGGATTTGAGCGTCAATAAAACAAACAAAGATCACGCTGAAAAAAAGTACTGTAAACGGCTGTAAAGCGCCTTTAAAAGTTACGATAAGTTATGCTTGATGAGGTCCATATAGACCGAAACAGGCCTGTTGCATAATCATCGTCCTCTCTGTTAATTTGTTTTAGTCGCTTTTTTACTGTTCCTACTTTACTCATTGAAACTACATTTAATCGGTTACATTGTGATCTCTTTAGAGAATACATTGTACTGCCAAGAATACAAACTTGTTAATTTTTCCTTTTTGTCGACAAAATTCTGTCATTGTTTTCGATTGCATTCATATTTTGTACATTGTATTCAAATTGCTGAAAATTCCAATTTTTAACTTGCGTTTGTCTCAAAATCGCTTTTCAAAACCGCTTAAATGCAATCATGTCTTTTAATTAGTCTATTATAAAATTACTGGTAGATGTCCGGTAAATGGCATCTTTTTTTACGAAATCATTTTTCAGGATGTGCTTAATTTAGATGTGCCCAACCCAACCTCTAGCTTGAGTCTTGACGCCCGCCTTTTAAATGCCAACCTTTTTTGTGTTCACTTGTCCTTAAAAACTAAAAAGATGGATTTCGGTTTTTGCTTAAAACCAAAGCTTATCAAAATATTGCCACATAAGGCACATACAAAAGATTGAGCACCACTGTCCTAGTTGTTTATGCCTGCGCTGGACTTTTTAAAATTGAAAGAAGTTGCTGGCCGCAAAAATTCTGATAATATTTAAGTATGTCAGTGATGACTTGAAAAAATAGGACTTTTTTAATTCAATCTTCTTTGATTGAAATGGATAATGAAATGCAGTCCATCATTTAGACTTAGCATCGAACTTGCGTTCTTCTGCTCGCAAAGCACACCGAACTATCCCGCCGAACAAATAGGCCTCATAATAATCGTAATTTTTAAGTACAGATGGAACCCAACAAGGCCATTTTATTTATGCACGTGTTGGTCCTTTAAAATTGATGCAATGACTTTTTAGTCATTGTCCTTGTTTTTAAGGAAAAAATTCCCGTTAATACAAGTTTTTGTTATGAAAAGTTTATTCCAGCACATCTATAATTTGTTAGTTTTTTTAAGCAACGCGACTATAATTAGGTTTCCTACCCATTTTCGAAAGCTCTAACACATCGGTTTCAAAGTTTTTGCCGCATTCCTTCTCTTCAGGACTCAGGTACTGTCATTCGCCAAAATTAATTTAAGAAAAATTTCTTTGGTTAATCAAAGTGCGGACATTTTTTTTGTTTTTGATCCACTTGGTATTCTAAATTCAGGTTAATCAGTAAAATGCACATTTAACATAAAGTAAAAACCCGAAAGAGGTCTATTTAATGTCAATTTTTATCAGCTATCATGATTTAATTTATTAGCTGTCGTGCCATTTTTTTTGCTTCACTTATGTCACAGACTTTGTTCGGGAATCCTAAAGGACTAGTTGAGCTATAGGTAACCCGAATACCTGCGCTGAAACAAAGCTGTGTCTAAATTTTATTTTATTCTGGCTCAAGAAGTAGTCTGCCATGAGCCTGACGGTTTTATAAAGTTGGTATGAACGAAAGCTCGGATTGATTCGTTGAAAACTCTTTTTCACAGACAAACAGAGACCACTGTCTCTAATAAGAACAAATGTATTACAAAATTCACGACCGACGAAAATTCTATTCCACGCTTTGCCAAACTGCAAAGCGAAATCAACGCTACAACTTGATTCAATCAACACAAATGATTCTACCTCTGTAGAACACAAATCTAAAACACTGGCGCAAAATAAATTCAACACTCGCCCCAAATTCTACTTTCTCTCAAAGCAACACTTTTCGCTTTAGGCGTTTCTCTCGTTTTGCCTCTCTTTCGTCGTGGTTGTCCGCTTTCTCTTTTTCGTCTGTCTTTTGCAATCGAGCGACGTATATATATATAGATAAAAGTGACGTGTCGACGAATTTACTCGTATATGCGGGACTTAACTCAAATTTCCTGGAGAGAGCGCTACGCTTGAATGCGCCAGAACATTCTACAATTAGCAAGCTATAGCAAAGCTTGGACAAAACATATTACGTCATTACTGTCGGGCGAAAAGGAAAAAGGATACATGCATCAAGCAATAGAAAGCGAATCGGACGTTATATCACCTAATACGAGAGCAGCGCTTTAAGGCGACGCGATTATTATTTCATAATAAAACTTTTTCGCGGGAATAATCGTCATGATTAAAATTATTATGAATGAAGTGTGACAACTTAATTGCACTTAAATTCCTCCTTCAGCGATTTGCTTCTCTTAATATTACGAATTCCTCCTTAGGAAGCCAAGTGGCTGCTCTAACATGTTGTAAAAATGAGTTGGTAACACCATCTAGTGCCATTTTAAATCAAAACCCCGTCTTTCTTAGATTCAAACAATTAAAAACAACAGATTATGAATGTTAAATTAATAGTTTATAATATCATTAAAAAAATGTTAAATTACATAATATTTCAAACTTTTTGTGATTTTTGATGCCTTTTAGCAATAATGTGAGACCACAAAAGTCGAGATTGAGATCGAAACCGAGACCCAATAATTTTTTCGAGAGCAAGACCAAAATCAAGACCGGTCAATTTGAGATCTAAGGTTCGAAACCAAGACCAGAAACAGTCAAGAGCGAGGCCGAGAAATTAAAAAAAAATATAGTGCATTTTAATTATTCCAAAAATTATCTTTAAATTCGGGTTCTGGTAATTGAAGTGATTGAAGTGATACTCGCTGTGAGTCCTGGTAATTGAAGTGATTAAATCTTTTGGGTCAACAATAACCTTATCAGAGAGCTTTCGGGGTGGTAAAAGGATAAACCCTCGGCTCCGGAAGCTAAAGAAAAAATCTAATGTTCTATGCAGGCCAAATGGCAAACGACCACTTTTGCTTGGTACGCTACAGCTCAATATAGAGAGCTTGAGTGAAAATAAGATCTGCATTGTTAGCCACCTGGCCAACAGGTACAACGCCCTCGTTATACTCCTTCAATAGAATCACTGCTCCAATGCAGATCAAGTGGTAATACCAAATTACACCTTGACCGGTTGAGTCTCAAGATGAAAATATGGCCTTGCTACGTTTGCCCATCAGCGACTTAAATAGACCTTTGCTGATCAATCTCTTGAAGGATCCCTGGCTATGTGTGGATGTCAATGGCTGCAAAATCGTCAACATCTACAAACCACTTAACTCGCAATTAACACCAACAGTCATTCCAATGTTTTAACATCCCTGTCTCTATTTTGGTAACTTTAACTGCTGGCATACATATGAGGACACGATTCCATCAGTCCAGATGGAGAATCTCTGGCTAACTGGGCAGCTCAGGGCAACCTTGTACTTTTGCACAATCCAAAGGATGCCCCTAACTTCTTCTCTGGTCGTTGGCTCGCTGGTACTTACCCTGATCTGGCTTTTGTGAGTGTTGGTGATGAGAGGTGGTCTCTGGATAGACGTATTCTTGAGAAATTCTCTAGGTCACAATACTAACCTTTGGTGATCACTACAGCTAAACTTGTAACTTCTGTTCCAAGTGCACCATACAAGCGATGGAACTTCGCAAAGGCTAATTTGGAACTGTATAGCCTCATCTCTGATAAACTGGCTAAGGACTTACCATCTCCAGACTCCAGATATGTGGATGAGGCATATCAAGATTTTTGCTACCAGTAGCAAGGGTAAAATTTGGTTTTGGGCAAGTTTCATGATCATTTTAACCATGTACTTATCTGGACGAAATCTCAGAAGCTTACAGGTAAGGCCACAATGCCAGGAAGTCATAAAAATCTGTCAGAGCGAGGATTACAACACCGTTCTTCTTCTTAGCTTCAAAAGGATTCTCGATGTTTCCTGTATTAAATAACAAAACAAATTGATCTACGGTTGACTTTTCGCGTTGAAATCCAGCTTGCTCCCTAGAAAGCAATCAATGAATAACAGGCTTTGTTTGACCCCACCCTAGTTAGGTCTCCCGAAAATCATTTAGGGGAAAGAGAGGAGAGATACCGGGTGATAGATGTTGGGGTTCTCTACAGGTTTTATCGGTTTTGAAATCACGATTACAAGCGCTCTTCTTCAGATTTTGAAAATTTTGAAAGGGCGCGAGCAAAAAATAAGAAAGTTACGTAAATAAAAATTAAAAGTAAATCCGGCATTGGTAATAGCACATAGAATCAGGGCCCGGAGCTTTAGGTATTCTGGTCTTAAGTATTACAGGACAGCAGGATATTTTCTGTATAAAAAATTAATTCTTACAAATGGAATAAATAAAAATGAATCTAATAAATGCGCTGTAGTAAAAAAAATTTAAGCATACGTTGGACAAACTAAAAAAAATTTTTTTTACGTTGGAGTGCACACAAAACAAATAGGAAAAAATTCAAATTTGAAAAAAACAATGACCGAGCTGCCCTACTAAAACATTATGCTAACTATCACGAGGAAACTTTAGTCAGAAAACCATGCGTTTCCGATTGTTTTAGGGTTATTTTTGTTAAACAATTAAACAAAAGAAATTTGGACTAATGTGAAGACTGTTGACTTTCTTGGATGCGAAAATTAAAATAAATAAAGTAATTTTACTAAAAATTAAATAATTTGATATTCTACCGTTTGCAAAATTTAAACTCAGACAAATAAGTATCTTTCTCAAGCTACTGTAAGCAACAGGGTTGCGGAGTCGGAAGGTTAGGATGCGACTCCGACTCCCTAATAAGGGCAAAGTATTTATCTTAAATTAGATTTACAGTCGTGGCCAAAAGTTTAGGACCACCCCTCGAAATTCTGATTTAAACAACAAATCGAATACATGTATTTAATCGTTAGTAAACACATGAATTCGGCTTATTATTGAATATCACAAATGACAGGGCGTTTCCACATATAAATCACATACGTTCGACACAGAATTTTCGGAAAAGTCAGTATTTTGTTGGTCCTCCTTTGGCTTTAATTACCGCCTCCAAACGTTTTGGCATGCTTTCCACCAGACTTCCGCGGTATTCAGCAGATAATTCAAGCACCCCGACTGCTTTGATTGCTTCTTCCAGTTCCTTTAGTTGGTTGTTTCTCAGACACTTTGTCCTTCAAAACAGTCCATAAATTCTCGATAGGGTTCAAATCTGGACTGTTTCTGGGCCAATCCAGAATTTAAATTTTCTTCGACTTCAAGGACTAAGTAACAATTTTGGAGCGGTGACATGGTGCACCATCCTGCATAAAAATCTTGCGTTTATGAATGCCCATGTGAAATTCCAGTTTGTCCTTTAGCAAATCAACGTATTTTTCGCCATTCATGGTCGTTCCTGGTGGTAGGAAAAACAGTCCGGCCGTTTACGGACATTCCACCCCAAATCATGACATTTGGGGGGTGTTTCATTGTCTGCGTGTTGTACCGTTTATCAAATCGTTTTCCGGTGGGTCTACGGACGTAGCGCTTGCGCGTAGTGAACTGCTGTACTGTAGATTCATCGGAAAAAAACACTTGCTGCTACTGTTGAATCATCCATTTCGCGTGCTTTTTAGCAAAGCCCAAACGCTTAGCTGTCATGGCCGGTGTTAGCCTGGGTTTCTTTGCAGGTTTATGGGCTTTCAAACCAAAATCGATGACCAGACGCCGACTTACGGTTCTCCGACTAATGTCCGCACCTTTTGCAAGCAGTACGGACAGTATCTTGCTTGCGGAACTCATTGGAGACCGAACTGCTGTCCTCCTAATAAGGTAGTCATCCCTTAACGTGACAGTGTTTTGTGGACGAGCAGACCGTTTGGCACATAAGTCCCTGTTTTCTTAAATTTCACGACTGCATTGTGAACTGCATTCTTGCTTTGCTTTATTCGTTCACTAATTAAACGTTCAGAATATCCTTCCTTGTAAAGAGCCACGATTTGAGCACGCTGAACATCAGTAAGTGACGATTTTTTACCCATTTTTGTGGGTTTTCTAAAACTCAAAAACAAGCAAAAATTACTCGCAAGATGGTGCTTACTGCTTGAAAGAGAAGAAAAAAGTGATTACAATCGACTGGCAGATGAATGACGCAATCTGATGCAATCAATTTGATTTCTGTTGCAATCAGCGAGTTTAGGAGCAAAAATATTAATTTTTGCATGGTGGTCCTAAACTTTTGGCCATGACTGTAACTAAGCAAAAATCATCCTTGCGAGTTGACAGTTGCACAAAATAAGTTAGGTTTTTCAAATACATAAAAAAATATTTATTTAAAAAAATTATGTATATGAGTTTATATACATATATAACTGCAAATTGCTGGTGCTCTTCGGAAGAATGCTTAATGACTTCAATAGTCAGAGCGATTATTCCTGATTATCGAAACACAAATATTAAAAAAACATTTTATTAAAATGGTCCCAACAGACTGTTACACCAGTAAGGCTCATCAGGAGACACAGTTAAAATAAATTTTTATGCTTCAGATGAAAACTCGCATCTTAGAAAAATAACGCTACCAAAAGTTTGGGTTTAAACGATTATTTTACTAAAGTGATTGATTGATTAGCAATAATTACTTTTGTTACGAGATATTAAAAGAAAACATGTTGTAATGTTGCGCATAGATGTATTCTTAAACTTAGTCAAGCTGCCAAAAAGGTAAAGCATAGAAAAGTTTATGGACCATTAGTTAAAAGAAAGTGTTATAAAAGAATCTTTTTATAAAAAAATGTTTTTATAACACCCTCTCTTAACTAATGATCCTTAATGTTTTGTACAGTAAAAAAAATTTTTTTATAACACTTTGTCTGAGAAATTCGCTTTGTCATACGAGCAAATTGAGAACCCAGCCATCGGAGGCACATTTCTGTGTCTCTTGATGCCGGTCCCAAGCCCGGATAAACGGGGAGGGTTGCGGCAGGAAGGGCATCCGGCGTAAAACTTTTTTGCCAAAATTGACAAATGCGTAATCATTATCAATCCATCGGTCACGGCCCGGGTTACCAACGACCGCCTCAGGTGTCGCACAGCAGGGCACCTGTGGAAATTATGCAACTGCTAAACATAGTAAAAATAAGAGCAGAAAGAGAGGAGGAAGGTGAGTAAAGAAGCAGCGAGAAGTGTGGAAAGGAAGACGCTCACTTATAAGGGTGGGTACCTTAAATATTGGAACGATGACTGGAAGGGGAAGAGAGCTGGCAGATATGATGGAGCGAAGGAATGTAGACATATTGTGCCTACTGGAGACAAAGTAGAAAGGTAGTAAAGCAAGGAACATTGGAGGTGGATGCAAATTATTTTACAACGGAGCTGATGGAAGAAAAAATGGGATAGGGATAGTGGTGAGGGAGAAGCTGGTTGAAAGTGTCCTGGAGGTAAAGAGGGTGTCAGACCGACTAATGGCCATGAAGCTGGAGGTAAATGGGTCCATCCTAAATATAGTAAGCGCATATGCTCCACAGGTTAACAACAGCATGGAGGAGAAAAATGATTTTTGGGAAGACCTGGATGGGTTGATAGAAAGTATATCAAAAGAAGAGAGGATAGTTTTTGGCGCAGACCTTAATGGACATGTGGGCGAAGGAAATAATGAGGAGATACAGTGCTGGAACAAGAAATAAGGAAGGATCAATGGTTGCGGATTTTGGGAAAAGAATGGATTTGGCGATTGTCAATACTTATTTCAAGAAGAAAGATGAACACAGGGTGACGTATAAGAGTGGAGGAAAAAGTAACCAAGTAGATTATGTGATGTGCAGAAGGAGGAACTTGAAGGAAATGTGCGATTGTAAGGTAGTATTGAATGAGTGTGTCGCAAAGCAGCAGCGTATGGTGGTATGCAAAATGGGTCTCATGGTGAAAAAGAAAAAAGCAGAGAAAGTAAAGCCATAGATATGATGGTGGAAACTGAAGGAGACAAGCTGTCAAGAAGCTTTTAGACAAGTTGGACCAGGATTCTGGGAGGCAAGGACGGGTTATCTGATGAGTGACACAAAACAGCAGAAATGCTAAGAAAAACAGCTGAAACTGTACTGGGAGTGACATTTCGGAAACGAAAAGGAGACAAGGAGACATGGTGGTGGAATGAGAAAGTTTAGGAGAACATAAGAAAAAGGCAAAGAAAGAAAGCATGGGACAAAATAAGAAATGAAAATACTAAAAAGATCTACAAAGAAAAGAAGAGTAAGGCAAAGAAGGCAGTTGCAATGGCAAAGGGACGTGCATATGACAATTTGTATGCTAGATTGGAAACAAAAGAAGGTGAAAAGGAGTTGTACAGTTTGGTTAGGCGGAGAGACAGAGCAGGGAAAGATGTGCAGCACGTGAGAGTTATAAAGAATGAAAACGGTAATGTTATGGTAAATTCGGAGGCAGTGTTAAAGAGATGGAAGGAGTACTTTGAGAAACTGATGAACGAGGAAAATAACAGAGACTCCAGGACAGAGGAAGCAGAAGTGGTTAATGAAGAGGTAAATTTTGTCAGTAGAGGAGAAGTAAAGAACGCACTAAGAAGGATGAAAAAAGGTAAAGCAGTTGGGCCAGATGAGTTGCCAGTAGAAGTTTGGAAGTACATGGGAAAGATGGGGATAAAGTTTTTGACCAGAAAGTTTAACAGACTATTAATGGGTGAACGGATGCCAGAAGAATGGAGAAGGACTGTGCTTATCCCAATCTATAAAAACAAAGGAGACGCACAGTGCTGTGGAAACTACAGAAAAGTAAAGCTAATGAGCCACACAATGAAGATATGGGAAAGAATTATTGAAGCCATGTTAAGGAATAGAGTGGAGATCAGCAAACAGCAATATGGATTTATGCCAGGAAAGGGAACCACCGATGCCATGTTTGCTTTAAGAATGTTGATGGAAAAGTACAGGGAAGGTCAAAGAGAGGTACATTGTGTATTCGTGGACCTACAGAAAGCTTACGACAGGGTTCCGCAGGAAGAGCTGTGGTACTGTATGAGAAAATCAGAAATAGTGGAAAAGTATGTACAACTAGTACAGGATATGTATGAGGGAAGCGAAACAGTGGTGAGGTGTGCAGGTGGAACTACAAAAAGTTTCAAGGTTAAAGTTGGACTACACCAGGGAACAGCGTTAAGTCCATTCCTGTTTGCAGTGATAATGGACAGGCTAACGGATGAAGTAAGGAGAGAACCAACGTGGACGATGCTGTTTGCTGATGATATTATGATTTGTGAAGGGACCAGGAAAGAAGTGGAGCGGAGATTAGAATCCTGGAGGTATGCATTGGAAAGAAGAGAGATGAAAGTAAGTAGGTCAAAGACCAAATATCTGTGCATAAATGACGGAAATAAAGACGAAACAGTGCAGATGGAGAATACAAAAGTGCCAAGAGTAAAGGGATTTAAGTATTTGGGATCAACGGTGCAAGAAAGTGGTGGTTGTGAGAGGGAGGTAAAGAAGAGAGTACAGGCAGGATGGAACGGATGGAGAAGAGTATCGGGAATAATCTGCGACAAGAGGTTACCAACTAGAGTAAAAGGAAAAGTGTACAGTTCAGTGATAAGACCAGCAATGGTATATGGACTTGAAACGGTGGCAGTCACAAAGAAACAAGTGGAAGAGATGGAAGTCGCAGAGATGAAAATGTTGAGGTTTGCTATGGGAGTGACGAGAAAAGACAAGATTAGAAACGAGTACATCAGGAGTACCGTTAAGGTAGAACGGTTAGGAATGAAGATGAGGGAGGGCAGGCTGAGGTGGTATGGACATGTCATGAGGAGAGACCAAGAGTATGTAGGAAGAAAGATGATGGAAATGGAATTACCGGGAAAGAAAAGAGGGAGACCAAAGAGAAGATTTGTAGATGTAGTAAAAGAAGGTATGGGGGAAGTTGGTGCAAAGAAGACGGATGTTGAAGACAGAAAGGTTTGGAGGATGATGATACGCTGTGGTCACCTTTGACTGAAAGGAAAGACCGAAAGAAGAAGAAGATACGAGAAAATTGAGGTACGAGCTCGGTCACGGAACGAATTAAACTGGTATGTCAAGGTACCACTGTACTATAGAAACAGGCTGCTTAGAGTAGTAATTGATTATGCACCTGGCATTTACTTCCTGTCATTGGATTGAAGAAAGGGAAGCAACTAAATCGGCTGCCCAAGCATAGCATCACGAAAAATACAGTACTCTTTATTTAAAATTTGAATGTAAACTTTTTATGAGTTGCACGCTGTGTCGCGCGATACGCGGCAAGATTCTTTTAAAAAAGATCACTGCACTACACTCCACTGCCGCGCGGCCGCCTAAGCTGCGCAGTTAACATCACTAATACGTAAAGAAATTGGACATCAGGAGTCGAGTTTGGGTAAAATATTCTGACTCCGACTCTTAGTACTCTTGGCAGTCTGACTCCGACTCCAACTCCGATTCCTTCCTAAAACCTCCGACTCCGACCGACTCCGACTCCGCAATCCTGGTAAGTAGTGTCTTGCAGTTACTGACGTTATGCGGTAACTCGTTGAAAAAATAGATGACGTCACTTGTTTTTGGCTCGTATTGTAGTGTGACGCCAGTTGCATGTTTTTCGCAGTTTGCAGTTAAATGTGTAAAAAAATTTTTTTCCAAATAATTTTTTTACTACAGTGCATTTATTAGGTTCATTTTTATTCAAATTTTGTTTTTTATGTTCCACAGAATTGTTAACTGATGATGATCTTTTGATCGAAATCGATTTTAACTTTTTTAACTTTTTGATGCAGTCAATATACAACGACAAATTTTTAAGTTTCCAACTTATTCTTGATTTTATGCACTGCCCTTCAAGATTAATCTTTTAAATTCTGCAATTCTGCAAATTTTAATCTTTTTATGCTATATATCTGATCCTTTCATGCTATTTATTTTGTACATGAAAATATGCTTATCTTTGGTAAGTTGTTCTTCTTTAGGCTATTTCATTGTCAAAAAAGTGGAACATTTTTAAAATTCAATAATCGGGAGAATGAAATGCTTTTTTGACCTCATACGTATATTTTTCAAATTTTTGAAGAGGAAACGAAATAAATATAGGATAAATCTTTGAAGTTATACTTTCAACACTCACCCAATTTTTCACTCAAAAATTTCTTTGATTTTTCCAAATTTTCTTCTTGATTAGCTGGTCCACCACGTTGCTCTAAATAGTCTATGATGTCTATAGCCGATAAAATAATAATGAAATTGTACGACCTAAATTAAATTTCATGTTTTTTTAAAGGTTAAACCAAGTTTAGGAAGCCGAATAATTATTAACCAAAATTTAGGGATAACTGTGTAAAATGTGACAAGCACTGGGCGTTCCTCATGCTTTTTTTGGCAATCAATATACCAAGGCTAAGTAAAAGAAGTAATGCGAAGTTTTTAAAAAGTTGGTTTCTCTGTAGCTACTGGTCTGCTGTTGCGCCAATTGCGAGCGCCAATTTTTCTGTAGCTACTATTCTGCAAATTTAAATTAAAATTTGAATTGTAAATCAGAAACGTTGGAGGAACTCGGTGGTCTAGAATGAAAGCAAAAAAACTTGATTTCAAATAGGAAACAAATTCACAAATTACCAAATCTAATATAATTTAGAAGTCAAGACAGTACTATTCTTAAACATTTTTTTTTGTGCAGAAACCTTTTGATTGATATTGATTGCAATGGGTTGCAATCAAGCAAAAGCATCAAGCATTGACAACGTCATAATCGACGAAAAGCCAATAGTATGCGTTCGTGATGTAGACGACGACGACGAGGAAAGAGCTTTTTTTGAAGCCGAAGATGGAAAAAATATCGGTTTTTTATCTCAAAGTAATGTGGAGATTTTGACCGTGCAAAGAGAACGTCCAAGTGACGTAACCAAGATGCTACAACATCGGTGGATGCAACATCACTTTTCAGTACATTCCAAAAAAAGAAAATCAAACTTGAAATCAAAACGACGATCTGAAAACCTTTGCACATCTTCACCCCAAAACTCAAACAACAAAAACAATACAAATCAATCTCCAAGAAGCGTTTCTTTGCCTCCAGATGAAAGTGCGCCTGATTTTTTAGAGGTCGGTTTGTTGTATACTTCTTTACTTTTAATGTTACTACAACTTCAATTAAGAGCAATTTACATATGTCTACACGTACTTTTATTGATATATAAAAGCTTCTAAGCTTAGCGGAGACCTTTATTCAATAAAGCAAAGAACGTATTTGCCAAGTAGCTTATATTCTAGATCAGGGATGACAAACCTTTTTCAGAAAACGGGTCAAAAATTGACAATTTTATCAAAATTATCATTAAGTGGGTCATTGGCTGTAATTTCGGCCAAAATTCTAAGTAAAGACTAAAAAAAAAGAAGGTTTTCACTTTTGATCAGCATCCAAAACCTCTAATTTTAACCACAATTTAAGGTGAAGACTAAAAAAACTCCAAACGTCTTCAACTTCAATCCGTCCTAAATTTCCCGAACCTTTTCAAAAATGCCAGAAATTTTGCAATATAAGATGGGGAATGAATTTCAATTAGGGGGTCAGTGATTAGTCATGTCTGCCTAGGTTTAAACCAGGCCTAAGGCTTGTTTTTACAAAAGGTATTATGAAAAAGTTTTTTTACCATTATTGTTCAGCGCACAGCAGAGAGTTTTAAATTGTTAAAATTTAATTTGATCAACTCTTGATTGTTTTTGGTACTAAAAATCAGGGGCGCCAAAAAATTTTCTGCCTGGGGGCAAAATTTCAACACAAAGACATCTTATTTTTGTTGGATAGAAAAATTAAGTTTCATAGCTGCACCAACCAAAAAATTTTGGGGAGGCAATACGATCTTGTCCCAATTTTATTGACAATTTTCCAAAATTTATTGATAATATGGTATTTTACAGAATTGCCGTTTCGATTTCACAAGCACTTTCTGCGCAAAAACTTGTGGTGACTATAAAAAGGTCATCACTTTCATTTGGTGTTCAAAATCGTATTTTCGCCGCAATTAGTTGGTGAAGACTAAAAAAAAGGGTTTCGTGTTCGATCCCACCATTTTCGTCTCAATAAACTACTGCAGGCAAAAAATTTATTTTTTATTTTTATCTCTATATTTATTCTGCTGACTCGCAGGAAAGCGCCGGAGGCGCTATACATAGGGCAAGCAATTACCCCAACCTGTTTGCAAAGATGCCAAAATATTGCTGTCCGCTTGTAATTTAATAGAGATATGATTGTAATTTAGAACTGCTTGCCAAGACCACCAAGCAGGGGAAAGTGCCATAAAGTGTCTTTCCCAAGGAACAGAATGGCGCGAGTGGGTTTTGAACCGAGACCATGTTGATCACGATCCCGGCGCTTTAACCACTCGACCACACTGCCGAAAAAAAGTAAAAAAGCAAAAAAAGAGCTTCAGGTCCAATCGATCTGATATTTTGATCGAGTTTATATGATTATAGAGACAAATCTAACCCCATGCTTCCATACCGCAAATTTTAAAGTGTACTATCTGCCCACCTGTGCCTCTGCCGGTTTTGAAAAAGGCAGGGGATAATTTGAATAGAGCAAAAGGGAAGGGGTAATTGCCCCCTACCCACTCGTTTTCGGCGCTCCTGCTAAAAATTAATTATAAAGTTAAAAGTTTTTTAGCGCACACCAACAACATATCTGAAGCCAATGGTGCTCTCACGGCAAATTGTATTCAAACAGTATTCTACAGTTTCTTGGAAACCTTGTTTTAGAATAAATGTAAATTCTTTAGTTTTTACCAAAAACTCCAAACAGAGTTGGTGGCTAAACTATGAAAGTGATTGGCGTCCTCATTGAATTTTTTACAGATTGCTCATATGTTTGGCATTATTCACTTTAATGACGTATACGAAGTCATTGAGCGAAAAAGAGAACCAGTTGGAGGTGCTGCAAAGTTTTCGTATATGGTTAAATCACAAATCAATGAGTTAACTAAAAGAACTGGGGAAAGACCCCTGATCTTGTTCAGCGGAGATTGCCTAAATCCGTCTATATTGAGTTGCGCAACTAAAGGAAGACACATGATTGAAGTTTTTAATGAATTGGGAGTAAGTATTTTGTTCCACTCGATATTTTAAGGTATCAAATAAACAAAAAATATTTGTAGAAATTTTTACGTTTTGAACGCTTCAGTGGGGCTATTTGCGTGTAGAAAAAACACTGTGATCAATTTGTGGAATCCTATATTTGTCATTTTGAAACAGATGTGCTTATAACTAAATTTAGTCATGTAATTCTAGTGCTTAAAGTGTTTTAGCTCTATTGCTAATGTTTAGGTAGATGTTGCTGTATTTGGTAACCATGATTTTGATTTTGGGGTGGACCATGCCGCTGTGTGCATAGATGAAATGAACTCGGTCTGGCTAATGAGTAATGTGGTCGACAACTTGACGCAACAAAATCTTGGGGGGGGAATTTCCACATATATTCTAACTCGAAGATCTGGTTTAAAGGTGACATTGTGTTAGCATTAATAGCAGATTGTAAATTAGGGTAGAGGGTGAAGACTTTTGGACACGTAAAAACATCTATTCAAACTTTGAATATGAAATTAAGAATAAATTTTAGTTTTTCTCAAACCGTAGGTTCTACTTTTCTTAGTGCTTTATAATAATATCATTTGTTATTTTTCTTTTGCTGCAAAGAATTAATAAATCCAAGTCTGCAGATGCAGCAGAAAAACTACTACATTGGCTTTTAAAAGTTCAACCGTTGACTTAACAAAGTTACTTTGTAGGACGTAGCTGCAAACTCTATGCGACAACGAACTAGTCCATTACATTTGTTTTCGATTCGTTTATGGTCTTTTACAATATTCGGTATTACAGCTGCCGCAAAATGACGGAAAACCAACCTACGTACTTTTTTTTAAAGAAAAACGCAAAGTTTGTTTTGTTGTATATATGTTAAAAATATTTTCAACCAATATTTTTTTAGATTGGTTTTATTGGCCTTGTTGAAGAAGAGTGGCTGGATACTTTATCAACAGTAAATAAAGTTGATTTAACCTACACTGACTTCGTTGAAAAAGCAAAATTACTATCGGCCAAACTGAAGGTAATATTCGAACTCATTATATTTAAACTAGTCAAAAGTGCAATCAAGGCAGACTGAAGAGGTTAAGCGACAATTCAAACCCGTAAACTCAAACTTGATAATTCAAATCTGGTAATTCCAACCTGGAAATTAAAACTCAGAAATTGAAAAACGTGCGTATCTTGAGACTTGGAATTTTGAAACCTGGCAATGAAAAAAATCGGGCAATCATACATATAAACATTATTTATTTTAAATTAGGGAGGAATTTAAATTTTAAGTTATAAGCAATTTCACGCAGATAGTGAACGGCTCTTAAGCATCGTATTGTTATACAATTCAAAAGATCCGTTCATCTAGCTCTTTATATTTTTTCTTTCCGGGTGCAAAAATTTGGCCAGTTACCAGTGCAAGACGCCAACCAACAAGTGCAACACGCCAACACAAACACCCAAGCTAATCAAATATTTGAATGAAGTTTCAACCATTACCGTGATGACCGTGCCTTTAGCATTTTTGAGTTTTGAAAAACTTTTTTTTAATAATTATCCTGCTTTTTTCAACATTGTTAACCAGCTTTCCTTGCGTGTTTCGGCTTTCTTCTGCTATAGTTGAAGATTTTTTTAAAGCAATTGCTTAATGATGCAACCACACAGAGCAAAGTGCTTTCTAATATGTTAGAGATGCTCGTTGACATAAGATGTAATCTTATATTATTAAAAAAAAATTTATTGTTTTTGGAGTGATTAAAATGAACTATATTTTTGTAAAATTTTTTGGTCTTGGTCTCGGTCTTGGCTTCGATTGTTTCTAGTCTCGGTCTCGAACCTTAGGTCTCGAAATTTGCCCGTTCCGATCTCGGTCTTGGTCTCGGAAAAATTATCGGGTCTCGGTCTCGGTATCGACGTTTGTGGTCTCGACTACATCACTGATTACAATTGTCTTTTTTGTTAGGAAAAGTAGGGTTTGAATTGTCGTGATACCGACTAAAAATACGGCCGGACATTTTACATTTTCAAACTCAAAGTGTAAGGAGTTATTGTCGTATTAGTGGCATTGCAAAAAAAATTTATTTCTTTTTATCATACCCTAAGTATATCTAAAATTTATTACTAGCCAAAAATAATTTATTAAGCTTTTTGTTAAATGTTGATTACTAGTTTTTGTAGCTTTAGCTTAATGTAGTACAAGCTAGTATTCACTAACAGGAACTAACTTTATATCTACGCATAATGTTCTTGGTTTTGTTCCAACAAGCCCTAAAAAGTTTTTAGGTCTAAGACTTTTTTATTATAATGATAGCCTTCTTGCTTTATTATTTTTGTAGTAATCTATTTTGTAGTAACTAATATGGTAATTTTTGTATTAATTTTATTTTGTGTTAAACTGTTTAATAATGATTGAGAATAAAATGAATGAAATGAATGAATCTACCTGTCCGTATTACATATCCATAATGAATTTAAGTAAATTGTAATGTTTTTTTTAAAGATGTTTATTTCTATCAAATATGTTGCGTTTAAATTTTTTGTCAATATCACGTATTTGGAGCGTCCCTACTTATATCAAATACTCAAAAAAATGTCAAACATTTTTGAAAACACTTCGTTATAAATTGCTTTTAAAGAATAATCGAGAAACTTTTTTTGAACATTGGAACATTTTTAATCATATTGTCAAGTACTTTTGAGCTTCATTATTGTTTTTCTAACCTTTTTCAGCAACACGAAGTTAATTTTATCATCGCTTTGACTCACATGCGTTGGCCCAACGATATGCGATTAGCGCAGGAAGTTCATGAAATCGACATGATTCTTGGGGGTCACGACCATGGATACAGCATCAAGTCTGTCGATGGTAAATATCATTTATGAAGTCGTTAGTTTTCAAAGTGGTTTTCAACCGAAATCCTTAAGAAAATTTTTGTTTCTCCATGACTGTTGTATGTTTTAGTTGATTTTAACCTTGCAAGCTAAAAAAGGAATTATTTTGCGTATAAGTTAACTTTAAATTTACATGTATCTTCAAAAAAACATTTCGAACCGACTTCATTATTAAGTGTTAAGTAAAGAAAAAAAGTTTCCAAAAATCTCACTCAGGGTTGTATTGGTAAAGCCAGTTTAATTTTTGATTCAACGTTTCTTTGTTGCTTTCTATTATTTCATGCTTCAATACCGCGTTAAATAACTTCAACTGCATGTTCACACTAATTTTTCTACTACTCCGTGTATATTTTTGTAATTTTAATTAATTGCATTTATTGAAGAAAATTTTTAACGTACCACGCTAAAGTCTTCGTGGAGCGGCAGTTTAAAGGCCCGTTTCCACTACTAGCGTTGGCGGGATTATTCTTGTTTTTTTATTGATTTTTTTACGTCTTCCACGCTTAAGCGTTCGGAAAAGCAATTAAATAAACAAAGAATACTCGCGCCAACGCTGATAGTGGAAACGGGTCTCTTAGGCGACAAACTTTTTTATTATTTTTGTTTGTTTTTTGTTACTGTTGTTAAACAATTTCTCTTTTGCTTCGAGAGCCAAGGCTCTATCTTTTTACCACCCCGGGAGCTCTCCAATCTTGTAGTTATTTACCTGAAGGATTTCATCACTTCAGTTACCAGGACTCAACGCGAGGAGGTCAACAACTCGAAATTGAATACGAATAAAACTTTATCGATTGGGCAGCACTGGTTAAAATTAATGAGGCATGAGATAAAATAAAACGAACTTAATCAAAACTTTAGCACAGTGATTCTCAACCTTTCATGGTTCGTGGCCCCTTTTCAGAGACTCTCAACATCCGTGGCAACCTGCTTAAAATATTGTCCCAAAAGAGTAGTGAAGACTAGAAAAAAGTACTTTCATTCCCGACTTCAACCCCAAACCATTGGGAATGTATCTCTTGAAACTATCTTCGGCAGCGTGGTCGAGTGGTTAGAGTGCCGTGCTCATGATCAACATGATCTCGCTTCAAAATCCATTCGCGCCGTTCTGTTGTGTCCTTGGGAAAGGCACTTTACAGCACTTTCCCCTGCTTGTTGGTCTTGGTAAGCAGTTCTAAATTTCAGTCATATCTCTATTAAAATTTCAAGCGGACAGCAATATCTTGGCATCTTCGGAAGCAGGTCGGGGTAATTGCTTACCCTACGTATTAGCGCCTCCGTCGCTTTCCTGCGAGTCAGGAGGATAAATATAGAGATAAAAATAAATAAAAAAAATATATATATCTTGGGTCAGGTTTAACCGCCTCCGCACTGGCGTTGGTTTATTCCGTTCCACAGTGCACTCATGGTTTAAGGCTCCCACAGCGGCCCGTGAGTGTGGCGGGGGGGAGCAAACCGCTGACCAAATTATAACATCTTGCAACACTTTTTATTATCCAAGTAGTGGGGCTTGGTCTGGAATCAGTTGATGAGGAGACAGTGGCTTGGCTAAACAATAACTGCCCTAACATCTGAAGAGTCTTCTTGAAAGTAACATCTACTCCATAGGAAGAAAAAAACAATTTTTTTTTTCGTTTTTATAAAGTTTATAATTTTGTGTAACAAAGAGGCCACGAGACAGACCCCCCAAGGAGGCCACGACCAGAAACCTTCGCTGAAGATTTTTTTTAGTCTTCGGTAATCTTTTGGGACAATATTCTAAGCAGGGAGGCACGGATGTTGAGAGTCTCTAGAAAGGGGCCACGAACCATAGAAGGTTGAGAACCATTGTGCCAAGTTTTTATTAAGATTATTTTATTTTATCTCATGCCTTATTAATTTAACTAGTGCTGCCAACTCGATAGGTTTTTATTCGAGTTTGATTACGAGTTCTATCCCATGCTATAAAAATCGAAAGCTCGATTAAGGCTATTTATACAATAACTTAAAACTCTTTAAAAAATTGAAAGGCTACCAGAAAGATATAAATAAAATAAAAGAAATATGAAACCAGCTGTCATTAAAGAAATAAAACAAATTAATTAAATAGGTTCAAGTTAAACAGAGAATAAATAATAATTGACAACTCAGTTGTCCAATGGAAAGTAAATGTACACCTCAGTTATATTTCAAATTTAACAATTTAATGTCAAAACTAAAATCCAAACATTATTCATTCTTTTTTCAAAATTTTTCAATTAATAAACCCAAATTCGATCATATATTTTTGAGTTCGAGTTTAAGTTCAAATTCAACGATTCTATTTTCGAGTTCAAGTTCAAGTTAGGCGAAAAAAGACCGACTTCTTTGAGTTTGAGTTTGCATAACTGCTTGTGACATAACGTATTAGGCCCGTTTTGGCTTTTTACATTATAAAAAAAGGTTTCATAGTATGACTAAAAACTTGTGCGGTTCACTTACTCAGCTAGAACTGACGGCGGCCCGAGACAACCAATAGGTTTATCACTCCTGGCTTACTAAATCATCCTCCATTACTAAAACTTAAAATGATTTTATTGCTTTGCTGTTGCACTGTGCGTGTATTTCGACTTAATGAGAACAAACCGATTTATCTTGTATTAGCAAATGACGAGAGTAAGAAAAAGTTTTTTCTCAATTGCGGCATGCGTCAAATCTCTCTCATTTCAACAGATATTTTTACCAATTAAGAAGAAAGCGCTGTATTGTTTCACTTTTGTTTCTTTTTTTATCTGAAGGGACGCAAATCTTGAAGTTGCCTCACTAGCATCTATTAGCAATTTTGTTGACAAAAACGCTTGAGGAAATAATTACAGCGCTGAAAATACAGCCATTGAACCGTCCAAAATTAGGGTTAAAGAGCAAAAGTAATTAAACTACTACAAGTAAGGTATAATTTTTGCTAATTTTTTTCAACTAATAGCAAGTTGCATCTATTTCACAAAGACTATAACTTCAATATTTTATTCCTGCTTTATTTGATTTCAACAAGTGAGGAACTGCCTCACTTAGCTCCCCTGACGGCACGTCCCTGAATCTCAACTATAACTAATTTTTGTCTACCCTTTTTTTTGTCTATATTTTAATTATAATAAATATTTAACAAATTTTACTCTCTTCAGATTGTCCTATCATCAAAAGTGGAAATAATTTTCGAACTTTTTCTTCTATTGATGTTTACATTGCGAAATCTGGAGCTATTGACGTTCAAATGTCTCGACATGAAGTCACAAGTTCAATTCCGTGCGACCCGGCTATGGAGAGTATTGTCATTGACTTTATGAATCTTCTTGAAAATAGCTTGGATACCTGCATTGGTACCATACAGGTACAAGAATACAGGTGCTAGTTGAAAATTTTTATATTAAAAGAAATTATTGATATATGGACTAAATGTTGTGTAAGCACATTATATAAATTCTACTTTGATATTTTTGTTTCTTAATTATATAAAAACTAAAAACCGCTGTCATTGCATTTTGCAATCTTGCACACAATGTTTACCAATCAGTTTTCAAAGGATTACAAAAAACATAAAGTGAATACAATGGGACTTTGACGAAAAATTAGCACGATTCTTAATTAAATTTGATGGTTTGATCCCAAACAAAGCTAATGAATTTTTTAGAAACAATAACTAATTATGAAATTAAATTGTCACAAAAAGGGCCGATTACGAAACAACCAATGTGTCATTTGCTTTGATGGTAACAGGTCAAATTATCCCTACCTGCGTTCATTTTTTCCATTGGTTGAATATATTGATATTATTGGCCCTAAGTCGTTTTAATCATGTTTATGAAAGCACTGGCAGAGTTAGGAGTGATTCTCTGCTCATCATTCTATAGTATATACTGTAAATAAATAAATCTCCCACTTTTATGTAACGCCTTTAAAACATACGACTCCGACTCCACAACTTTGGTTTCACAGTCTAGTACAGGGGTGCACAACCTGCGGCCCTAAAAGGATTTTTATGCGGCCGTGAAATTGTACTTCAAAATGCACGTTGTGGCGGCCGTGCATTGATTAGAATGTTTTGCAACGTAACTGTTAGGAACAGTTATGATTTGCTAACTGTTACTTTAATTAAGACCAGGGGCGTCCAACCCGTGGCCCGCGTAAAGATTTTGAGTGGCCCGCACAGTGTTTTTTGGAGCCCTCTGTCACTATAATTTTGATTTTTGTTTTCTTAGTATGGCCCGCCAATATTTTTTGTGCGTCAAAATGGCCCTCGGCTCAAAAAGGTTGGACACCCCTGCACTAGGATGAAATAAAAAAGAAACTTGTAGGGGGGGAATTCCGGGTTAGTTTCACCAAAAAAAATTACTGGCAATAGATGGTGGGGCGATAAAAGGAAAGTACCAAATTTTTCTTGACTCGATGGCTGCCGTAAGTTAAAACTAACTTTGTATTGCGGCCGGCAATAAAAAAAAGGTTGTGCGCCGTTGGTCTAGTAGTTATTTTGCGCTGGAATGATTTCAATTTTCAATGTAAAATTCAATGTAAAATGTAAAATTCATTTAAAGTAAAATTTAAAATTCACTTAATTGAATTATTTTTTCTAGTCTGTATTCAAAATCATCACTGTCCATTTCATCTATTTAGTGCAATGACTGCCTGCGGAAGAGATTGTTTGGTTTTCTGTGTAGTTACATGAATACACAGTCGTAAATTAATGCAACTATTTGACACAATGATTGCTTGAATAGATGATTGTTTGTTATCTCGGTAGTTAAGCTTGGAATGCTGTTTTTTATGACACATTGATTTATGTTTTTTACTTTTTCTACTTTGTATGCACTGTGTGGTCAATTTCTTTTTTTTGTTGGTTGGTTGTTTTACTGGTACCTATTTAGCCAATGTGGATGTAGAGCTCAAGCTTACAATTTTATCATTATACGGTCCTAGTGGTAACTTTCTCCTTTTTTAGTTTTTCTAATGATTGACAGCGAATAAATTCATCGCTTTACTTTTGAATTATTCAGTAAAAAAAGGAATCTAATTTGTTTACTTCAAACCAAATTAAATGCAGTTATATCATGAATTCCTAATCCAGCTTTTAATTTTTACAGCATAAGTGTTATAGAAATTAATTACAGTATTAACAAATTTGCAAAAAACAAAGTTAAACTATTCTGTTTGCAATTTCCATACACTTCCAAAGTTGATCATGAAAACGCAACATTTTGGGTGAATTTAAACTTAGCCTGAACTTGATACAAATTATTAAACTCAAACTTGGATTTGAAAAATTGAAATTGGAAAATTTGAACTCGACTGAAAATCAATCGAGTTCACATCCGGCATCACACAGAGCCATCCCGCCAACAGTAATTTAAAAATTTAACTCAAACTCACGTATGCGTATTGTCACAAATGACTCAAATAACTTTCCTCCAACAGGCCGGTGAAAAAATTCATGTTAAATAAAGTATTCTGATATCTATGCTACTACAAGTCATTCAAGCTCTCCAGTCTCACAAAGATTTGGCTAGCCTTTCAATAATGGTATTGATCGTAATTACGGTATCTGAAAGGTCTTGAAGTTGCTGGCTCTGACAAAAATAGAAAAACTCGGGCCAGCACAACTGGCAGTTTTAATTAAAAGTTTCGCATGCGTTTTTTCATTGAGCTTAATAACCTAAAAACTATTACATTTTTATGATAACATCCAGACATAACTTGGTTGATAAATAAAAAAAAGTATTCATTATTTTTACCAAAACAAATTAAAAAACGTATACAGTACAATTTAATGTATTGGTAAAATATTAATAGTAAACGCAAGCTCATTTAACAAACAAACGTTTGACATTGTGTTGCCCTTCTTTCTCAACCATTGTTATTTTCGTAAATTTAATGTGACTTATGGTTTCTTTGGTGTTCAAGAATAAAACATGAATGAATAAGTTTCCATGGTATTCAAAGCTGTATTTAAATAAGTGTAAGTATTATGGTTATTACCGAATCTATTAGATATAAAATTCCAAATCTTTTCATTACTTTTTTTATGGTACACTTTAAATTTGCCCAGTATAAAAACCGATTAGATTTTTTTTGTTAATTTTTGTTAAAAATATTTTTTTTAGATCAAGTATTAACTATTTTTAATTAAAACCAGCAAAGCACAAGATGAAATTTATTTGTAAATGTATCGATTAGAAGGTAGGCTATTTCGAAAAATAATCCACAAATCGTTTTAAAACGATTTTTTTCGTTTTTCAAATTAAATCCAACATGCAAAATAAATAATTTCCTAATAAATCGATCTTTGTGTACATTTAGGTAGCAGAATGGTAATGGCTTCAAAGTTTTCTAAAATTTTTTTTGTTGTTAGACCGAACTTAACGGAAAATACGATACAATTCGAACAAGTGAAACGGCTTTGGGCAATTTCGTAGCCGATATTGTGGCAGCAGCAACAAAGGCGGATGTAGTGCTTATTAACTCGGGATCTTTTCGATCGGATGGCATTCATCCAAAAGGCGAGTTTCGATTGAGCGACTTAATGACCATTTTGCCAATCGCCGACACAGTTGTTACTATCCTTGTAACTGGAATGCAATTACTTCAAGCTTTTGAAAACGGAGTTAGCGCGTACCCAAAAATGGATGGACGTTTTCCACAAGTAAGTTGGTAAGCATTGTGTCAACCAATAACCTAAAATAACGGTCCAACAGTAGCACTTTACTTGAACAATTTTTTTAATTTTTTTGCATTGTAATTATAACTAGCATCTTATCTTAATACTTAAAAATACTAGAAAAAATCGTGTCTCCACTATATAAAAGCTTTTTTAAATTATTTCCTGAGAAATTTGGCAATTATAGATTATGTAGAAATCTAAAAGATCTTGGTTTGATTTTCAAATCTGACATAGTGTTGCAACTAGTGATGTGAAAGCGGTTGATTCAATATCCGATTTTGCTTCCAGATCTACCGCTTGCGCTTCCATACTAACTTTAAGTTTTAGAAAAATAAAACATACCATCGCATGAAAGAAATCAAAAATTTAAACTTGACAAAGCAATAAATACTGAAACGAAGTATGAAATCTGACAAAAAAAACATTTGCAAATAAAATTGGGTTTACTTCTCGAATGTTAAAAAAAAGCATGACGACTTCAGCATATTTGCTAAATTGAAATTTAAATAGACGACAATTAAATCGTGCTCGCTAAAAAATAGCAAACATTTATGGCCTAGTAGTTTTTATCGAATTTTTTAGTCATGACGGACTTTTTTGAATGGTGGAAACATCCTACTCAAGTGATGCTCTGTTTTGAATAATGTTTGACAATATAGTCAAAATTTTAAAGTAATATTTTTTAATTTTAGGCTTAATTATAGTTTATCTGTTTAGTTCTTTTTGTTTTTGATTTCACCTCCAAGAACAGTGTAAAAAATCAAAGTGGGGACTTTTTTTTGGTCTCTGAGTAAGTTTTAGGTACGAATTTACGTTGTAAATACCCTTGATCAAAATTAACTTCCGGATCCGGCCCCCAAACTAAAAAGTTTTTCCAACCCTGGTTTAGATAGTTTCAGATTATCTACTGCTGACAAGTTTTAAAATTGTAAAAAGAGCATAACTTATTAATTCTCTGATGTGCTTTTTATAATAAAAAAATTGCAATAACAATTTTGTCTACCAATTAGTTACATGTAAATAGGGCAAAAAATTAAAAATATTTTGAAAACTTATCTAATGTAAATTAAAGCAATACTACCGGTAGGCTAAATTATGACTCAAAAATACTCAAAAATTAATAACAAAGATATTAACTTAAATATACAACTATTATTGAATGTGTAAGTTAAATCTAACTAACGGTAATACGTTTCACGAATTGAAAAATTTTTTGTAGAGATAAAAATGCAATATATTGTTGTAAATGTAGTAATAGCTTCACGGAATTTTTCTTAAATTTGCACAGGATAACATAATATCAAAATTAATGCTTTGCACAAATTTGTTTGTTCGAAGAAAAGCAATGACCTCAGTTCAATTACTCCCTATATTCGCCCCCTTGTTTTTAAGTAGGATGAGCTTTAAATTGTGAAAACATTATTTCTACAAAAATTTTAGTGCTGGGCAGACAGCTTACAACCGGCTGCTCAATGAGAAAATATTTTAGAATAAAATCTCATTCGCTTGTCAGCTTCACTCTCCTTTTCATGCTTTGCTTAATGTACATTGCATATACTTAAATATTGTTATTAAGCGTGAATAAAATATCATCATCATCATCATCACTCGCCCATGCTGCTCTACTTCATTTGGCGCTTTATTGAACGTGCTTACAAGAAGAGGCGAAATATTGAAACTAAATAGCATAAGTTTAGTTTAACCCTTTGTCTACCGACGGTAACTCTAGTTACCATCTTAAAATTTCCCTCGTATTAAACAACTACCGCAAGAATAGATGTCAAACAGCTGTCGGTGACTCAGGTTACCACCTTGTTAAATACTTACTAAATTAACTTTTTACATAAAAGACGACATAAGCTGTATATATGTGCCTAATATGAATAAAAATTGCACGTATACTGTATTCATAAAAAACTGCATATCCCAATTATGGGAGGCAAAGGGTTAAAAAGTATAGTCTTAAGTCTTTTAGACAGCATCGATCTCTTGCGATCGGCGTTTTGAGGCGGACAGGTTGGCCGCTAGGGCTCTGTACCAAAAAATCAATAAATTAAGAGACTTTTTTAAAAAATATAGAAAACAGAGAAACAAACTGTTTGATTAGCTTTTATATCAAGCCAGTTTATTTGGAAGTGGAAACAGTTTGCTTTTTGTCGCTTGCACGGCCGCTTCTGTTTCCATCAAAAAAGCAACGCTTCCGCTTCCACATCTTTAATTGTAACAGTGGCTTCATTGAGAAGCAGCAAAACAAGCACAAAAAATAGTTAGGGTTTTCTATTCGTCTTGCCAACGCTTACTGTAGGTGGTTTGGTTTCCGATCACTGGCCAAAAACTAAAAACAGAATAAGATAAAGTTGGCTACTATTACTTTTACAATAAAAAAAAAGTTAGCTAGTAGTAAAGTCGGTTTATTTATAAAAAGCTTTATGTTTTCTGTTTTTCCTGTAGGTCACAGAAATGACAGCAGAACTAATTAGTAAATAATAAACCTCTTAGTTTGGCTGAATCGGCACAACCTCCGCCAAAGTCCAATTAGGCCCACTTGTCCAGAAGACCTTAAAGAGGCTGATTGTAAAAAAAGCGCTTTTTTGGGTTAAAAAACCACCTTCAACAAACGCAAACTTTACTATAAAACTAGGTGAAAATCAAAAAAGGGGTTTACGGACAATCGTTCGGAAACAATTTTTTGAATGGACAATTTTTCGACTCAAAAGTTGTTCGAATTGACGATTGTTCGAAAAATAACGCTAAATGCAGTTGCTGAAAATATCTTTTTTATAAACCCACATTTTTCTTTTTTTAATGAACACCTAACCCTAACCCAATTGCTCGTATTCGAAAAATAACGCAATATGCAGTTGTCTGAAAATAATTTTTTTATAAACACCCATTTTGCTTTTTTTAATGAATATCTAACCCTAACCCTATTGTTTGTAAAATGTTGCTTTAAAATAGCCGATGGTATTGACGGAACCATTAACTCTTTCGATTTTCGGTAATCTTTTAAAAAGATTGTTTTCTTGAGAATTCTTTCGGCCAACTCTCGTCAGAAAAAATCGTTGGGAAATGAAGAACTGCAAGAAGTTTTGCGTAATCAAGAATTTATTCAAAAATATTGGTTCTTGCTTTTGATAATTGTCGGTGTCGGAATAACAATTGTTTTCAAAGTCGATTCGAACTACGTTGAGTCGAACAAGTGTTTTCAAACAAGTGTCTGGATACGAAAGAAAGATCTTCTTTCATTGGAAAACTACATTCAGAATGTAAAGACCTTTTTTCTGGCGCCAATCCTATTTTTTTTCTTGGATTATACGTGGTTTACTGCTTTAAAATAAGCCAATATTTGTTTTTGTCCAGCATTGAATGAGCTGGCTTCTGGGCACAGAAATGGTTTGATGGTGCTCTTCAATACTTTGGATTTTTAATAGAAAAAATTTACATCTAGTTATTCAAATAGAATGAAAATAAAACAAAAGCTTTACACCAAAAAATAAATCAACCAACTAAATATATGTTGTCAATGCAATTGACTAAATTTTTTCAAATGGCCCAATTTATATAGCCTACTACCGATTATTAGTTAGCCAAATACTTCTGGTTTAATTTGTCTTCTTTTTTAGTAAAATTTACTTTTATTATGTACATAAATCGCGTTGACAACTTGAGCAAAAACTCTCAACTCAACGGATAACATGGGTGACGATTCAAGGCAAATACATAAAGCGAACATCGGGAAATATCTTATCATTAGTAAACAGACCACGATCATTACATTACAAACAATTAATAAACTCACCTCTTTTAACACAAATATTTTTGTTTTGGTAACTTAAGGGATTAACTAAACATTTAACAAAAAAATTAAACTGGGCTTTTGGCTCTAATGTGAAAACAATAAAAAAACAAATTTTTTAAAAATCTAAACCTACATGTTTTCAAAAATTTAATCTAAGCTGCTGAGTAATAAAGTTTTAAAATTTCAAAGTCTAATTAGTTAGAACGTCGTAAAAAAATACTTCTTTTTTAACCGCACTTTGAGAGAGTCTTTGGTCTGCATGAACCTAGGCCTGTTTCGACAAGCTATTGCAACATCCACCATAGCCGTATAAGCCGATGGGAAATCGCCCAACCAAACTGCAAAACTTGGGCCAAAACCGGAATTTTTCGGGAACTAGTAACAAATTATTTAGGCAGAATCAAAATTTTTCCGGCACTGACAACGAACTATTTGGGCATGATAAAGTATCCCAACCTAGAACGATTCAGATCCACAGGAAGACTTTTTTTGTCTTCACCTTTTATTTGGGACAAAAACGAAGAAGTTGGACACTGATTGACCTTTATTTTGTCATCAGTAGATTTTTCAAACGAAAATGTGTGACATTTTATTATCGCAATGACTTGTTGCAAGATCATGATTTGGGCAATCGTCAATAAAATGTGGGCAAAATTGTATTGCCCCTAAAATGTTTTCGGCTGGTATGGCTATGACGTTCACTATATACAGAAGATCAGGTTGGTAGAGACGGAGAACTTATTTGCCACTCTGTCTTCGACTCCAATTCTTCAAAATTTTCCAACTCTCCCACATCCAAAAAACGAGTTCAACTCCAGCAGATGCAAAAAACCCACTTCGACTTCGACTCTACCCTAAAATATGCGATTACAACTATGACTCCTCAACTTTCACTTTATTAAAATCTTGAAACCATAAATGTATATTTATAATGGCATCCGGGACCGCAGCGAGGGAGAGTCCAAAGAGCGGCAAGTTCTCCTAACATTCTTTAAATGGCTACATTAAAAGAGCTTTTAGCAATCGCAATAGCCAAGTTGTAATTTTATTTTTATTTTTATTTTTTTATTTTTTTTTATAAACAAACTTTTGCTTTTTTGATAAACAATTTACAGTAGATTGCAGTTGGAAAAATTTTTATTGCTATACTTTCAACTGCTGACCAAAGCACATTTTTTACTGTGAGGTCAAAAAGACATTCTGAACATATTGGCGCTGACACAAAGGTCCAGGCGACACTGTTAAACAAAGATCTAATTCCAAATTTTTTAGAGAGGCTTAAATTGGAATAAAAACCTTCTTTTTAACGCCCTTTGAATCTCAAAGTCTTTACTTCAAATTTAAGGCCGAAAAGCGCTCTGACCTCTGAAAGCACTCGCCGTATTTGGCTTATATTTTTAGTTAAGTTGGATAGTGAATCTGACCATAGCTTGGTTTCGCTGCATTGATTTCTTTATATTATATTTATAATAGCTTATACGTAGTTTACCGAAATCGGAGTTGAAATCGCCAAAAACAATAAAGACACCGACTCTGACTCCGTCTAAAAAACATGTATCTCCGACGATTACAATTCCACAACTCTGCTATAGAGAGTAACATTTCCTTAAGCAATGCTTTAGACCAGGGGTTTTCAACCTGTGGGCCACAGTGGTTTTTTTAGTGGGCCATGGAGCATAAATCAAAATGAAAGCAATATGTATAATATATATGTATAATTAGGCTTGCCATCCGTCCCATTTTTTAGGCATTTTTCTGGCGTCCTGTGCAGTCAACCACATGAAGACTTTGTTTTTTTTTAGAGAACACTATGATTTTGGGACAAAAATAGGGAAAATTGACAGCGATTTTAAGTGAAGACCTTTTTTTTTTTTAGAGAACACTATGATTTTGGGATAAAAATTTAATTTTGTTGACCAAAGTGGGTTGTGAAGTTAACTTGGGTTGAAAAATAGGCCACGGTACAGAAAAGGTTGAAAACCACTGCTTTAGACAGTATTTTTCCACCTTTTTTTGTGTCAACCCAAATGTTAAACGGAAATAGAGAGCAAAGATTTGGCCACCCAATCTTTTTTTATACACTTTATTGCAAGCATAAAATGTGAATTAAACACAAGACAATTTAACCTGCCTCGGATTTCTTGAGTTTCGACCCTGAAAAGTAGTAATCTTTAAAAAAAAGTCTTCACTTTGAATCTCTCTCGGATCTCAAATCAGTGAAACCACTATCAAATCACAGCCAAAAAATAATTTAATTTTTGCACAAGTACAGTCGTCGGCGACATAATCAAGTTTAACGGCGACCCAGAGGTTGAGAAGCACTACTTTAGACTTAGAGTTCAGTTCGTACAGCATTTTATTATTTCCGACAGTCCATTATCATATAAAACCTATTGTGACATACACAACCCAAAATTGATTTTTTTAAATTTTTTCAGCATAATAATTTAATTTCTGATCGCGTTGCTTATTTTATAAAAACTCATTTTCTTTAGTCGGTTGTTATGTAATATACTGTAATAAAAGTTTTGGTTGTTATTACAGTATAATGTTTTGTAGCCTACATTATGTGTAGAGTTCAAAGCTGAAAAATTAAACAATCAGAAAACCTCAAGATAGATTATGGTTTTTTTTAGAAAACCTCAGATAGATTTAGGGTTTTTTTATTGCAGATTTCAGGAGCAAGTTTTGGTTTCAATCCAAGTAAAGAACCTGGGTTTCGAATCGTTCAAGAAACAGTTCGAATTCAAGGCAAGCGTTTAGTATTGAACACTACTTATCATTTAGCAACAAAAGCCTATGTAGCACGAGGAAAAGACGGGTATAGTTCTTTGTCTGATTGTCCATTATTAAATGATCCAGAAGCAAGTCCTCTGCTTTCAACTGTAGTTCGAAATCATTTTTCAAATGTCCGACGGCTTGAAGAATTTGAAAGAAACATGAATTGCAAAGCACGTAATTTTTTTCTTTTTTTTTAACTAGATGCTTATTTCTTAAAAAGTTAGCAAATTACAAACAAAATTAAACCTTTCCAATACTCATTATTTTTTTATCTCCATATTTATCCTCCTGACTCGCAGGAAAGTGACGTAGGCGCTATACATAGGCTAGGCAATTACCCCGACCTGCTTCCGGAGATGCCAAGATATTACGGTCGCTTGTAATTTAATAGAGATATGACTTTAATTTAGAACTGTTTGCCAAGACCACCAAGCAGGGGAATGTGCCATAAAGTGTCTTTCCCAAGGCCACAACAGAATGACGCGAGTGGGTTTTGAACCGAAACCTTGTTGGTCACGAATCCGGTGCTTTAACCACTTGACCACGCTGCCGACAAACATAGGTAATAAAATTAGGCACAAACATAGGTAATTTGTATTTATATAAATTTCATCAAATAATTGTCCTCCTGATTTTCAGGACAATTGTAAAGGCGTTAATCTTCTTTTAAACGATTGAGCTTCTACTGAAGCCCACGCTGGAAAACCCAATATTGTAATTTGGCTAGCCTACTTAATTTTTTAAAATACGAGTAGACTTCTGGAATTTTTTCATTTTTTCTAATTTACTAAATAAAATGGTACCGACAGACGCAAAATAGAGGTTAGAATATAAAGCAGACGTTTTTGGCAAATTTGTAAATTTTTCTACATTTTATCGCAGCAAAGTATTTCAATTTTACGTTTTTATTGAATGTCCTAGATTTCGGTTCAAGCTTAAAACATTTTACTACTTTCTTGCTTGTCGAGTGGTGTTTATCTCCAAAGCTTTATTTAAATTTGCGAATTTCGAAAAAATTAATTCGTAATAATCACATTTCAAGCTTGTTTAGAGAGTACCTACGCAAAAAACAAGGTGACGTTTCTAAATTGCAAATTTTTAAACTTTTTTAGCTAATTTTGAAAAAAACGTTTTGCTTTAACAAAAGTTAAATAATTGATCTTTACTCTGGTTCAGTTTCAATCATAGCCGTATCAGCCCAAAAAATTGGGTGAGGCAATGCATTTCGCCTCAATTTTTTCTGATGATTTCCAAATGTCACACAGATTTAATGTTAAGACTTTATTTTGTTTCTTTTTCTTTGGTCTTCACCTGATTTTTAGTTTTAAAAAATCTGTAGTTTGGTAGTAAAAAAAAACTATTAAAATTTACTTGCTTTTCCTTTATATTTATCTTCTTGGTTCCCAGAAAAACGTCAGAGGTGCCATACCACTGTCTAGTAATTACCCCGAGCTGCTTCCAGAGATGTCACGATAATACTGTCTGGTTGAAATTTTTTATTTTGGTTTTTTTAGTCTATAGTTAGAGGTATCGCCGAATATTAGAGCTGCTTGCTAAGACCGCCAAGGAGAAAAAGTGCCGTAAAGAGTCTTTCCCAAGACACTACGAATGGCGAGCGTACGTTTTGAACGGCGACGGTGTCGATTTACGTTCGCGACTAATCACAGCGCTCTTAACCACTTAACCACACTGCCGACGGGCGAAAATAAAAGTGAAGACTTTTTTTTGGTCTTCACGTTTTTTCAAGCCCTAATTTTCTTTCAATTGGAAAAAGTCTTCACTTGATTTTAACAATTTTTAAGCTGTCGTAGCACTACTACCAACTTTTGACCATCATTTTTCATGACATTTTTTAATTTTCAACCCCCTTCCGTTGCGCACGCATATGGATTCGTAAATTTCAAACCGATATACCACGAGTAGGCAAGCTTTATGACTTAAAGGGCACCTCTTCACTTTTGTAACTAGTCGCAAGCCATAACTAATAGATAAATAAATATGGTGTTATATTACTGCCTACATAAAATGTCTTTACAGCAATTTCTGTTTTCCGGTCGTTTTCTGGTCTACACATTTACCAAAAAACGGTCTTCACATTAAATCGCAATTGTTTTTGCTTACTAATCTGGATCTTTCCTAATTGGATAGCTTTTTTCTGACTGCCTGTTGTTTGCGTCTAGGCCAGAAAAGGTCTATAAGCAAAGTTTAAAATACTTAGCCACTTTGAAAAATTAAAAATTTTAAACTATAATACTAATTTTCCTACACTATATGCATTCCAATTATAAAAGCAATTTGTTCAATTTTCGCTTAAGAGTGATTAAAAAATGTGATAAATGTTTTTGTTTATTGAGCTTACTATTGATTTCCACAGTGTATGTCTTTCTTTTTCAAAATGTAACTTTTTTTAAAGGTAAAAATTGCTGTTGACGGATGTAGTGTCAGTTGTGACAGAGATTACATCGATATATCAACCGCATTTGTTTCCATATTAGATGACGAAGTCACTCTAAACAGAAGCGTCGACACTATTGAACGGTCTTCAAAAGCCAGCAAAGCGAATGGCCTAATCAAGTTAAAAGCGGGGCATATCCCTCGATTTATTGCTGTTGATTGTGATTTTGAAAACTCGTTACCAAGAAATGCAATAGATAAAAGATTAGCCCAAATGAGGAAGACTGTTCAAGATGCTGACTTGACCAATGCCAAACTTCTTCAAGAGAGACAGAGCAACCTAACTGATATCATTTGGCAAGTGACACCCTTGTTAGAAGCAAGAATATTTCATTGCTCGTGTATTGAAGTTTGAATTCAAAACACTTTCCAAGATTTAAAAACGAATATAATGGTGTTCAAAAGGTGACAGTATTATGTTTCAGGTTTTGACGTAAATTTATTGTATTACGCGTAATTAGTTTTAAAAATGCATAGCTACATATCTAATATCTATAACAGCTTACCATTTGTTAATGTTAATGTTCGACCGTTAAAAATCATTTTGTCTTTTTGATCTCGCAGTAAAATGTTACCATTTTTGAAAAATATTTTGAGTTAATTTCGATAGTGTGGATATTGTCAGAGTCATGTGGGCAGGGTGGCCAAGAAATAGGCCTTGAGTGCTGCAACGGTCTACACCAATGGTTCTCAAAGATTTATGCCGCATTCCTCTCTTTCAAGACTCAAGTATCATCATTCCTTCTAAAAAATCCTTTAATGATCAAAGTGAAGTCTTCTTTTTGTTTTTTTGTCTTTATCTAAATTGATGATCCGAATTGCAGTTGTCCCATAAGAAGTTCATAAATTAATATTTAAATTTGAATCTGTCTCGGATTTTTCAATTTTTGTCTAAAAAGTTGGAATTTTCAAAAAAAGTCTTCACTTTTAATCTGTTTCAAATATCTTGATTTTCGTCCCTAAAAAGTAGTGATCTCACTTTCCCCCTGCTCCCCCAGGCTGGTTACGCCGGGCTCCCCTCTACTCCCCCGGACTATAATTACGAAGGACGTACAGATTTTTTTGACTCAACTTACATTGTACCAAGATTCTCGACTTCCTCTCCGATTGCTCCCCTAGTGACTTTTCCTCCCTTAAGATTTTAAATTTCTCCTTAGGGAGCCAAGTGGCTCACTTTGAGAAACACTATGGTCTACACGGTTTCGGTTCAACAACTATACACGTCCCAACTTACTGTACGTTTAGAAACAGCATTTACCGTAAACCACATATTTCTCTGCTTGATAGTCTTAACAAAATTTTAAATATTGATCTACAGGGTGAGGCGTAAATTCCGAAACAAACTCAAAAAGTCAAGCAAATCATTAGTTTTAATGCAACACAGTTATGCACGGGTACATAAATAGACATATATACAAAATGCAAAGTTTCATTTAAGATGTTCTCCTTTTGAAGCAGTAACAGCCCTAAGTATTTTTGAACATCCTTGACTGAGGTATACAGCTGCTCCTGTGGTATTTCCTGTCAAGCGTGCTCCAGTGATAACCTCATATCATTCACTGTATGATGAACTTTTGAGCAAGCCTTTGTCTCAATTACAGACCACACGGAGAAGTCTATCGGATTCAATTCGGGAGCACAAAGCGCCCACATCTCTTTTGACCGAAAAACTCAAATTCAAAACTTCGTTTCCAAATTTACGCCTCATTCTGTACAACCAGCGATATCTTTGCAAATGGGGAATCACTTTTTAAAATTCATTTTAGAAGAAAATAGCCTAATGATAATCGAAGACCATTTTTGGTAATTTTTTGTCTTCATTTGATTTTTTTTACTTTCTTGTGAATTGGAGACTGATAAATAAATATGAATTAAAAATTTTTTTATCCAAGTAAAGAACAAAAAGGGGGTTACTGTTGCTATATTACAATAATAATGCCACTATAAAGGGGGAGGGCATTTTTTCTTAGAAGCTGGCGCCACTTTTACAACAAGTTTTTCTGGGGGCTGATGGAACCGCTTCGTTTGCTTCATACAGCAATCATTGTGTCTACTACATTACAAAGACATTTCAGCTGAAAAATCTAGAACTTCAATGGAATTTCATTGCTGATACCTTCTCTGCATTTTCAACTAGTGTTTAAGCCAGCAGTTTTTCTAGCTTCCATGCGCTTCTTGAGATACCTGAAAAGCAAGATTACAGTTTTTAGAATCAAGAACGTATCTTCCATAATTTATTTTTTGTTCCCAAAAAATTTATGGCCACATAATATAATCACAACAGTGAAAGTAAATTAAAATTCTGTACGGTTAGTTAACTTCTTGAGCGAACAGAAATAATGAAGATTGATTGTAACGTGCCACGAGCTAAAAAGTAGCCAAATGTCACATTTTATGGTGAAAAATATTTTTTAGGAGTTTGTCAAAACGTTTCTAAAATTTATGTGGGTTGATATTAATAATCTTAGTCACTTAAATCAGATTGTTACGGCATGGCAAGAAATATATAGTTTTAATGAACTTTTTAGGCATTAGAATTTCAGTAATAGAGTCAGACTCGTTTATTTTTATTTCATTGCTTCATCATCTCTATTTTATTCTCCTGACACGCAAAGACAACGACGGACAGCAATCACTTCGTTTTGCTTTCAAAAAATCCAAAAAATTCAACTGTACGGTTGAAAGTTTTTAGAGACATGACTGAAATTTACAGTTGCTCCCTAAAGACTGCCATGCGAGGAAAGTGCCGACGTTGTTTTTTTCCAAACACACAATAGAGTGACGACCTTTTCAACCGCGATCGTGTCCGCCATTAATACGGCCCTCGACCGTTCTCCCTTTACATTTATTACCAGTGATGTAGTCGAGACCGAGACCCAATAGTGGAAATTGGGTGAGGCGAGTGAGGCAGTTGCTTGGGCCCTTTTGAAAATATCACAGATAATTTCATTTTGCTGTATATTTTTTTAAAGATCACTATGGAATTGTTACGAAAAGTGGGAAATCTCAGAACGAATTTATCTGAGGACCTTTTTTTAGAGATCACGATGATTTTGGGAGAAAAATACGGAAATACGAGATCAAAGACCTTTTTTTTAAAGAACACCAATTTTTGGAAATTCTGATTTTACCTCTGGCCCCTAATTTTAAATATCCATCACTGCCGAGACCGGATAATTTTTCCAAGACCCATACCGGCAAATTTAGAGATCAAAGTTTGGGACCGAGACTAGAAACAATCAAGGCCGAGACCGAAAAATTTTGCAAAAATACAGCCTTTTTTAATTATTTTAAAAACCATAAATTTTTTTAAAAATAATTTAAGATTTCATTTTATATTAACAAGCATCTCTAACATGTTGGAAAGCACTTTGCTCTGTGTGGTTGCATCATGAAACAATTTGCTTTAAAAAAAACCTCAATTAGAGCAGAAGAAAGCCGAAGCAAAAGAAGGCATGCTAGTTAACAATGTTTAAAAAGTAGGATATTCATTAAAATCAAAAATATTGAAGGCACGGTCATCAGGGTAATAGTTAAAACTTTATTTAAATTATTGATTAGTTCGGTTATCTATGTTGACTTGTTGCACTTGTTGGATTTGTTGGTTATGTTTGACCTACATAGAATAGAATATGTTTAATTAATCACCTTAAAAAGATTAAAAATGGCGACGAGTAAAAACTGTTTAACGACTCTCTAGTTTTTCTTTCGGTATTATCCTTGTTATTTTCTGTGTATCTTTAGGTAGGTTATTCGGAACAGTTTTTAGGATTTTAGAACACTTATTATTCCCTGGTCACATACTGACCGTCTCTCCCCGGGTATATGACCAAAATAAAACAATACTAAGTGGGTATATGACCAGGGGTACGTGACCCCGGGGTAAATGGCCTGATACCGTTTTTAGGACGTTATCTTTTTTCTACCTCTTCATATTAACGGTTTTTTAGTTGAACTTTAAAGCAATTTAGTGTTCTGTTTTAAGCAATTAGATTCATACAGTGGCGTTTGCAGAAATTGGTTATGGGGGCAATTAAGAGCCAAAATGACGATCACTATAATCTGTGATGTCTTTTACAAAAAAGAGGCCTGGTGCAACAAAAAAAGATCCACTTTTAAAGATTGACTTAAAAACAATAAGATTATTTATTAATTTTTTATATTTATTTCATCTTATTTTTATTCTCCTGACTCCCTGACTTATAGGCAATTGTCGGAGGGGCTATACATAGAGCAACTGTCAAGCTATTAGCTATGGGGGTCTTTTAACCCCCAATCCTCCCCCTTCCTCGCGTACGCATTTGGATTCATAGATTATAACTTTTAACCAGTTGTTAAAAAGGTCTTGGCAGCGTGGCCAAGTGTTTATAGCATCGTGATGTTGATTAAAACAGCTTCAGTTTAAAACCTAATTGCACCATTTTGTTGTGTCCTTTGGAATGACGTTTTCCCGGCACATTTCCCTTGCTTGGCAGTCTTGGCGAGCAGTTCTAAATTTCAGTCCTATCTCTTAAAAAAACTAAAAAATTAAAATAAAAAAAGTTTTAACCGGATAACAATAACTTGGCATGTTTGGAAGCAGGTAAGTGTAATTGTTTGTCCGAAGTATAGCGCCTACGACGCTTTTTTGCGAGACAACAAGATGAATATAAAGATGAAGATAAAAAAATAGATAAACAAATTCAGAGGTGGACAAATGTTAGAACTGAAAGGGTCACCAACTCTACATTTTAATAAAAAATCGCGCGCTATAATTAATAAATATATAAACATGGTGTTCAAATTATTGCTTACATAAGTTTTGTTACAACAAGAATTTGTTCGCTTTATTAAAAAAAACTACATAGGAATAAAGTAATCACTTTTTTGGGGGGAAAGGTTTGATCCAAACTCACATGGAAGAATAATTCAAAATGATCATTAAAATAAAGTATAAGCCAGAACACGTTTTATCACTGTAATACTGTGCGGGTTGCGGGCAAGGATGTAAGCAAAGATATTCAAAGCATTAGCAGACTTATTTGTTGCCAAAAGAAAAATTTAAATAAAGCTTTTTCGTAATCGGATTATCTTGTAACAGATGGCTCTGATTATAAAAAAAATTCTTCATTGGAATAAATGTAAGAAAATTGCAAAACTATAGATTAGTTTGACTTGAAACTTTTTTACACTTCAAATTGCGGCAAAACTGTCAATTGAATGTGGTTCTTAACCAAATTGCAAAATTCATTACAATAATATCAAATAACAAACATATAAAAAAATGTCCGGTCTCGAGACCAATTTCAAAAACACGAAACCGAGACCACACCACCTCGAGACCGAGACCACCAGCACAAGGTCGAGACCAAGACGAGACCGAAAGCACAAAAAATAGGTCTCGAAACCTTCATCACTGTTTGTTACCAATCAAAGTATATCAAAAAAATACACACATACACACACGCATAAGTTTTTTTGGTCAATGTTTATCAGAAAAGTTCTCGATGACATCAAGTCAGAGCTGTTCAAGTTAATCAAATTACAGACCACAAAATTTATTTTAACAATTATTATTTTATTTGGCCCAACACGCTGTTTTGCATGCCTAGGCTCATCAGGGGCGGTTGAAAGACGGAAAAAGAAAATAAATAAATTAAAATATAGTTCAAACAAAGTGATCGGATGCCGGCGAAAAAACCTAAAACAACAAAGAACTACGGTTGCAACATTAGTTGATGAATTAATTTTATTGCTAAAGACAAAGTTTTTTACGTAGCTTGCATAATTGTTTGAAAATAATCTTTAAGTTGAAAAGGTCTGCATTAAAAATGCGTTAAAAATTTTGATTAAACAGACTGCACTGGAAAATACGCAAAAAATGGTTAAAAAAGTGCTTTAAAAAAAAAAAAATTTTTAGGGTACGAATAGAAATTAAAATAAAAACTTTTATTACAAGGTATAATTTAAGATTATTGGTACCTAAATAAGTGTGTAGTTTAGAGATGGGTTGTTTTATTTGTTGATCAAGGAAGTGGGTAAAGACGAGATGTGAAAATAAGTGAACCGAGTGCGTAAAGTAGTAAATATATTAGCTGCCAGCGTGGTTAAAACTTCGTAATTTGAATTTACTTCGATATTCGACAAACTCTAGAAGAGCGTTTATTTAGTAATTTGGAGACAAACTTTCAGCTTAAAATATGCGTAATTTTTTTGATAGGATATGTAGAAAAGAATATCAGAAAAGTATATTTAGAAAAAAATATAAAAGATCCTTCCAGGAAAATACAGATAGTATTTCAAGGTGGCCCCAAAAATTATTAAATAAACGCTCAGAGTTGGTCTCCAAATGTCGATCTCGAAGTAAATTTAAATTACGAAATTTTAACCACACTCGTCGTCGTCGTCGTTGTCGTTTGAAGGGTATCCACTCCAGGTCAGACACAAACAGGACTGGGGTCGAGGGTTTATCCTTTTACTACCCCAGACTGCTGCACTGCCTGGATCACATGCTGGCAGTGATGTCATTAAGCCAGCATCGAGTTTCGTCATCCAAAACCGTCAGACCTCGTGCTCCATGTGGTACCCGATGTATAGGGCACACTGTTAGTACATGGTCTGCGGTTTGCTCTGAGGCGCCACACTCGGAATTCGGTGAAGGAGCGAGACCCCATTTGTGCATGAACGAATGGAATCGCCCAACACCAGTCCGCAGGCGGTTGAGCTTAACCCAAGCTGCTCGGGGTAAGCCCATCCCAACAGGCCTGGCACCGGTCTCGGGCACAAAAGCACGGAGCCACGAAGCACCTTCACAGTACTCTGTTTTCCATTTGTGATTTGTCCATTCAGAAGCGCGAATGCCAAGTCTGGAAAGGTTGAAGAGATTCCGCGCAGCTGGCACAAACGGGTGTCTGGATCTTAGTCTCACTTGGCGAGTATCTGAGGACCCACTTAACAGACCATACAAGATATGATCGGGGTCCAGAAATCCACGGTAAGCCAAGGAGAGTGTCGCTCCCATTCGGCGAAGCTCAGCTGGCTGGATGCCTGAAAGTACCGGTAGGTGGACCGTTGGATTGGGACGCAGGCATCCAGTAACTATGCGCAAGGCGTCATTCAAGACACTGTCAATGAGACGAGTGTGAGCACTGCGACACCAGACTGGCGCACAATACTCAGCTGTTCAGTAGACTAGAGACAAGGTGGCTATGCGTAGTGTTTTAGCACCAGTACCCCATCCCGAGCCCACGAGTCGCCTCAGCAGTGTGACGCGCGAGGATAGTTTTTTGCGCAATGCCACTAAATAATGACGAAACGTGAGCGATCGTTCCAGTTTTACCCCAAGGTAAGTAGGGGTTGGACAGAACGGTAAAAGTCTACCGTTGTTGTAGACCTTTAGCTCACGTTTAGCTCCTCGGTTGTTTAAGTGAAAGGCTGCCCTCACCGTCTTAGTGTGACTGAGCTTCAACCTCCAAGTCTGGAGATACGCTGATAGTGTAGACATGTCTTGGCTTCAAGTCCCCTCCAAGTCCTTCCAGTTTCCAGAAGAATGCAACAATGCTAGATCATCAGCATAAACAAACTTTCTGGAAATCATGGAAGGAAGATCGTACGTATAGATGTTAAATAGGAGGGGAGCCAAGACCGATCCCTGAAGAACGCCGTTTTTAAGACGGCGTAGCCTGTTTTGCTTGCTGTCACCGGTGGTAAGGGTGAAACTTCGATTTCGGACAAGCTCCATGATCATTTTGACCATGTGCTTATCCGGAAGTAGTCTCAGCAGCTTGCAGGTAAGGCCATGGTTCCATACAGTGTCATAAGCAGCTGTCAGATTGATAAATACGGCACCGGCCTTCTTTTTAGCCTCAAAAGAATCCTCGATGTTCTGGGTTAGCAGAACAACTTGATCTACAGTTGACTTCCCGCGTCGGAACCCAGCCTGCTCTTTAGGGAGCAGTGGATCGATTAATGGTTTAACGTGGGCGTAGATAAGCCTCTCGAGGATCTTGTAGGGGACACAGAGCAGAGATATCGGTCAATAACTTTTTGGGTCCCCCACGGGCTTTGCTGGTTTTGGGATCGCGACCACAAGCGCTCTTCTCCAGATCTTGGGAATTTTGAGTCGGCGCAAACAGGAAGAAATGAAGTCACGTAACCAGGACTTCAAAGCAGCTCCGGCATAGAGTATAAGCTCGGGGCAAATGGAATCAGGTCCCGGAGCTTTATCTGGTTTTAAATGTTGAAGGGCAGCAGCAAATTCTCTCTGTGAAAAATTGTCAGAGATATTTACTGCGTCTGGTGTTGTGGCCCTCCAAAGGTCAGACACTTCTTGAAAGACAAGTCGAGATGACTTGCGATCAACAGCCTCGTATTTCCCATTTTTAACCAGCTGAGATGCAATAGCATCGGCTGAAACGGGACAGTGACGAGGAGAGTGTCGTGACCTACCAGTAAGGTTGTTCAAAATACTCCATGCTGTTCGACTAGAGTGTGAGAAGTCAATGCTCCGAACTGCTTCGGACCATTAATCCCTTCGCTTTCTGTCAAGCTTGGCAAGCAGAGCTGTAGCACTGGCACACTGGCAGTTAATATATTTACTACTTTACGCCCTCAGTTTACCTTATTTTCACATCTCGTGTTTACCCACTTACTTAATCAACAATTAGAAAAACCCATCTTTAAACTACGCACTTATTTAGCTACCAATAAGTTATCTTAGATTATGCCTTGTAAAAACATTAAAATTTTTGTTTTAATTCGTACCCTAAAAATTTTTTTTTTTTTTGAAAGAACTTTTTTAACGCATTTCTTTAGCGTATTTTTCAGTGCAGTCTGTTTTAATCTAAACTTTTACGCATTTTTTTTATGGGGTCTTGCTTTCTCATGTAATTGCGACTGTGGTGCACATGAACAAACTGCAGACCACGTCATTTCTGCGTGTTCTATACACCGGGCACCAAAAGCACGTCGTGATCTGTCGCTCCTGGATTGACGATACCAGACGCTGGCTCAAGAACATCACTGCCATCATCTGATGAAACTATAACAACCGGGTGTTCCCAAACAACGACAACGCATTTTTAATGCAGACTTTTTTAATTTATCCATTGGACTATTATCTTCAAACAATTACACTAGCTACGTAAAAACTTGGTCTTTAGCAATTAAATTCATTTATCTAATAGTATTGCAATCAGGGTTGCGAACTCGAACTTGAACTCGAAAAACTCGGTCTTTTTGTCGAACTCGAATTTGAACTCGAAAAATAAAAATTGCTGAACTCGAGCTTGAACTCGAACTCGAAAAATATTTCATCAAATTTGAATTCATTAATTAAAAAATTTTGAAAAGAGATAAATAATATTTTGAATTTTACTTTGATATTAAATTGTTGAGTTTCAAATGCAACTGAGTTGTATTTGACTCAGGAAAGATTTGGGCAAAGCCAGAATTTTTCAGGCAACGACAGGAAAATATTTGAGCAACAAAAATTTTTTGAGAACAGAAAACTATCTATTTTGGTCGAGTCTAATTCGAAAAAAACTAATTGTAGTGAGAGTAAAAGAGAAAAAAACCAGTTGCTCTAAGAGATATAAAGAGAAAAAACGCCGCTCAAATTGTACTAGCGGGCCCAAATTAAAAAAAATTTTTAATTTGTTAAGATGCTAGAGAAAAACTTAGTTTCTTTTCAACTAACTAGTTTCTCTTTAAAACTAACTCTCACTTTAATCGATTTTTCTTCGTATTAGACTTGACCAACTACTTTTGCAGGACAAAGTTTCCAAATTCAGAAAAAAAGTTACGGTTTGAAGTAAAGGTTTCGGTTCGAGATCACTACTTTTTTGGGATAAAAATTGACAAATCTAAGACAAATCCCAAGTCAAGAACTTTTTTGGTTTTCACTCTAAATTTGAGACAAAATTTTTTCTCATTTCTGTAAAGTACCAAAGTCATAGCCTACAATTCGGGTAAAATTATAAAAATTTGGGCAAAACTATATTGCCCCTCCCCAACATTTTCTTGGCTGTTATGCATATATAATAACTTGTTTCATTATTTATTTTATTTGATTTATCTCTTCGTGGTAGCATTCCAATTTTTTAAAGTTATTATGTACAGTATATAGGCTTAATCGAGCTTTTTGATTGTTTTTTACAGCATTGAAAAGAACTCAAACTCAAACTGGAACTTGAAAAGTTAAAAATTAAAGAACTCGAACTGGAAATTTTTTATGAACTCGAACTTGAACTCGAATAAAAATCTATCGAGTTTGAAACCCTGATTGCAACCGTAGTTCTCTTATTGTTGTTTTAGTTTTTTCGCCGGCATCCAATCGTTTTGTTTTGTTTAAACTATATTTTTTAAATTCATTTTCTTTTTCATATTTTAATCGCCCCCAGATGAACCTAGGCATGCGAAACAGCCTGTTGGGGCAAAATTGATGCAAAATTTGTAGTCTGTCATTTGATTAATTAAGCTATAGACCTATATATAAGCTATATTTTTTAAATATCTGTAATGAATGCAGTGTTACTTGAAAAGTTGTAAAAAATTTAATTTTGTATTAAGACTATATAAAACAAAAATGATTTTTTGGTATGTTTTTAACATCATATTGCGGCGCCCATGTTTTCTCTTTTGCGTTCTATTTTTCTTTTTTGAAGACAGTCTCGCGAATACTTCGTAGAACCTAAACACGGTATCGACTCTATATACGAAAACTTAATATTCCAATGTGTTTTTTACTTTTCTATCACAAAAACTAAGTTTAAAATGTTTATTTCTTACAGTTCTAAGTTTTAAGGATCGGCCGGATAGTGAATTTTGCGGATATTCGGATAGTCGGATATCCGCATCAGAAATGCGGATATTTTCAAAATTATAAGATTTGAGTATGTGATTTTTCTAAAAAACATCATTTTATTTACATAAAAGCAATGCTAAATAAAAACTACTATAAATTAAAATTAATTCAAGAGATTAATGAAAAGAGATAATGCAGTTTAGAGATTAAAAATATTAAAAATAATATCACTCAAACATATTAAGTTTTTTAAACAGCAAAATTAATTCTCTAGAAATGACTAGTTTTTCCACATTTCCGGATTCAGTTGAAATCTCCGTTTCGAACAGATTCTTCCAGCTCCACTAAACAGTCTTTCAGAACTGACTGAACACGGTGAAGCAGTAGAAATGCATAATAAAAAATACAAAATTTATTTAAAATTAAACAAAAATACCCGCAAAAAAAATGCGAATAATCCAATTTTCTGCCCTGCGGATTATCCGGCCGATCCTTAGTTCCAACATAGAGATACCGTTTTAAATAACCTTATTTGATTACATTTTATTTTTAACGAAACTCGCATTAGGAAAACGGTGGTCAAGCATTTAAGATTATCTTAATCAAGTTTTTAGACAAGCATCGTCCAAGATCTCTACAAGAAACCGTTCAATAAGCAGACGCTACAGTTTGTTTTTCGTCTGCAACTATTTCTAATAGTTTAAAAACATTTGACATATATAATCTAATATAATATATTTCTTTACAAAATAATAATGCTAGGAATATTCTTAGATTGGACTTCGAGTGGTATTTTTTGAATCAGACAAGATTCAAAATCGTCCGCACCCATTCAAGTTCTTCCACTGTAAGGTGCTAAATTTTAGAATGAATTCGCAAATGTCGTCATCATCGTATGGACATTAACTCCGGATCAGAGATATACAGAAATGGTGTTGAGGGCTTATCCTTGTAGGCTATCACACAAAGCTGCTATACTGCCGGGATCAGATGCCGGCAGCGATGGAGTTGAGCCAGCGTCGGGTTTTATCATCCAGAATTGTCAGAGATGGTGCTCCATGTGCTTGATGTGTGGGGCCCGTTGTTTGGACTGCGGTTTTTAAGTGTGGCAGCACTCACGATTCGGCGAAGAAGTTCTTTTGAACGCGGACAAATGAAAACCCTCGACACCAGTCCAACACGTCGCAAACGGTGGGCGTAAGAGCAAGAGCTCTACCTTCAGTGATTTGATTCTTAAGATATCAATTTTATATTTAAATATTCTATCTGCAAGAGAAAAGAAGTTATATTGAAAAAAAGATCAGGATCATGTATGGGTACTAAGCGTCCAAATTGGCCTTTGCTCGTTACACCGAAATAGGCGTAATTCTGTTTTTTATTGAACCTTTTCCATTATAGATAGAGGATTTAAATATATTGTAGCTAAGGCAAGTAAAAGTCAATGAAGTCAAAATTGTTTTGCGTACCGGTAATCCTTTTACAGAGAAACTTTAAAAAACCTTGCTTGGTAAAAAACATAACTGCCTTTACGTTTTATTGGGATAAAATAAAGTCCCATTTTTTGTATGGGTCAATTATTTTGACTTAATATTAAAAAGGTATTTTTAGAAAAATAAAAATGTTTTAAAGCAACTAATTGTATCAGTTATTGAATTATATGATTTCTAATGAACAGCTTCCAATATCTTTTCTGAGTGCTATTGTGTTTTTTTATGGGCTAACAACAAATCTTTCACATGTCAGAGAACCAAGAGTAGGCTACATCGTTATTCTTGTCATTATGCTGCAAACTCAAACAGAAATAATTTTAAACAAGAGTTAGTAAGTCACTGCATAATTCAATCTACACTGCCAAAAAAAACAATGTCAGCTGCAGTAAAAGCGAGAAATATGCTCTCAGTATGCAGATGAATTTATGATTACACCAAGAGGCAATTTGTATCCTAGTTTATGTAGCGTTTTTGGTATGAGAAAGATTTTATGTTGAAAGCCACAGAAAATTGCAACTTTACAAAAGGGCTTTAAAGAGAAAAAATTATCAAGCAGGAAAAGTAAATGTTCATTAAAACGCCATCTTTGCAGTTTAATGAAAAGGTCATATCTGCATTTTTAGCAGCAGATATCCCTTTGTGCAAGTTAAACTACCCATCTTTTAAATCCTTGTTTGAATCTTTGAAAAAATAATTTCCATCATAAACTGCTGCACGCAACATTGTTACTCAACTTGTAGAAAAGGAAGAAAACCGCATAAACGAAACACTGCTAGATAAGCAAATCTTTGTAGTAATTGACGAAACAGAGATTAAGGGGCAAAAGTTTATTAATTGCCTGGTTGGCAATACAGCTGTTCCACTTGTTAAACTTTAGCTGAATGCTGTCCTTTGCACAGTAGTGTAAACAGCACAATTGTAACACAAATTGTTGACGATGTTCTGAGAAAACTTGGACGTAGCGCGAGACGTTTCTGTTGCTATTATCTGATGCAACTCGTTACATGTGTCTTGCTGGAAAGAGTCTTAAAGAATTGCAATAATGTTTGATGCATGTCACTTGCATTGCACAATTGCACATTTGATACACAATTGTGCAATTCGAACTCGAGCACATTTTAAAGAGATCGATTATTTGATAGCTTTGGTAAAAGCAGCAACTATTAAAAATAAGGATCGACACAATGACTTTAGAGAGGCTGGTTCACAAGCACTTTACCTATCCAGTTCTCACCAGATGGTCAACTTGGTTGATAGCTAGTTTCTACTACAGTGAGCATCTTCCCAAAGTGCAAACAATTATAAATAACTGTAATGACAATCGAGTTCTGGTAAAAAAGGCTTAAGGAAGCTGTGAACAATACAACATTAGTTGTTGGTTTAATGCAAATATATCAATACCGATCTCTTGCAGACGGTGTGCAACAACTGAAAGGGCCTGATTGTACAATTATGAAAGCATACACACTTTTGCGCGATATGCAATTCGAAAGTGATCCATGTGAAATTCTACCATACATTGATTATTATTGGCTTTCTAAATTCTGATTTCAAAATCATTGTAAATTGTTCAAATTACAAAATTTCTCCTCCAAATTACATAATTTTACGAAGAGCGCAACCAACTTCGAGTGCAATGGAAAAATTGTTTTCAATGCTGAAAATGCTTTCGCACAATGATCGTAACTTTTAGACAATGTTCAAAAATAGATGATGTTGCACTTTAACAAATACTTTTGTTGACTGCTTGCTTGGTTACATGTTTTACTAGAAAGTAAGAGCGCTTTAAAATAAGTTCGAGTTAAAATATAGTTATGTCAAAAAGTCAAAATTTAAATTTAATAAATTCAAAAAAATTTTGAAAAAAAAAAAAGAAAAATGGCCCTAATTATAGCTAGATAGTAAATAAATTACTTTCAATATATCACCTGTGTTTATAAATAAATTCGCTCTGGCTTCTGGAAAAAAGCAAACACATTAGTACTGTCTAGAGGTTAATAGCTCCCAGGTGAGGAGAGCTCTATAACGATTTTTTAAATAAATTTTAAACTCTTACAATTTAAATCATTGAAATCAGCAATTGATGCTGAATTTGATTAGATTCCAATCATCATCTCTGTTTCCCAAAAATGTGACATAAAACTATTTTTATTTTTAAAAATGTGAAAGTAACGGTCTAATTATTATATAAATTACACTGAACAAGATTAAAAAGTAGCACAATTCAGGGAACGTGATTCGACATTTTAACGCATGCGATTAGAAAAAATAAAGCACCGAATTGAATAACAAACTTTTTTCAAGATCTATATGGCATTAGCAATGCAGTAAAAAGCAAAAGTAAATTCTTAGAATTTTCATAAAATAGAAAAGTTTAACACAAATAAAATATTGATACTTTAGCAATCTCGTACAATACAAACACACAACAGGGGTTGGCAACCCACAGCTCGCCAAGCAAAATCATTCGGCCCGTAGCTCCTTAATAAAATGTAGTAACTATATGCAGCTATGATGGGTATCAACTGTTTTATGAACCTGCTCTCACACCATAGCTGGTCCTGCAGTACAAAAAATCACGCTTCACATGAGGGGACAAAACTTTGATTTATTTTGGCACACGGTTGAGATAAATATTTGTTTCGTTATATCTTTTATGTTACAAAAAACTCAGCGGTTGTTGTCATAACGTTCTAGTTTTCCAATGCTTTAACTTGCAGAGATTTTACATACTTTTAAAAACATAGAATCAGCATGGGAAAAACTGCTAATGTGCATGCTGAGGAAAAAATATAAAGTTTCCCTAAAAAATAAAAATATCAATGCTGGAGAATTTCGCGATACAAAATCGATTACTGATTAGCGTTTACGGTCGATTTATCGTGGCATAGGAACAATTTAATGAGCAGCTCCATGGCAAATTTACAGAAAGTCCGCTGGAAAAAGCAAAATTTATGTTTACTACCATCTGCTTAAAAACCAAAAATCAAAAGATTAAAATATTATGGTTGTAGTGCCAACAAATGGTTTATTTTATATTTTCGTCATTAATCATAAAACCAAAAAATAATCTGATTCAAATTATCTACATCTGCAAGTTTAAAAGATTATGACCAGAAAAAACTGCATTGGTAGTGGAAAATTTGTAGCGCTGCTGAGACTTTGGAGAATTTAGCTTTGAGTCGGAGCACGGAAAAAGTTGCCAATCCCTGATGTAAAGTATTTTGTAAAACTTTTCGTGTATCTGCTGAGCTGCAACGTCATAACCACCGTAATAAAAGCAACCGAGTCACCACTTTAAAGATAAAATTTGTTTTGTTTTTTGAGAAATACAAAACTGTTTGGTGCTATTACAGTGTTTTAAAATTCGACAAAGATTAATTTGAATCACACAATTTTCAGCGTTAAACAAATTAAATTTTTTTCGTTGTTACAAGATTTTTTATAGAGACAGGAATTCAGAAGAAATTCCATGAGACAAACAAAAAACACAAAAAAATGGAAGATTAAAAAATGGCGAGCGTCATCAAATCTAAGAGCAAGTAAAAATAAAACTATAACAAAGCAGAAACTTGCGTTAATCACGCATGCTTTTAAACTGAACTTTGTTTAAATTTTTCGCTGTTGTAACGATGGATACAAAGAATGATTAGATGTGATTTTCGTCTAAATGGATCTTATTCACTAAGCTTTTATCAACACAACCTGGCAGCCAGATGAACATAAATACACATATTTCAAATAAAAGGCAAAACAAAAATCCTGATTACATAACCGGATGTTGCTGACAAGAGTTAATATTAACGACCCCCTGTTTACGTTCATTTATCACAAATCACAAGCAATATTTGTTCACTTAAAATACTAATCACAGATTTAGTTCCTGCCGCAAAAAATCAAAATGCGAACGCTAATATACAGCCGTCCAAAACTGGCATAAACAGAAAAACACTTAAAATTTATCACACATTTAACACTTAAAATTAAAATAAAAATTAATCGATAGTTATCATAATTAAACTGAAATAATCATCAAAGCTATTAACTCCTTATTCAATGATTCAAAAAGATATCACGCGTTGGTTAAAAGAGATTTCAGGTAAGTATAAATAGGAATACCGAGCTGTTTGGTTTGGAAATCTTTGAAGGTGTTAATTATATTCAAAGCGGAATCCAAATTTAAATCCGGCGTAACGTTTTCTTTTGTATCGATATAGCTACTTTTTAGGAGCCTTGTAAAAGTATCAACAATAGCTTTCATAAAAACATGGCTGTGAACCAAATATCCACTCACGTGACCACAGTTTATTTCTCGTACCTAAAAAAAAAGTTTTTAAGCCGGAGTATTTTTATTAAAGACCTGATCTTTAAGATACTCGATTTTTTGTGAAGGGTATGGAATCAAAGCTGCTAAGAAAAACTATGTAAAACAGCGCTCTTCAATTGGTGTTTCGCGGAACTGTAGGGTTTTTTGAAGCCTTTTTTGGGTTCTGTAAAAATTTTTCTCCATTGATGCGTGCTGAAGGTATTAAATGGGGTTCCGCGAAATTCGGAAAATTAGGTGAAGAGTTTCGTGGTACCAAAAAAATTGAAGAGCACTAATATTGTAGAATTCTAAACAAGAAAAAGTTGGAAACCTTAGGTAAGGATTGCATTTTGGACATTTTTATAACAAATAAACATTGAATTCACAGAATCCACTATACTAGTGGTTCCTAACCAGGGAGGAATTTTACTAACTCTATTTTGTGAAGGCTGGTGGTGCTTAAACTGCGAGTTGCGACTGCTTGCTTTATTTTTTCTCTTTGCAGTTTATTTCAAATGCAATACTAAGTCGATAGTAAATGTTGTGTAGTAATACAAATTAGTGGCAATGCAAAATTCATTGTTACTCGTCGTCGTCGTTTGAAGGGTATCCACTCCAGGTCAAACACAAACAGGACTGGGGCCGAGGGTTTATCGTTTTACTACCCCAGACTGCTGCACTGCCTGAATCAGATGCTGGCTGTGGTGTTATTAAGCCAGCATCGAGTTTCGTCATTCCAAACCGTCAGACCTCGTGCTCCATATGGTGCCCGATGTATAGGGCACGCTGTTAGAATCTGCGGTTGATCTGATCTGCGGTTTGCTCAGAGTTTGCTCACACTCGCAATTCGGTGAAGGAGCGAGACCCCATTTGTGCATGAACGAATGGAATCGCCCAACACCAGTCCGCAGGCGGTTGAGCTTAACCCAAGCTGCTCGGGGTAAGCCCATCCCAACAGGCCTGGCACCGGTCTCGGGCACAAAAGCACGGAGCCACGAAGCACCTTCACAGTACTCTGTTTTCCATTTGTGATTTGTCCATTCAGAAGCGCGAATGCCAAGTCTGGAAAGGTTGAAGAGATTCCGCGCAGCTGGCACAAACGGGTGTCTGGATCTTAGTCTCACTTGGCGAGTATCTGAGGACCCACTTAACAGACCATACAAGATATGATCGGGGTCCAGAGATCCACGGTAAGCCAAGGAGAGTGTCGTTCCCATTCGGCGAAGCTCAGCTGGCTGGATGCCTGAGAGTACAGGTGGGTGGTCCGTTGGAGTGGGACGCAGGCATCCAGTGACTATGCGCAAGGCGTCGTTTAAGACACTGTCGATGAGACGAGTGTGAGCACTGCGACACCAGACTGGCGCACAATACTCAGCTGTTCAGTAGACTAGAGACAAGGTGGCTATGCGTAGTGTTTTAGCACCAGTACCCCATCCCGAGCCCACGAGTCGCCTCAGCAGTGTGACGCGCGAGGATAGTTTTTTGCGCAATGCCACTAAATCGTGACAAAACGTGAGCGATCGTTCCAGTTTTACCCCAAGGTAAGTAGGGGTTGGACAGAACGGTAAAAGTCTACCGTTGTTGTACACCTTTAGCTCACGTTTGGCCTCACGATTATTAAGTGAAAGGCTGCCCTCACCGTCTTAGTGTGACTGAGCTTCAATCTCCAAGTCTGGAGATTGCTGAAAGTGTAAACATGTCTTGGCTTCAAGTCCCCTCCAAGTCCTTCCAGTTTCCAGAAAAGTGCAACAATGCTAAATCATTAGCATAAACAAACTTTCCGGAAATTATAGAAAGAAGATCGTACGTATAGATGTTAAATAGGAGGGGAGCCAAGACCGATCTCTGAAGAACGCCGTTTTTAAGACGGCGTAGCCTGCTTTGCTTGCTGTCACCGGTGGTAAGGGTGAAACTTCGATTTCGGACAAGCTCCATGATCATTTTGACCATGTGCTTATCCGGAAGTAGTCTCAGCAGCTTGCAGGTAAGGCCATGGTGCCATACAGTGTCATAAGCAGCTGTCAGATCGATAAATACGGCACCGGCCTTCTTTTTAGCCTCAAAAGAATCCTCGATGTTCTGGGTTAGCAGAACAACTTGATCTACAGTTGACTTCCCGCGTCGGAACCCAGCCTGCTCTTTAGGGAGCAGTGGATCGATTAATGGTTCAACGCGGGCGTAGATAAGCCTCTTGAGGATCTTGTAGGGGACACAGAGCAGAGATATCGGTCAATAACTTTTTGGGTCCTCCACGGGCTTTGCTGGTTTTGGGATCGCGATCACAAGCGCTCTTCTGTAGTAATACAAATTAGTAGCATTGCAAAATTCATTGTTACTGTCACAAGCTAATAAACAAGCGATCTTTTAATACCAATAGTTGCTTTTCTTAAATGTAATGCTTGTTCAGTATATTTAGTTGAACGTGCTTTGACAAAATAATGGCCGCTCGCTGTACAAGTTTTCCAAAAATTTTCCATTGTTAGTCATTCTTTTATGGTGGTGGTGGTGGTGGTTTTACCCGACCCGTTCCTAGGGATGGGGGCGCGGATCAATTCCGCGGAATCCCAATAGTCGGGCGACTCCTTACGGACGGGACCAGAGGTCCAGAAGAGAAGGGGTGTGGCCAAAAATGGCCCGACGCAGAGGGTCTAGTACAGGGCAGTCGAGCACGAGATGTGAGAGATCCTGTGGTTCAAAACCACAGTTGCTGCATGAAGGAGTCTCGGCTCGACCAACCCTGTGGAGATAAGAGTTGAGGAGAGTGCTGTGCCCGTTGCAGCGTAAACGGGAGAGAGCACAGCGAGCGGAGCGAGGGAGAGTAAGCTCCTCGGGAGATACTGAAGGGATTTGGTGTTGAAAGAAACCAGATTGGACACTGCGTCTCCAACTGGTGTAGAGGGATAGTCGTTGGGAGGAAATAAGGGGTGCGAGGGACACTGATATACTGGAGGGATCGAGAGAGGCACCGGCTTTAGCTAGAGAGTAAGCTAAGTCGTTACCTGGGAGGGAAGAGTGACCAGGTATCCATTGTAGATGGACTACCTTGGATTGAGATAGAGAGTTAAGAAGAGATTGAGTATTGGATAGGGATTTGGGGGTTAAATATGGTAGGGGGTAGAGAGAGTTGATAGGACAGATAAAGAGTCGGAAAAGAAGGTGATAGATTCGAAATTACATGTCTTGGAGTGAGAGATACACCACTCAAGAGCATGTAGGATAGCTTTCGGCACTATAACTGGTAGCCCAGAGACCAGTCGAGAAGGAGAGCGAAGTAGCAGTGACACACTTGGTACACTTGATGTGTATCCCTGCACCACCCTGTCCCAGCCCGCCAGGTACCGAACAGTCAGTCCAGACAGAGATATCGCTGTGAGATAGAGTGGAAAGATGGGAGGTAGCTGCAGTGTTGCAAAGGGAGGGGGGTCTTTGCGAGAGCATGGGGATGAGAGGTGGAGTGAGATTGTGTAACTAGATGGGGTAGACCAGGGGGGGTTAGGAGGGCAGAGGATTAGTGGTTCACGGGTAAGATGTAGGTTAGGGGTAAGGTTATGTGATCTGGAGAAGGATCTCCATGAGCTCTTCTTGAGACGTGTACGGGGGTTAGAGTTCGCAAGAGAGGCTATGGGAAAGGTGGGAGGTAGACGGAGGGCTCGTTCAAAGAAGGAGAGGGATTGGTGGGTGAGGGTGACTCGTAGTGGAGGTAGAAGTGCTTCTATATGAAGTAGGGGAATGGGAGTGGACAATAGACAACCAGTGATTACTCTACAGGAAGATCTATGCATCCTCTCCACGGAAGTGATGTGAGTAGGAGATGAGAAGGGAAACCAGCCTGGAGAAGCATAGGTGAGGATGGGGCGAATGAAGGCTTTGTATAGGGTGCATAATGATTCTTTTGATGGACCCCAGGAGGCAGAGGCAATGGAGCGGAAAGCACGGAATCGGCTGTGAAACTTTTTCCGTAAGGATAAGACGTGATATTTGAGAGAGTGCGGTCGAAGGTTACACCGAGAAAGGTTGGATGAGGGTTGAATTTGAGAGGGGTGTTAAGAATGTGCAGGAAAGGTTGTATACGTGATTGGTAGGGGTCTAAGCTGAAGAAGGATGTTTCACATTTGAGGGGGTTGAGAGGAAGGCGCCATTTTGAGGACCATTCCACCAGTCTGTTGAGGGCAGCTTGTACTACAGCGGTTGCACACTCAACACTCGGGGAGGAGGCCCAGATGGCTAGGTCATCTGCATAGAGAGAGGTCTTAACAGATGCAGGAAGGAAAGTGGGAAGGTCATTGATGTATAAAGAGAAGAGAACTGGTCCTAGAACTGAACCTTGGGGAATTCCTCTTCGGAGACGGAAAGGACGACTGTATGAATTACAGATACGGACTTTCGAACGGCGATCTGAGAGATAGAATCGTATCCATTCGACAAAGCAAAGAGAAAGATCTAATGAGAGGAGTTTAGAGAGAAGGGCAGAGTGCCAAACTGAGTCAAAAGCTTTCGCAAAATTCACAAGGACTGTACGTGCGCCTGGCTTAGATTGGTGGAAGGAATCTGCGATTGACTGTGAGAGAAGGAGAACCTGGTCTACAGTCGATCTACCAGGTCTAAAACCAGCTTGCACAGGTGAGAGAATGTCTTGTTGTTTGAGAAAATAGGTTAGTCGTCCTAAAACCATTCTTTTGAAGAGTTTGGAGGTACATGAAGTGAGAGAAATGGGTCTATATGAAGAAGATGAGTCAGAGGGTTTTCCGGGTTTGAGAATGGGGATGATTGTTGATTGCTTCCAGGCAGATGGGAGGGTGTGTGTTGACCAAGAAAGGTTAAAGATGTATAGAAGAAAATTTAACGCAGATTGTGGGAGGTGGAATAGAAGAGGGGTAATTTGATCAGAGCCTGAGGAGGTGGAGGTTGAGAGTTGAGAGATAGCTGTAGAGAATTTAATTGAGGAGAACGGTGAACAGAAAGTAGAATGCAGGGTGTTACAGTGTGCAGTTCTGATTTGTTTCATTTGGGCTTTCTCGGTGCTTCGAAAAGGTTTTGGGGTTTGGGTAGAGAAATGGGACTGTAGATGTGAGGAGAGATGGTTGGCACAATCTACAGGGGTATGGCAATTTGGGAAATTGGGAAGGTCAGAAGTAGTTGGGGAGGGGGAGCCAGAGATGGAGCGCTGGGACGGGTTTTAGGAGAAAGGCTAGAGCAAGTGTTCTGCCATGACTTGGCTTTAGCCTTAGAAATCACAGTGGAGGTATATCTGGAAGTGGCGATATAGTGCTGGCAGTCTTCTTCGGAACAGTGTGCCTTTGCAAATGCCTTTCGGTGTTTTGCAATGGCATCTGCGACTTCAGGAGACCACCAGGCTTTAGCAGGGCGGTTGATGCTGCCAAAAGGAATGGCAGAAGTGGCAGCATCATTGAGGAGTTTGGTAAAGGTGTGGGTGGCTTCAGAAAGAGAAAGTGTTGTAAAGTTAGAGGGAGTAGGGCAGTGGGTATCAATATAAGTAAGGTAATCATCCCAGAGAGCTTTGTTATAGTTAAATGAGGGGGGCGGTAGAAAGAGTTAATTATAGGGGAAGTGGGAATAGTGATGGAGATAGGAAGATGATCTGAGCTGAGGTCCGAAGGGTCTGCCATGTGCATTTAGAGCCTATTTGGGCAGGAACTAGGGAAAGATCAGGAGAAGAGCAGTTTCCGGTGGCACAGTGTAGTAGGGTGTGGTGTTCGGGGTTATTAAGAGGTAAAAGATCAGAAGAGAGGAGCCAATCAAACAGATCTTTGCCTGATTGGTCTTCCGGTGAGTGGGAGTCCCAGGATGAATGATGGCTGTTAAAGTCGCCAAAGATGTAAGTGGTAGGAGATGATGGTAGGAGAAAGGGTGAGAAGGATTTTGGGCGAAAGTCGGAGGAAGAGGAGTGGATAGGAGGGACATAGACGTTGAAAAGATGTATGGGAATGGCTCCTTTTATTTTAACTGCGATAGCTAAATAATCGGAGCTGGGGTCGAGGGAGGAGAGGGATTGTGTGGAGAGTGAAGTGTAAGATAGACTGTTTTTGACAAGTATAAGTACACCTCCTCCTAGGTTTCCCATAGAGTTGGTGGTTCCTCTCCTCGTCATGAAACAGTTCTTCTGGAGGGTTTTGTAGCTGGGTATACGGAAGATGGAGTCAGAGGAGAGATGTGACTCTTGTATGAAGATGAGATCGTACTGATTATGAGAGAGAAAGTGTAGGAGTTCAGTACGACGCAGGCGAATCCCATTAGCATTCCACTGTAGGATTCGGAGGTTGTTTCGAGAGGGAGAGGAAGGATGGAAAGAGGATTGTGTGAGAGGAGAGGTGGTATGTTGGGTTTGAGGAGAAAAAGTAGTCAATGCCGAGGGAGGGTAAGTATAAATTAGTTGGGGGTGATTAAAAAGATAGGTGGGGTTATTCGAGGTTGTTTTGGGGGAGGGTTTAGTTTTTGAAGATATGGTTTTGTGGTTGTTTGTGAGTGGAGGTGGGAGATTTGGAGTGTGAGAGAATGGATATACAGAAAAGAATGAAGATACGGGATTAGAGTGTGAGAGGGAGGGGAAGGGTTGAGAAGAGGATGGGCACATTGGGCAAGTCCAAGAGTGTCCCGGGGAGATTTTGCAGAAGTCAGCAGGAGAAAGACTAGAGCAGGAAAGGTGTACCCAGAGAGAACAGCCGGTACATTGTATTGATCTGTTTCCCCAGGTGACTCTACGGGAGCAGACAGAGCAGGGGTCTATAGGGCCAGGGTTGGGGTGAATGTCACCGCTGATAAGGAGAAGCATAGAGATAAGAATCAGCGGTGAGTGGGATGAGTAATGAAGAGGTTTGGGGTGGAAGGAGGGATGGGGAAGAGATGTTCAAAAGAAAATAGAAGGGGTAGGGGGGTGGTCAGTTGGGTTTAAGAGTGCTGTCCATATGTGACTGCACATTGGACAGCAGGGATAAAAAATGAGAAGAGTTGTCTGAAAGAGAATCGCCCGAGGATGAGACCCTCGGGGAATCGACAAGCCATTTCGACCCTCCCCAGTGTAGGGAAGGGGACTGCACCACCACGTTGAGGTGGCTTGTCGTTGGTGCAGCATTCTTTTACTCGCGATCTCACTTGCCCCTTTCATTTTGATGAATAAACTGGTCATTCTATGAACCTGATAATGTACTGAAACTGTTTACTGATGAATCTTGGTATTTTATGGATCTCAGTATCTGCAAAACAAACCCATTTGACTAGTTCAAATATAAATTCTTTGTGGGCCGTTGTTAGAAATGTTTTCCCCCCGAGATTTCGTTTGAACATTATGTAGAAAAAACCTGGCTTTCCGAGAAATATCCATCGATGCATATGTACATAGAATCTACCTAATTTTGATATTATAGAGTTTGAGTTTCAAGTGATGGAGCAGGGGAACTTGGCATTTGGTACTGTTTATTTCTGGGTGGAAATCATTTATTTGTATAAGTCAAAAGTATTGTAGATGAATCATGTTCAAGGAGTGAAGTATCGATTCGGTCGGAATTGCCGAATCGCATTAGAAAAAGATTTCGTCGTTTTTAGCGATAGCATGAAACTTTTGTAAATAAACTTTTGACATCTGTAGTAACTTTGCGGGTAACAAAGGGATGTTAAAGGGTACTCCTTTACGAAAAAATTCGCCAGAAGTTTTGCCTATTAAAGAATTACAATTATCGCTTTGCGGCCTCGTCTACAATTTACATTTTTCACTCACCAGCCAATAAAAGCTGTCACCTTGATATACAGCAGGTTTTACTTGTCCATCTGATTGATAAGTGGCATAACCTGTGACAGTTACGTAACTGGGAATTAGTTGCGATGCAAATAATTTTAAGTTACGTGTATTTAACTTCATTATTTCGTAATTGTTTTACGCCAATCACCGTAGTTAAAGATTTCGCAATCATATTTTACAATTACCTGCATGTCTTATTTTTATGCAGATTATTGTTGAAATTTTAGCAAATTAGTTTTAGCGACATGAGCCGTAAAAACCGTAAATATGATAAATCTTATATGCAGTATGGTTTTACATCAGTGATTGTTGATGGTGTGGAGAGACCACAGTGTGTACTTTGTATTGAAGTACTCAGTAATGACTTAATGAGACCAGCGAAGCTCAAACCAACATTTGCAAAATGTACATCCTCAGAGCAAAGATAAAAATAAAAGCTATTTTGAGCACCAGAATAAAGCTCTAAAAATGATGAGACTGGATGCTTTGAGGGAGTTTTTTTAAAAGAAACAGCGAAATTGTTGAAGCATCATATGAGGTAGCACTAGAAATTGGAAAGCAAAAAAAACTTATAATATTAGAAAAGCATTAATCAGTTCTGAAAATGGCTGATAAAGTTTTTGGAAAAGATGCGGAAAAAAAACTAGCAGCAGTTCCACTTTCAAATAACGCAACTCAAAGACGAATAAAAGATATGTCTGACGACATCAAAAGTCAAATAGTGCAGCAAATCAAAGATGCTCCTCTTGGTCTTTTTGCAATCCAACTGGATGAATCCACAGACGTCTCATCGTGTGCACAGTTGATGATATATGTAAAATATGTTTACAATGGTACATTTAAGGAAAAGCTTCTTTTCTGCAGCTCTCTAGAAACAAATACAAAAGCAGCAGACATTTTTGAAAAGGACTCATCTTTTTTGAATCAGAGCACTTGAAATGGAAGAATCTAGCAGGCTATTGCACAGATGAAACACCTGCAATGTTGGGCTGCAATTTAGGTTTTTAAGCTCTTGTCAAGCAGCTAGCTCTTACAAGCAAAAGTGTTTGTTGCATGTTGCATAGGCAAGCCCTAGCTTCTAAAACTTTACCTGATTCAATTCAAATAGTTTTAGAACAGATGATACAAATTATTAATTTCATTAAAGCCGGAGCTATAAACTTTTGTGTTTTTAAAAGGCTGTGTATTGACATGGATACACACCACTTGGTGCTTCTCTACCATACTCAAACTTGATGGATTTCCAAAGGAAATGTAATTCGAAGATTCTTTGAACTTAGAAAAGAAGTAAAAGCATTTTATGAACTCAAAAACAAGATAAAGTATTGTTCCTGGGTGGATGATGAAGAATGGATACTTCGTCTGGCTTATGTATGTGACATTTTTAAACAACTTCACAAAATAATCTTCAGATGCAAGACAGGAATACCAACATCATTAAATTAATAGATGAACTGAAAGCTTTCACATTAAAATTGTCAAATTGGAAACGAAAAATCCAAATACAGAATAATTCAATGATTAAGAAATTAGATGTACTTTTTATTTATTTTTTTTTTATTTTCAGCAATTGAAAAATGTAAATTGTAGACGAGACCGCAAAGCAACAATTGTAATTCTTTAAATGGTAAAACTTCTAGCAAATTTTTTCGTAAAGGAGTATCCCTTTAACAACCCTTCATTAATATCTATGTTATATCTATACTTCTTGATAACAGAGAGAATAAACTGTCAGTGCAAATGGAAAATGGTATTTTGAAACATTTGTCAACACTTGAAAGCGAATTTGAGAGATATTTTCCAGAAATTACAAATGACGAACTTGACTTTGTTAGAAATCCTTTTACATTTTCCGTTGAGAAGCTTTCAGATAAATGCCAAGACAAATTTTTGGAGCTGTTTAATGATTCTTCAGCAAGGCAAGCTTATCAAGAAAAACTTCTCATGCAGTTTAATATTGAGATTCCTATTCGAAAACTACCAAAAAAGCTCTGCACATTCTTATTCCTTTTATGTCTACATACCTGTGTGAGGCAGGTTTTTCTGCTCTGCTACAAATCAAGACCAAACAAAGAAATAGACTCGATGCTGAAGATGACCTACGTTGTGCTTTGTCCCAAACTATTACACGCATTCAGTAACTCTCGGATGACAAACAAACACAAGTTTTGCATTGACTGATTGAGTTAAAGGTTTTGAACCCCTCATCAGAAACAATCTGTTTGCTCTGGATTATGTTCAAAGAGCTGGTCATATAAGAAAAACGCCTATTGCTTCACCGAAAAAAAAGGCTTGTGCGTGCGTGATGTCCAATGCCGCTCTTTTCGGTGAAGCAACGCATGGAGAAACCAAAAGTTTAAAGCCTGTTTGCACTACGAGCGTGGAATGAAGCATTACCTCTTTCCGCGCTTAAAGCGCTAAGCGAAACAAAAAAATCAATACAAGAAACAATTATATAATCCATTCCAGGCTCGTAGTGGAAATAAGGCTTTAGGTTAAAAAAAGTATGTACGAAATCCGCTTTCCAACAAGCTGGCTATATTATGTTTTACAATTGCTCCAACAAACTAATTTTGTCGGGGGTTTGTTTCAGGTAAACCATCTAAAATAAATAATCTAATTTCTGTACTTGCTTTGGATAAACATAAATATAAAAAGATTACTGTAAAAAATTTGTATATACTGTACACCTACAGTACTTTTGTTCTTATCATATTTCAAAAAAATATCACATTTTCACAAAATTTTGTTAAAACCATTAGAAACGTTGATTTATTTTTCAAGCAATTTGCTTTTTAGTCAGTTGAGTAGGTCTTTAGAGATGCTAAAAGAAAGTTGAAGATGAAAAATACAACGGAGAACTTACTTCACAACCGGGCCACACGTTCTGCATACTTAAAAGCGAGGATCTAGGAAAATAAGCGTCGTTTTTGGCGACCACAAATGTGACAAGAGAGGGATCAACTGGCCGAGAATAGTTGCCGAGATGAGTAATGTCATCCATTACACCTTTCATGAAATTGATTGTTGCTTTTCTCCGTTGCTCTTCCGCTTCTTTCTTCGAATGTTGCGGAGCAACTTTTAAATTTTTTTGAGAGCTTGGAACTAGAAAAATAAATGGCTTCAATCAAATGTCAAGATGAACAAGCATTAATCAAGATTATGGTAAGCCATTCATGAACTAAATCAAATTTATCAGAAAGAACAAAAAATGTGCACAAAAGTTGACTGAGTTTTTATAAATCGCACCAGTTTTAGTGATCTACTGCTTACTTTCTTACAAAGTGAGCACTAGATCACGAAAGCTGGTGCGATTAACAAAAATTCAGTCAACTTTTGTGCACATTTTTTGTTCTTTTCCCATTGATTTTAATAATTTTTTGTTTTTTTTCATTTATTCAATTTTAATTGCAATCAAGTTATTACGTTTTTTAACCGAAGTGATTGAACTTATTGAGAAAGTGATTGAAAAAATTGGAAACAGCTGCAAAACGATATACGTCATCACTAGCACAACGTCAATTGTGCATGGTCACTGTTGACGCGGCTTCTCACTTTTTATTTATGAAATCACGTTTGATAAAATATGACTAAGTCATTTTAAAAATATGCAAAAATCAATCACCAAATTAACAAAGCAGGTCTAACGGGACACCCTAAAATAGACATAATAGGTTAAAAGCATTTTAGCCTCGAGATATCTGAAAGCAGGTTGGGGTAATTGCTTAACCTATACATTAGCGCCTCCGGCGCTTTCCTGCAAGTCAGGAGGATATATATAGAGATAAAATAAATAAAATTTTAATTACTGCAGTTTGCAAAATATTTTTTATTTAAGATTGACCAAAATGTTATTTACAAGAAATGGTAATTTTTTAAACTTTTTAGATGAGCTGTTAAAAATAAATTCTCTTATAATGCAATGTTAAAACCAAAAAAACAGAAAATTGTAGCAAAAAATTTAAGAAAGAAAGATCTCAAAATATTTATTGTTACTCAACTAAATTTTGGACAGCACAATCCAGACAACAATAAACTGAAAATTTAAAACAAGTGTACATACCTGATTGAGATTTGTACGTGTTGTTATCATCAGGTTCAGTAATAAACTCTTTTCCCAATTTATACGAATCTACTACATTAAGAAGCTTCATAATTTCTTGTTCATACATAGGATTTTTAGAATATTGGCTTTCTAAAACGCGCCAAGGAATAGATTTGCTCAAGACTCCTTCAGTCCATACCACAGAGGCAGAGGTCCATGACATGCATGGTATAAGAGCAATAGGTTCAGGCCAGTTTGTAGCTGCAAGGGAAGCCATGTGACCACCCATTGATATTCCAGTTAAGCCAAGAGGACCATAGCCATATCTTTTAAGCCAATGAAGCAAAACCAGTCCTTCAAGTACTAAGCAACCACCCATCACAAAAAGATCACTAACATGCAAAAGACCAGATTTCCACTGCTCTTGAGGTTTTCTTGAACCATAAAAAGGATTTTCAAGAAGTAATGAAACAATGCCACTCTCAAGTAGTGGCTTGGCAAGCATTTCTCTTCTACGATTAAAACCATGATCACCAGTTCCAGCCATATGAATACAAGCTGGAACTAATTGATTGCTCTTTGACAAATTTGAAAATCTCTTCATATTTTTAGGTAAAACAATTTCAAATCTAGCAATTTTTGCAACAGGTGGAACTAAATTGGGAAATATATTCACCATTGGGGTTACAAAATGTCCATGTACAAGAGTGCACTGTTTGCAGTGAATTGTTTTATCAATGTACACTGGATAATCTGGACAAACTAATTTTAGACATGCTTCTCTATTAGATATCATTTTATGCATGGCAAAAAGATCTTTTAATTCTTCTGGTTTTCCCCATCCTCGAGTATAAAATTTGGTTAAGATTAATTTTCTATAAATAACATCAAGTTTACTAAAAGCCATGTCAGCATTATCTTTATATCGCAGAGAACTTATTTATTGAAAAACATTTGAAGATAAAACATAATATAAAAAAATCTAAAAAAATAGATAAGGACAAAACAATATAAGAATCTTAAATCTTTCTAGCTGAAAAAAATTGCTTTTTATCTTAGCTGTTATTAAATTTATTATAATCTTAGATGTTATTTAAATTGATTATATCATTTAAAACCATGGTATGCTTAAAACAGTAGTCTTGGATATTTAGTAGGTTAAAATTGATACTAAGCATTTTATACATAAAACATTGTAAATGGAGATGAGCATAACAAACCTATATGCTTGAGCTTAATAAGCATGGATGAAAAACAATCAGCTTGATACATAACATATATTTCCTCAATCAGCAGAAAAAGAAATTGTAGTAATTAATTAGTACAATTTTTTTTCTGTTGATTAACTCTTTTGTTAAAAATTGCTAGTCTCTAGCAGAATTCATTTCAAAATTAACTTTTTAAATCACAAACTGGTTAAAGAAAATGTTAAAAAGAAACACAAAAAATTAAGTCAAAGTGCTTAGTAGAAAATCAAAAGTGCAAGCAACATTAGTAAATTTATTTAATTAAAACCCAGTTGGTACATACTGGTAACCCTACAATATGTTTAGTTCTATTTTAGAATTTTGTTTTGTTTTTATATCTATTTATCTTCCTGACTTGCAGGAAAGTGTCAAAAGTACTGGCAACCACAAGCGATTATTTTAACAGCTCTGGAAGATAACCAAATATTGTTGAACTGTTGAAATTTTTAATTGTTTTTTTATTTTTCATTAGAGATATGACTGAAACTTATAGTTGGTTACGGAAACCACTAAGCAAAAAATTTTCATTGTTTTGGCCAATGACACAACAGAATGATGCAAGTAAGTTAATTGCATTGATCACAAATATGGCACTCTTAACCGTGTGGCCATGCTGCAATGCACAAAATAATGAAATTAATGTAAGTGCTAAAATTAAATATATATTTAAATATTTTTATTTTATTTATTTCAGACACAAAAAGGTTCATATATACTGCTACATATATATATCTGTTTGCCTTGCGTTGCTGCACAGAGCTCAATAACTAAAAAGCTAGAGCATTAGATATTAGTAAAAGCACTAAAACAGAATTAAATATTTAAAATCTGTGACAGTCTGTTTTGCCAAAAACAGTTCATCAGGTGAAATCTGTGAAGTAATAAAAAGCATAAAATATTAATAAAACTAAAATCATTATTATATCAATTGACATTCATAATTATCCACTAAAACAAAAAACTGCAAAGAAATTGCTAACAGTTACACATGCTAGTTGACTAAACCTGTGCTGAGCATAGCAAACTTGATCTGATTAAAAGCAATAAAAGCACAACAACACTGCATGCAAACGTCATATGGCAGAGACAATAAAGATACAATGAGATAGGGACAGACAATAAAGATACAATGAGATATGGAGCATTGCAGCCATACCAACTAGGAATATACTGATACTTAAGTATTGGTATTGGCCTATTTTTATGGCTTTGACTAATAGTATTGGTATTACCTGCCAATACTTTTTAAGCACAAAATAAATATAAAAAATTTTTATTTTGTTTTCTCACAGTATAAATATAAAATATTTTTAGTTTTGACTTATGAGGGCTGTGCTTTTTCATTTTTTTATGTACACTTTTAGTTTTTTGACTTCCCAAGGTGTTTTTGCTGGAAAAGCTGCATTTTTATCATCATCTTTAGTTTTGACTTATGTGGGCAGTGCTTTTTTTATTTTTTATGTACACTTTTAGTTTAGACTTACCAGAGTGTTTTTGCTGGAAAAGCTGCAATTCAATAATTCTTTTTGTCAACTTTTTTAGTTTTTAGTTTTGACTTTAATATGAGGGCAGTTTGTTTGATAAAAAGAGTGTGCAGTTGCTGAATGGTTTTGATTCTTTTAAGTATGGTATACACATTTTTCAGTTTTGACTTACCAAGCTGTTTTTTTTTGCTAGAAAAACTGCAGTTTAGTAGTATATACTTTTTAGTTTTGACTTATGTGTGCTGTTTGTTTGATAATATCTGCAACTGGCTAATACTTTTTTATCAAAATCTTCTTCTTTTGACTTCTCCCTACTCGGGGTCGCCACAGCGTGACAGTAATCTCCATTTCACTCAGTCTACTTTGTCTCCTTTCCTAGCTCCAACCCTTTCCTTTCCCTAGTTCCAACTTTTTTATCAATATCAATATGTTTAATTTTCACTTGCTGAGGTGTTTTCTTTACATTGTCAAGTTTTTTTTTTTTTCTTCAATTACAGCATTGTTACTTTCTCATTTTATTTTATTTTTTGATCTTTTATGTTTGTGAGGTAAGCCTATTTTCTTTAAATAATGGTATTCAATCCATTGCTTTAATTTATTGCTATAAAAACTGTCTGCTTGATTTGTTCAACTTTCTTTTACAGATTTGCAATAATATTATAATGAATAATGATAGATAAATACCTAGAAAAAATTCAAAATGCAATAATAAGCTAGATTTAGTATATACATTCTTTGGTGCTGCTTACAAAAGCTTTTATTGATGGTGCTTAATAGATGAATAAGTATCGGTGGTATCAGCAGTATCGACATTGGCTCTAAATGCTGGCAACAATAGTAGTATCAGTATCAGCTTAAAATGTGATGTTGGTACATTTCTAATACCAACTGGGGGCAAGGTTGTGCAATCTATGCATCACAGAAAAACTGACCATTTTATGGGTGGATTCAAACTCAACCCTCAACAACAGGATGGGACTCAACAGGAAATGTCGACATGTGAACAAATTTTAATTAAGCAATTTTTGTTACATCTCTTTGACTTGCTCTTTTTGCTTCTTTTCTATGTCACCTGACCAAGCCCTATCCCTATCTCATCGCATCTTTATTGTCTCTGCCATATGATGTTTTCATGCAGTGTTTTCAATCAGATCAAGTTTGCTATGCTCAGCACAGGTTTAGCCAACTAGTGTGTGCAGCTGTTAGCAATTTCTTTGCAGTTTTTTGTTTTGTGGATAATTATGAATGCCAATTGATATAATAATGATTTTAGTTTTATTAATATGTTATGCTTTTTATTACTTCACAGATTTCACCTGATGAACTGTTTTTGGCAAAACAGACTGTCGCAGATTTTAAATATTTAATTCTGTTGTAATGCTTTTAATTTTACTTTACAAACTTTGTTTTAAACCTGTCTTTTTCAATTGTGTGTATTTATGTATTTGTGTGGGTACATACACACACAAATACATTGAATATGACAAGTTTAAAACAAAGTTTGCACAAAATAGTGAAAATATGATGATTGGTATACTTTAAAAAAGCATAAAACAATTAATTAAAAACTATGCTTTCTAATTAGAGCATCAAATGTTTCAATATTTGATCAACTTGATGGTTACGAGCATGAAAATATGAAGATGTGTGATGCAAAATTCTATAAGAATCATTGTAAGGAACACACAATCATCTGAAGTTATATTAATGATAAATGGATACCAAGGTATTTTAATGAATGTACAAAACTGATTTCTAAATTATCAACCAATAGCTTTGGAAAGATAGAAATTCTTTGGTGCAAATAACATGCCAAATGATTTATGCAATCAAATAACATTTTGTGTGACTGAGCATATTTGTAATATTTATTTAAAAGATCTTGAAAACCAACAACAAAGCTGGGAGTAAATAGACAAATATGATCAGCAAACATATATGATTTACCCAGTAATTATCTACATAAGAAAAAAATGGCTTAAACAGTGTTTCAGATTGTCCATATATTAGGAAAATAAGTAGAAAGGACTTAAAATACCTCCCTAGCAAACACCATTTGAGACAGTAGAGTCAGAAAAACAATTATTACACTGAATTTTTATCATTTGAGTTTTTATATTAGTAACACAACAATCTAACAAAGTACAAAGGCACATTTTTAAATATTAACTTTTTAAATAAAAGATTATGATACACTTTGTCAATGCCTTAAAGGCATCTAAAACACAGCAAAAACAGGAGTACTTCAAGAGACATATGAAACTATTTGTTTGAGAAGAAATACACTTATGTCTGTACTATGATTAGCTTTAAACCCAAATTGCTTATCATTGGTTTTTAAAAAATCTTTAAAATTAGGTAGCATGCAAAATTCTAATAGTTTTGACACAACTGTGGCAATTAGCAATAGACTTGTAATTACTAACATCAAATATATTTTAATTTTTAATAATTGGGGCAATTACTGTATTAATACAAGGTTTTCAAATAATACCATGATACAAACATATTGAAAAGATCACAAAATATTCTTTAATACTTGCTATCACAATAGCATATTTGTTTAGCAGAAATACAACAATACCAGCAACACAGCTTTTTTTTATAAAATAATGGACTGATTGTGTCAATAGTGCATTCAGCCATAGAAAAGTCTATTTATTATATTGTAATTTGAAATCAACAAATTCTTTTGCATAAGAACTACTTGTCTTCAAAAAAAAAAAATGGTTTCACATATCAGCAATATTTTTAGCACCTTTTACTTTGCCAATAATTTTGCTTCAAAAGGATTTAGTTGAATGGCTTAGAATGTGAAGCAAGCGCTAAAGCATTAGCCTGATAACATTCATAATTTCTTTTACAATTACAAAGAGCAAATTTAAATGACCTTCAGAAGATTTTGTTGCTTTATTAGTGATAGGATAATTAATTGGAATCAGAATCAAGAATCAAAAGAATTGATGAATTTTTAAGAATTGGAAAAATTTTTGATGAAAGCTTCAATTCTTAAAAATGATTCCAAATTTATTCAGTATATGCCATTTTTTTTATATACCTCGCTATCATTGAGAATGCACACATTTATAAAAAACATTTTTCTTTTTAGAACAACACATATTTATAAGGATTATAATCATGGGTTGGTGGTAAATCAGCAATGGCAAATCATCACCAACTGTCACTAACCTTAACAATACTATTGTCACTAACCCTAACCTCAAATTGGTACTGTTGGTGGCAAATTGATTGCAGCAATTCATTTTATTCTGTATATATATATATATATATAATTAATAGTAAAAGTAGCAAGACTATCAGTAAAGAGCTCAATTAAAACTCAGAGCAACAAATAGAATTCAATCTTTTTCTTTTACTTTTATTTTTGCATTTGTTTCTCTGTTTGTCATTTTTCAATTCTACTGAGGCTGGTTTGTTGTATTTCATGTTTACTTTATAACCACTGTTCATCTTTTCTTTATCATCACAATTATGTACTTTTTGTCTGTGTTTAGAATCACCTCCTAATGAGCTGATAAGGTGAAACAGACTGTTAAAGTTTTAATAAAATTCTCTTTGTGGCTTTTGTAATTTAACTTATATATATATATATATTAAATTACAAAAGCTATAAGTTAAATTACAATATAATAAAATAATAATTTAATATATATACTGTATATAAGTTAAATTACAAAAGCCACATAGCGAATTTTATTAAAACCTCAACAGTCTGTTTCACCTTTCGGCTTATCAGGAGGTAACTTTTATTCAAAATAGATTCTATTGATGGTGGGTGGTTGGATTGGTTGTTGATATATAAGACATCTGCCAGACATGATCAATGACAGAATCACAAAATTGTCACATGACCAAGACTCATTCAATCAAGCATCTCCTTTATATGCTGAAGCTCTAAAGAACATTGGTGATAAAGCCAACATGAAATACAACAAACCAGCCTCAGTAGAATTGAAAAACAACAGAGAAACAAATGCAAAAAATAAAACAAAAAGAAACATTATCTGGTTCAACCCTCCTTACAACAAAGAAGTACAGACCAACCTAGGAAAAGCATTCTTCAATCTTATAAACAAACACATCCCACACACCACAAACTCCACAAAATATGTAATAAATTTATCATCCACTATTTCAAAGGCATGCCAAATTTGGCCACAACATACAAGGGGTGGAACATGAGAAAAAAGATTAAATTATCTCATGACAAAGCAACAAGCAGCCAAAAAGCAAAAGAATAATAATCATGAAATGATTTAAAAGTTGGGTAAGAAACTGAATGATGGCAAGAGTTTTATACAGATTAGAATTAATTACACAGAATTTAATATGAAATAAAAACACAAAAAATTACAAAAATTACAAAAATTTTACAAAAATTTTAAACTACCAAAACTTAGAAAAAAACTTCTTATTTAAATTTGTTATTAAACATATTTTAAATAAAACATTTTTTTTCTTGCATTCCACCCCTTATATGTTGCTTCCAAATTTGGCAGACTTTCGAAATAGTGGATAACATGCAGCCATATCCACTTTGCTAGTTTTTTATTAATATATTTTTATTAATTCATTTCATTTTATTTGTTTTCTTGTTATTTTATTTTATTTTACTGTATTTTCACTGCACTACCTGATGATCCTTGTGGTGAAACAGACTGTAATGGTTTTAATGTTTTTGTTGTAGTATTTTAATTTAAATAAACTGCTCTAACCTGCTTATCAAGCACTGTGCCAGTATTATGAGACAACTCAGTTATATATATATTACAAAAATGGGATCAACTAAATAATATGCCCCCATTAATGATCAATTAAATAATATGCCCCCAGAATTTTATCAACTAAATAATATGCCCCCAGAATTTTATCAACTAAATAATATGCCCCCATAATTTTATCAACTAAATAATATGCCCCTGGGGGCATATTATTTATATAACAAAAATATAAATTATTAAAATAGAAGAAATAATAATAATTATTAAAATAAATATGTTAATTTTTAAAATAAAAAATAATTCAAACATCACATCATCATTTATTCAGAATAATAATTCTTTACAAGATCAATCAGTTTTTCACAATCATAATTTATTCAGAATAATAATTCTTTACAAGATCAATCAGTTTTTCAAAAGGATCACCAGGTAAATTATCCCTCCACATAAATTCATACAGATAATCTTGAAGATAAATTCTTTGTATTCCTTTCATTTTCTTTACTCTTAATTTGTTCTTACTCCAGTAAGACTCAACATTTTGAGTATGGACACCAGTTTGTGGAGATACAAAATTGAGAGAATGATTTACTGTATCATGCTCATAACCTAATGATTTAGGGTTAGGGTAGTTAGGTTAGCTAAGGTAGTTAGGTTAGGTTAGCTAAGGTAGTTAGGTAGGGTAGTTAGGTTAGGTTAGCTAACCCTAACCCTAACCCTAACCCTAACCCTAACACAATTATATATACTATTTTGTATTTAAAATTTTATCACTAAAAAAATTTAACCAAAATACTGATCAAATAAATAATTTACTTAAATTGTGATCATATAAATAATATGCCCCCAGAATTTTATCAATTAAATAATATGCCCCCAGAAATTTGTCAACTAAATAATATGCCCCTGGGGGCATAATATTTATATGATCCCAAAAATGTATAGATCTTCCTTGCAGAAAGCTTAATGAAAAGATCAGAGCAATTTAGCAATGTTTAAAAAACCACAATTTATTTCATCCTATGGAATCATCAGGTGGTTGCTTTAATTGAATAAATAACCACCTGATGATTCTCTGGAGTGATATAGATTGTTGTGGTTATGAAGATTGATAAAATAAATTTTGATATATATGTAGTATAGTAATCATAGTACAGTGTTACAGTGTTCAGATGCTGTAAAAATCGAAAGCTTGATTAAGCCAATCTACACAATAACTAAAAAATTGAAAGGCTAGCACGGAGAGATTAACAAAAAAGAAATTATGAAACAGGTCATTATTGGCGTACCAGCCAAAGAAATGTAGGGGGGAGGCAATACAGTTTTGTGCAAATTTTACGACTTTGCTCGAATCATGATCTTTAGCACTTTACAGAAATGAAAAAAAAAATTGTCACAAATTTAGAGTGAAGACCAAAAAAGAAAAGAAAAGATCTTTACTTAGAATCTGTCTTAAAGTTTTCAATTTTTATTTCAAAAAAGTTGTGATTTCTAAACAAAATTTTCACCTCAAACCGTAATTGTTTTTCTGAATTTAGAAACTTTGTTCTGCAAACGTAATTAATTTTCTGTGCTCAAAAATTTTTTTCTTGCCCTAATATTTTCCTGTCACTGCCCGAAAATTTCTGACTTTGCCCAAACATATATTTTTTATTTTATCTCTATAGTTCCTCCTGCCTCGCAGGACACCGAGGGAGGCGCTAATACATAGGGTAAGCAATTACCCCGACCTGCTTCCGGAGATGTCAAAATATGGCTGTCCGGTTGAAATTTAATAGAGATATGATTGAAATTCAAAACCGCTTGTCAAGACCACCAAGCGAAGAAAAGTGTCGTAAAGTATTTTTCCAAGGACACAACAAAATGGCGCGAGTGGGTTTTGAACCGAGACCATGTCGATCACGATCCTGGCGCTTTAACCATTCAAACACGCTGTAGAATATTTTTCTAAGTCAAATACAACTCAGTTGCATCTAAAATTTAATAATTTATTATCAAAAGTAAAATCCAAAGTATTATTAATATTTATTTTAACTTTCCAAAATTTTTCGATTAATAAATTCAAATTTGAATATATATTTTTGAGTTCGAGTTCAAGTTCGAGTGCAAAAAAAAGACCGAGTTCTTCGAGTTCGCAACCGTGGTAACCCAGTTCAGTTCAGTTCAGTCGTTTTTTTATTTCCGCCACTTGTCGAACAAAATACTTATATCAACGTAATTACACTACGGAAAAAGGGACATGCAACAAAACGAAACAATGTTGAAACATGCAAAAACTCAATAAACTACACTAGCTAAGGTAACGGCTTGCATGGTTGCATTACCCAGAAACAGTGGCGTACGCAGAAATTTGTAAAGGGGGGGGGTTTTGGAGCCGAAAATGTGATTGCTCTCAGTAGTCCTGGTAATGGGCAAAAACTTCCAAAATTAGGCCTACATTCAAAAATAAAGTGTTTTGGTTTTAAGAACATCTTGCAGTAGCATGAATTTCTTTTTACCAAATCGTAAAACTAACTATTGAAAAGGTATGTGCGAGTAATTCAATCATGACAAGAAACTTTTCAAATTAAAAGCAATTCGTGTAAATGATGAGAACAATAGGTGGAAAATCAAACGAACAAAAAAATAACCTTACTTAACAAATATTTAAAATTTTTTTAAAGGCTTATATTCAAACGCCTGTTTTTTTCACTTAATCTGTTAATTACATCATCAGGGCAAGGCACGCGTGTGGCTCCTATAAATGTTTAGTAATGCAGATCCATTCATTCGAGTGGTACCACTTGTGTTTCGTAAGCACGTTTTTAGTCTGCGTAATGTGGAAAGCTTTACAATTGTTCACTAGTGCATGTTATCACTGGAAAAGTTAACAAAATGGTCATCAATGTAAATGTGTTCGGAACAGCATCGGAAGTGCATTCCTTGATGCTGCTCAACGCATCAGTTGGTCTTTCTGCTGCGTTCAACCGAAAAAGTTTCCTGTAACATAATATTAGTTCAGGCACTAATTCTCCCCAGGATTTCGTTAAATCGTTTTCGTAAAATTTTCCCAAAACTTGAATACTTTTAATTTGTTGAGGAGTTGGTGCACTAATTTGATCAGCAGAAATTAAACACTGAAATTCACCAATAATCGATTTGTGGGATGTAAATCTTGCTTTGAGAGTGACAATAAAGTTATCAAGAAATAGACTAAAAATCCCTAGTCTAAAATGTTCTTCATCTGTTACAGCAGCAATATTGCATCGATTGGTCTGTCTTCAAGAGGGCATGGTATTTTCAAAATAAAATCGTCGGCTTTGGCCGTTTCTTGCGCAAAAATATAGAGCTGGGGAAATTCATATTCGTTTTTTTCTCTAAGACACTTCAACTCATTTGCAATATTCTGTGCAATGTTGACGGCCTCAAGAAGGTTTATCAACTTTTTTTGCTTAACTTTACACAAAACAACACTGTATCCAAAAACGTATTTTAAAACTAAGAGAGCAATGCAAAATTCACTTTGCGTTATTGTCGATAGCAACTGCAGAGCTCGTGATGAGGTTTCTCTGTCTGGCCATGCTGAAATTTCTGCCAAAGCTTCTACAACGGTAAATTGTAAATTTGAAAAAGTACTAACACTCTCGTGTCGATCGACCCATCTGATAGCACAAATTTGAACAAGTTTTTAAGCTTTTGTTGTTGACGAAATCGTGTTGATGGACTTGCGCAAAATGTTTTGAAGTTTTGGAGCATTAAAAAATTGTGAACTGAAGCTATTGTTCCCATGCAGTTTGTTTCCATTCCCATGCTTAACTTTCAATATTTTACAAGTTTGAAAGTCTTCTTCACAGTGGCAATGTACAGTACATTAGCTAACTTCGAAGCAATTTAAACGATAGCAAAAATTGATGCGCAAGCAGTAATTAAGTTTAAAAAGTGCGGTAAACAATAGAAACCAAAATCCTATTATTAAAGCCTATTTATTACCATTTACTGTATATATGACTGAACACCATTCTTCAAGGGGGGGGTTTTGACCCCTGAAACCCCCCCTTGCGTACGCCTATGCCCAGAAAAAAATATATACGAGTACAGAAAATAAAAATGCCTAAAACAAAACAAAAAAAAAAGCATAAAAGAAATGCATAAACAACAAAAATTAAGACAGCCTTGTTTATTATTATGTTATTTGCTGGCATGTAACCCCAGCACAGGGAGGCTTTCAGGTACTACACATTGCCCAAGAGTGACCTGGAGGAAGTTGTAATTGGGTATTCTCATTCATCCCGACTTATCAGTTGATAAGCTTACAACCGGATGCAGTTTATACTCATACCCAAGAGAAACATATTTATAGACAAGACTTGTTTTTGTAACATATTTATTTTCGTTCAAAATTCTTTAAACGTATTATTTAAAGTTCTAATATGAGTTTATTTTAAGACTCTGCTGGCATTAAACTTTTTTATCTGGTCAATTTTTAGGAAAAAAAAAAAGTTTGTCGCGTTTCAAGACTAGTTTAATACAATTTGGGATTAAACTTCTTCTGGAGATGCCAAGATATTGATGTCCGCTTGTAATTTAATAAAGGTATGACTATAATTTGGAACTGCTTCTAAAGACCACCAAGCAGGGAAAAGTGCCGTAAAGTGTCTTTCCCAAGGACATAACGGAATGGCGCGAGTGGGTTTGAACCGAGCCATGTTGATCATAAGCAAAGCGCGTCAACCACTCGATCACACTATTTTGTTATCTCTTCGTGGTAGCCTTCCAATTTTTTAAAGTTAATTTGCAGATAGGCTTGATCAAGCTTTCGATTTTTACAGCATCAAATAGAACTGAAACTTGAACTTGAAAAATTAAAAATTAAAGAACTAGAACTCAGACTTTCGAGTTTTTTGTGAATTCGATCTTGAACTCATAAAAATCTATCGAGTTGACAAGCCTGGCTCTATGAAAAGATCAGAGCAATATTTTACTACAAAATTTATTAAATGACTGTTTAAAATATCACAACATCTGTTGTATCTTTACTTAAATAGAGTCTTGATCCCAGTGACGTGCGGTCAGGGCATTCAAGTCATGAGCTGCATGACCAACGAATTCTTGTGCGATGATCTTTATTTCTGAACAAAATAAAGAACACCGCTGGTTTGGGACAAAATTAGAGACGAAAAGTAGAAAATCAGGTGAAATTTCAGATGAAGACCTTTTTTTAGAGAACACCATGATTTTTGGACAAAAATTCGTCTATGTTTTAGAATCTCACACAGAATTCTTTCTGCTACCCATAAAATATTGCATGTCCTACCCATTAACTACCCATAAAATGCCTGATTGCATGACCAGTTTTTGACATATCAGTTGCATGACTAATCTCAGAGGTCACCGCACGCTACTGCTTGATCCTTATTAAAATTGAAAAATTTTAAAAAAAAGGATATTTGAATATATGTTAAATTTTTTAAAGTACTTTAAAAACCACTGTAATTTTGGCAGAAAAAAATCCTAAATCCGAAAAAAAGAAAAAATGCCGCGGCAACACATGACGCATCTGACGCACGAGACAAAAGAAGCCACTAATTCTAAAGAATACAACGAGATTTTCAACTAGAATTTAAAAACCTGTTTAACGCAAATTCATCTTCGACAAAAAATTAATTTTAATTAAAATTTCTTGAACTATTTAAATTTTTAACAAAAATAAATCAAAATAACAAGTTTATAATTAAATCACGATAAACTATTCCAACAAGCAGAATTTAAACTAGCGCCCGACTTTTAATTATTAAAATTCAAGCTTAAATTAAACAAACTTCCGGATCGATATTCATGCAATGTCACATATCACTTTGAAGCATATTTCATACTCATTACAAATCCGTTGTCATTATATGGCAACACCATACTAGATTTTACAGAAAAATGTCTTGAATGACACCTGGTCGAGAGCCAAATTAAACAGCGATTTTCAAAAATTTAAAATAGCGCCCGACTTCTAATCGTTCGAATTCAAGCTTAAATAAATCAAACTTCCGGATCGATATTCATGCAATGTCACATATCACTTTGAAGCATATTTCATACTCATTACAAATCCGTTGTCATTATATGGCAACACCATACTAGATTTTACAGAAAAATGTCTTGAATGACACCTGGTCGAGAGCCAAAATCAACAGCGATTTTCAAAAATTTAAAATAACGCCCGACTTTTAATTGTTCGAATTCAAGCTTAAATAAATCAAACTTCCGGATCGATATTCATGCAATGTCACATATCACTTTGAAGCATATTTCATACTCATTACAAATCCGTTGTCATTATATGGCAACACCATACTAGATTTTACAGAAAAATGTCTTGAATGACACCTGGTCGAGAGCCAAAATCAACAGCGATTTTTAAAAACGTAAAATAACGCCCGACTTTTAATTGTTCGAATTCGAGCTTAAATAAATCAAACTTCCGGATCGATATTCATGCAATGTCACATATCACTTTGAAGCATATTTCATACTCATTACAAATCCGTTGTCATTATATGGCAACACCATACTAGATTTTACACAAAAATGTCTTGAATGACACCTGGTCGAGAGCCAAAATCAACAGCGATTTTTAAAAACGTAAAATAGCGCCCGACTTTTAATTGTTCGAATTCAAGCTTAAATAAATCAAACTTCCGGATCGATATTCATGCAATGTCACATATCACTTTGAAGCATATTTTATACTCATTACAAATCCGTTGTCATTATATGGCAACACCATACTAGATTTTACAGAAAAATGTCTTGAATGACACCTGGTCGAGAGCCAAAATCAACAGCGATTTTTAAAAACGTAAAATAACGCCCGACTTTTAATTGTTCGAATTCAAGCTTAAATAAATCAAACTTCCGGATCGATATTCATGCAATGTCACATATCACTTTGAAGCATATTTTATACTCATTACAAATCCGTTGTCATTATATGGCAACACTGTTATAGTATGTGACGTCATAGCGCACGGCTCTACTGCCTTCTTCTCTCTGGTTTGATAAGTGTGGTTAACTGCGTGATAAACTATTAGTATAACTTACAGATTCAGTCGTATAACTATCGTGTAACTCCGTATAAATAAAAGAGCTAACTGCAGATACTAGTGGAACTCATAACATGGCGTCGTCGACAGTCAGCTTATAAATTTGTTTAAAGAAAATAAGCTTACGAACCATTATAAAAGTATACTGCTAGTTTGTGATCGGAGATTTGTAAAAGATTGAAGATAAAAGAGACATGGCAAAAAACAAGCGAGAGCTGCAAGCAGAATTAGAAGCAGCAAACAAACGTATAGCCGAATTATCTCAATCTAATCAAAACGCGAATAGTAATATTAATAATAATGAACCTCCTTCTTGGTTAAAAACTCTTTTAGAGGCACAGTCTGAAAGCCAGCGACAAATGCAGCTTGAAAGCCAGCGACAAACGCAAAAAATAATCGAACGATTTTCGCCACAGCAGCTGGCCCAATGCGCGAACAGCGAGAGAAGCGAATCACGTGAGCAAACCATTGACGTCAACAATTCTAACAACGAGGCAAGGCGAACCAAAGCGGACGCACAAAAGCCTTCGACACTGCAGGTGGGAATTTCGTTAGCTGAATTTGCGAAATGGCGTAAATCGTACAACGATTATGCTACGGTCTCGCTTGCAACAGAGCTGCCATTGAGCAGTCAGTTGGCATTGCTTCGCGGTTTTTTTTCGATGGACATGCGAGAAGCCGTAGAACACGTACTTCTTATCCCGGATGATACGACACTTAAACCAAACGAAGTGTTAGACAAAATTAAAAATTACATCCGGAGTCAAAGAAATATAGCGTTAGATTGCGTCGCATTTGAAGAGAGAAAGCAAGCGGCTGGCGAAAACTTCGATTCGTTTTTAATCGCGATCAAAACTTTGGCAAGAGACGCAGACTTGTGCAATGAATGTTTAAATCGTCGTTTAGTCACAAAAATCATGTCGGGAATATATGACAAAGAGACTCGAACAAAGCTCCTAGCCATATCCCCATTACCTGATCTTCAGACCGTCACTGATTTATGCAGATCGGAAGAGTCAGCAAAACTAGACGACGCGCGAATAAGCCGACAGCTGAATGAGAGAAGAGCGTACCAAAGCAAATTTCGCCGAAATTTCTCTAAATCTAAAGAGCGCACTAAAACGCCCTGTACAAAATGCGGTAAAAAGACCTGCCCACCAAAAGGTCAAACCCACTGTCCCGCAAAGGATACAGAGTGCTTAATATGTCGCAAAAAAGGTCACTTTACATCAGTGTGCTTTCACAACAAACCCGGGTTTAACAGACGCGAAGAAACGAAGAAAAAGTTAACGGGACAAATAAAGCGTAGATGCAATGCTAACGCAAATTTCGCTAACTCCGCGGCGCCCAAAATAACTGTTAATCTTTTTTCTCTTAAACATCGTAACCCGTTAGGTTCCACAGAAGCTACACCAGACACAGGTGCCGAAGCAAGTCTTGTTGGGGTAAACATCATTCAACGGCTCGGAATAGACCTTGCTAATTTAATGCCGCCAAATCAAGACACTCTTAGTGCAGTAAACCGGCAGACCGTAACATGCGTAAGGACTTTCCCATGCATCATCGAATACTGCGGCCGATTCGTGGAAGAAACCATTTACGTCTGTCCTGAGGTAGAAGATTTTTTGCTTGCTTGGTACGTATGTCAACAGGTTAACATTCTACCTGACACGTATCCTCAACCGATAAATTCATCAAAAACACCTCGAAAATTAGCAAGCATATTAAAAGCAGAGAACACAAGATTCATTATATCAGAGAACCCAACTGAAGCAGAAATTAATAAAATTGAGAACAAGTTGATAAAATCGTACAGCGATGTGTTTTCGGAAGACACAACATTACGGGAAATGAACAGTAAACCCATGAAAATTTCCTTGAAAGATGATGCTGTTCCATTTGCTTTACCTGTTCCACGCCAAATACCTTTAGCTTTCAGAAAGATGGTGAAGACAGAGCTTGACCAACTTGTACAAGCCGGAGTCATTGCACCAGTAACAGAAGCAACTGATTGGGTGCACCCTATGGTCGTTGTACAAAAACCCAATGGTGGAATTCGTCTCTGTATTGATTTGCAGAAATTGAACAAATACGTACGCCGTCCATATCATCCATCTAAATCACCTGCCGAAGCTATTTCGAATATTTCTTCTTCGTCTAAATTTTTCTCAACATTAGACGCCACTAAAGGATACTGGCAAGTACCTTTAGAAAAAGAAAGTCAAGACTTTACCACATTCATTACGCCGTTCGGAAGATTTAAATTCCTTCGAGCTCCGATGGGACTAGCTTCTTCTCAAGACGAATATTGCGCAAGAGGCGATGAAGCTCTGCAAGGCATTGAAAAAGTCGAAAAAGTGGTAGATGACATTCTTATTCAAGGCGAAACTGCACAGGAGCACTTGAATACCGTAGTGGCTGTACTAAACAGATGTCGAGAACACGGTATTACTCTTAATCCGAAGAAAGTGCAGTTACTACAAAGTGCTGTGAGATATGTCGGATATATAGTGAGCAGCGACGGTATTAAAGCAGACCCCACAAAAATTGAAGCAATCTCTGAATTCCCTGCTCCAACAAATATAACTGAATTACGATCTTTTATGGGTATGGCAAACCAGCTGGGCGGATTTACTCACCTACTCAGTGAAGCAGCAGGCCCACTTCGGGACTTGCTCAAACCAAAAAATGCTTTTCTCTGGTCACCCCAGCATGAAGAAGCATTTACAAAGACAAAAGAAATTCTTTGTAGCCCCCATATTTTGGTTGCATTCGACCCCAATCTGGAAACGATGCTGCAAACAGATGCATCTCGGTTGAAAGGTCTAGGTTTTGCACTTTTGCAAAAACATCAAGAAACGTGGAAATTGGTTCAAGCAGGATCACGTTTTATAACTGAGACTGAGGCCAACTACGCTATGGTTGAACTGGAATTGCTCGCTGTTGTTTGGGCTATGCGTAAATGCCGCATATATCTGCAAGGTTTACCCAATTTCGAGCTGATAGTAGATCACAAGCCATTAGAGTCAATCCTGAATACCCAGACACTCGATATGGTGGATAATCCCAGGATTCAGAGACTTAAAGAAAAACTCAGCGCCTTTATATTCCACACCACCTGGAGAAAAGGCAAAAACCATGTGATCCCCGACGCGTTGTCACGAGCACCGTGCCGCGACCCAGAACCAGAAGATATCATAAACGTAGACACAACCAGAATGATCTGCAAAAACGTTTCTACAATTCTGAGAGGAAAAGACCCAGAGGTCACAAAAGAAACATTTATCGATCCAATGCTGGAAGACTTAAAAGAAAGTACTCAGCAGGACGAAGCAGCACAACAATTAATCACTGCTATTAAAAGCAACTTTTCAAAAGGAAACGAATATCCATTAGCTCAACCTTTCAAAAAGCTGAAAGATCAGCTTACTTTCGAAGATGGATTAATTCTCCTGAACAGCCATCGCATTGTGGTGCCGGTACAGAAAAGAAAAGAAATACTGACAAAGCTACATGCCTCACATCAAGGCATCGAAAGAACAAAACAAAGAGCGCGTCAAATAGTGTACTGGCCAGGAATCAATAGCGACATCAAAAATACCGTTGAAGCCTGCACGAAATGCCAAGAGCACCAACCAAGCTTGCAACAGGAACCATTACAACGCGATCCCCTCCCATCAAGACCCTTTGAAGACGTATCTGCAGATTTATTTTATTATGCCGGTAAGACTTACCTGGTTTATGTAGACCGTCTGTCGGGATGGATTAAGCTCAGCGAGTTCTCTCATGACCCTAGTTCACATCAGATAATCAGCACTATAAGAAAATTCTTCGTGGACACAGGGGTACCAGTACGAATCAGAACTGACGGAGGACCGCAATTCACATCAAGCAAGTTTCAACAGTTTCTCAAGAAATGGGGAGTAACTTTCACCATAAGTACTCCACATTACCCACAGTCAAACGGACACGCAGAAGCAGCAGTGAAAGCCATGAAGCACCTTGTTGCCAAAACTGCTGAGCATGGTAGTCTCGACTGCGATGAATTTAGCAGCGGCCTAATCGAATGGGTTAACACACCCAAGGCCCATGGGTTATCACCAGCCGAAATTTTATACGGCGCCCCGCTACGTTCAATCGTCCCAGCTAAACTGAAGTATTTCAAGGAAGATTGGCAAAACAAATTCGACAAGTGGGACGCAGCTTTATCAAATCTACAAGTGGCTGCAGAAACCGAATACAATAAACGCGCAAAACACCTCAATCCACTAAAAATCGGACAACATGTTCGAATTCAAGACCATATTACAAAAAAATGGTTGCGATCGGGACTCATCATCGGCGTCGGGAGAAACCGCGACTACCACAAGCGGTCGAGTCTGTTGGCGCAATAGACGTTTTATTCGCCCTCTGCCCACCGAAGGGGGAGACCCCAAAGAGGAAATGATGACATCAGACGAACGTCACGTCCATTTCGAAGATGAAGTCTTTCCACCATCTCCAACCTCGCGGCGAAGCGTGAGACAAAAACGCTTTCCTGATCATTTAAGGGATTTTGTATGAAGTAGCGTAAAACTCATAACGCTTGTGCCGTATTGTATATAGTTTGTTGCATGTTTATTAATCGGGCTCGTACAACGTACTAATATTTTTCTTAGACAACCTTTTCGCTAAAAAGCTTCTTAAAAGGGGGTTGTTATAGTATGTGACGTCATAGCGCACGGCTCTACTGCCTTCTTCTCTCTGGTTTGATAAGTGTGGTTAACTGCGTGATAAACTATTAGTATAACTTACAGATTTAGTCGTATAAGTATCGTGTAACTCCGTATAAATAAAAGAGCTAACTGCAGATACTAGTGGAACTCATAACAAACACCATACTAGATTTTACAGAAAAATGTCTTGAACGACACCTGTTCAAGAAGCGAAATCAACAGCGATTTTCAAAAATTGGCCCGAACTTGAACTCGCTTGACAATTTTGACAAGTCCGCACCCCTGCAGACAATTTTCAAATTTCGGTTATAATAATATAAACTATATCGTACAGTTACTTCCTATAAAAAGAAAACACATAACAACAATCGAGACAAACGTATTTTTTTTTCAAGAACGAAATAAGATAGCAGGGGACCATATTTTAGAAGCAAAAATAAATCTAAATTATGCAGGTACAATAGGACTACTGGTGAAGGTCCTGCTAAAAAAACCTAACGATCCTATGTCACAACCTCATGGGTGGATTGGAATGTGGCGCAATAAATATCAATAAACCGTTACCGAAGTAAGCGACTCCGATTCTTCGCAGTGAACAAAAACCGACTATAAATGTCAAAAACTGCTTGGGTCAAATCACTAAATCTTTCTCTAAACAAAGTTGCACAGCCACCACAATTACCTAAACAAAAGAAAATATATTTTACGCAAAAAACCAACCTCATTTCCAAAGTGGTTGCAAAAGAAACTAACAAAAAAATTTCCCCTTTGTGATATTTCAAACAAAAAAGAAAAAATGTAACAATTTCCTTATAAAATATGATTCGAACAAATAAAACTTGAGCGCTATTTTAAATTTTTGAAAATCGCTGTTGATTTTGGCTCTCAACCAGATGTCATTCAAGACGATTTTCTCGTTAATCTATTATGTTGTTTGATGAGTATGAAATATGCTTCAACATGATATCTGACTGTTAGGTAACGCAAATCGCATTAGTGTAAATTTTTTTTGACCTATTTAGAAAATCAGATTGATTATTTATTTTTTATCTTTTGGCCTGTTGTAAATGCGATAAAATTGACACCTTTAAAAGAATCAACTAATTAGTTTGTGGATTTTTAAGTAACTGCACCTTTTTAAATGACCTGAAAACTTTGTTCTAATTGAATTAATCTTTTGTGACCTCGTTTTGGCGGTAACTTATACAATAGCATAGAATTGAATTTTATTGTTAAATTTGTCAACGGCCACGTGGTTTGGTTTGGATTTAGTATAATTAGAGTGAGAGATCACTCTTAAAAGTTTGGCTGAGATTGCCTCAGAGAACGGTGGCCGTGTTTGCTGAATCTATTATTACTTTTTGCTGTGTAACATTGACTGCGTGTGTGCAAGCCGCAGATAAGAAATAAATTTAATCCTTCCTCTTGTACAACTATAATTTAATTCTCGAGCGTCAGAGAGTGCTCATTTAGGTAAGGGTAGTTGTGACTTGAAGGAGGGATTGCGCCGAACATATTAAGACAGATTCGGCTTTTCAAAGACGGTTCCGGATATTGGGCTTCGTTTCATCGTTTAACACGCCGGCACCTTCGGCATGGAGCGGATTGAGTCTTTCGTTCTTCAAGAATTTGAATTTATTATTTACTCTTTCAAACAAACATTGAATTTAATCATCAACAAAAAAAAATTGAATTTATTTATTTGGTCTCAGTACCAAAAATTGGATATAACCATCAACAAAAAAAATTGAATATATTTATTTGCTCTCAGTACCACTGACATTGCATGAATATCGATCCGGAAGTTTGATTTATTTAAGCTCGAATTCGAACAATTAAAAGTCGGCGTATTTTAAATTTTTGAAAATCGCTGTTGATTTTGGCTCTCGACCAGGTGTCATTCAAGACATTTTTCTGTAAAATCTAGTATGGTGTTGCCATATAATGACAACGGATTTGTATTGAGTATGAAATATGCTTCAAAGTGATATGTGACATTGCATGAATATCGATCCGGAAGTTTGATTTATTTAAGCTCGAATTCGAACAATTAAAAGTCGGGCGCTATTTTAAATTTTTGAAAATCGCTGTTGATTTTGGCTCTCGACCAGGTGTCATTCAAGACATTTTTCTGTAAAATCTAGTATGGTGTTGCCATATAATGACAACGGATTTGTAATGAGTATGAAATATGCTTCAAAGTGATATGTGACATTGCATGAATATCGATCCGGAAGTTTGATTTATTTAAGCTTGAATTCGAACAATTAAAAGTCGGGCGCTATTTTACGTTTTTGAAAATCGCTGTTTAATTTGGCTCTCGACCAGGTGTCATTCAAGACATTTTTGTGTAAAATCTAGTATGGTGTTGCCATATAATGACAACGGATTTGTAATGAGTACGAAATATGCTTCAAAGTGATATGTGACATTGCATGAATATCGATCCGGAAGTTTGATTTATTTAAGCTCGAATTCGAACAATTAAAAGTCGGGCGCTATTTTAAATTTTTGAAAATCGCTGTTGATTTTGGCTCTCGACCAGGTGTCATTCAAGACATTTTTCTGTAAAATCTAGTATGGTGTTGCCATATAATGACAACGGATTTGTAATGAGTATGAAATATACTTCAAAGTGATATGTGACATTGCATGAATATCGATCCGGAAGTTTGATTTATTTAAGCTCGAATTCGAACAATTAAAAGTCGGGCGCTATTTTAATTTTTTGAAAATCGCTGTTGATTTTGGCTCTCGACCAGGTGTCATTCAAGACATTTTTCTGTAAAATCTAGTATGGTGTTGCCATATAATGACAACGGATTTGTAATGAGTATAAAATATGCTTCAAAGTGATATGTGACATTGCATGAATATCGATCCGGAAGTTTGATTTATTTAAGCTTGAATTCGAACAATTAAAAGTCGGGCGCTATTTTACGTTTTTAAAAATCGCTGTTGATTTTGGCTCTCGACCAGGTGTCATTCAAGACATTTTTCTGTAAAATCTAGTATGGTGTTGCCATATAATGACAACGGATTTGTATTGAGTATGAAATATGCTTCAAAGTGATATGTGACATTGCATGAATATCGATCCGGAAGTTTGATTTATTTAAGCTTGAATTCGAACAATTAAAAGTCGGGCGTTATTTTAAATTTTTGAAAATCGCTGTTGATTTTGGCTCTCGACCAGGTGTCATTCAAGACATTTTTCTGTAAAATCTAGTATGGTGTTGCCATATAATGACAACGGATTTGTAATGAGTATAAAATATGCTTCAAAGTGATATGTGACATTGCATGAATATCGATCCGGAAGTTTGATTTATTTAAGCTCGAATTCGAACAATTAAAAGTCGGGCGCTATTTTACGTTTTTAAAAATCGCTGTTGATTTTGGCTCTCGACCAGGTGTCATTCAAGACATTTTTCTGTAAAATCTAGTATGGTGTTGCCATATAATGACAACGGATTTGTATTGAGTATGAAATATGCTTCAAAGTGATATGTGACATTGCATGAATATCGATCCGGAAGTTTGATTTATTTAAGCTTGAATTCGAACAATTAAAAGTCGGGCGTTATTTTAAATTTTTGAAAATCGCTGTTGATTTTGGCTCTCGACCAGGTGTCATTCAAGACATTTTTCTGTAAAATCTAGTATGGTGTTGCCATATAATGACAACGGATTTGTAATGAGTATGAAATATGCTTCAAAGTGATATGTGACATTGCATGAATATCGATCCGGAAGTTTGATTTATTTAAGCTTGAATTCGAACAATTAAAAGTCGGGCGCTATTTTACGTTTTTAAAAATCGCTGTTGATTTTGGCTCTCGACCAGGTGTCATTCAAGACATTTTTCTGTAAAATCTAGTATGGTGTTGCCATATAATGACAACGGATTTGTAATGAGTATGAAATATGCTTCAAAGTGATATGTGACATTGCATGAATATCGATCCGGAAGTTTGATTTATTTAAGCTCGAATTCGAACAATTAAAAGTCGGGCGTTATTTTAAATTTTTGAAAATCGCTGTTGATTTTGGCTCTCGACCAGGTGTCATTCAAGACATTTTTCTGTAAAATCTAGTATGGTGTTGCCATATAATGACAACGGATTTGTAATGAGTATAAAATATGCTTCAAAGTGATATGTGACATTGCATGAATATCGATCCGGAAGTTTGATTTATTTAAGCTTGAATTCGAACAATTAAAAGTCGGGCGTTATTTTAATTTTTTAAAAATCGCTGTTGATTTTGGCTCTCGACCAGGTGTCATTCAAGACATTTTTCTGTAAAATCTAGTATGGTGTTTGTTATAGTATGTGACGTCATAGCGCACGGCTCTACTGCCTTCTTCTCTATGGTTTGATAAGTGTGGTTAACCGCGTGATAAATTATTAGTATAACTTACAGATTCAGTCGTATAAGTATCGTGTAACTCCGTATAAATAAAAGAGCTAACTGCAGATACTAGTGGAACTCATAACATGGCGTCGTCGACAGTCAGCTTATAAATTTGTTTAAAGAAAATAAGCTTATGAACCATTATAAAAGTATACTGCAAGTTCGTGATCGGAGATTTGTAAAAGATTGAAGATAAAAGAGACATGGCAAAAAACAAGCGAGAGCTGCAAGCAGAATTAGAAGCAGCAAACAAACGTATAGCCGAATTATCTCAATCTAATCAAAACGCGAATAGTAATATTAATAATGATGAACCTCCTTCTTGGTTAAAAACTTTTTTAGAAGCACAGTTGTCAATGCAAAGACAAACACAAGAACAGAATGTCGAAAATCAGAGACAAATGCAGCTCGAAAGTCAGCGACAATTGCAACAAATAATCGAAAAATTTTCGCCACAGCAGCTGGCCCAATGCGCGAACAGCGAGAGAAGCGAATCACGTGAGCAAACCATTGACGTCAACAATTCTAACAACGAGGCAAGGCGAACCAAAGCGGACGCACAAAAGCCTTCGACACTGCAGGTGGGAATTTCGTTAGCTGAATTTGCGAAATGGCGTAAATCGTACAACGATTATGCCACGGTCTCGCTTGCAACAGAGCTGCCATTGAGCAGTCAGTTGGCATTGCTTCGCGGTTTTTTTTCGATGGACATGCGAGAAGCCGTAGAACACGTACTTCTTATCCCGGATGATACGACACTTAAACCAGACGAAGTGTTAGACAAAATTAAAAATTACATCCGGAGTCAAAGAAATATAGCGTTAGATTGCGTCGCATTTGAAGAGAGAAAGCAAGCGGCGGGCGAAAACTTCGATTCGTTTTTAATCGCGATTAAAACTTTGGCGAGAGACGCAGACTTGTGCAATGAATGTTTAAATCGTCGTTTAGTCACAAAAATCATGTCGGGAATATATGACAAAGAGACTCGAACAAAGCTCCTAGCCATGTCCCCATTACCTGATCTTCAGACCGTCACTGATTTATGCAGATCGGAAGAGTCAGCAAAACTAGACGACGCGCGAATAAGCCGACAGCTGAATGAGAGAAGAGCGTACCAAAGCAAATTTCGCCGAAATTTCTCTAAATCTAAAGAGCGCACTAAAACGCCCTGTACAAAATGCGGTAAAAAGACCTGCCCACCAAAAGGTCAAACCCACTGTCCCGCAAAGGATACAGAGTGCTTAATATGTCGCAAAAAAGGTCACTTTACATCAGTGTGCTTTCACAACAAACCCGGGTTCAACAGACGCGAAGAAACGAAGAAAAAGTTAACGGGACAAATAAAGCGTAGATGCAATGCTAACGCAAATTTCGCTAACTCCGCGGCGCCCAAAATAACTGTTAATCTTTTTTCTCTTAAACATCGTAACCCGTTAGGTTCCACAGAAGCTACACCAGACACAGGTGCCGAAGCAAGTCTTGTTGGGGTAAACATCATTCAACGGCTCGGAATAGACCTTGCTAATCTAATGCCGCCAAATCAAGACACTCTTAGTGCAGTAAACCGGCAGACCGTAACATGCGTAGGGACTTTCCCATGCATCATCGAATACTGCGGCCGATTCGTGGAAGAAACCATTTACGTCTGTCCTGAGGTAGAAGATTTTTTGCTTGCTTGGTACGTATGTCAACAGGTTAACATTCTACCTGACACGTATCCTCAACCGATAAATTCATCAAAAACACCTCGAAAATTAGCAAGCATATTAAAAGCAGAGAACACAAGATTCATTATATCAGAGAACCCAACTGAAGCAGAAATTAATAAAATTGAGAACAAGTTGATAAAATCGTACAGCGATGTGTTTTCGGAAGACACAACATTACGGGAAATGAACAGTAAACCCATGAAAATTTCCTTGAAAGATGATGCTGTTCCATTTGCTTTACCTGTTCCACGCCAAATACCTTTAGCTTTCAGAAAGATGGTGAAGACAGAGCTTGACCAACTCGTACAAGCCAGAGTCATTGCACCAGTAACAGAAGCAACTGATTGGGTGCACCCTATGGTCCTTGTACAAAAACCCAATGGTGGAATTCGTCTCTGTATTGATTTGCAGAAATTGAACAAATACGTACGCCGTCCATATCATCCATCTAAATCACCTGCCGAAGCTATTTCGAATATTTCTTCTTCGTCTAAATTTTTCTCAACATTAGACGCCACTAAAGGATACTGGCAAGTACCTTTAGAAAAAGAAAGTCAAGACTTTACCACATTCATTACGCCGTTCGGAAGATTTAAATTCCTTCGAGCTCCGATGGGACTAGCTTCTTCTCAAGACGAATATTGCGCAAGAGGCGATGAAGCTCTGCAAGGCATTGAAAAAGTCGAAAAAGTGGTAGATGACATTCTTATTCAAGGCGAAACTGCACAGGAGCACTTGAATACCGTAGTGGCTGTACTAAACAGATGTCGAGAACACGGTATTACTCTTAATCCGAAGAAAGTGCAGTTACTACAAAGTGCTGTGAGATATGTCGGATATATAGTGAGCAGCGACGGTATTAAAGCAGACCCCACAAAAATTGAAGCAATCTCTGAATTCCCTGCTCCAACAAATATAACTGAATTACGATCTTTTATGGGTATGGCAAACCAGCTGGGCGGATTTACTCACCTACTCAGTGAAGCAGCAGGCCCACTTCGGGACTTGCTCAAACCAAAAAATGCTTTTCTCTGGTCACCCCAGCATGAAGAAGCATTTACAAAGACAAAAGAAATTCTTTGTAGCCCCCATATTTTGGTTGCATTCGACCCCAATCTGGAAACGATGCTGCAAACAGATGCATCTCGGTTGAAAGGTCTAGGTTTTGCACTTTTGCAAAAACATCAAGAAACGTGGAAATTGGTTCAAGCAGGATCACGTTTTATAACTGAGACTGAGGCCAACTACGCTATGGTTGAACTGGAATTGCTCGCTGTTGTTTGGGCTATGCGTAAATGCCGCATATATCTGCAAGGTTTACCCAATTTCGAGCTGATAGTAGATCACAAGCCATTAGAGTCAATCCTGAATACCCAGACACTCGATATGGTGGATAATCCCAGGATTCAGAGACTTAAAGAAAAACTCAGCGCCTTTATATTCCACACCACCTGGAGAAAAGGCAAAAACCATGTGATCCCCGACGCGTTGTCACGAGCACCGTGCCGCGACCCAGAACCAGAAGATATCATAAACGTAGACACAACCAGAATGATCTGCAAAAACGTTTCTACAATTCTGAGAGGAAAAGACCCAGAGGTCACAAAAGAAACATTTATCGATCCAATGCTGGAAGACTTAAAAGAAAGTACTCAGCAGGACGAAGCAGCACAACAATTAATCACTGCTATTAAAAGCAACTTTTCAAAAGGAAACGAATATCCATTAGCTCAACCTTTCAAAAAGCTGAAAGATCAGCTTACTTTCGAAGATGGATTAATTCTCCTGAACAGCCATCGCATTGTGGTGCCGGTACAGAAAAGAAAAGAAATACTGACAAAGCTACATGCCTCACATCAAGGCATCGAAAGAACAAAACAAAGAGCGCGTCAAATAGTGTACTGGCCAGGAATCAATAGCGACATCAAAAATACCGTTGAAGCCTGCACGAAATGCCAAGAGCACCAACCAAGCTTGCAACAGGAACCATTACAACGCGATCCCCTCCCATCAAGACCTTTTGAAGACGTATCTGCAGATTTATTTTATTATGCCGGTAAGACTTACCTGGTTTATGTAGACCGTCTGTCGGGATGGATTAAGCTCAGCGAGTTCTCTCATGACCCTAGTTCACATCAGATAATCAGCACTATAAGAAAATTCTTCGTGGACACAGGGGTACCAGTACGAATCAGAACGGACGGAGGACCGCAATTCACATCAAGCAAGTTTCAACAGTTTCTCAAGAAATGGGGAGTAACTTCCACCATAAGTACTCCACATTACCCACAGTCAAACGGACACGCAGAAGCAGCAGTGAAAGCCATGAAGCACCTTGTTGCCAAAACTGCTGAGCATGGTAGTCTCGACTGCGATGAATTTAGCAGCGGCCTAATCGAATGGGTTAACACACCCAAGGCCCATGGGTTATCACCAGCCGAAATTTTATACGGCGCCCCGCTACGTTCAATCGTCCCAGCTAAACTGAAGTATTTCAAGGAAGATTGGCAAAACAAATTCGACAAGTGGGACGCAGCTTTATCAAATCTACAAGTGGCTGCAGAAACCGAATACAATAAACGCGCAAAACACCTCAATCCACTAAAAATCGGACAACATGTTCGAATTCAAGACCATATTACAAAAAAATGGTTGCGATCGGGACTCATCATCGGCGTCGGGAGAAACCGCGACTACCACATAAAACTACCGAGCGGTCGAGCCTGTTGGCGCAATAGACGTTTTATTCGCCCTCTCCCCACCGAAGGGGGAGACCCCAAAGAGGAAATGATGACATCAGACGAACGTCACGTCCATTTCGAAGATGAAGTCTTTCCATCATCTCCAACCTCGCGGCGAAGCGTGAGACAAAAACGCTTTCCTAATCATTTAAGAGATTTTATATGAAGTAGCGTAAAACTCATAACGCTTGTGCCGTATTGTATATAGTTTGTGCATGTTTATTAATCGGGCTTGTACAATGTACTATATTTTTCTTAGACAACCTTTTCGCTAAAAAGCTTCTTAAAAGGGGGTTGTTATAGTATGTGACGTCATAGCGCACGGCTCTACTGCCTTCTTCTCTATGGTTTGATAAGTGTGGTTAACTGCGTGATAAATTATTAGTATAACTTACAGATTCAGTCGTATAAGTATCGTGTAACTCCGTATAAATAAAAGAGCTAACTGCAGATACTAGTGGAACTCATAACAGTGTTGCCATATAATGACAACGGATTTGTAATGAGTATGAAATATGCTTCAAAGTGATATGTGACATTGCATGAATATCGATCCGGAAGTTTGATTTATTTAAGCTCGAATTCGAACAATTAAAAGTCGGGCGCTATTTTAAATTTTTGAAAATCGCTGTTGATTTTGGCTCTCGACCAGGTGTCATTCAAGACATTTTTCTGTAAAATCTAGTATGGTGTTGCCATATAATGACAACGGATTTGTAATGAGTATGAAATATGCTTCAAAGTGATATGTGACATTGCATGAATATCGATCCGGAAGTTTGTTTAATTTAAGCTTGAATTTTAATAATTAAAAGTCGGACGCTAGTTTAAATTCTGCTTGTTGGAATAGTTTATCGTGATTTAATTATAAACTTGTTATTTTGATTTATTTTTGTTAAAAATTTAAATAGTTCAAGAAATTTTAATTAAAATTAATTTTTTGTCGAAGATGAATTTGCGTTAAACAGGTTTTTAAATTCTAGTTGAAAATCTCGTTGTATTCTTTAGAATTAGTGGCTTCTTTTGTCTCGTGCGTCAGATGCGTCATGTGTTGCCGCGGCATTTTTTCTTTTTTTCGGATTTAGGATTTTTTTCTGCCAAAATTACAGTGGTCTTTAAAAACCGCAACCATCTGTTTCATCTTATGGAGGCATAGCCGTACCAGCCCAAAAAATTTTGGGGGGGCAATGAAGTTTTGCCCAAATCATGATTTTAGAGTACATTTCGGATATGACAAAAAAATTGTCTGAGTTTCTCAGACAAAAACCAATTTTGTCCTAAAATCATGGTGATCTCTAAAAAAAAAAAAAAAGGTCTTCACTTAAATTCAGTCTCCTAATTTTCGATTTTCGTCCCAAAATCAAGGTGTTCTCTAAAAAAAAAAAAAAAAGGTCTTCACCTAAATTTGGATTATTATTTCTTGCAGTTCCTCATCATCACCTCTCTAAATTTCCTGACTTTGCCCAAATTTTTCATATCGCTGCCCGAAAAACTATGGTTTTGCCCAAATATTTTCTTCTCACTGCCCGAAAAATCTTAATTTTGCCCAAATCTTCGAAACTTGGGGGGGCAATTGCCCCTGTTTCTACGGACGAGGGGAAAGTCTCGTCTAATCCTGCGCAGTCAGGTATTCGAAATTCTAAATGTTTTGGATCAAAAGGATTTAATCGGTGTTTTCAAAATGCGTATGATACAAACAATTTAGGTTATACAATTCTTTAACCAGGAAACTATTTGAAATCAGATTTTACAATTTAACTAGAATTAAGCAATGATCTAGACCTTATTCAAATAGAATAATAAATACAAAAGATTAATGGAACAATATTACAAAACAAACGCAAACAATATTACAAAACATACCTAATCCTACTCTAGCTAAAACAGCGTATAAACAAACACTAACCTAACCCTAAACTAGCTAAGCTAAAATTGACCAAGTAAAAAATGGATGAAAGAACTCTGGCGCTATAAACAGAAGGAAACAAAGCTTTTTAAGAACAAAATTCGCGCCGCGAGAGAACGAACAGAAAGAAAACAAATTGCAATAATGACGCGCCGCGAGAGAACGAACAGAAAGAAAACAAATTACAATAATGATTAACTGAGTAAAAGAATTAGCGACGCGAGTTCAAATCCAACAAAAAACGATAAAGTGAAGTTTTAACGGAAACAAAAACAAATTTAAAACATATAATAGTCCTTTTGCCAAGCTGGAGGTTTTATTGTTCGCCGTCTTGACCGGACCTCACAGCTTGGCGCATCATCCGTCGCAACATCCTCGCCGCCTTGACTGCACTCGGTTGGTGCAGTCAAATCTGGAAAGTCTCTTGTCGAAATTGTTTCTTCACCGGACTCGAGCAAATGTAAACGTTGAATCGGCCTAGTCAAAAGTCCAGTTTTGGTTTTTAATTTAAATGTTCGCATCAGACCATCTTTTCCTGGAATCGCCTGAACAATTTTTCCCATCGGCCAGGTGGGACGAGAAGTGTTTTCTTCCGTAATTAAACAGATGTCACCCACTTTGGGAGCAGCCTCTGTCGAATGCCATTTGTGACGAACCGCTAAGGAAGGCAAATACTCTTTTGACCAACGCTTCCAGAAGTGTTGCAACAAAAGTTGTAAATGAAAATATCTTCGACTCAATTTAACTTTTGACGAAATGGATGGAACAGATTTTAAAGCCCGACCAATTGCTAAATGACTTGGAGTAATCGCTTGAATATTGTTTGGATCACTTCCCAAATATGTAAGTGGTCTTTGATTTAAAGCTGATTCGATGTCAGTCAAAATGGTATACAATTCGGTATAGTTCAATTTTGCTTTACCAAGAACCTTTTTTAAAGGCTCTTTCAACGATCGATTTAGTCTTTCATAAAATGCACCACGGTGTGGACTACGCTCGGTAATAAATTCCCAAATAATGTCATTTTCGGTAAGATATGATTGTATCGAATTATCCGCAATAACACTTTCACGAGTGGAAAATTTTAAAATCTGATTCGCTTTTTTAAAGGTCAATTGATTATCACTAATAATTTTGCGACACTTTCCACGGCGATTAATCATACGTTTCAAAGCAGATAAAAATTCTTCGGTAGACATATTATTTGTTAATTCGAGATGAATCATACGACTATGGGTACAAGTAAAGATACATATGTAAGCTTTTCTCATGTTTTTACAATCATATCCTTTTAGGTAAATTGGTCCGGTAAAATCAATGCCAACATCGGAAAACGCAAAAGCCGGACAAACCCGCTCTTCGGGAAGAATTCCCATCTTCTGTTGCAAGGGCTTTGTTTTAGCATGTCTACACACCACACACCGTTTACATACTCTTCTCACCTCTTCACGAATATGCAAGATATGGTACCTTTCCCTTAAAATAGCGATGGTTGTGTCTTGAGGAGAATGGTGATTCTTTTGATGGACGTGAAGGATCAATAGTTCCACCAACAAGTCTTTATTCGGAAGGATGATAGGATACTTGGTGTATTCTGGCAAATCGGAAAGTTTAAGTCGATCTCCTGCAATAATCAAATTTTTTTCGAAATCAAATTGCGGGTCCATATTTTTAAACCGACAGGACGAAGAAGGTTTTCCCGAACTCTGCAATTCAAAAAAATCATCCGTAAAATTACATTTTTGAACCAGAGAAAATAAGAAATACTCAGCGTTTTTGTACTCTTTAGGGCCTATAAGATCCGGTCTGCAGGTATGGTCAAGTTGTTTGTTGACAGGATGCCTCCATCGCAAAATTCTGGCCACCAGACGAACTACTTTAGAGTAGCTCGAATATCCTCGAAAAAATTCTTCGTAAGGCAAAGTAGCAGACAATGCAAATGTTTTCACTTTAGCAGCTTCTTTGATACAAGCATCACTAGTGGAAGCTTCCAAAGAGCAATAACCACCGTGCTCCGAGGGCCACTCAGACTTATACTTACTAAGCCAAGGCGGACCTTGCCAGTAAAGTTGGTTTTCTTTCAAATTGGATAACTTCATTCCTCGGCTGTGCAGATCGGCGGGATTTTCAATTCCAACGCAATGACCCCAAACTGAGGAAGAAAAAGAGTCATGAATATCCTGTACTCTATTCTTGACGAAAGTCTTCCAAGAAGAACTAGGCTTAGAAATCCAAGCCAGCACGATTTTTGAATCCGACCACAAATATACTTCGTCGATAGTCCTTTGTGTCTTCAACGCATCTAAAACATAACGAACTAATTTAGCAAGACTATGAGCAGCCATCAATTCAAGTCGTGGGATCGATACCGGTTTTACAGGTGCCACCCTAGTTTTGGCCATTAAATATGATACTTTAATAGCGGTAGAAGATTCTATTCTTAAATAAGTGACGGCTGCATACGCATTTTCTGATGCATCACAAAATCCATGAATCTGAATGTTATATGGAGGTTTAACAGTTAAGAAAGGACATCTGGGGACTTTAATACTTTCAATTTCCGACAATTCCTCTACCCATTCTTGATATTCCTTGGCGTTATCTTCTGGCAATGGCTCATCCCAAGAAAGTTTTTTCTGCCATAGCTTCTGGATTAAGATCTTTGCCCGAATAGTGAATGCTGCCAAAAATCCAAATAAATCAAATATCTGACCAACTTTACTTAAAACCGATTTCTTCGTAACAATTGCATCAAATTTTAATAGTTTTTCACTAACCTTGCAATAAAAGTAATCTTTCAAAGTGTCCCATTTTAATCCAAGAGAAGCGGCTTCACCAAAGTCTTTATTATCGAAGTCCAAAACTAGATTAGGCAACCTTTGTTCTTCTGGAATGCAAGATAAAACTTCCGCGGAGTTAGAAGCAAACTTCAAAATTTCCCAACCTCCAGATCGGAAAAAATCAACCAAATCACTTTGCATTTTTACCACCTCCTCAACAGTATCACCACCGAAATGAATATCGTCCATGTACATATTTTGCACCAACCAATCATGAATATGGGTGCCGTATCGAGAAACGATATTATCAGAAAGGGAATGACATAAAACAGATTGAATGGCAAGAAACGGACTGGAAGTTACACCAAACATCAACCTTTGCATAGCATAAATCTTTGGTTGAATATTTGAATTACAATCTCGCCAGAGATATAACTGATATCGCTGATGATCGGGAATGACAGCGGTTTGACAGAACATTTTGCGAAGATCTCCGTTAAGAGCAAATTTGTGCATTCGAAATCTCAAAAGAACGGCAGCAATATCGGGAAGTAGATTAGGACCTTTCAGCAAACAATCATTCAAAGAGTTACCATTGGGATCTTTAGCACTGGCATCAAAAACAATTCGGACCTTTGTCGAAGAGCTTGACTCTTTAAAAACAGGATGATGAGGAACAAAATACCTTGGTTTGTCTTCAATAGCCTTTAATTCTTCTTTTGTTAATTCTCTAGCAAACCCACACTTAACATAATCCTCAATCGCCGTTTTGTAGGCAGCACGCTTCAGCTCATCTCGTTTTAAGCTTTTCTCGCAAGAAATTAAATGTGTTCTTGCTTGGGAGTAATTGGAGAGTAACTCTGGAGAGTTTTCCTTGAAGGGTAAGGCAACAACATATCTATTGTTACTAAAACTAACAGACCTTTCGAAAGAACGTACAGCGTCTCTCTCCTCCTTTGTATAAACATCATTTTTCTCAACGAGACCAATAGATTCCATATTCCAAAATCCTTCCAATAATTTCTCGAGCTTAGACCATGGAGAGGCATCAGTTGCAGTCAAAGCCATGCATTTACGACTTTCTTTCGTTTCCAAACGTTGAATGTGAAAGGGTCCCGCTAAAACCCATCCAAACATGGTGTCTATGGCATAAGGTGCCGTTTCCGCAACATCTGGACCGACAATGCTTCCCTGCATTAACTGAAAGTAGTATCTGCCTCCAAGCAGTACGTCAATTTTTGCTGTTCTTCTCGGAAATGGATCAGCCAATTTTAATCCCTTTAAATGAGAACAATAATCACTATCAAAGTCAACTGGGTGTAAAGGGGAGCAGATCGAACCACTCTGGACATGAGCTTCAACATGGAATTTTTCTTGACTGTCAGCTTCAATGGGACAAAGCAGGAAACGCACAAGATTCATGTGGTGAATACTGGAGCTACCTCCGAAACCTTCAATGTTCAAAAAATCGGTTCTGGTAGAATCAATTCCCAAGTCATCAACCACCTTTTTTGTCACGAAACTTTTTTGAGAAAAAGAATCAAAACCAACCCTTACCAGTTTTTCTTTCGTTCCATATTTAATTTTGGCAAGAGCAGTAGGTAACAACGTTTTCAATTCATTATCCGAAAATTTGGAAGGTGCACCGGCTAAAACCCGAACTGTAGCAATCAGGGCGTTTGACTTCATCGGTTCTTCTTTTGACTTAGGATCAATGTGCAAAAGAGAATGGTGCGGTTTCCCACAGTTCGGTATACCACATTTAGCGGAACATTTACGGAAGATCAGCGGATGACCAGGCGTTCCTTTACACTTAAGGCATTTAAAGCAAACCATACCTGGCATCTTCATCAATTCTTCTAATCTTCCGGAAGGTGTAAGTCCTTTGAATTTCGGACAAGCAATCAATCCATGTTTTTCCGAACATAAAACGCAAACTTCAAAGCTGGCTTGGGTTACCAAAGCTTGCGCAGAAGAAGGCCACAACTTTTTCAACTTTTTTGAAGGTTTGGCCCCTTTGGAATTTATTTTGGGGTCACCCCTACTTACCAGAGCTTCCAAAGCGGCAAGCTCAGCAGTGAGGAACTCGATCAACTTCACCGAAGATGGAGCCTCATCCTTTTCAATTAAAGGGGAGATATGCCGTATTCATCTCTCCTCCAGCGACTTGGAAAGTTGACCCTCTACAATTTGTGTGAGAACCTGGTCCCAACTCACCTGATGCCTCTCTAATATTGCCTTCTTAGCGACGACTTTATCGAGAAGTGCGCGTAACTGTTTAGGTTCGTGATTAATTTTCTTTCCGTTTAATAATTCTTGAACATGACTACGAATAATTGCTTGTTTACGGCCGAAGCGCTTCTTGAGTGCTGCAACGGCAGCGTCATAGTTTTCAGCTGTAGTGGGATAACTTTCCAAAGTACCTGCAGCGGCTCCCTTTAAAGCGCTTTTCAAGTAAGACATTTTATAAAATTTGCTTACCCGGCGATTTTCGTGAATCAGTGGCGAAAATGCATCCCAGAACGTCGGAAACAACAATGGGTCACCATTATAAGTGGGCGGGATGATTCCACTCGGAAGACAAGAAGCATGCTTTTCCTCTTCGTGGAGCGCCTTTAATTCTGAAATATAAGAGTTTGCCACAAGCAGCTCACTTAAACAAAGCTCCTTAGTATGTTTCATTTCACTTAAAATGGGTTCTCGCATTTCTTCTTCCAGTTGATCAACTTTCTCACAAACAAAGCTACGCAAATCATTCATAGCTCCCTCTACGGCCTTAACCATCACTTCAATCTCATGAAAGGGGCGATAGTTTTCCCGTCGACTACGCAGACCTTGAATCAAATCGAGTGCTTCGTCATCTAGTCGGCGAAATTTACGCTGAGCAGCTTCTGGAGAACTACAACTAGAAGACGTTTTCCCACCTTGCAATTGAAGATCAGCCATGAAACGAACCATATCAAATCGTTCTTCTTTAGCCCTCTGACGAATTTCCTCCAATTCTAATTTAAATCGTCGTTCGGCAGCTTCTTGATGCTGTTGCTGTTGTTCCTGATATTGTCGCTGTTGCTCTCGATACTGTCGCTGTTGCTCTTGCTGTTGCTCTTGATACTGTCGCTGTTGCTCTTGCATCATTTGAAACATCAGTAAAAACTCGCTTTTATTGGAAGTTCCAGTTCCTTCTTTATCCATAACAACAAACTGTAATCAATAAACTCAATTTCAGCAGCAAACTTATTCAAATTGTTTTTTATTGTCAACTAACACAACTCTTTTTCAGCAACAAAACTTTAAATTGTTTGTATTGTCAATTAACAAAACTCAATTAACAAAACTAAATTGTTTTGTATTGTTTCTACGGACGAGGGGAAAGTCTCGTCTAATCCTGCGCAGTCAGGTATTCGAAATTCTAAATGTTTTGGATCAAAAGGATTTAATCGGTGTTTTCAAAATGCGTATGATACAAACAATTTAGGTTATACAATTCTTTAACCAGGAAACTATTTGAAATCAGATTTTACAATTTAACTAGAATTAAGCAATGATCTAGACCTTATTCAAATAGAATAATAAATACAAAAGATTAATGGAACAATATTACAAAACAAACGCAAACAATATTACAAAACATACCTAATCCTACTCTAGCTAAAACAGCGTATAAACAAACACTAACCTAACCCTAAACTAGCTAAGCTAAAATTGACCAAGTAAAAAATGGATGAAAGAACTCTGGCGCTATAAACAGAAGGAAACAAAGCTTTTTAAGAACAAAATTCGCGCCGCGAGAGAACGAACAGAAAGAAAACAAATTGCAATAATGACGCGCCGCGAGAGAACGAACAGAAAGAAAACAAATTACAATAATGATTAACTGAGTAAAAGAATTAGCGACGCGAGTTCAAATCCAACAAAAAACGATAAAGTGAAGTTTTAACGGAAACAAAAACAAATTTAAAACATATAATAGTCCTTTTGCCAAGCTGGAGGTTTTATTGTTCGCCGTCTTGACCGGACCTCACAGCTTGGCGCATCATCCGTCGCAACAGCCCCCCCTGCACCCCCGGCAGGTACGGCTATGTATGGAGGCATAAGGTGGTTACTAGAAAAATAAAGAATAATATCAATTGTAATGAAAAGACAAGATTAGAAACGAATACATCAGGAGTACCGTTAAGGTAGAACGGTTAGGAATGAAGATGAGGGAGGGCAGGCTGAGGTGGTATGGACGTGTCATGAGGAGAGACCAAGAGTATGTAGGAAGAAAGATGATGGAAATGGAGTTACCGGGAAAGAGGAGAAGAGGGAGACCAAAGAGAAGATTTTTAGATGTAGTGAAAGAAGATATGGGGGAAGTTGGTGCGAAGGAGACGGATGTTGAAGACAGAAAGATGTGGAGAATGATGATACGCTGTGGCCACCCCTGACTAAAGGGAAAAGCCGAAAGGAGAAGAAGAAAAAGTAATGAAAACGTAGTATGTTGGTGAATTATACTATAATAAATAATATTTAGTTCTGCAAAACATAGTTTATTAGAGGACATTTCGAAATTTTGAATTATTTCTAAAACTAAAAATATTCTTTAAGCTTTTAAATCGTTATGCTCAGAAATCTGCAGTTTTTTGAATCTGTCAAGGAAATAATGCAATACCTGTAATCAGTGGCAGCTCGTACATAGGGTCCACAGGGACTGGGCCCCACTAAAAATTTGACAAATAATATGTGAATTTCTAAAGAGAAACCTTATATTAAATATCAAAATGTTTACATGCATGCCAAGATAACAGTTAACCAAAAAACAACGATAAAATTAGGTAGTCTATGAATGTAACTTTAAATTTCTCAACATATACTGTACATTGATTTTGTATTTATTAAGAAAAAAACAGCAACTGTACAGCCTGTTTCATCTGCTTTTTTCCAACATGACCATCAAAGTTTCCAATCCCCAAAGTCAATTCTTTTGTACCTTTCATATCCCATTCATGAACCAGTTCATTATAAAATTTGGTGAATTTCTAGACAGACATTAGGCAGTCCAGCTAAAAAAATTTTTTGGGGAACAATATAAATTTGATATTTTCATCCCAAAATCATGGTGTTCTCTAAAAAAAAAAGAAAAGGCCTTTACTTAAAATTGGAAATACATAATGGGACATATTGGTTAACCGGACAAAGCCTAAAAACAGGATGTATGGCCACCCTAAATAGCTTACTTTTTTGATTTCCAAACTGTAATTTATTGGAAAAATAGAAAGCCATAAAATTAGTAAGAAATACTTACACTGAACTATTGTAAATCAGCTTGTTAAATTGTACATATTATTTAGTGAAAGATGCAGAAAATTTTTAAGGAAAGTATTGTCTAAAAATTGTATGTGCCTATTCTATACTGTATATTTATAGGTACATTTATTGTAAGCAACAAATGATATTAAAATTTAAAATTTTTTGTAACTTCAGATTTTTTTGCAGAATTTTAAGAGGTGCTTTCATATACTCATGTACTTCTAGAAAAAATGATTTGTAATTTATGTTTATATAAATTTACTTCATTTACTCATTTTTGTAAAAGTTTGCCTTGGAAAAAAAAATTTGAAAATTTATTCTTACCACAAAAGTTAGCACTTTATAAAACACATGTGAATATTCTAGAGAAAGCAAATTTTTTAGTATTTTTAAGACAAACAGCTTTTTTTTCAACACATTCTTTAAATAATACAATTGCAAATAACCATTTACCAGAAGAAAATAAACTGACTCCATTTTTGCAATTTGATCAAGCATTAAAAAATGAATTAGCAAGTGCATCAATTGATGTTCTACCCATAAATTCAGTTCAGTTTTCAGACTATATTAATTCATCAAAAATATTACAATCTTTGGTGCTTCTTGGGGTAAATCTTGCAGAAGTGCAGAAGAACTGTCCAGAATCATTAAAATTTTTGATAAAACTGGATTTTAATCACGATATTAAACATAAAATTAAATATTTGCAAGCAATTGGTATTACTGCTCAAGAGTTTGGACCACTTTTAACCAAAAATATGTTATTACTTGATCCAGAGTTTTCTTTAACTGAAATAAAAGAAAAGTAAGTTTTTATAAATAGATCTATTCTAAATTATACAAGATAGTTTTAAAAGAGTGTGTTCATTTTTTGAAGACTTCTGACACTTATCAGGAGAAATTGTCAGAAAGAACTAAGCATGATTTGATTGTGTTTATCCAGAAAAATAAAAGCATGTTTGATTGGTCAAGAAAGGAACCAATCAAAAAAAAGAAAACAAAACAAGAGTATGTCTGATGGGTTGAGAAACGTGACCAATCAGAAGTGAAAGAAAAGAGCATTAGTGAATGAGTTTTAGACTGTGAAGAAATTCTTTGTGTCAACATAGATTAGGTTGAAAAGATTTGATAAAAGTAATTTCAAGAGTGAACAGTCAAATAGATAGAAAGAAGTATGCCTTTGGACAAAGATAGAGAATTTGCATCACTGTATTGGCTGGCACAGGGAGGATTTTTCAAAAATGCTGTCCAACACCAGACTCATGGGCAATAATTTGAGAGGTGCTGTTTGTCTTGCAGGCATGAAAAAGATTAGAGCAGCCTTGAGAAGAATAATGGTTTCTGATTGGCCTGGAAATGTGTTGCTTAATGCATTCTTGCAACCTTTGGGATCTACTGACTGTTACAGTGGCACAAACATGTTGTTTTTACAACTAGGCCTCTTTTACCTACAACCAAGAAAGATGTATTACCTTCCCATCACCACAACAATGTCATTTATGAATTTGTATGCCACTGTAACAGTTGTTATGCAGGACATACATTCCAAAACTTGCAAGAAGGCATTAACCCATTCATGCCCAATTAAAAATTTAAATTTTCTCTTTGCTGCTCTCAACTGCTACAATTTAATAATAAATTATATTTTTCAAATAAAACTGTTTAGTATGTTTGCTGGATTACTTGTAATTATCCTCAAACCATGGGAAAACAATTGCAATTGTTTTCCTTGAAATAAACCTAATTAAACAGCTGTACCCTATTAGGGTGCAGTAGGCACGATTGGGTTAAGCAATACATTTCCACTTTTTAGGCCAATCAGAAAACGTCATTATTCTCAAGACTGCTCTAATCTTTCTCATGCCTGCAAGACAAAAGGCACCTCTCAAATTATTGCTCATAACTCTGCTAAAAGACAGCATCTTTGAAAAACCACCACCCAATACAGTGACACCAAATTATCTATCCTTGCCTGGGGATGTACTTTTTTTCACCTTTCTGCTCTTGAAGCTTCTTTTATTAAATCTGTCAACACAAAAAATTTCTTGACAGTCTGAATTATTAATGCTCTTTTCTTTTGCTTCCAATTGGAAACTTTCTCAGCTAGTAATCAAATATGTTCTCATTTTTCTACATAAGCACAATCTGATTGCTCTTATTTCATTCTGACAAGTGTTGGACAAAAAGTTTCTAATGAATGAACACACTTTTTAAAGCTATCTTACAGGGTGTCAAGAAAGTTTCCGATCCTAAACAAAATTATATAGGGCTAATGACAGAAGGTTAAATCAACAAAAGGTTTATTGTGGTGATAGAACAAAGCTCCATGAACATAAAAAAATCTGGTTTATTCAAAATGACCCCCATCTGTATCAATAACACGTTGGAGCCTCTGTAGGAAATTCTGACAAGCAGCACGAAGGGCATCTTGAGGAATTTTCTCCCATGCTCGTTTCAGGGAAGCTCGAAGATCCTCCAGATTGTTATGGGGTGAAGAACAGGCTTCTTTTTCCAGAATACCCCACACACAGAAATCCATAGGATTGAGATCGGGCAAAGATGGTGGCCACAAATCTTTGGTCCAGAATGAAGGAAAGTGCTCTTCGCACCACTTCTGCGTCTTCTTTGATGTGTGAGAAGGTGCGCCGTCTTGTTGGAAGGTGAAGGACTTATTTTTGAACTTTTCCTTCATCGATGCGAGGGCAGGGGTTAAAATATCATTGACATACGAATCTGTATTCACTTTGACCCCCTCTTTAACAAAAATGAGGGGAGATTTCCAAGATTTGGAGATTGCACCCCATACCATCACAGACGAGGGTTTTTGTCGGCGTGAAACAAATCGAAGATGATCAGGGAGGTCCTTGGGCAACTTTCCGAGAATCCTGTCATTCTGGGTGTTGAACTTCGCCTCCACCGAGAAGAGTTTTTCGTCTGAAAAAATGATTTCGCCTTTCTCCGTGCCTCCCTTCAGACGGTTCAGCAGAATTTTGGCCCTCTCCTTTCTTTTTCGCTTCTGGAGGTCAGTTAGGAGTTGTCTTGTCCTGATTTTGTACAGGGACATTTTGAGATCCTGTTCAACAATTGTTCTGACAGACTCATGGCTGATATTCATGTCTTTAGCCGTTTTCCTCAAGGATCGTTTGGGGTTCCTCCGAATTCTCTCCCTGAGGGCCTTGATCTTCGCTGGAGTGCGAGCGGATCGAGGTCGTCCACTCCTATCCCAATCCTCCATGGTTCCAAGTTCTTGGAAGCGCAAGATTGTATCGCGAACAGTCGATTTTGGTGCTTTTAGCAACTTCATAATTTTAGAATTTGAATGTCCCGCACGATGAAGTTGAATGATTGCAGCTCTTTTACTCATTTTATTATTATTTTAGCCAAAAAAATTTGAAAAGTGTATCTGAAACATTGAAAAGGAGGATTAAGTGGAAAAATGACGTACAGAACTTCTCATAATTCATTGAAGTTTTTGAATTACATTAAATTTAAAAATCGATCGGGAACTTTCTTGACACCCTGTAAAGTTTTGTACTGCCAATTGACTCTTATTATTTTGTACTGCCAATTATATAAATAAGAAAAGATAATTATAAAAAACGTTTTGTTTGAATTTAAGTTTTGGCAAGATGTTATTTTATTTTTAATGTTTAAGACAGCTCTTATGTATCTGTTTGTTAGCAATATATTACTTGCATTATTGTTGTTTTTCCAATCTTTTTAAAAACAATGCACATATTTTCAGTTAAAATATATTTTTGAAGAGTAAAAAATAGTTCTTGACTTTTAAATTACCAATTTTTTGTGTCCAAAATGTAAAAATTGTTTAAAAATTGAAGAAAATATAAACTTTTATGGGTAAAATTTAAAGTTAGTAAGATTCAGATTGATTTAAGTTCTTCAATTGATGGACTTGTTACAACTCTAATCTTTTCTGTGGACCACAAAATTTTTCCTGGGCTATTGGTTGCCAACCACTGTTACAAAAATTTTATTGCTGATAATAGTGAACAAGGCAAGTGACTTTATCCACAAACAAAATTGTAGAAAGTTACTGTTAAAATGAAATATTTATGGTTAATCTGAACCAAAGATTGTTTTTTTCAATTCTGCTGAAGAAAAATTTGGGTCTGAAAAAGCTGATATTGTTTGTGAAGTCAAGTTTATGTAAACATGAAACAGTATTTTTATTATCTGCATAAATCAATTGCCAAATAAAAACATGTAAATTATAACTTTTAGACTGATATGACACAAAACAATCAGCAAAACAAATTTTAAAAAATATGGTAACACAAAAGTTAATCAGAAGAACAAAGAAGTGTTATGTTGAAGCACTTTGTTAAATTTTTTTTTAAATTATTATCACAGGCAAAAATGTTTTTGTTTAAAATTCAAAGGTTTGATAAAAACAATTTCTTAATATGCATTCCTACAGGTTTGATATTCAGTACAAACACCCCTATTTATACAAGGTGTGACAAAAAAGAAACTGGACTGTTATAAAAATTTTAATACAACATATTTTGATAATTCATAAATTGTTTCTTTCAAAGTACTCTCCCTCCAAGTCAATACACTTTTGCATTCGATCCTACCACCCATGGAAGCACTGGTAAAATCCTCTTTTTTGAGTCTCTTCAGCTCCCTTGTCACTGAGGCCTTGATTTTTTCTAGAGATGAGAAATGAGTTCCTTTCATCACAGCTTTCAGCCTGGGAAAAAGCCAAAAGTCACAAGGCGCTAAAACTTGGGAATAGGGAGGTGGTCAAGAGCTGTTATTTGTTTTTTGACCAAGAGCTGCCTCACACTAATTGCCTTGTGTGCAGGTGCATTGTCATGGTGGAGATGCCATGAATTGTGACTCCACAGTTCCTGCCTGCTACTTTGAACTCGGTTATGGAGGCAAATGAAAACCTGCTGGTAGAAGTGCTAATTCACTGTTTCACCATCAGGCACAAATTCATGATAAACCATACCCTTCTGATCGAAAAAAGTAATAGCATGGATTTTTAATTTTGACATGCATGCCTTCTTGGGTCTGGGTGATTCTGCAGCTTCCACTGCATGCTTTTCCTCTTTCTTTCAGGATTGTATTGAAAAATCCATGTTTCATCTCCTATGATGATCTGCCTAAGAATATATGGATCATCTTTAATTTTCTCCAGCATGTCTTCATAAAATTTGACTCAATTCTGCTTCTGGTCTTCTGACAAAATCTTGGGCACCATTTTGGCACACACCTTTCACATCCCCAGATCATGCAGCAAGATTGTCCACACTAATTCTTTGTTTAGGCTCAGTTCATCTAATATCATTCATACTGCCAACCTGTGATCACTTCGCACCAGCTACTTCACTCTAGTGATATTTTTATCAATCTTGGATGTGGAAGATTGTCCCATCTTGGGATCATCCCACTTCCTTGCGGCCTTTCTCAAAACATTTGTGCCATTCGAAGATTTGCATCTTCGACATCACATCTTCACCATAAACCTCTTTAAGAAGTTTGAAACACTCAGTTGGGGTCTTCCTCAGTTTCACAAAAAACTTCAGGTTGATTTGTTGTTCCATTCTTGAGCTACTAACAGTTTCATAACAACCAACAGCATGGAGTACAAACAAGCACGAGACAAAGTAACAAAATTGTGACAGGCTACCAATACTATGTTACTCAAAAGCCTGAAACACAAAAACGGAATGACTTATGTTAAAGAAATTGCTACACAATAGAGGTAAGAAGTTGTGTTTCATGGTGAGCAAATGGCTTGCTGATTGGCATTGTGCCAAGAGCGTGTTGATACAGTCAGGTTTCTTTTTTGTCACACCTCGTAGCTCTTATAGATCACAAATAAGATGTGATCACAAATAACAGTAGATAATATTGGCATGTTGCCTTTAGTCTGTATGACAACACCAATGCTAGAATAATAAAATTTGCCAAAAGATTTTTGAAACTTAAAATGCACCCAAGTTTATAAAAAAGTTTTGTAGCACTTTTTTAGCTTAAGATTTCTGCTTATATTTTTACTTGGACTAGAATTACATTCTTATCTTCGACAGAAATGAAAAAGTTAATAATACCAAATACTTTTAACCTAATTAAAAACCATGGACACGTTGAACAGTCTAGCTCAGTTTCAATTTTTTTTAACAGATAAGAAACATTGGAAAATAATGGCTGCAGCCTGCCAGTACACCTTTAGAAAAAAAATATAAAATTAAAGTGAACACCAAAAACAAAGAAAACAAAAAAACATTTTGACTCTAATTGGTGCTCATGTGTTTTGAAAAAATAAAGTGCCTTCCACTGCAAGCATTTGTTTTAACCCAGGATGGGATGATTTGGCCCAGCTTGATTGGGCCCACCATAGCCCAGATTTTGGCACCAGCCATTGTGGCAGTATGTCGTTATTTGTAAAATCTTGAAAAGGTTTAGGGTTTAGGGGTTAGGTTAAGGTTAGGGTGATTGATTATACTGTTTTATTCAAACCTTCTTTCTAGTTTCAAATAGACTGGCACCAAAACAGCTGCGCCAAAATGGCTTTGCCAAATAGTACCTTACCCATTTTAACCAGGGTTGTAAAATAAATCTAAAAACATCTAACTCTCACTTTATAAACAAAACTATTTGCCTGACTCTGACTATCATTTCTTGTAAAAATATCTGTCTGACTATAACTCCCAACTGTCAACTAAGTCATTATCTGATCTTGAATCTAAAAAAAATAGTCATGTAGTTATTGGCTTTTTAAAATGTGAAGGCAAATCAAGAGTTTGGACCTCTTATTAATTAAAAATAAATTATTTGTGTTACCAACTTTCAACTCTTGATTCCCTGAAAATCTTTTGATTTACCGACTCTTAACTAATGAAAAATACCTTAGCTCATCAATTTTTTGGTTTGCCCTGATCTGGACAGCCTTAATTTTAAACTTATGATAAAAAAGTAATCAAAAAAAATATAGCTGTTTTCTGCACCAATAAATTGAAATGGTTCAAACAAGTGCATGACTTACCTGTAAGAGCTTTGCAGCTCACTGGTTGAAAAGTGTTGGTCAAGCTACTGTAAGTTCTTTAACACTTTCTCACTTTTGTTTTATAGGTTGAGCTGTTGGCATTTTTATTGGTTAAATGGCATACTAATCAGTTAAATTAAATCTTGAATTTGTGCTTAAACAGTATTTTGTATGTAGAAGATATTTTAGGCTACCTTGAAAACACAGCCAATAGAAAAATATTGGGATGGTGATTCCTAAATGAACAATACCACAAACTACTTAAAACATTGTTGTCTCTTTTTTTTGCTCTGTATCTGCTACAAAAACTTTTTAAAGTTTATTATATTTTACTTTTTCGTCTAAAAATTAACCTTTGATATTTTTTTAGTGTTGATTATATGATTTCAAAGAAGTTCAAGAAAAAAGAAATAGCTTCAATTATCTCCAGATATCCTCAGTTTCTTAATGTTCCATTTGTAAAACTAGATGGTATTCTAGGATTTTACCAAAATTTACCATCGAATTACAATCATCAACCTATTTATTTTAATGGAAATGATATGCGTTCTATCATTGTCAAGTAAGATGTTTCATAGATTTTTGTGACTGTCATGGCAAGTAAAAGGCAATTTTGTCCCTAACTATATGATGTTCATTTCAACTAAACTTATAGTTCAAATGTGTCATAATTCTGAAAATAGCATTTACTGGACTGAAAGAATGATTCCAAGCAAACATTAAAAACTAAATTATTATTTAAAAATATTTTTGTGTAAAAAATAATTCTGATCAAAAACTTGCAAAGCTTACTATAGTTATAACAAAGTTTATTAAAAATTTATTTTTTCCAAGGTATGTATTTCTTTTTGAGATTGTAGCAATTGTTTAAATCCCCCAACTATCTTTGCCATTCTTTAAACTTGCATTACATTGTTTGTTTGTATGTTATAACAAATGGTATTTCAGATGCCCACAGCTTGTTACAGCAACACTAGAAGCTGTGTTTTTGGTCGTAAAATCTTTACAAATGTCCTGTGAGTTTACTCGAGCAGAAATTAGAGAATTGGTTCTGCGATATCCTCATATTTTGCTTTTTGGTATGTTTCATTGAATCATAAAAGATATGTTTTAGTTACAAAGATCATTTTAATTGTAACTTTACTTACGATATTCTTTTATATCGAGAATGTTCTGTTTGTGTAGATTTGAAAAAAATTGAAGCCTTGTATAAATTTTGGGCCAATGAAATGAATCTTTCAAACGATCAAATTGTAAAAAATTGGATTCTTTTTAATGTACGATTAAAGGTAAAATCGTTGTTTCTTTAAAACTATTTGTAAAATAGTTTTTTCATAAATTGCATAGAGAAGCTTTCAAGCAATAGTTCCGAACTTTTTTTGTAAATGCCCAAGATTTTTTATTTGTTATTAATTATTAGTAATGTGATTACAAAAAACTCAACTCGAAGCTTTTCGTCCGACACTCGTCAGGAGATAAACGTCGGAATGAAGGAAGAAAAATTCAGTTGATTTTGAAATGGAGCTGCACGAAGATCACGAAGATGATCTTCGTGATCGCAGCTCTATGATGAGTTTTTTGTTAGCTATCTTTAAATTTTGTACGACTAATCACTTGTTTAAGTAATGTGATTAAAACTGACATTGCATCTTAAAACAACTAAGCTGAAGAAAGTGACAGTAACTAAAAGAGTTAAATTTTATGCACTTTTGCCTACTTTGTTTTATCAACCTTTGATTTTACATAAACCACATTTTTCAGAAAATAAGAAATCGTCATTTTTTTTTAAAACATCTTCAAAGAAATGTCTATGTTGAACATGAACCTGGTTACATCTCACCTACACAAGTAGTAAAAGGCACAGATGAAGAGTTTTGCCAAGAATGTTGTTCAAGTTCTTTGAAAGACTACGAAAAGTTTTTGAAAACGTTATAGTGCAAATAGCAAATATGCTTTTCAAGTTAGCTAAACTTTTTATTTAGGCTTTGTCTACACTAGGCTTAGCTTCCCAGCGTTAAAAGTGCTTATTTTAATTTACAATGACAAATTTACAAAGACAAAAATATTATACGCCGGGCGCTGGCGAAATATCACTTGCGCTCAGCGAAAAAATGCTTTTGAGTAAAAATCACCTAGTAATGTACAAAAAATCATTTTTTTAAAAGAGTGTTTGAATTGTATTCTTGTTTATAAATTTTTCAAGTATATACTGTACTACAACGCTCAGCGTAAGCGAAATTTTATACGCCTAGTGTCGACCAGGCCTTATTCAACGTTGTTTTTTGTTTAGAACATTCAAGATAAGTTTTTATAATCTTTTCTATAAAATCTCATAGTATTTTATTTTAATCTCGATAAAACGATTTAGAATTTTTACTTAAATGACAAAAATGATTCTTGGTAATTTTTTTGGTAAAGGCTCAACCTTGACTTATTTTAATGCTATTATTATATAAAGTTTCACAGTGTGATCGAGTGGTTAAAGCGCCATGATTGTAATCAACACGGTCTCGGTTCAAAACCTACTCGCGCCATTTTGTTGTGTCCTTGGAAAGACACTTAACAACACTTTCTCTTGCTTGGTGGTCTTGGCAAGCAGTTCTAAATTTCAATCATATATCTATAAAAACTAGAAAATCAAAATAAAGAATTTTAAGCGGACAGCAATATCTTGGCATCTCGGGAAGCAGGTCGGGTAATCGCTTGTCTTATTTATGCATCGCGTCTTCGTCGCTTTCCTGCGAATCAAGGGATAAATATAGACATAAAAAAAGAGGTTATTACCAATAAAGATTTTTTTAAATTTTTTAATAATTTTTGACTAACTTAGAGCATCTTAATATATAAGTACAAAGTTCGCAAGATTTAAAGTTTAATTTATGCAACTCTTAATTAAATTTTTAATCGAATAATAACAGGAAGTTGTTTAATTGTTGTTGCCTCGCTTCTAAATTTATTCGCAAAAATGGTAAACTCTTTGATATACTGCACAATGATATACGGCACTTTCCTCTGTTAGGCAGTCTTGGCAAGCAGCTCTAAATTTCAGTCATACCTCTAATCAAATTTAAAAATTTTTTTATTAGAACAGCGATATCTTGACATCTCCAAAAGAGCAGTTCAATATAATTGTCATGGGTGCCGGAAAATTTTTGGAGAGAGGGGGGAAAAATTCAAAAAGGTCTTTTTTATTTTTGTATTTAAGGTTCATAGTTGTACCATCTGAAAAAAAGTTAAGGGGGGCCAAATTTAATTGACGTTGAAGGACTTCATGATTGGGTTCTAATTTCACGGTATTAACTTTGAATCGCGACCGTTTTAGCGGAAAAATTTGAAGACTGAAAAAAAAGTTAGTACTTTCAATCGAGTCTATGATTTTTACTTTTGTCCTATATTTAAGTTGAAGACGAAAACCAAACTAAAAGCCTTCACCTTTAATTGATCTGATATTTTGATCGAGTTTCTATGATTGTAGAGGCAAATCTAACCCAATGCTTCTGTATCTGTCCACCTTAGCTGTACCCTCCCTTTTTGAAGAGGACAAGGAGGCAATTCAAAAAGGTAGGAGTTAATTGCCCCTCCCCCGGTTCCGGTGCCCCTGGTAATCGCTTAGCGGCCGTTTAAAATAGGCTGGAACGCCTCCGACCAGGGAGTTGAATCGGATTCATAAACCCGTATTAACCGTTATTTTTGAACCTAAACCCAATACTTAAAAATTTCCTGAACCTGAACCGTAAGTAATTTTAAAGATTTACGGTTCAAAGCTCTGATTTTCATTTTTGATTTATCCCACATTAGATGAATAAAATTTCGTATTTGAAGTTGGCGCAATTTGTTTGATCACTTACTTGTGGTCTAGCAAAACAGAAACGTCATAAACAATTTTCCAGGCAATAAGTTACAGTAAAATATTGGTCATGTGGGCTGAATAAAGAAAGCGTAGTTTTAAATAGATAGTATGCTAATGCAGTACCGGTAAAGCGAAAGATTTGTCCCATGTCTAGGTCTGGGAACAGTCTTCAGTACCAGCTTCCTGTTTCCATCCACGTTAGCACAACAATAATTTAACTAAATCTTATTTACAAACTCAATCTTATTCAAATAGAATCATAGAAATAAAAGAAATGATTAATAAGACATAACTTAATACAATTGCAAATTATATCTTGTTTACAGAATACAAATTTGCAAAACATATCTCACCCTAATCTAACAAAACAAAACTAGCACAATTAAAAGCAGAAGTAAAACAAAACAACTTTCGCACAATTACTACCTTAAACGAACCACGAATCATGAAACAACACTTATGAAAAAAACCCACGTAAGTAAAACAACACGTTTCTTTAACCCACCAGCCAAATAATAATAATAATAAAGCAAAAAAAAGCATCATTAAAACACCCTTTTACAGTAAAACAACTTATGCACCTATTTACAAACTCACAAACTACCGTTCTAATTCGCTGAATAAGAAAAAAATTAAAATAATTTTTTTATTATTAATTAAATTAAAATAATTTTTTTCACGATAGGCCAAAAGCTAAGCGGTCAAAATCAACATTACGTACGCTATAACCACAAACAAACGCGAAATTCACAGTTCTCCGACAAAACACAACACATGTGACAAAAACACGGAAATTTAGTCCGAAACGGAATAGTCTCATTTGCCATACTGGTTTGGTGGCACAATGTTTCGTTTTCGTTCAAGCAACCCCGGCAGCCTCATAAGGAGATAAAAAATAGCCTGAAATGTCGGTATAGACGTGGCCATCTATATAGACAAAACTCTTTGATAAAAGCCCTTAGCATAACCCTTCAACATTTTTGTACGGGTCTGAAGGATAAATGGAGTTGAAATACAATAAAAATCAATAAAAATTTTAAATCTTGAAAACGAATGATAGGTTTGTGTATGAAGCTTATTTTGTTTTATTCTTTTTCCATCAATCTTAATCATGTTATTAATGTGCATAGAAAAAGAAACAATTTTAAAATTGGTTGAAAAAATATTGTTTTAGCTTATCGGTTTAAATATCAGGTATTGTTTTGACTAAATTGAAGAAAGATCGTTAATTGCTTATGGGCTTGAAGTTTTATATTATATAATTAATTATATCATTTTTTTATACGCCAGCGTCAGTCTATGTCATTCGACTCTGTGTTTTTCTTGAAACTTTATTGAAACTCCAGGTTTTTGACCAATTTTAACAGAATAAGAAGAGGTTACTGAAATGAAATCAACCAATAAAATTGTAATTACCACAAAAAATAACACAATCATTTTTCAGTGTTAATATTGAACTTAGCGGAAAACGCACCAACAGAGGTTATTTGACTTGTTTTTATTCAAGCAGATGACACATCAAATGTAGCAGAGTTAAAAGATCCCTGCTCTAGCTTTTTTCTTATATTTTTTTTGCAACAAGCAGTGGAAAATATTTTACAACACTACGCACCGGTATTAAAATTTAGCATAAATGACTTGGCGTGAATAGCTATTTTATTTTTATATGTTACTTTCTGTACAGTACAATATCTAGATAGGTGTGCGTTCGTTTTTCCTCCTTGTAAGTTTGTGTTTGAAATAACTCTAAATAGAATAGCCTACTTTTCTTTGTTGCACTGGGCGTTTGATGAAAATGACCAAAAAATCGAACTTTATAGATTCATTTAAAAAGTAAAGTTTTAAGAAGTATTTGTCGCAGTTTGCTTGAGGTGATCAAAAATTAATTATCAAAGGACTGCCGTCCTACTTTTGAATTATGTTAGGGACTGTATCGAGCATTTACGTAAACAAGGTCAAAAGACATTCGAATAGCATACATATTGTGCTATGCTTGAGTGCAATATCATTAATTAGTTGCATAGGCGTACCAGTCAAAAAAATTTGGGGAGCAATGAAGTTTTGCCCAAATTTTGTAACGTTTGCGCAAATCATAATTTTCTAGCACATTACGGATAGGACAAAAAAATTGTCTTGAGATTCGCAAACCAAGAACAAATTTTGTTCTAAAATCATGGTGATCTCTAAAAAAAAAGAAAAGTCTTCACTTGAATTCAGTCTCATATTTTTCAATTTTCGACCCAAAAGCAAAGTGTTCTCTACAAAAAAAAAGTCTTCACCTAAATTTGGTAACTATTTTTTGCAGTTTGACTATTGTCACTGTCCTAAAATTTTTGACTTCGCCCAAATATTTTCTTGTCACTGCCCGAAAAATTTCAATTTTGCCCAAATCTTAGAAACTTGGGTGAGCATTTGGCCTCCCTGTCCCCTCCCGGCAGGTACGGCTATGATTGGTTGTACCGATGTTATGATACCGATATTCTAATGTCAAAATTCGTACTATAAATTAAATAATTCTGAAAGAAACAATGTCGGTGTCGTAAGTTGTGACAAAATCAATATTAAAATCAACATTACTCTCGGTAGAAATTTATTTTGATGATAATAACTGTTTTGGGAAATATTAGGTTGTTTTGTACTTGACGCAGGGATGCTCATCTTTTAACCATTATGGTCCAACTTTTATCGAAAAGTTTATTGCGAGTTGCAATCGATGCAGAAATCAAAGTATCTTCTTTTTTGTCTTTACTTAATTTTTAAGGTGTTATTTTTTAATGAACCTCCTTGATAACAGGAATTGGGACTACAAATTTAGTTAAGGACCAAACAAAAATGGTCACCAGTTTGATACCTACGTGTTTTATTTTTATATAAAGCAAAAAATTTCTACTGAGACGAAAATTAGCCTATTTATTCCGATTTTTCTGCGAGTCATTGGATTGATTCAAAGCATTACAATAATTTGATCGATTATGTAATTACAAATTCTTTGGCAGACTTCAACAATAGACTTTGCGGGTCTTGGGTTGGGCAGCGCTACTCTGACAAAATGTAAATAATTCAATGTACGGTAAATTTAAAATAAAAAAATATACGCCAGAGCATTAGTCAAGTTCGACTATAAAATAGTCTACTATGTAGGCCTAGGCTAGATTGACCTACTAAAAAAAAAAAAAGTTTACAAAAATTCAAAAAAATTAATTTCATCAAAGTAATCAATCCTAACTAAATTTTTTAAATTAGGCTTATTATAACATTTTGAAATAATTATATAAAAGTACGATGTGACACTTAAAATTTCAATTTTCTCTTAGAATAAATTGTATTTCTTTTTATTATATGAAAAGTTCATTTCCAAAATTGTTTAAAAAGTCCAGTGAATTTTGAAAACATTCGTTGTTGCTAAGATCGAAGCATTTATAATGAAATCAGATTTTACTGAAATAGAGTTTTTTCTTCTGTGAACTGCAGTAACCTCCCTAAGGGGATTCCAACTGTGAAAAAATTTTACTTTTAATCATAAGATCAATCAAACCGCCGAATTCGTTAACTTTCTGAAACCAATCTCTGCTTTTCGGCCAATTTACAAAAGTTGACTACCTTTCGAAAACTTGCTTTTTCAATCCGAAATAATATTTTATTACAACATTTAAGTATCTATATCCAAAGAGCATGAAATTTTTTCTATGCAACCTTAAATAACACTTTTGTTGATCCCAGCTGATTTCAGCTCGAGAGTCAACAACAAGCTGTAGTGTCCTGACGAGTCCTAACAAGGACGAAACAGGTCTGTTGGCACTTACTTGTTGATTGACTTGACCATTCTTACTTAATGTTAGCAATGGAACTGCAGGGTTTAGCTTGACTTACTCGATTCGTGTTAGCTGACTGGATGATGTGGTCAGCATATCGGAACCACCGTCAATATGCCCTTGCGGCTTAGCGGTGCTTATCGCACTTACGCTGGTAGTGCATTGTTTTCATTAAATTATACACGTTATAATATGTACAAAAAAAATTGTGCATGGTCACTTCACCAGTTGTGCAAAAAAAAGAGTGATTATTGTGTTTAATGACCATATAGTAATTATTGTGCAAAAAAGACATTGTAGCTTTGGAAAAATAGCATTTTTTGTGCAATTATGTCAAATCTTTAGCGCTCTCGGCGCTAAATATGGTATATCAGAAATTATAGGACTTAATCTTAGTGTAGTAAATATTTTCTGAAGGTATTGCATTTGTAAAGAACATTCTAATTGTCTAATTATAAAAATGGAAATATTTTGCATAAAATCAAAAATCCACTAAACACCAGATTTCATATTCGTACCAATGCAAAAGGGACTTGATGAAATTTTGATTTCGTTGCTTTGCAAGCAAAAATATAAAAAATTATCATAACATTTAACGCCCAGCGAAAGTTGAGTAATTTTATAAAATTACCAAAACCAGAGTTTCCCAAAATGAGGTTCGTGATGAGCGCACAAGGGGTCCGCAACGATATGACAAAATTTGTCAACATATATACCTGGTAAAGTAATCCATACCATGAAATCCGAGACAGATTCGAAGTGAAGACCTTTTGTTTAGAGAACACTTCTTTTTAGGGACGAATTTTTGTCTATAAACGAGCGTCCCGGTTTGTCCCTACGGAAATATGGTATGCCTGTTTATAAGCATTTATTTTTTAACGGATTTTGTGTTATTTATTTTTGGGTTTGTTTTATTTTTCCCCGTTGGTTGGGCAGAAAATTGATGTGACATAAGATTGGGGTCCATGATAAAAAAAAATTGCAAATAGAGGTTCATTGCCCAAAAAGTTTAAGAATAACTTTGACTAAACCACTGTAATAGGTTATATGGAAATAACTTAGCGTGAATACTTAGCGAAAACTTAGCGAGAATAAACTTAGCGTCATTGATGTTTTTAACACTTTTTAATTGCTTAATCGGAGCTATAACAAATATAGGTAGATGATCCGAAATATCACCATACATGATTCCAGAGATCATTATGTTGCTGTGTTATTGGAATAAATATGATCTATTAAAAAGCATAATTATTAGAATGAATAAAAAAAGACTCCAAAAATCTTCTTTTTATGTAATCTGTTTCTTTTTCCAAAATTTTTGATTTATTCCAATCCATATGATGGTTTTCCGGATCAGATTTGTTGTCCATATTATTATTTTCTAATCGTTGCAGCAGAGCAGATTTGTTGTTCATATTATTATTTTCTAATCGTGCTAAATTTTTTGGATTCACATCACGCATGTGTTCTTTACATCTTGTACGAAATGCTCTACCAGTTTCACCTGTGTAAATGCCAACACAATGTAAACACGAAATTTCATAAATTACTCCTGGCTGTTGCTTTGGTTCAATTGAATTTCCACTGTGATTTTATTACGGATGATATTTGTGTTTCATTTAATCTCCTGATAAAGGTTTACTGAATCATAGTACACCGAAACGTTGAGTTTTTATTATTGTTTTTACCTTTTAATACAGAATTAACAGCAGTTTAACTCAAATTTTACCAGAAGATTAGGAACAAAGATTTTATTGGAGTTTTTGTGGCTTGTTTCAAATGATAAAGGACTTCTGCTTCTTCGAACGATTTATTAACTATTAACTGTAAAATGGGAAAAATTAGTATCAAAGCACTCTTTTATCAGACTTATTGGAGCAGGGTCAAGTAAACTGCTCATATTATTCATTGAAGAAATAAAATACTGCAGCTTTTTAATAGACACAGGTAGAAAACTATCCATCTGTTCAAACTTAACACTACATTCAACTTTATTTTCTGTCAGGTGTGATTCATCTGACTTAGAAGTTATCAAAGAACGGAGAGTTACTATTTTGTCAAAAAAGTGTTTTGAAAACAATTCGACCAATCCTTTTGCAGTATACTCTGATGGGAAAATTTTCTGTTGCATATCACCAGACAACTTCTTAATAGTATTATAGATTACCTTGAAATTACTTTCATTAAACTTGCATAATACTTTCACTTTAAGAATTTTAAGGTATACCATGGTCTTCCAAGAAACATATGCCAATTGACGCCCATGAGATATTATTTGGATACAAACATAGCTTTATAAAGTCTGTGTCAATGAGGGCATTGTCGCCATCACAATCTGTTAATCAGCCTGACTTAGGGTTACCAACTTAGTGTTTAACAATTCCGGGACACCTTAAATACCAAGAATTTGAAAATTGATGCAACAGAACCTTATAAAACACGAAAGACTCAAAAGCAACAGTGCGTGCGCGCGCCATAGAGTGATGATCGTGCAGCGTTATTTTAACAAACTTCAAGCTTGTAATTAATTTTATCATAATCAAAGAAACTTTTGAAATGGTGAATCTTTAAGTTATAAATGCAAAAAACCACTAAAACAGGAAAAATGTACAATTTTTACTAAGTAAATTTATTTCTCTAACAAAAAACATAAAAAATTAGTCCTTCTGGCATTTAAATCTGTATTTTTCTTGTGATTTTGCCGCTTTAAGAAGATCTTTGTCTTTGCTTATAAACTCATAAAACTCATTACATGACATATGAAAGTTCATTTTCATCATCAGTTTAGCTTTGACGAGGTTGAAGTTTAGTCTGTTTCTACTGTTGGTCCAAAGCGCATTCATAATACTGAACACTCTTTCACAATTCGCGTTTGACACTGGAATTGACAGGACAAATGACACAAGACGTAACAGTTGTGCATCTTCTGGCTGCTGAGTGCAAAGAACTTTACCCATCTGTTTGAAACGTCACTAGTTAAGCATAAAAGTTTACTGCGAACCTTTCGCAGCGCACACAGTTCTTCATACAATTTATTGCAGTCGATACTTATGCCCACGCGTTCAACAAGTGACAACAAGCTTGACCATTTAATCTCATTATCAAGAGCAAGTGGGACTATGTCCTTGAAAAATGAATGCTCATAATCATACCATTTATGTAAGTATGACAAACTGCGTTGAAAAAAATGATCAACTTCTTGCTTAAATTTTTGTCTGTCAGAGAAATTGACTTCGAGAGACTTAAGAAGTTCTGTAGCATTACTTCCATAAAACTTGTCAGCCCATCGCTGTTGTAACTTTTCCTCAACATTCACCATTATTCCATGCACTTCTGTAGCTACAGCAGCATTTGATTCAAGCCGTTTAATGGCTTCTTCAAAAATATTTAGTACATTATGTACAAAATTTAAAATACAATGCGGCAGAATCTTAAGGCTTTCTTCAAAAGAAAACCCTGTCCATATATTGTCAGCGACATTGTCTTCTCCTTGCGATATAAAATATGATTTCAGCGCTGGCCAACACAATAGCAGTCTATCGATAGCAGGTAGTAGACTTAGCCACCTTGTAGGTACATGTCTTAATAACTCTTTATATTCCATATCGAGGAAATTGCAAAAGTCACGCAGAACTTCAGATTTCTTTGCCGATGATGCAAACGAATTATAAGTCTTGATAACGAATGACTCCACATTAAAGGTAAAAGCCTTTAAAGCGTATTTCACACAGTTGTTGAGAACATGGCAATTGCAATTCGCCTGTACGATATAAGAATTATTTAATTTTAGTTTCTGATAAACTGAAGAATGTTTACCGTAATTAACTGAAGCAATCGGCACTGTATGACGAGACCGAAAATAGACTAAGGTTAATTTTCTCGATAACACTCTTTATGTGATGAGCAATTGCTTCAGAAGATTCATTACTATCATTGTAGAAGTCTAGTACAGCATCAACAACACCTCTGGTTTTGCAAAAATATCGAACAACTATTGGGAAAAATTTTTTGTTGCCTTTATTTGAAGCATCACTTCCGATGCTGAAAAAGAACACATTTTTCAAGTCCTGAATGCACATTTCTTGCGCTTTGGGCCCCAAAATACTTTCTACATAGCTGGCTGCCTTAGTGCGGCCACATGATACCTTGGAAGCAACTGCAGAGTCAGGACACAGTTTTGCAAGTAGTTTATTGCCACAGCCTTGACTGACAAAGCTATGCTGATGAATAACCCCATGATAAGTTGAAACTAGTTCGGCTAAAATTACAAGATGTTCCTCTTTACTGTTTGTCTTAACGACAAAAGCAGACAAAATTTTGTTTTGCTTCTGCACAACAATAGTCCTTTTGTGTTTTGTTGATTTAGCATGGCTAGAAACTGCGGATTTACCGTCATATTTAACAGAAAAGGACTGTCGGCAGAGAGTGCAGTTTGCAGTAAAATCATCAATTTTAGATAGCCATGACATGCCTTCTTCTTTTAACCATTCTGAGCGGAAAACACAATATCGTTTGGTAGGTTTGATTTTCTTCTTCGGCGGAGTTTGTGCCAATGTATCATTATTATACTCTAAACTACAATCACTTTGCTCAACAAACTCGGTTTGCGAAGATGACATAGGATTAAAAATTTCATAAAAAGTAATGAAGAACTTCTATAACACCTGTAAAGGGAAAAAACGTAAATCTTTGGTATATTTCCATAAGTTAATTTTTATTTAAATTTTCTGCAAAAAGTTTATAATAAAATTTGTAATCCTTACGGAAATATTGTAGTCAATAAATTCTTGCTAAGAAAAAGAGCTGTCAGCAATGCGTTCTAAAATAGAAGGTCATGCAAGCCTGAAAAGTGACTATATAATGAAAATTTGCTCATAAAAAAGCCTCACACTAACAGTGCTGTAATCTTCGATACTTCCAGCGCCTTGATGAACCGAAATGACGCTATCTGAATAAGTCCGGATACGAATTTTAACTTCACTTTCTCGTCTCCTTACTTGCCTTTACTTTCTTTACTTGCTTACTTGCTTGCCTTGCTTACTTGCTTACTTACTTTACTTGCTTACTTGCTTTACTTACTTGCCTTTATCTTTCTTACTTACTTTACTTTCTTTACTTGCCTTTTACTGACTTACAGCTACAAAACCGCTTTAAAACTATCTGCGTATTTTTCATTTAATAAACCAAGTGGAATGATTATCTCAAATTAAGATGGCTGCTGTATATAATGTTTTATCCTCCATTTTGCAATGGTTTTACTTATTTGATTGTTTTGTCATTATGGCGTCATTGCTGACAAAGCATGTCCTATCCACAAGTTTCAACATACTTTTATTTGAATGACCCATACAGATGTAAAATGCTTTTATTTAAAGAAATATTCGAGTAGATTACATTATTTTCCAGGTGTGAACGAAGCCGACACGCTTACACGGCCTTCTATTTTAGAACACCTTGGGTGTCAGTAAATTCCCGGACAAACGTGGCCCATCCCGGGACACGGGACGCCAGACGTCAATTCCGGGACTGTCCCGGCCATTCCGGGACGGTTGGTAGCCCTAGCCTGACTTCGAGAAGCAGTTGATGTTTTGAGCTCTGAGTAATGTTTTAAAAGCATAAAATGCACCTATAAAAATGGTTCTTGGAAGAAAGAAAATTATTTTACAATGAAACAGTTCATTTCAATAAGTTATACATCAGATTTAATTCTAAGTTATCTTTTTTAGAGTAAAGTTGATTATTTCCAAGCAACACTTTTAAATTAATTTTTTGGCCGCCGAAAAGAATTTGGGTACATAGCAAAGCTGATATATTCTGCTCGATTATATTAGTTACATTTGGGCTTCTTGATAAAATCTTGCAAGACCATGATTGGTCAAAATTGTTTTGGACCCTTTCCCAAATTCTTTAGTCTGATATGTTCTATTGTTTGATAGTTGCCCGAAGTTCAACGCCTCTACCGCTTTCCTGCAAGTTAAAAGGTTTGAATAAAGATGATCGAGGAAGGATTCAACCTGGGCTCCTTGAATCTTTCCTTGGTATGAAGCAGATTTAGGTTTATTGTCCTAGCAGGAAAATATATTGAATTTCCAAAAATTAAAACAGCGATCGTTACCATATGATACCTATGCCTATTTATAACTAATTAATTTAATTATTAAAAAAAGTTAAGAGTCATACCTAATATTACTAAATTAGTTACAGTGTTTTTCGATCTACTATAGTCCTCTACCGATCAATTTTAATCATGTGTCGATCAATTTTAGTCACTACCGATCAAATTTAGTTCTGTGTGACCAATTTTAGTCATGTACCGATCAAATTTAATCTTGTGTCGATCAATTTTAATCGTGTATCGACCAAAAATAGTTATGTCGACAAACTTTATTTTTATTGGTAAATAAACAATTTTGAGATATAATTTTTAATAAGTTTTTTTGTTAATTAAAGTCCTACAACTATTGCATTTTCAAAAACAACTACTGTAAGAATATTTTAATTTTCTAGAATACCTCAAAGAATTTATTTGAATATTTAAAGATGGTCTAGTTATGTTACGTGTACGTGCCTCATTTAACAAAAAAATTAGGTTTTGCGTTTCAAATCTTACTTTAGATTTTTAGAATACCTATAAATAGAATTTTTCGATCTAATTCGTTGTTTTTGCCATCAAATTCGTTGTTTTTGCAATCAAATTTGTTCTTTTTGCAATCAGATTCGTTGTTTTTGCAATCAAATTCGTTCTTTTTGCAATTAAATTCGTTTTTTTTGCAATCAATTTTGTTTTGCAAAAACTTCTATATATATATACAGTATCTTTGTACAGGGTCTCCCGATAGGGTCTATATACAGGTACATATACAAATAATATGAGGTCTCTGAATTAGGTCTCCATAATCTATAGTCTCGATAATTAGGTTTCTATAATATAGTCTCCATAATGTATATATAGATAGGTATATAGACAGTGGTGGGATTCGACCGGTTCGTAACGATTCGCACGAACCGTTGCTTAAAATATTATGAGTTCGCCGAACCGGTTGTTAAAAATATGTAAACCCCCATTCAAATCTATTTTAATTATAATTTTTAATGTATCAATAATCTAGGAACCCCTTGGGTTTCAATATTTTAAAAAGTAGCGAACATAATATGTTAAATATTGAAAAAACAAATAGAAATGTTTATTTTTTTATTTAAAATTTTAGTTAATACTTATTTAATGATACTATGTTCTACAAGTGTTATTTGTTCATTCAAAATTTTGGTAAAATAGGGGTAAAAAATTTAAACAAACAATTTATTGATTCTGTAAACGTTTATGTTTTATAGGGTTTTTCAAGTTATAAGTGTGTTTTTTGTTTTCTTTTTATATTTTGTATTGATCTAATTAGTGTATTACCGTTAAAAAATTGTTAGCCTTATATAAGAAACAAGTTGAATTCTGACTAATAAGAATCGGAATCGAAAAATGTAGTTGAAATCGGGATCAGAGTCGAAAAAAATTGGCATCATCCCATCACTAATTAAAAAACTTAATGATTAAGAGTAAATAAATATCCAAATTTTATATGACTAAAACATAATGTAGCCGTTAGAATTGGATAACTTAAATTTTTTATTTGGTTCAATTTTCGCATGATTGTTACGTCATAAATTTATCTTTAAGATTGTAGAGTGAAGATTTGTCTGACTCAATCTTTTTTATTGCCTTAATGTTTCGCCACAAAGGTTCTCGTTTGTTACCTCGTGATTTAAATCTCTTGGGAGTTTTTTGTTTCGCGCACATGTACTTCTAATGTTTTTCACTATAGAGATAAAGTGTAGCTGTTTGTCAGTGCGGAGTTTACCATTCATAATAGTTACAATTTAACCTTTTCATTGTTTAGAAAATGCCACAATTGATTTTCCTTTAGTTATATTTCTTGGTACTCGCTTTCGAATTTGATTAATATAATTGTAAAAATCAGAAGTTGTGATTTTTGTTCGAATAGAATAAATTATTGCAAAAAAGATTTAAACACTAAATGATAAACTACTTGTTTATTAAAGAGCTGGAGAGCCGAAGCTGGGGAGCTGGAGCCAGAGCTAGTGGATAAGCGCTTGATAGCTCCGGAGATGGAGCCGGAGCTAGTGCTCTTCTACAGTAGCTCCCTAGCCCTGGTTATAAAATTATATTAGATTCATCCTTGAGTTATTGACAATATTTGATATGTTGATCTAGTTTTTGGTCAACTGGGCAGAAGGCTTAGAAATATGTCAGAAATTTTTAAAAATCTACTGATTTAGATCAAGAATCTAAATGTAGTTTAGTTAATTATTCATACATTATATAACACATGAAAAACTGAATGTGAATCTACTGTGTTTTTGGGTTGGTTTTAGACAGAATATTATTAAAATTTTTTCTATTCCAGAATTCAGGTCTAAAATGAAGAGGCAACAAAGTGTACTTGGCCTTGGGTTTGCGAAAAAAATCTCTAGAGTCGAAATTTCAGAACAACAGTCAATTAAAGAAAAATGTCCGTATCCAATGCCGTCATAGATGCGGAAAATGCTGGTGCAACAAATGACCTGCAATGTTGTGATAAGGTAGATGCTATTCCAGACTGCTGGAGCATGAACAATATGACTATTTCAGAAAAAAATATGATGGATTAATTGTTCGTAATAAAAAACTCGGCTGTAATCACTGTGCAACCTAGACTCTTTACACAAAAAGAGATATCATGTGTCTCTAGAATGGAAAAACTGCAGCATTTCAGCCTCGGGAAAAGATACAACAGTCCAGCAAGCATCTCTTCGAAAAAAAATGAAAAAACATTTTTCTTCAAAAACACATCGTATTTGCTTACAGCAATTGCAACATCGTGCAAATGATCAGATTACAAAATGCATAGATGCATTAAATCAGAAACGTATTCAATTCACATGCAGGGTTTTCAATACAGTGTACAGTTTGGTAAAGCGAAACCGCCATTTTCCGTTATTGAGGATGAGGTTGAGCTACAAATAAAAAATGGGGTGGACATGGGTCATGGACTTCATTCTCGTAAAACTGTGGTCAAAATAGTTGATCATACTGCCAAAAAAATAAAAAGTGAAGTATTTGCAAAAATCACTGAAGAACATAAAAAAGAATATTTATAATTATAGTTGAAGCATCAACCATTTCTAGCAAGTCTATACTTATAATTCTTGTAAAGATTGAAAATAAAGATTTTTCACCAACAATTTTTTTGGACTTGGGGAAGTTAGAAAGTCAGGGAGCTAAACAAATTTATAATACCATGTTAGATAGCTTAAATTCTGTTGGATTTAGTAATGAATATCTAAAACAAAATTAAATTGGTTTCTGTTCCGATGGAGCAAGTGTCATGCTTGGCAGGAATTCTGGAGTAGGCACAAGGCTTCAAGAAAATTTTCCTAAAATAGTTATCTGGCATTGCCTTAATAATCGATTACAGCTGGTGTTGGCATAGGTGGGCATGGTACTTTTACTCGGTATTTTTGAATAATCCAATTTAATAGTTATAACTATTAACTTCTTTGTCATACATTGAATTTCAATTAACATTCAAAAATAGTGTAATTCAAAAATAAAAATAAAAATAAAAAATAAAAAAACATAGTTTTTTTATTACTATTAAATTGGATTATTCAAAAGTACCGAGTAAAAGTACCACGTTACTGGGTTACTTTTACTCGGTACTTTTGAATAATCCAATTTAATAATTATAACTCTGTCATACATTGAATTTCAATTGACATTCAAAAATATTGTAATTCAAAAATAAAAATAAAAAAATAATTTCAAAAATAGTTTTTTTATTACTATTAAATTGGATAATTTAAAAGTACCGAGTAAAAGTACCGCGGTACTTTCGTGCCCACCTATGGGTGTTGGATGATTCTGTGAATGACATCAAGCAGGTGAACCACTTTAAAATATTTATGGACAAAATGTACACAATTTTTCACAAGTCAAATAAAAATCAAGCAGAACTCTTCATTATTTCTCAGGAATTCGGGCAACAAATGTTAAAAATTGGTAAAGTATTGGGCCCGAGATGGGCATCATGCAGCTTAAGGTCGGCTCTAGCTGTGTGGCGTACATATCCGGCCCTATACAGATATTTCACATCTAACACAAAATTTTCAGGAATAGCTGCCCGTCTTTGCAACAAAAATTTTCTGAGAGACCTAGCTTTAATGATTGATATTTTACATGAAATTTTATTGCTCAGTAATGCTCTCAAACCAAGAGGCACAGGTTTGTTTAAAGCAGAAAACCTCATAAAGAGGTCTATTAAAGCATTTGAATTACTTAAGGACAACATGGGAAGATATGAAAAAGAAATTGAAGAAAGGGTTGCTTCTGATGCATTCAAAGAGATCCAATTTATTGAAAATCACAGATTTGCTAGCCTACCTCGTCAAAGGCTACTAGATGCAATAATAAAAAATATGAAAAAAAGACTGGTTGCCGATGATCCTGTTAAAGCTATAAGCGCAGAGCAAGAAAACGTGCTTGAGTTATTCAACTTGTTGGATCAAAACACCTGGAATTTGGAAGAAGCCGTTGTACCGTGGGTTGCAGCAGAAAATAAAATTAGCAAATTTAATGAATTTCTACATCATGAAGAGAGTATTAATGATTTCAGAGATTTTGTAGAAAATGTGCTTAATAGCAAATTACATGTTTTAATTCTACAGAGTGTACAGAAAGCCAAAAACATTATCAATACAATTGCAATCAGCTCGGCAGAAGCAGAACGAGAGTTTTCATTAATGAATCTTATTTACACAGACAAAAGAGGTAGTCTCTTGGTAAAAAAAGTATCAAATTTAATGATAATAAATCTCATCGGTCTTCCATTAGATTTATGGAATCCAACTCCTTCAGTGAAAACATGGCTCAGAAAAAATCACAGTACTGATGACAACAGGGTAAAAAAACAACCTAAAGACTATGATGCAAACCAGGTGGCAATTTGGAAATTTTTTGAAGTGACCAAATGATAGACTGTTTATATTTTTTCAATCGAATGATTAAAAAGAAAAGTATTCTAGTTATATTTCTTAATTTTTTTAAATGTCTGCAGCAAGCAATTCATTATTACAACAAAATGCTTATTTTATTTGTTTAAAAACACTTTATTATATACAGACTATCAGTGCATTCACTTTGCACAAATGAATTAAAAAAGCATAATAGAAAGTTTTTCTATTGTGGTACTTCATTAGGTAACAACTTAATTGTTTAATTTTATCATATATATATACGATCTGAAGTTTGCAGTTCCTTAGAACCTGTTCTTAAAAAATTTGAATCCCACCCCTGTATATAGACCTATCGGAGATCCTTTATGGAGACCCAATATTATGGGGACTATATTATGGAGACCATATTATGGAGACCTAATACTGCATCTATTATAGAGACTACATTATGGAGACCTAGTTTTGGAGACCTATTTATAAAGACCTAATATTATGGTGACCTAATACAGAGACCCTATATTATATACATGTATCTATATATTTGATAATATAGAATTTAATTAACAAAAAACTTATAGTAAAAACTATATCTCAAAATTATTTATTTACCAATAAAAATAAAGTTTGTCGATATAACTATTTTTGGTCGATACACGATTAAAATTGATCGACACAAAATTAAATTTGATCGGTACATGACTAAAATTGGTCGACACAGAACTAAATTTGATCGGTAGTGACTAAAATTGATCGACACATGATTAAAATTGATCGGTAGAGGACTATAGTAGATCGAAAAACACTGTAATTGAGTTGTAATTTGAACATAATATTACTGGAACCCTATTTGAAATTTTACTTTTCGGCCTATACACTTTGGCAGGAAATTGTTTATTCCTAATAGTGTGATTATAGTTTAAGCTATTCCTTGAATGAAACAATTACGTCTTGAACTCTCACAGCAAAAGTGTTGGGAAGGAATAGATTGCTTCTCCACAATCAAAGTTTTTAATGGAAAACCTAATTTAAAGTGATAAGCTTCTTGGTATATAGACTATGATACTTTTGGTGCAAGCGCAAGACGTTATAATGGATATAAAAGCGGAATTTCGGATTTAAAACAACTCGCGCGAAAAAACCGGAAAAGTTATATGAAATTATTGACATGAGAAATATTAACAGGTTTTACCCAAAAAATTCAAAAGTATAACAGAGTTTATGTCAACTGAAATGCAAACAATTAACCGGGTTTATGTTACATTTTCTAATATTACTCTTATTTAGAATTTTTGTTGCATATTTCAATTTATGAATGATAATAAATAAAATCAAAATAATAAACTTGTGGTTGTAGAACAATTAATTGAGAAAAAAGTTATACTAGTTTTTTGGTTCTAGCGATTTTTTTCGGTGAAACTAACCCGAATTCCCCTGAGGTTACTATCGCTTTTTAAGAGATTCTATTTCTTTTGGTTTCTTCTTTATTCCATCTTGATACTAAAAGAGGGATTCCAGGTTAGTTTTACCGAAAAAAATCACAAATGGTGACTTCTTAAAGAGACCCTTTAAAAATATTTTTAATCTTATGCAAAGACAAGTAATTTAAAAAAAAAAAAAACTCAATAGAAAAGGCTGATACCCAATTGTTAGCAATTGTTAACAGAAATATTGAGTATTTTTCCATATTTTAAGCAATATGTATCAACAATCAACATAGACTCAGTTCAGTTCAGTTCAGTTCAGTTTTCTTTTATTTCTGCTCCGCCACATAATAAAAATACAACAATAATTTAATAATAAACGTAAGACTGCGGATTAGAAAAAGGAAGAAGCAACAAAACGAATGTACGTTGTAGCTTGCTAAGATAGCAATGAATTATTTTATAGACGTTGTATTACAAGAAGCAAGGTTGCTTCACCTCAATATAAATTTATTTATAGAAAAAAAAGAAAGAAAGAAAGAAAGATAAAAATAAGAAACACATTAAAAATTAAGTTACATTGAGGTCATTTGATAAAAACGAAACTCTGCCTTGGGGGCGGTGCATTGGTGGGACCATAGCAGAGTGTGGCTCATAAAATATGATCAAGCCTCAAAATCAGTGAAAGCTTGAACATACTCCACCAGCCGAACAGGCAAACAAACCCACCGAAAGAAATCCTGTTCTGGATCATATGATCATTTCAAAGAACAAATGCCTCAGTACAACAAACACACACAAGCAGAAAAAAAAAAAAAAAAAAGAGAATTAAATAATATTGTCATTACTGAACGAAAGATTAATGAAATTATAAACGTGTTGATACAAAGTCAAGACAAATTTCTTGTAATATTATTCCAATTAGTGACGGTAAGGCAGTTGAATCGTCGGAGCACTGTTTTGTTCGAACATGATTTCCTGAAACATAAAAGAAAGAAAACCAGCAACAAGTTGCATGAGGAAGCAAGTAGTTTAGGTGTTAGATAGTTCTTCAAGAAAGAAAATTTTTGCTTTTTTACTGAATGCACTCAATGAATTACTCTGTTTTATGCTGGCAGGCAATTGGTTCCAAATTTTAGGTCCAATGTATCTAATAGATTGTTTGGAGACCGTATTTTTACATGATATGGATATAATTTGAGAGTTGCTCCTTGTGATCACATTGGATGTTTTTGTTTGAAATACATTGTTAAACGCTGTAGGCAATTGTTTATTAAAAAATTTATACATGAAAATAGCAATGTTTAACTTATAAAGTTGTTGTATGTTGTACATAATGTTGGTTATTTTTGTTTTCTTTGAATTCTTAATAGATTTTGAAATAAATATCATTTTCATAAACTTATTGCAGATTTTCTGAAGCTTATTTAGTAAAACGTTATGACCAAAACACCAAGTTGTAATACAGTATCTTATATGACTTAGAATTAAGGAGTGAAAAAGTGTTAATAGTGATTCTTTGTTTAGATATGGTTTTACTCTCATCACACAATATAAGGATGATTTAAGTTTGCTAAGTAGCATTTCCATGTGATCTTTCCATGTTAAATGTTCATTGAATATTACTCCTAAAAGCTTGATTGATGAAACTCTATCAATTGGTTTTCCTCTAATTGTCAAAAGAGATTTTTTTTGTGTTCTATTTGAGCTAGATGTGCTGAATATCATGTACTTTGTTTTTTTAATATTAAGAGATAGTTTGTTAGCTATTAACCAGTTGTCAATATTTTTCAATTCTTTGTTTCCTTTTTGTACTAAGAGATTACTGTTTTTTGCAGAAAGAATTACAGTTGTATCATCAGCAAAAGACAGGTTGCTGCTGAATTTTAAGCAATTTGGGAAATCATTAACATATATGATAAATAGTAGAGGACCAAGAATTGAGCCTTGAGGTACAGAAGAAGAGATAGTTCTTATATTGGAGATATGTGAATTATAGTCAACCTGTTGAGATCTTTCAATTAAGTAGCTTTTGAACCAATTATATACCGTTCCTCTGATTCCATAATGATAAAGTTTATTAAGCAATATTTCGTGGTTAATAGTATCAAAGGCTTTGGAGAGGTCAAGAAAAATTCCAAGAGTATTCATTTTGTTCTCAAAAGATGTTGCAATATTAGCAGTTAAAAGAGAAGTAAGGTGACTTGTTGAATGTTTTTTTCTGAAACCAAATTGATGTTCATTAATTGCATTAGATTTTTCCAGAAAAGAATAAAGACGATTATAGAACTCAATGCCATCCACATTGATCTATTAATACTTTTTCATTTAATGCCTGCACTTTTCACATAAAATATAAAAAAATTACTTAAAATGTACATATTGGTGTAAACCAAATCAAAACTCAGGAAAAAAACTTGCATTATACCTATACTATTATTAGCATGTTATTATGTCAAAGGCTTAAGGCATACATATTAGCCAAAGCAAAATAACAAAAAGAAACTTTATGTTCAATACAATTTTTTGAGTAAACCATAGTTGTAAAAAAATTCAAAAACATACAATTATCAGGTCTTCAAAAAGTCGCCATAAGGGAAAACCTGGTTCCCTTTGTGGTTACTATTGCTTTTTGAAATATCCTTTTTTTGCTTTTTTCTTTATTCCTTCCTGGTATTAAAAGGGAAATTCCAGGTTAGTTTCACCAAAAAAATCGCTTATAGTGACTTTTTGAAATGAGCCCAGTTATCATAGTTGCAGCTATAATTTTACAGAATTGTATGTTTATTATTTGAGCAAGCTAAAGTTACACAATTTGATATATAAACTTTTAAATATTGTAGACTTGATAAATTTACATAATCAATTATGTAAGTATAATTTAATTTGATCTAAAGCTGATAGATTGCAATAAACTTATGCTTGAAACTAAATTCTTTCACAGAAATCAGCCACGCATATGTATTCTCCAAAAAATTTGAACTACTTGGAATAAGTTACCTTATACAGTTCATATGGAAGAAAATTTTGAAACATTTAAACAACAACTTAAAACCCATTTGTTCAAACTTGCTTTTGATGTTTAAGCATATTTTGTATATAGTTTGATGCTTTTCGATTCTAGCTTAACAAGCTGTTAAAAATGTGGCACATAGTGTTTTGTCTTTGATGATTGTATTTTGTTTTAGTAGTAATGTACCATATTTATTCGAATATAACGCGCAAAATTTTGTATTGATTTTCAATCAAAAGTTAAGGGTGTGCATTATACATGAGTAAAAGCATGCTGCTGCCTGATAGACACAATTGCGCAATTGTTATTCCATGTACACTTGCTATGGCAAGCGTGCCTCGTGCACCTTGCTGATTAAAGAAGCGTTCACTTGCAGTATCAAGGTTTGCGCGAAACTAATACAGTAACTCACCATGCTTTGGCTTCTTGCTGCATTGAGAAAAAGAAAGAAACAAAGAAAGAGGCAGTTTGCAGTTTCAACGTAATTATGGTACGATAAGCTTAATGACGTAATAATGTAAAATGTTATGATATAAAGGACAACATTGGTAAATGTTTTATTCAGTTTGAGCATTGCCTGTTTTAATTCGGTGTCTGTAGTATTTTTGAGCATTGACTGTAGTATTTTTTTTGTTTGGATACCCTGGATATGGCAAGTCAGAGTCACACTAAAAAACGTTTGGCATATAATGCCTCATTTAAGCTTGAAGTTGTTGGTTACGCTGAAATTCATGAAAATAGAGTAGCCTCTAGAAAATTCACTGACCAGAGACAAATGTTAGAGACTGGAGAAAGCAGAAAGTTGTCCTGAAAGGTATGAACAAAAGGAAGAAAGCACGATGAGGTAGACAAGCCCTGTACTCAGAGATGGAGAAAGAGCTTTATGATTGGATAAATGACCAAAGAACTAGTGGCTACATTGTCACATTACTCCACATTAGACTCCAAGCACAAAAGATGTGCAAAGATTCAATCTTTAAAGCATCTAATGGGTGGGCACAAAAGTTTATGAGAAGGCATGGACTCGCATTACGCCAGAAAACAAAGATAGCACAGAAGTTGCCAAAAGATTTAAATGAAAAGATCAGTTTATTTCACACCTTTGTAATAAGTCTATGTAAGCAGAATAACTTTGAACTGTCACAGATAGGCAACATGGATAAAACTCCCATGACTTTGACTTACCAGCCAGCAGAACAATTGACAACAAAGGAAAGCGCACAGTCCAGATTAGAACCACTGGTCATGAGTCTTTTCACAGCTGTGTTATCTTGTATGGTAGATGGCACAAAACTTAAGCCCATGGTGATTTTTAAAAGAAAGCTTATCCCAAAAGGAGAGAAATTTCCACCAGGTGTAGTGATCCACTGTCATCCTAAAGGATGGATGGATGAGGAGGGCATCATTTTATGGCTAAAAAAAGTTTGGGATACTAGACCAGGTGCACTACTGAAAAAAAGTCCATGCTTCTATGGGACCAGTTCCGCTCACATTTGACAGACACTGTAAAGGCCAAGGTGAAAAATTTAAACACATTTCAATGTGTGATTCCGGGTGGACTAACCTCTATTCTTCAGCCACTGGATGTTGTTTTAAACAAACCCTTCAAAGACAGAGTTAGGGAGAAATGGATTGCCTGGATGAAATCTGATGACAAACAGTTGACTGCAGGAAGAAATCTCAAGAAGCCTGGCTTATCTCTTGTGACATCCTGGGTTAAAACATCATGGGAAGACATACCAAAAGAAATAGTCGTCAAGAGTTTTTTGAAGACAGGCATTAGCAATAGAATGGATGGTATGGAAGATGACCTGTTGTAGGATTCAGAATCAGGCTCAGAAAAAGATGAAGAAACTGATGTTCCTGCCGACTGGGACACTGATATAAATATAACTCAAGAAGAATTCGAACAACTGTTTGGTGAATCTGGTGATGAATCCAATTTTGAAGGTTTTAAATTGTAAATTGTATTTGGGAATTGTGCTCGTACTGGCAGTTTGCTTTACCAATTTACCATATATTGTCAATAAATTTTTTTGTGATAGCCGCATGTTTTCAACAGTAGTTGTTCCTTTCCAGAGGTAGGCATATATTTTTATTGTATGCTACAAAGTGCAACGTAACTTACACAATTGCATAAGTAAGTTGTAAGTTGCGCTTTGGGCTCATAATTGCACTCTGCTCACCACTGTTTCTTTTCTATCCTTGGTCTGAGCTGAGAAAAAGTAAAAAAAAATTTTATACCAATTTTCAATCAAAAATTAAGGGTGCGCGTTGTACTCGAATAAATACGGTACTTGTACTATCTTTAAAGTTTAGAGTTTCATATCATTATATCTTTGCAACTGCTTAGAGCAGCTGAGGTTCCTGTCTGATCTCAGCATATGTCAAGCAGTATAATTTACATTATTATTATTATTATTATTATTATTATTATTATTATTATTATTATTATTATTATTATTATTATAGAGTCAATGATTTTTCAGATTGGACATAAAAGTTTTATTAAAGTTGCCTAAATATGTTGGCTGTTTTTTTATTTTTTTAATGTTAGTTATTTGAGTCTTTTTAGCAAATCGCTGTAAGTGATTTTTTGCAGTGAAACTAACCTGGAATCTCCCTTTGAGCACTAGGTTGGAATAAAAAAGAAACCAAGAAAAAAAGCATCTCTCAAGAAGTGATAGTAACTGCAGGGGCATGTGCGTTAGTTTCACAAACAAAAATTGCTTGCAGTAACAATTTTTGAAGAGACTGTCTCTGTTTTTGTTGTGAGAGTATCTTACAATTGCATTATGGTAGTATTAAATTACTATTTAAGAAAATTCATTGCTCTTTTCAGCAAATAAAAACAATCTTTTTAGACATGGTCCTGGTTATCTATCCCTTGCAGCAAAAGTAACATAATTTGACTTTTAATTTTTTTTAAAAAAGCAGAAATATAAACAAAATCTCCTCATACATGTAATGAATCTTTTGAATCATAAAATATGAAGTGTCAATTTTAATCAAAGTCACTCCAATTACAAGAATTTGTTGACATGTATTTTATTGTATTTTTCTGCACAAAAGAGTTTTGTTATCTAAGGTTATAAGATTTTGGAGCTACAACATATGATTTTATATAATGTTTTAAATTAAGCATCTTTAATAATAATCCCACTTCAATTTTTTTTTTAAACAAATTAAGACTGTAAGTTCTATATTAATGCTATGCAAAAGAGTGATAGAAGTGGCTTATATCAAAATAAGTCTTTAAAAATTAATTTTGGGTATATTTTAGTTCATTCATTCAAGTCAATGTGCTTGTGAAGTACATATCAAAAATATTACATGATAGGTGTAAATGCTTTTAGAAATAGAGATGGTGTTGATAATATTTAATTGCAAGCATTTTTTTTAGTTTTATTTAGTAATTGCAAAACATAAAAAAATTTTTTCTGATCAGTATAGAATATTGAATTAACTGTTACTGATAGATATGGATGAGTTATTTGCACTTCCTCGTCCTAGAGTAACAGCTTCAATGCTTTCAAAACATATTGGAAAATATGTTACTATGGTTGGCACTGTAGATCCTAGTAAGATATCCTCTGATGGAAATTCTTTTCAATTATCAGTTGGTAGTCAATTTGTTGAAGTAGTGATGAACACTCCTTTAAATGAGTTGCTGGATGATGTTGTGGAAATAACTGGAAAAGTGGACAATCGTTGTCATTTGCATTGTATTAATTACCATAAACTAAGCTCTTCTGTTCCTTTTGATATTGAAGAATATAACAAAGCTTTAGAAATGATTAGCAAGTTTCCTAAGTGCTTTACATATACTGATTAAATGTCTAATTAACATTAAAATGCTTTTAACCAACTTCAACAATTTTTTTAAAATCTGATTTAACTGCTTTATTGTACTGTGGTGGCTTATTCAGGTTACATTCTCATGCTTAAAACATTTAAAAAATATTCTTTTAAAAGAAATGTGCTGTTGCAAGTTGATAATTTTGTTTTTCATGTTCTTGTGAAATGATAATTTTCAATGACTTTTTAATAAGCTTTTGAAATAGCAACATGTGTAAATTTTTTTTTGTCAGTTTATCTTTTTAAATACCTGCATACGATTATTTGTTTAAACAGCCAAACTATGTTTTTCTATAATAGTATTAATTTTTTCATTATAAGAATTACTACATTAAAAGGTTTTTTAGCTTTCAAGTGGTTAACAATATTGTAGAAAAAAATGTGTATATTTAAAAATATATGCTTTGATGCTTCATAAACATTTTTTCTTGAATTTTTCAGACTTGTTATGTTATTTTTGTGTTATTTAGTAAAACTAAATCATATGAGTTATGAAACTTTTAGTTTTTTTATTATTGTTAGGTGTTATTATACAAACATGTTGTCAAGTTTCATATCAAGAAAAAGAAATTGGCTTCAAAGACAAACTTTTTATACCTATAAACCATAATACTTACAGAGAAGATACTTACGCACCCACTGTTTTTGTTGCTATTTTTGTTCGCAATAAGGAACATGCTTTACCTTATTTTTTAAATACGCTGTACAATGTTAATTATCCCAAGCAACGAATGATAATTAAGTGAGTTGATTTGTAATTTAGTTATTTAAAATTTTATTGTCTATGACATTAATTAGTGCTTTACAATGTTTTTTACTATAGAATAGTAACTGATCACAACCAAGATATTTCCTCTCAATTACTTCAGCAATGGGTTATACAGTATAAAGATGAATATCATGAAACATTTTTTGAGACTACAGATGATAGTCCGTAAGTAGGTTTTGGATACCTTGCATTTGATGCTGGTATAAATTTTATTGTAATTTTTTTGTCATTTTTTATCATAATTATGATTCAAGATTAAAGGTTTTCTTATTGTGGTAAATTTTTTGGCATTATCAGTGCTAAATCTTGCATATTGTTTAATTTTTCTATAAATTATGCAGTTTTTTAATTTTTTAAAGTGCAAACCTATGAAATGGATTGTTAAAGTCATGACATATCTTTTAAAAACTACATTGTTATTAAAATAATATTACATAGCAAAAAAAAAATGTTATTAAAATAATAATATTATGTAACCAAAATCTTTTCACAAAATACAGTTACGAAATACAATTGTTTTGTGACCCCCTCCTAAGCATTGCATTGCAGTTGCACACAGTACAGTCATGCAGATTGTTGTAACTTTCAATACTACTGCAACAATTTCAATTTATTATAGTGTCACAACTCTTTTTAATGTTACACAAAGTTTAAACTTATTTCTGTTTGTAAAAATTTTCGAATTTAAATTAATGTTGAAGTTAAAACAAAATTTTATTTTTATAGAGTTTTATTACAGATTTTATAAAAATCAAGAAAGTGATATGGATTGGACAAAGGAACGGCACATCAGAATGTTAACGTTAAGGCAAGAAGCGCTTGATAATGCTCGAAAGAAGTGGGCTGACTATATACTGGTTGGTTTTTTATATCCAAGCTTTTTAACGTAATTTGCTCAAAAGACCGTTATTGTTTCTATTTATACTTATTTAGAAATCCCATTAAAACTTAGGTAAATCATAATTCATTTATTTAACCTGTAATAGTAAAGAAAATATTGGAGTATCGTTCTTATTTGTTATACTGCTGCTAGGGCTCTTTAAACTTTATAGTTTCGTTTTTTTACGTATGGTTGAAGAAACTTAAAATAGGAATTTATATTTTATTAAGATATAGAAAAAAAGGACGCACAATTTTTAATCAAAAATTACATCCTTTTTAAGTGAACAGATTTATCTCATTATAGCACTGAATATTGCAAATGCCAAGCATAACGACTAACGAAGCCCGAGGGTAGGGAGTGACTGGGCACTGGTCAAAAACAATCCTGGATAATTAGACAACATACAGGATGTTTGTAAACTCCATGTGCACTTTAAAAGTTATAACTTGATTAGTATTGGCAGTAGATACATCTGTAAAAAGTTTTAGGAAGAGGAAAATATATATTTTTATTTTAGTTTTTAGCTTTTTACATTTTTCACCATCAGTAGCAATATAAAAACCTAGCCAATCTACCTTGATAACGGTTAAAGCTATTTCTCGGATGGCAATGTGACTTTAGTACTCGACAAAGAAATATATAACTAAAAATTGTTGCTAATATTGGATGAAGAATTACACAATAGATACATGAAGCTTTTTATTACGAATACGTACATACGAAGTTATAATTTGTTCCAAGTGCACTTGGACTTTATGGACACCCTGTGTAGAATTTGGTGGTTGTCCTTAGATTATGTATTGAAGGAAATGTAATCTTCTTTTCGGAGGTTTTTAAAATTGACCGATAACAAAACAGGAGCGAGTTTTGGTTAATTTGTTTTATTACTTTTTCAAGTTGATTTTTCTTTATATTTTCTGTGATTTCATAAAAAATGTGCAATTGAACTATTTGGTGGTGTTTTGTGAGATTTCAATTAATTGCACAAGTGTTGTTATTTATGGTTGTTTAATTCAGGCTAAGGTTTAATCAAGTTGTTTTCAGTTTTAAATCTTTTGAAGTGCTTATAAAAAAAATTGTACATGGCAGCTGTAGCAAAGTTGCTGCCATTTGGTGAATATCGACAATAACATCGGTCAATTTTGTAAACCAGGGTTCAGCAAAGACAAGCAGTGACTTTAAATCGAATTCACCTTAATAAAAATTATAATAAAAGGTCAGGTGACGAATTCTTGCAGCCCTGGTTGAGAAACATAGCTCCAGGTTAAAAAGAAACAAAACTATTGATTTCAAAACACGAATTAAAAAATTTTTGGTATAAAAAGCTGTTTTAAAATATTTCTTGATAATAGTGTTTATCTTTTTTGTGATTTAAAAATTTTTCAAAGTCGTTTTTGAAAAAACTGAGTAATCTCAATTTTGTAGAATTAATAAAATTATTCATTGAAAGTGTTGCAAATAAGTTATTCACCCGGCTTTTTACTCTTACTTTCATTTTGGTTTTTATTATTCTGTTTAATTTCTTTGATTATCTTTGACAACAGATAGGTAATCTTTTCACAGTAAAGTTATAGGCTTATTACTAAGATCGGATAGCTTTAACGGGGTCGTTTTTGATAAAGTTTCGGAAATGAGGTTTTCTTAAACCAAATAACAATTGTAAAAAGCAGCCATAGTGGAGCAATAAAGTTTTTTTTAAATGTTTATGAATGCTGATGCAGTATAGTCGCATTTCACAATTGTTCGGTTAATGATAGTTGTGTATTGAAGCAATAATCATTTTTCTAAAAATTTTGTCTGTTTTTTTTGCTAACTAATTGTTTTTTGATTATATATTTAAGTTAAGGTTTTTGCAGTAATTGTGACAAAAATTGCCACAAGGCTGTGAAATATATCAACATCAACAGTTTTATGTTTTAGTATGTCGATGCCGATAATTTACTTCTAAATCCTTATTTTTTGTGGCACTTAATTGATAATGACGTAACTCTGGTTGCTCCAATGCTTGATTCCTTGAGTAGTTATTCTAATTTTTGGTGTGGACAAGATGAAAGAGTAAGTTTTTTTATAAAGTATTTTTAATTTTGTTAAAGTAAGATTTTTAAAATGTTTTAAGTAAGTTATTTGTAAGGTTTTAATAAAAAAGTTAATAAAAACACACTATTTTGTTGCACTAATAATTATGTGGAGTAAATTTTGTGATTTTTATTTAATACTTTTGAAATAATCGTATTTTGAGTTTTGGACCAGGCACTCTAGATTTGTAATTTTTCAGCCATTGAGTTGGCGCACGACTGCAATCTCGACTGAAACATTCATTTCAACTGTTCAAAAAATGATTTTTGTATCTTAAGGGTTATTATAGAAGAACCGACGATTATTTTCCGATAAAAAATCAAGAAAAAAAAGGAATTTTTAAAGTTCCTATGATTCATTCAACGTTTCTCATTGACTTAACTAAAAAAGAATCAGCTTTTATTCAATTTTGGCCGCTTCGAGATGACTACAAATTAAACCTCGATGACATTATTGTTTTCTCTCAACATAACAAAGCAGCAGGTTCTAATTTTATTCAAGATTTCTTCTGTAAACGTTTGCTTGAGAAATCGGTTTAAACCGCTACGAGTGCTGTTTAAATGACTTCTAGGTATATTTTTATGTCGAGAAAGCCGATTTTTCCTTTTTTATTCTTTGCTGTTGAAGTAATTCCACAAGAGATTATGTGTGATCACATGGCTGTGCTTGTAATCAATGTCAACGTCGGCATTTCACATCACGCACATCAACTCCGAGCTGTACGATGATGAAAATGGACAGTTTAGAGCAGGGGCGGCCAATTTGCGGCCCATTGGACGGTTAGTGGTGGCGCATTGCGGTTGGGGAAAATATTTCAAATGAAAAATGTTTCACAACTTATATCTAGCTGTATCAGGGGTGGCCAACCTGTGGCGGATTGCATCTGATTTTTAGCGATGACCTTTTTTTTAGAGAACAGCTTGGTTTCACTATAAAATTGTGAAGTCTTTCGTTAGTGTGGCGGATATGAACTGGACTTGAATAAAATTGGCGGTTTAGGAAAAAAGGTTGGCCACCCCTGGTTTAGAGCATGGTTGCCCAACCTTTTGATCGTCACGGACCGAATTTTAGCGATAAATCTATCATTTCAATTGAAGACCAGAAAAGTGTCAAATTAATTCAATCGGCATTTTGACTGCAACTTTTAAAAATCACAGCGAGAACTTTTTTTTTCTGGTCTCGATCCTAGTTATCCAGAACGACCAATTTATTATTCTACCCAAAAAATATCAAAAAAAATCGCATCTGTTTTTCCTAAACGATGCGAAAAACCTTGTTCTGGACCTAAAATTTTTTGTATTCCAAATTCTGTTAAGTGGCAGTACAAATAATTCAAGTTGATCGAGCAGCTAATTTTAAATTTCATTGCCGGCGGCGGGTTGGGCAGCCATAGCTGAAAGTCTGCATGCGTGATGCACAATGTCGGCTACATTAAATTGAGGTTGCATCAGCTAGTAACATTTATAATGAAGAGAAGCAATGTTGGTTTTGTCTCATCACCGGCTTATGCGTTTGACTGCACATTTGCGATAGTCCCACCAACGATGGATTGGCGCTCGGCGGGCGGGCTCGGATCACTCCCATGTCAGAATTATATTGCCGAGCTTAATTCTTGCGTCATTTTTGGGTACTTTCTGACGTAGACAATAGACATTTCGTTCAAAAAGTGTTAAAATCCTGCTTAATAGTGATGTACCAATGATGATGTTTCGGGTTATATTCTGAAATGCAAAGGCGTAACAACCTTGGTACGTGCAGGGTGAATACAAACAAGAAAACAAACTACGGTACTTCAAGCTCACTATATAATCGTGGTTTTGGGTTTTAGAATCTCATCAGAGGCGATCTACTTTTACTAAAACTGTTTGCAGTGGTGATCAATAAGGAGAGTCATACCGAAGGTGTTAAAGCTATTTTAAATAAAGAAAAATTAGCAATTTCAATACACCAATCGGATTAAAGTATAAAACAATTTTTTTGAATCTGTTATTTGTGTTTCTGCGCCTGATAATTTATGCTTATAAGTTGATGTAAATCGGTACACTGTACGTTTAAAATCTTTCAAAAGTGCTTACTTTTCTAAATTAAACTTCGTAGAAAAAATTTTGTAAAGTTTATAAATCTTTAGAATAAAACTAATCTTCTCAATTATTTTTAGGAGTGTCGATGCATATCGATAATAGATACAAGTACGGTTATCTTCCTGTTCCGTTAGAAGCCCATCAAACTTTACAAGAAGAAGTTGAAACATTTATTCATCTTTTAATGGAAATAATGAGTTAGTGCTTGGCCAAATTTTTTCTTTGAAACGTAAATAACTTTCGTTATTATTAATTAATTTTTAGCTGAACCACCAGTTGGAATCGGTATTCAAGTACATCCTTCTCGTGCTATTGCTCCCACTCCATCAATGCAAAAACTCGGCTTTGATGAAGTAATAAAGTCTAATTAAAACAAAAAATTAATTCCAGAAATGCAAGATATTTTGTTACAGATTTACATGATTAATCTCAAACGTCGCCCTGACCGCTTTCATCGAATGGAATCAGTTTTAAATTTACAAGGAATCTACTTCAAGCATTTTGTAGCTATCGACAGCAAGTTTGTATTTTGTTTGAAATTGAGATGTTTATCACTATATTACTGTAATCAGACGCCGAAAACAACTAAAATTTATTCACGCGACAAATCTCGATTGCAATGCAGCACAACTGATGCGTCCGACTCAGATCATCTATTCAGCTCGGTCTTTATGTAGGACAAAAAAATTAATTGTTTTGAATATTTGAAAGAGACAAAAAGATTTGTACATACAGGAAAACTTGTCTAATTAGTCATTACTTATTTCCTTTTACAGGGTGATTCAGCGAAGTGTGCACAAATACTTTTCTTAGTTTTATGTACATGTATTTCGTCCATTATTAACTTTCAATTATTAACATTTCAGTTTCTTATTATTTACACCCTTACAACCTTACGCTACCCATACAAGTTCACCAAAAGACATCTCTTGTTGGAGGCCACTAAGAAGGAAAGGCTCGATAGAGCAAAGGTTTTGGTCAAGAAACTTGTCGATGGCACGCAGCCTCAAGTTTTATGGACAGACGAAAAACTTTTCACTGTTCAAGCTGTCCATAACCATCAAAATGACAGGATTTGGCTTCCAGACATAAACATGGTCCCAGTTGAGCGTCGCAGCTCTTTCAGAAGACAAAAACCCGCCTCCATAATGGTATGGGCAGGCGCAACATCAAAAGGGCTGAAAACTCCTCTCATATTCATTGAAGAAGGGGTCAAGATAAACCAGACCGTCTATAGGCGAATGCTGGAGGAGAAAGTCCTTCCCTGGGTCCAAGAAGTAGTCGGAGAACAAGGAGTTACTCTTCAACAGGACGGTGCAACCTCCCACACGGCCAACTCAGTTCAAGCTTGGACCCAGGGAAGGACTTTCTCCTCCAGCATTCGCCTATAGACGTTCGATGCAATTTCAAAGGTTTTTGGGAGAAAGAGCTTTGGCCGCCGTCTTCACCAGACTTGAACCCTATGGATTTTGGGTTATGGTCTATTTTAGAGACAAAAGCCTGCCCTACTTCTCATCCAAATCTGGACTCTCTAAAGCGAAAATTGACATCGGCATGGGACGAAATTGACCCAGAAGTGGTGCGTGCCACATGTGCCCAGGTTCTGCCACGACTTCGGAAAGTAATCAAAAACAAAGAAGGTTATATTGAATAACTTGTATATTTTCTGAAAGCTTATTAAATTTACTATCTTCACAGCATATAACTTGTTTCATTTGACCTAATTATAAGTCCGAAAGATGAGTTTTTATTTGTGCACACTTCGCTGAATCACCCTGTACATGCTTTTTAGTTTATTATTTGAACATTGTATTACATGTCGATTCCCACATTTGGTAACTTCTTTTTGTCCCTGAGAAGGTGAAATTGATCCAATAATTTGTTCAATATTTGGGACTTTAATTGATTTATCAAAGCAGTATTGACGGCTTAGTTTGTTAATGCAGCATGAATGAAATCCCGATAAAAAAAAAGAATCTTTATTGGATCAATTTTATATGTCGGATTTTGGTCTTCGATTTAATTTGATCGAATTCTGACAAATCTCAATGCGAAAAACTCGCTGCAGAAGCACAAAGTTCGGAATTCTTTTCTCGTAATTTTTTATGTCAACTTTCCATGCCCAAGTTTTGAAGACGCGCGTCTGTTCAACACGTGTGACGTCTCTGAGCAAATAATTTGATTTAATCAACACGTAACATTTAATTTACAATATTAAAAGTCGCTTTTTTGTCCCCCGGAGTTTACTAATTAGGCAAATTCTACAACAAAAAAATCAATAATTAGGCACAGTGATGGCCTCGAAAAAAAGGGGAGGGGTGGTGCAAGAAAAGTAGGGGGGGCCACTATTTAATGTTCCAAGCAAAGCAATTTATTGTTATAGGGGGAGGCACTTTTTAGTGTATTAAAACAAAGTGAACCCTAAAAAAGTCTTCATTTTAGTGGGGCCACTATTCAGTGTCCCAAAACAATGTGATCTCTAAAAAAATCATCGTTTTATTTACAGGGACACTTTTTAGCGTATTAAAACAAAGTTATCTTTAAAAAAAGTCTTTATTTTAGGGGGGCCACTGTTAAGTGTTCCAAACAGGTGGTCTCTAAAAAAAAGTCATCGTTTTGGGAGGGGCCACTTTCTAGTGTCTCGAAACAAAGTTATCTCTAAAAAAGTCTTTATTTTAGACATGTCACCGACGTCCTGGTGCTACTATAAAGAAATAGAGCTATATCTTGTGTAGGGGAGGCCACTTTTTGATGTATTTTAGGGGCACCCGTTTACCGCTCCGTTTGCACCCTATTAAAGCCACCACTGATTGTGCACTTTAGTATCACTGCAAACAATCAAAACGCCGACAATATTTGTCCCGTCAAAGTCGGGAGAACAATGTTTGTAAATATTGCATTGAAAAGTGAGTAAAAAAGTTGATTTTAACTCTACTAAAGAGAAGAAAAATGTGATGAAAGCCACACTTGCCCATATGGGTAAGAGAAAGTTAGGATTTATGCAAATTGGTGTCATTTTGGTAAAATACATTTACCAGAGACAAAACTAAAGGTCCCTCATACTATTATTAACCTATTTTTACCTTATTCGTTATTGATTTTAGAACGTTAAACACCAGTTATCTTTTGAATATGGGAATCGACATGCTACCTGGGTTTGTTGATCCTTATCATCATCGGACTGCGCTTACAAGAGGAGAAATCGGTTGTTTCTTGTCACATTACTTTATATGGCAGGAGGTTTGTTTGTTTGTAGACTTGTCGATTGACGTAAAAATGGAATAAGTAAAAGTTACATTTTAGATTTTTCTTCTATTTATAGCTATTACAACACAGAATTAAAGAAATAGTTTAATTAAAAGCCAAGAAAATAGTTAACGCTGTAATTTAGTGGACAGATAAACATATATTAGATGCGAACGTCGGCAGCACGTTCAAAATATTGGTGTTTTAACAGAAATTTTTCGAAAACCTTGTATAGTTGCTTGTGATTAATTGCAATTATTTGACGTGAAGATGATCGAAAATGACTTTTCGCAAGTCATTATTCTAGAAGATGACGTCAGATTCGAAAATGCATTCACACGCAAGCTCAATGCAGTTATGAATGAAGTCAAATTGTTGGAACTGAAATGGGATTTGATGTAAGATCAAAAGTTTGCTTCCATGTATAAAATAAAACGTTTTGTTGTCACATCTGATTGGCTTAACAATTATGTTCTGGACGTTTTAAAAAGCTGCAAAATATCATGATATTTAAAGCAGGGTCGATAAATTTTTATTCAATTTTCGCAATTCGCAAGTCCGAGTTCTTCATTTAAATTTTTTCGAGTTCTATTCAATGTTGCAAAAATCAAAAGCTCGATTAAAATTTTACACGACTTAAATTTCTTTAAAAAAAATTGGAAGGCTACCACAAAGAGATAAACAAAATAAAAGGAACAATGAAACAAGTCGTAGGCGTACCAGCCGAAAAAAATGTTGGGGGCAATACAGTTTTGCCAAAATTTTATAACTTTGTCATGCCCGAATCATGATTTTTAGTATTTTACAGAAATAAAAAATTTTGTCTCAAATTTCAGAGTGCAAACCAAAAAAAAAAAAGTCTTTACTCCGGATCTGTCTGAGATTTCTCGATTTTTATCCCAAAAAAGTAGTGATCTCTATATAAAATTTTTACGTCAAACCGTAAAAACTTTGTCCTGCAAAAGTAATTGGTTTTCTGTGCTCAAAGTTTTTGTCCAAATATTTACCTCCCGCTGCCCGACTATGAAGTACAATTTGAAATTTAGCAATTTAATATCAAAGTAAAATCCAAAATATTATTTATTCTATTTTCAAAACTTTTAATTATAAAGAGTTCAAGTTTAGCCATTTTTATTTTTCGAGTTCAAGTTCAAGTTCGCAACCCTAATTTAAAGTTGCAATTAACATTTGTTTTATCGGTAGTTATATCGGTCGCAAGCGAATGCAGACGAAAATCCCGGAAAAGCGTGTTGAAGGTTCGGAGTTGTTGGTTGAAGCCGATTATTCTTTCTGGACGTTGGGTTATTTACTTTCCAAATCAGGAGCGAAAAAACTATTAGCTGGAAACCCTCTCGGGAAAATGGTCCCGGTCGACGAGTACCTTCCGATTATGTTCAACAAGCATCCTATGTAAGCCGTGGCTTTTACCCGATTCATTAATGAAGCCGACGTTAGTGTATTTTTTTGTTGCTTAGGTTTTTTTTTTACACGACTTTATTTAGACAAAAGTACATGGATTATTTTCCAGTTCGAGACGTCGCTGCCTTTTCCGCTGAACCGCTTTTAATTTATCCTACTCACTACACAGGTCTAATTTCTTATCCCAAGTAAGCGATTAAGAAACTAAGTCGATGCTTTTTAGGTCAGATTAATTACTTCAGTGATACTGAAACATCTACTATTTGGGAAGAAAACAGCGAAAAAGATGAATTATAATTAAGGTATCATACATCGCGCACCATGTTTCCAATTAATACTTGCAGTGTGCTTTTTATAAATTAACTAAACTACTTTTTTATTATATATTTTCTGTTTTAACCGCGATTATTTTGTATTATGCACTCAATTAAGATTTCGAAATTGCAATTGTAAGCAAGTAAATGCATTATATGCGGTATAGTCATTGAACAACATATTTTTTAAAATGCAGTATTTCATTACGTGCACTGTTATTTCGAGAAGTACAGAACTGAAATATAAATAAAAAATAAACTGTTTGGTTAGTGTTAAGATTTGGCTGTTGTCAATAATTTCTTTAAAGCAAGGGATAAACTTCCACCTATAATCAAAATTGCTCCAATGCTGCTGGTAATCAATGGTGGCTCCATGAATACGGTTAATTGAAATACATAAGCAAGCACGATATCGCATTGTCGTATGATAGCAACAGGACCGGCTTTTTCTAACTGAAAACAAAACATTCGTATCAACTTGTCATCATTTTATCATACATACACAGGGTTACCGTCCGAACCGACAAAAAAATAAGCACAGTCAAATCTCTATTTTCGTCTCAAAAACGTAGTGATCTCTTAAAAAAGTTGTCACTTTCAATCAGTGTCCAAAATCTCTATTTTTGTCCCAAAAATGTTGCCGCCTGCCCCCTCTGAAAATAAGCACGAAGTGATAACCCTGTGCGCAACGCCATTTACATACATAAAATTTAAACTTGACTGTTAAAATGCGTAAAAAATAAATCTGAGAATCGCCGGTTTCGGTTTCTCCTATTTCGCCGTCAGTAAGCGAAGTATTTATTGAGTTACAGAGAAGTTATCACGCTGAAGTTTTAAAAATTCAACATGTGGCAGCTTGTAATTAATATACGGGGTGAGTCAAAAAGTAGCACCAAGTTTTATTCGAGTGTTATAAGATAACAAAAGTAATAAAAAAGGACAGTAAAAACATTAGGTATTGAAACAATTTATTTTAATTATTACTTGCATTAACTTTATCAATTCACATCAAAAAATTAAAAACTTCGTGTAACAAAGTCTCTTTATCTGCAATTTTCAACGTGTAATTATCAATGCATGACTGCAGTCCAGAAAGCATATATTGGCACACAAGTTGGCAGAGTTCACTATCGATTTCCTGAAACTTTAAGCTTTTAATTCTTGAAGACTGCAAGGATTTTCACAACATTCAAGGTCTTTCAGAATCCCCCAAAAGAAGTGTTTGATTTCCATCGCATTAGTAGTAATGCTTCATGGCTGCAATGTGCTGATTTAACGTAACTCATGCGTGAAAAATTTAATTTCACTTATATTACGATTGCAGTCAGAATTAAAATTTTGTATTTGTTTGTAGGCTTATGTCCTGTATAAAAAAAAAAAAAGTATTTAAAGGAAAAGACATGCATATAAATAAAGCTTTTCATCAATTGGGCGCCAGTTTCGACTCACCATGTAGATCCGAGGTTGAAATATATCAAGCAGTGGCGGACAGTAAGCTGTTTTAAGGTGTGCGCTTAAATTAAAAAAAAAATCTCGTAGTAAATTTAAACCAAAATAAAAAAAAAATCATTTATTTTTGCTGGTTGTAACAAACCAAAGTTATTTTTTTGGGAATGGAAGTTTTAAGAGGTTTAATTGTGTTTTGAAAATCTCGGCTATTGTAGTTTTTTCATTATTTGCAAGTTTGAATTTGTTTTTAAAGTTCGTTCTGCATGTTTTCTTTTGACAAATGCTCTATAACAGGAAAAAATTTTTTCGCACCTACCGTATTGTAATAATAATTTTGTCATTTTAAATGGGTGTTTACAACCTGCCATTTTTACATAACAATCTACCCTACTAGTGGGATAAAAAAAAAACTTCATGTAACAAAAAAGTACACAATTTATTAAAAGGAACGGAAAAGAGAGCTCTAAAAAATATTCAGCAACTTTGAAAAAGATCCATGCTGTAAATTAGGCAAGAGAAAACAAAAAATTAACTTTTTACCCTACTGCCCCGATCAGATGCTGGCAATGATAGTGTTGAGCCAGCATCGGGTTTTGTCATCTAAAAACGTCAGACCTCGTGTTCCATGTGATGCCCGATATATGAGGCACGCTGTCAGAACATGATCTGCGATTTGCTCAGTGGCTCAGTGATCAATCCCTTGTACTTAGTCGCAATCAGATGAAGGAGCTGGACCCTATTTGTGCATGGACGAATGGGACCTCCCAACACAAGTCCTCAGGCGATTGGGCTTGACCCTTGACCCAAGCTGTTCGGGGTAAGCTCATGCCAAAAACCCAGGTACTGGTCGTGGGTATGCTTGGATGTATAATGTAAATCTTGGATATACTCATACAGAACTCCATGTCCCATCTAATTGTCCACTAAGCAGTGTGGATGCCTAGTTCTGCAAAGTGGTTAGAATTTTTCGCTCAGCTGACACAAACAGGTGTCAAATCTTAAGTCTTTCTTGGTGGTATCTGAAGCCCCATTTAAAAGACCATGCAGTATATGATCAGGATCCAGAGTACCACGGTTAGCCAAGGAGAGTTTCCATTAGGAGCGACACTTTTCAACAAAATCTTCTATTTCAGATGAATCACTTAAAAATGCACAACATTACCACAAAACTAGTACGGTAGCAAAAGTGAACGCAGTCAAAAGAATAGTAAAAAACAGAATTTATTTAGAAAACCATAAAAGCCATTGCCGGTATGCTGATTGCTGTGTTAGCTTCTATCTTTGCAAAGCATAAAAAAATGCTCATTTTGATTTATAAAAAAGATTTCTATCGAAAACAGCTTTAAACAAAGACGTAATGATTTTTTCGTCTAAAAGGATCAAACCGCGGCTGGGCAGGACACATGACGTCAAAAATAAGTGTACAGGGTGGGGACTTCAAATTGTCGCCGTAGCTCGCTTTTTAATCAAAAGGACATAAAACGGTCAATTTCGAAGATATTTATTTCAAATAAAAAACAGAATAAGGATATGATGCGAGAAACATTCTCCTCGACATAGTTGCCCTCAGCCTCGATGACGCGCTCAATTTTGGCCCTGAAGCTCCCGCAGGCCTTCTTGACCATCTCCCTGTCTATGGAGATGCATTGCTCCTCGATGAGGCGATGAGAGATGCCTTGGTGGTATGAGGGCGTTGGTTAGTTTGATTCTCCAAAACCCCAAAAGAAATAATCCATTGGGTTAAGATCCGGGCTACTGGCAGGCCTTTGTCCTTGGTTACAAAAAGTCGTAGCAGTGCTCCTCCAGCCAGGCGAGAGAGTATTTGGAGACATGACAAGGCACACTGTCTTGCTGCCATACCCAAGGCTTGTCCCGGGCCACCTGCTTGATCCAGGGTAACACCACAGTCTCCATGACCTACAGGTAGATCTCAGTATCGACCCTAAGACCCGTCTCAAAGATGTGCGGCGACATCACGTCCCCGTTAAAGCTGATCACACCAAAGACCATGACCGTGTTAGGGAACTTGGTCTTCATCAGATAAAAATTAAGATAGATTTGTAATAAAAATATAAATTGTAATAAATAAAAAATAAGATAGGTTAACTTGTAGATAAAAACTCTTCAACCAACAACTTAATCAACTATTTTTTATCTTCACCTTTTTTTACAATTAATCAGGATTGTCACGGTAAAAAAACTACCATCTTTCCACTAGTACCAACAATCATAACTTACTTTGGAAATTTTAAATTGAAAAATACTTTTTCGATTTTAGTTTGAAGAGTTACAGGTTTTTAATATATCATTGGGTTGCCAAATTTTGACCCTGTTCATTTACCTGTATGCTACCCCGTGCCTATTTTACGATTACATGTTGAAGTAGGGGCGGGCAAACTGCGGTCCGCGAAATCCTCAAACAAATAATTAAGTAGAATTTCTTTTGTCCCCAACCAAATTTTAGGTAACTATTTTAAGATTTAAAGTGAAAACCCTTTTTTTAGAGATAACTACATTTTATTTTAGGGAAGAATGACATTTCATAATGACCCATAATTATCAAAATTTACCTGTATGCCAGTTTATGGGCGGCCCGCATATTATTTCAACAGACTGACAAAGCTTTTACCGGTATTTATTTTCTCTCTATATATATTCTCCTGACTCACAGGAATGCGACGGAGGCGCTAATACGTAGTGCAAGCAATTAGCCTCATCCGCTTCCAGAGATGCCAAGATACTACTGTCCGCTTGATATTGTTATTTTTTCAACAGAGATATGACCGAAATTTAGAACTGCTTTCTAGACCGCCAAGCACGGGAAATTACCGTAAAGAGTATCCCAAAGACATAACGGTGCTTCATGACATGTCGTTCACAATCACGGTACTCTAACCACTCGATTACGCTGTCGAAAATTTAAACAGCAGGCGCAATTTTTGTTTGTTGGTTTTACACCACAAGCAGTCAGTCGCTTGCTACCAATATTTTTGATTTAATTTACCTGATAAGCTTTGGTCATAAAAATTTGTCCAATGCAACCACATACTCCAACTAGAATGGCATATCCCCAAAACTTTAGTTCCGATGGCAACAAAAATGTTCGGGTGATTAACATGCTTGCAGATGTCACAATAACGCCACAGACAGAAAGATAAAACAAAGGTATCGAAAAATGAATAGAGGAAAGATTTCTAAGAGCAATATGGCCGCAGGAAATCATCAATGATGCTGCAATTGCTGAAACTGTTCCCAAAAACACATTTGATAGTTTGGCATCTGAGTTTATCATTGTTGGGGTAAAAAAAGTGGTAACAGTAGTGTTTATTGTAATGGGTTCATTCTCAGTTTGTTGGGGTGAAAAAATTGTTGTTGGTCGAGTAATTAAAATGACACCAAAAACTGTAACTATCAAAATAATTCCATCCAAAAAACCAAAGGGTTCTTTAAGAAAAACTCTTGCAAGCAAAACAGTATAAACTGATGAACTGAAAACAATGGCAGAAGCATCTCCAAGTGGCATATTTTGAAATGAATAAAAGATCAGCATCAAAGCACCACCTCCAAATACACCTCGAATTGCAAGAAATATTCTGGTTTGAAAAGAAAAACTTTTCCAAACTGTTAACCTAGAAAAATATGTAGCGTCAGTGAGAAATTAAGTTAAGTGAAAATAAGACTTTAGCAAAACACAATGTATAATTCCAATTTAAAAACAAAGATGAATAAAAAATTAAAAAGATATTTAATATGATTAAACTTTTTATTATTCTGCTATAATATCTAATTTTATACAAACTGACCTATTATGTGCAATAATTGATATACAAAAAATAAGTTGCATAAGACAACGGATTAGTGTAACTTGGAAAGCAGTGAGAAATCCTTGACATAACTTTGTAAACAGTGATCCTGTAGCAAAAAAACAACAAGAAAAAAAAGCGTACAAAAGTCCTAACAAAGAGATGCAGTACAGCTTTTTTGAAAATTCTGGTGCTGTTGAAGAATTAATATAAGTTTTTCTTTTAAGTAATTTATCATTGATAGTGCTAGACTCCATATAATCCATTTCTATATCTTCTTTATTTAAAAATGGTTGAAAATCATCATACTCTTCAGTAGCAAGTAATTGATATGTTTGTTTGGTATCCATAAATAATTTTTGAAAAAAGAATTATTTTCTTTTAAGATAGTTGAAGCTTATTTAATAATGTACCAGCATTAAAAATCTCTAAATTGCAAAGGCAATTGAGCATTAAAATTAACGATTTAATCAAATATATATTTTGCAAATAACTGTTGCCAAATAGTTGTTAAGAGCAATTATTATTTAAGTTAATAATCAAAAATAACAGGCACTTGCTGTTTTTATATACTCAAACAAACATTGCAATTTCTAATTTAAAACACATCTTTCAATGTTGCCAAATGTCTTAAATTTACAATAAATCAACACTCTCATTTAGGATATTTGCTTATATATAATAGCTTTGTTAGATTGTTGCCCTTAATACATTGTTAAAAGCAACAATCTAAGGTTTCTACCATAAATCAAAAGGTTTAATAACAAAATATAAACAAATTCAATGCCTTTTTATCAGTACAAATAGCTTATTGCTACTGGTAGATCTCAACACAGTAAAAGAACAAAATCAATTACATTTTGCAAAAAGACAATTTTTTAATAAACACTATGTAATGACTGATTTGACATCCAGTGAAAGCACAATTTGAAGTTTAATATTATTCTTAATAACAGTAAATACCATAGTGAACACTAAATATATTATACTCACAAGTCAATACACTGCACTTATTGCTATCCCAAATAATGTGCATTGTACGCATTCAATAAACTTTCTTACTTTCACTATTATGTTTGTCTAATATTCATGTTGTTCTACTCTTTGTTCAGTTGACTGCAACTTGCAATAAATTAACTTCCTTTACAACATATTACTAAAAAACAGCCATAGTTTATAACATTGTCATGATATGATCTTCATAGTTTTATTAATCTGCAAAATTACTAAACAGTCAAGCTAGTACATTAGAAAACAAAATGTTATATACTGATTTAGCATATGTAAATTTTTTTTCATATGACATATATTCACATTTAAAGTCGATAGTTTTTTTCTTAGTAATGGCAAAGCAAAATAAAAAAAACATTTCTAAACATACGAGTACTCATAAATACGAATACTTGTAAACTCGTACATTCAAAGTTAACGATTCTACTCAAAGCATTTAGCAAAGCAGCAATGAGACACACATTATCATTGCCACAAAATAAGATCATTGGTGCTAAAAGCTGCTAACTGCAGCGTACTCAAAAAAACAATACTAGATATTGAAATACATAGCTTGAATATATACTTTTTTAAGCATTTGCAACAAATGCCTTTTGGTGAGATGAGCTAATGTAACTTTGGCAAAAATTTTATTATTGATGCCACTTTTAAATTTAAAATCGAATTGATGCTTGGAAAATATTTAATGTAACTGTTAGGGATTAGAGATGGGCAGAGTCACTTTTTTTTAGGGCCAAGTCCAGTTCGACTTTATTGGTGTAAACTCCGGCTCTGATTTGACTCCATGTTAATAAAATTACATACCAGTGGCATGCGGTCAGGGCATGCAAGTCATGCATTGCATGACCAAATTTTTAGGAACTGCATGAGGAACTTTTGCGTGATGAGGGAGATATCGTTGAATCGGATAAGAAATATTACTTGTTTCGGATGAAATGTGAGGCCGATCGAAGACAAAGACCTGTTTTTTTGTGTTATTTTAGAGAATATCGTGAATTTAGGGCAAAAAGTAAGAAATCGGAGACTGATTAGAAATGATGATTTTTTTTTTTTAGAGATCACTGTAGTTCTATTATAGGTCAAAAAGTGCATTACTTGGAGTAATTTGAAGTGATGACCTGTGTCTTCTTTAGAGATCACTGCATTACTGCATTTTGAGGATGAAAAGCGCATTACCCGGAATGATTTCAGGCAATGACCTTTTTTTTTAGAGATCACTGCATTTTGAGGACAAAAAGTGCATTACTCGGAGCGATTTGAAGTGATTACCTGTGTTTTCTTTAGCGATCACTGCATTTCGAGGACAAAAAGTGCATTACCCGGAATGATTTTAGGTGATGACTTTTTTTTTAGAAATCACTACATTTTCAGGACAAAAAGTGCATTACTTGGAGCAATTTGAAGTGATGACCTCGACGACTTGATCGAAATGATGCACATCAAAGTGAAAAGCCAGATATACAGAAGGATAAGTTTTATAATGAACTGGTTCATGAATGGGATATGAAAGGTACAAAAGAATTGACTTTAGGGATTGGAGACTATAATGATCATGTTGGAGAAAAGATGATATATTTGAGGGTGTACATGTGTAGTGATCCTGTATAGATCACTACAAGTTCCTATATAAATAACTATTAATGGAATGGCAACACTAGACGAAGAAACAACGAGGAAAGCAATAAGTTGTGAATAAGAAAATTATTAAATAACTGTAGTAGTGTATTGTATTATTCTGGCTGTTGTGATATGTTCTTTTAAATTTCCGTTAAACATGAAGAAACAATCAAAGGAAGTGTTTGATTATTTGTAGGACAATCATCTACACATGGGGGAAATCATTCAAACAAAAAAAGTTTGTTAAGTCAGTCAAACGAAAAAATTTATATTTTAAAAGCTATTTTCTATAAATACACAACTGAATTATTTTTTTTATGAACTGTCATTTCGGAATTTGGGAGCGAAATTTGGAAGGTAGGAATGGGGTTGGAATTTTGCGATCAGAGGGATTTAAATGTGGCAAATACGTGGTTTAAGAAGAAGAAGAAAAGGGTGGTAAAACTTACAGTTCAGGTGGTAATGAAACTGAGATTGATTTTGTTTTGGTGGAAAAAGAAAACAAAAACTTTTTGAAAGTGTCAAGATAATTCCTTGGGAACTGCAAGATAGGCTAATGATTGTTGATGTAAAGAAAGAAAACCTGTTTAAGTGCATAAAAATGAAACAGAACATGCAATGGACGGTATAGAAATTAAACGAAAAAGAAACAAGGAAAAAACTTTAGGAAAAGGTAGAAGAATCAGTTAATGCAAAGCATTGGTGGGGCTCATTTAAGAATGGGGTTGGTTGTTTCGTAATTCCCTGTTTTGGTAAAAAATTCAATTTAGTAATTGGTCATTGTTTATAAAAATTTGAGCATTGTTTGGCTTCAGAGCATTGAAATTAATTAAGAATCATTCTGAATTTTATCAAAGTCTTATTGTATTCAATTCATGTGCCAAATTAATTCGTTTTCTTAGAGGAACAATTGCAATAAAGAAAATGAAATTAGAGAAAGCATCTGGACTGTCAAAGGTGAGCATGGAAATGATAAGTGCAAGTGAGAAAGTTGGAATTGATGTGATGATGAAACTTTGTCAGCAGAGAGTACTTGGTGAAAAAGAAATGCCGGAAGATTGGAAGACTAGTGTGAAGCTGTCAATTTACAAGGGAAAAGGAGATGTGACGAACTGCGGTGCTTATCGAGGAGTGAAGTTATTAGAACATGGACTGAAGATCGTTGAAAAGGTATTGGAGAAAAGGATAAGAGCATTGGTGGAGGTGAATGATACGCAATTTGGCTTTATGTCAGGAAAAGACGACAGATGCTCTTTTTAAAGTGACAAAAAGGCAGTTGATTAAACGACACTTGATCGAAACGACACTTGATCAAAACGACACTTGATCGAAACGACATTTGATCTAAACGACATTTGATCGAAACGACACTTGATCGAAATGACATTTGATGAAAACGACACTTGATCGAAATGACAGTTCATAAAAAAAAATTTAGTTGTGTATTTATAGAAAATAGGTTTTAAAATATAATTTTTTTCGTTTGTCTGACTTAACATAAATTTATTTGTTTATTTTGGACTATAGATCTCTTTTTGAAATGACCTTTTGTTACTTTGTTTTTTATTTGAAAATTATTTAATAATATGTATTATATAATTAATAATATGTATATTAATAATATAATTAATAATATGTAATAAACAATGTTTCATGTTTTTTTGTATGAAATTCGAACTTACATTTTTTTCATTATTTTAAGAGAGTTTATATTTTATTTGACAGAAGAACAAACATTACATTTTACATAATCTTTTATTGCACTTGGTAGTAAAAGTTAAATTTCAAATGCTTTCTAACGCAAATGCTTAAATGTCTGGTTGACATATCAGTGTACGTATATTAAGTTCGCGTCACGTAAACATATAGATTTATAAATGACATTTGAGCTAAGACCTAAAAGAGTTTTGGACTTCAAATAAAAATAATTTCAGTTGAAGACCTTTTTACCTTATACTTTTAGTTGAAGGTCAAAACTTCTTTAGGTCTTTGCTTAAATGTCATTTATAAATTTATAGAAAAGTGTAAGTCTGGATTTTATACAAAAATTTAGGAAATCAATTTTTTTAATATACTGTCGTTTCAATCATGTGTTATTTCGATCAAATGCCCTTTCAGTCAGGTGTCGTCTCGATCAAATGCCGTTTCGGTCAAATGTCGTTTCGATCAAATGTCGTTTCCATCAACTGTCATTTCGGTCAAGTGTCGTTTCGATCAAGTGTCGTTCGATCAAGTGTCATTCGATCAACTGTCGGGTCACGCTACCAGAGATCTTGGTGAAAGCAGTGATGAGTCTATATGAGGATTCAAACAAAATATATCCCTTTAAATTATCTAACTTTACAGTAAGTTAGAATGGTCAAGTCCAAAGCAAGTGCCGACAGACCTGTTCCGTCCTTGTTTGGACTCGACAGTACACTGCAGCTTGTTGCTGATCCCAGCTGAGAAAGTTGAAAACATAAACAGCTGGCACAACTTTCTGTTTGTGGTTTTTAAATCTCAAATAGCCAGTTCTAGACCTGAACGCTGGGTGAGTACTCCAATGAAAACAATGCACTACCAGCGTAACTGCGATAAGCACCGCTATGCCGCAAGGGCATACTGACGGTGGTTCCGATATGCTAACCACATCATCGAGTCAGCTAACACGGATCGGGTAAAGCCAAGCTAAACCCTGCAGTTCCATTGCAAACATGAAGTTTAGCTTGACTTTACCTGTTACTGGATAGGTTGGATTCAGACCCAGGGTTTTTGAAACGTGTTTGCTTCAGTGACGAGTCAACGTTCCACGTTTCTGGATTATTAAACAGACACAATTTGAGAATATGGGGCTCGGCGAATCTGCATGATACCTGTGATCTTAAACGGGACTCTCCTAAATTAACGTGTGGTTTGGAATCGTGCATGATAAATTATCGGTCCTTTTTTCTTCGCTGAGATATCAATCACAGCTCAAATTTACCTCGACGTTTTGACAGAATACGTGTCACCACAGCTTGAACAGTATCAACCACAAGTTATTTTCCAGCAGGACGGTGCACCACCTCATTGGGACCTTAATTGAAGTTTGTCAATTTTTGAATGAAACATTTCCAGGTAGGTGGATTGGACGCGATGGTCCCATTCCATGGCCGCCACGTTCCCCTGATATTACACCAGTTGGATTTTTTCCTGTGTGGCTATGTAAAAGATATCGTTTACCGAACCAAAGTCAGTGACATTAATGATTTGCAACATCGAATGTATGAAACAATTGATACAGTTATTTTAGATATATTAACAAGAACATGGCAAGAAATTGAATATCGATTGGATATCATACGTGCGACTGATGGTGCGCACGTAGAGATGTACTAAAGCATCTAACGTAAACTTGAAGCATTTCCCCTTACTATAAAACAAACCGATTAAAAATATCTTACAAAATAAGACTGGTAAATTTTTGAAATTGTAACGATAATTTATGGACACCCTGTACTTTTTAGTCCTCTCTCTATTTTTTATACTACGATGTTGGTTTTTACTCCACCGAAAGAAATTTATTAAGAAATAGCGAAAAACTTTTGAATTTTTAGAAGGTCATGGGTCAACGCACAATAAAAAGTTTTTCGGCAAGCTCTTAAAGAGAGGTCATGGTTGTGCCAAAAAAGTAGGTTATCTGCCCAAAAATTTAAAGATTTAAATCTCTTCGTCCCCTGGATCCGTTCATGAAAGCTTTGGCAAGCATGTGAAATCGAAGGCTCTGATTCAAAATCAAATTCCTTGAGACTTTTAAAACCTAAAGAACTGATTTGTCTCTGAATAAATAAATTTGGCAATTCTAATGTTAAAGAAAACTAAACATTTTGCAAGTTTTTCATAAACAAACATTTTTTTCGTTGGCAGCCTGGTCGAGTGGTTAAAGCACCGTGCTTGTGATCAGCATGGTCTTGGTTCAAAATCTACTCGGGCCATTCTGTTGTGTCCTTGGAAAAGACACTTTACGGCATTTTCCCCAGCTTGGTGGTCTTGGCAAGCAGTTCTAATTTTTAACCATATCTCTATAAAACTAAAAAACCAAAATAACAAATTTCAACTGCACAGCAATATCTTGACATCTTTGGAAGCAAGTCTGGGTAATTACTTGCCCTTATGTATAGCGCCTCCGACAGTTTTCTGCAAGTCAGCAGGGAGATACAATGAAAAAGATATTTTTTAACTCATAAAGATTTGGCTAAATGTGAGAGAATGCTTCAAATTGCTTTTTTTATTTAAGTAGAGCACTCTTTTGTTATTAAATAAAATTAATACTAGCATTACTTTAAAAAATTAGTGCCTCAATTAACCACGAGCTTCAAGGCACATTACTGTTGTATACTGTATAACGATTTTTTTTACAAAAGTAACTGCTGTAAACACTGTCTTCAATTATTGATTTAAATCAAATTGTTACAGCAAGTTTCGAACCCCAGTTAGTTTAGTTTCAGTTAATTTTTCCTCTTTGTTATTGTAAGCTTGATTTGCCTTTTCTACTGCGCCTGACGTATTTTTGTTTCTTATAAATTTAAGTTTTAATTATTGGAAAAACACAGACAAAACATTGACAGAGAGCGATTTTTTGTTAGTTTGGAAAGTGGAATTATTAATCCGGTAAAGGCTTTGGAACTTATTGACTACTGTTTGCACGTCGATAAGAACGTCGACTACTGTTTGAACGTCGAAAGAATACTGTTTTGAAATTGTCATTGTATTTGTGTGTTGTTTCTTGTGTTTGGGCAGGTTTGGCGTGGAATCCAAATCAATTAAATAAACGTAACGTATTGTAAATCGTAAATCGTCAATTCGCAATAGTTAAATAGTCAACCGTCAATCATATAATTATTATATTCAATTATATTTCTTGATTATTAATACGTATTTACGCATTATTCAAATTTATTTACGCATCATTTAATTAATAGCTTAAGCGCCAAAATTACCAGTAACACAAACGTTTATTTTTACTTTCTGTGTTTTTTTTGTTTTTCATGTTTTTTTATAGACTTTATGTCTAATTCAGATAAAAATAAATAAAAAGTAAAATAAATGTGTATTCTTTATAGTTAGAAACTGTGGTTTTTTGCTATCTATTGAGAGGAGTTTTCGAGAGAATTCATTCGTGCTTAGCCAGAATGAACTGTATTAAGAAACACAGCTTTGCTTCAACGCAGGTATTCAGGTTACTAGTCAACTGGTTTTTTTGGATTCCCGAGTAAAGTTGTGACATGCATGATAAAAAACATTTGCAGCAACTTTCGTAATTGCTTTAAAAAAAGCTTTCAAGGAGTTAATGCCCTGACAGACAGAACCCGAAACCAATTGCTGGCAGCTTACTGTATCCTATAAGGTTACCCCACATTTTGAAAACTGATAAAAAGTCCTTATGTTTATTTTCAATCTTCCATAGCAATTAATACAATTCTGTAGTATTGAAGAATTTTTATCATTGCCCTCGGCAACACTTGCTATTGCTGTTGTGATGGCAACACTGCTAAAAATTTGGCCGGCCGGGTGATAAACAAAACGTTAATATTGTGGGCAATAATGCCAAGCCCTACAGTGACCAGGCAGTGTTTCTTTGGCTTCTAATTTATATATTTTTCTGCTTTTTGCAATGTATTGTTGGTATTCTAAATATTTCTGATTTGCCTGCGTTGTGTTTATTCAGGTCCTTACAACCACAGAAATATATATTTGGCTGTGGAAAAATGGTTGAGTGCCGCTATTATAGCTATTCAATCTTTTAGCAAAGTCATATTATTCAAAACCATAAAATTAATAGAGCCTTATGTTTTGAATTAGTTAATTTTTAACTTTCTTCTTTCGTAATGTACAAAAAGTTTTTTGCAGGAACGCAATTAAGATATTTGTTGCTTTCATACAGTAAAATGCATTTCAAATAATCTGTTAGTCATTTACATAGAACAGTAGTTTGATTATCCGATGACAATCTACACGTATGTCTTATAATCGTTTCTTTGAAAGAAGAATTACAGCGAACTTGCCTGTAAAAACACATATTTGGTTGAGTAACTAAAATCGTACAAAGAAAACATTTTCTGACCTGACGAATCTTGTCCAGCTTTGTGCGTCGTTTAAGTTTCATACGAACAATCACCTCGGGTATTAAGTTTGAATGTCGTATATACAGGAAGGCAATGACAAGCAAAAGCTGTGGTTGTTTGCATGCCAATACTAGCTTCGGTTTTGACGACAGTTTTATTTAGTATCAGGTTCCACTCAAATTGTTACATTTATTAGTTTGAAAGATACGTTACGAATTCATGAATGTAGGATTTAGATACAGGTGTTATGGGAAAGTTTATTTGTAGACAAGTTGTAAACCTACTCAGTCTTTTACTTACGGAATTAACTAAGTATGACCTACGAAGTTAATGTATAATAGGTTTATTTTTTTATACATTGTTCAAGAGATGAACAGAAAAAAACTTCTAAAATAATAATATTAAAGGGGACTACATTTTTTTAAACAGCTCAATAAAAATAAAAAGCAAAATATGGTATAGCTTTTTGATGGTTTAGCTTGCTATTTGAAGTAGAAGATAGCGTTTGATTTGTATTATGAAGAAATTCTCAAGCATAAGGGAAAACGAGCGTCGATATACAGTATACAGCAACGTAAAGAATAAGCAAAAAATGTATTAAGTAATACACACCAGTGATGCAGTCGAGACCGAGACCGAGACCGAGACCCGATAATTTTTTCGAGACCAAGACCGAAATGGAGACCGGCAAATTTCGAAACCTAAGGTTCGAGACCGAGACTAGAAATAATTGAGACCGAGACCGAGATCGAGACGGAAAAATTTTACGAATAGTTAATTTATTTTTTCAAACATCATAAATTTTTATTTTTTAAATAGCAATCTAAGATTAATTTTTAATTAAACAAGCATCTCGATCATGTTGAAAAGAGCTTTGCTCAAGTGTGATTGCGTCATAAAACAAACCGCTTTAAAAACCCTTTCAACTAGAGCAAAAGAAAGCTCAATGTTGAAAACGGTAACAATGTTGAAAACAGCAATCAAAAAAACTTTAAGAAAAAATCATTAAAAATTTTTTTCAAAACCCAAAAATACTGAAGGCACGCTAATTACGAAATTGGTTGAAACTTGGTTGACCGGTAAATTTCACCCCGGTATATTCTACCACGGAAATTTGTTAGATTTAGAGGGTTAGGCGTAGAGTTATCGTTAGGAGTTAGATTAGAGTTAGAGTTAGGTGTTAGGGTTAGAGTTAGATTAGGGGTTAGGGTTAGTAGAGTTAGGGAAATAAATGTGCTTGTCAACTACTGTACTCTGTCTTGGCAACTTATAGCGTGATAAATCAACAACAATCTACAAATAAAATGAACAATCAACATGGTGTGATATCGTAGTGGAATATACCGTGATAAAATATTAATATAAACTACAGTGGTGGAATTTACGGCGATGTACTGTGTCGTGGTGGAATTTACCGTAATAAAATACACCTAGAACCCAAACTTCATTCAACTATTGGATTAGCTTGGTTATCTGTGTTGGTGTGTTGTATTTGTTGGCTATGTTTGATTTACATAGAATAGAATTAGTCTAATTAATCACCTAAAAAAGATTAGAAATAAGGACGAATTATACAAACCAGTAAAAGCTGCTTAATAACTTGCTGACTTTTCTTTTTGTATAACCCCTGGTTATTTTATGTTCGTCTTTGTGTAGGTTAATCAAAGTAGCTTTTAGTTATTTTCTTCTTTTCTACTTCGTCTTATTAGCAATTTGGTAATTTGTTTTAAGCAATTAGATTCGTACAATGGCGTTTGCAAAAATTTGTTATGGGGGCGGTTGAGAGCCAAAAATACGATTACTGCAATTCGTAATGTTTTTTACAAAAGGAAACTTTAAAGCAACAAAAAAAATGGAGCCACTTTCAAATATTCACTTAAAAAAACAATTAAAATTATTTATTTATTCTTGATATTATTATGTATCTTTATTTTTATCTTCCTGACTCCCTGACTCACAGGAAATTGTCGGTGACTTACAGAAATAAGATGGTAAACTGGAAGGTAATCGGCCCAAAACGCCTCAAGGTCCAGCACTTTAAACTTGTCCTTGGCTGCTGAGTTAAATTTTAACTCGAGAAACTGTTCTTGTGCTTCATCAAAAATGTCGCATATTTCGCACTGTAATATGTTTCTTGCTTCTCATCTATAGGAGAATTTTATTTGATGAAATTTTTTTTTAAAATCAGATAAATGAGTTTTTATTTGTGCTTTAATTGGGAGTTACGTACGCTGGGACTTACTTGAAAATTTACGTACACCCCCCAGGGGAGGCATATCTCCCCGGTTAAGAACCACTAAACTAAACCATTTATTAACTATGTTTACTCAAAAATTTTACGAGGCAATAAAAGGCTTTCAATTTCATTTTGCAAGATGAATTGTTTATGGTGAAGAAAGCAGTACATCATCATAACCACATCAAATAGCAAAAATATCAAAAAATGTCCGGTCTCGAGACCAATTTAAAAAGTACGAGATCGAGACCAGGTCATTACAAGACCAAGACCGAGACCGCCAGCAAAAGGCCGAGACCGAGACCGAGACCCTGAAAATTGGTCTCGAGATCGGTCTCGAGACCTTTACCACTGATACACACTCTTCCAAAACAAAAATATGTTTATTTTTATATTATTATAAAATTTTTGGTGCTGGATCTAAATGGAAACTTTATTTTTCTTTATTATATGAAGATTTTTGGTTACATATCTTCTAATTTTTGATACAGCAAGCGACGTCAATTGAGTTACACTGGAAAACGTGAAATTTTTTTCTGATGGAAAGAAATAAGTCTTGGTTAATTTCGAAATGCTTTTTCAAAAACGATCTTTTAGTATTAAATAAGTTTGATAGTTATGATTATATTTTAATAAAATTTTTAGTTTTTATAATTATTTCGCAATTAATTACCAGAATTTTTATTTTAATTTTATTGCTATATTTATCCTCCTGATTCACAAGAAAGCGACGGAGGCGCTAATACATAAAGGAACAGTCAAGCAATTACTCCGACCTGCTTCCAAAGATGCCAAAATATTGCGGTACAGTTGAATTTTTTTTATTTTGGTTTTTAGGTTTTACTTAGACATTCAAATATGACCGAAATTTGGAACTGCTTACTGAGGCCGCCAAGCAAAGGAAAATGCCGTAAAGAGTTTTTTCCAAGGACACAACAGAATGGCAGGAATAGGTTTTAAACCACAACGGCCTCGATCAAGTTCGACATCAATCATGGCACTTTTAACCAGTCGACTACGCTATCGTCGCATGCAGATCAAAAACAAAATGCAGATCGAAACAGAGAATGAAATTACTGTGGTAAAAAGAAAAAATATAATTAATACACGCAGTCATGTATAACAGAGTACATATACAGCACGACAGCACATAAGAATTGACCTTATAACATTAGTTTCACTCCAAAATCATAAAATGCACGGCATTTAATACTAGATGATAAGTGACAAATTTGTTCTTTGCTTAATTCATGTGAAGTTTAGACTTTTTCAAATATTTCGTAAAGATCTAAATAACAATTGAGAACGTTTTTAAGTACAGTAATCTACCGCTTAAGTTCGCAACTTGAATCGGAATAGCGAGTGCGAACTTTACGTTTATACCTAAGCAATTATTACGTAACATAGAACCTGTACAATTTTCAGTTAAAATGAAAACTCTCGTCATTTAAGCTAGTGTTTCGAAACTAATTGCTGCATTGACTTAAGATAAAAATTAATTTTTTAGCACCTACCCTACTGCACAAGCTGGAAACAGCCTTGCGATATGGGAATTATTGCAGCATTAAAAAAAGATATAAATATTCATATCTCAAAGATATTTTGGATTTCTACGAGCTGTATGAGAATTTAAAAGCTTGCAAAAAAGAGCAAACAAAAAGACTCCCCAGAGTAGCAGCAGTTGTTGCTTATGGTAACCCTGCTCATATGCTGGATGCGGCTCAATATATCAAGCTTGCTTGGGATGCGATTTCAGATGCGACTATAAAGAATGCGTTTAACCAGGCTGAATTAGTAACTTTGAAAGGTGGAGCTCATGAAGAAGTTCATATGATAGCTGATCTATTGTGCAGCTTCACAGCATTGAATAATTCAATAAATGAAAGCACTCTAGATGAGTTTGTGCATGTTGATGACAAAAACAATGAAGAGTTTTCACATGAGATTTTGGATGACGTCAATGAGGTGTTGGAAAGTATACAAGCAACAAATGATAATAAAGATGAAAACATACACTCTGTGGTCGAATCTAACGCACATAGTCCAGCACCAACAGAGAACGATGTCACTTTTTGTGGGTTTGAACACATATACAATAAAGTTCTTGAAGTTGAGGATCAGTTGTTGTGTCCCGATGTCCAAGTTCAAGCAGGAAATTACTATAATGAGTCGAGAAATTCCTTTGAGCTTTTTCAGCAAAAATTAAGGCAGGTTATTTTGGACGCAAAACGCAAAAAAGAACGAAATATGCATCAGTTGACAATTCATGACTTGTCTAATTTGTGAATATTTTTATGACTTGTCTGATTTGCGGTAAATATCAATAAATTTTTGTAAAAGTTGAATCTTGATTTTTTGAAAATTTTTTGCGAACTTAATCGGGATGCGAACTTAACCGGGAGATTACTGTACTGTAAATATACGTAGAATTTTTTCCTACAAAAATTTAAAGCAAAACTAAATGAAATGATGAATTTTTTTCGGACACGAAATTACAAAATTAGCTTGAACAAGATTGTTTTCGAAAGGTCTTGTGCATTTAGCATTCAAACTAAAATAGTAAAATAAAAAGCTTCGGAAAAATACAAAGCAGGAAACTTCATGTAGCCTACAAGAAATTCTCAGCCAGTTGCTGAATATTTTTAAAAATACGAGTAGACTAATCAAATATTTTGTTAAACACGCCAAAATTTTTTGTGTAGAAAATAATGCTGCTGTCAATAAAGAATATGACAAAATGTTAAAATAGAATGTGGGTTTTTTTGAAAAAATAGATGAAAATCATCATCAACTATTGTAAGATGTCACATCAAGGCAGACACAAATTTGCCAACATCGACCCTAAAACCAATTTCTTGAGACCTTTTAAATTAGAAATGTTTTTTTCGTTTTTCACCAACAAAATAGTGAAAACTCGCTGAAAAAAAACCAAAAAATATTTAAAATAATATCAGGTTTCGAGTAAAAAACTCTGTTTATTTTTTAAGAAATTTTGTTCTTATTGCTTTTTATTAAAGATAAGTGGCTTATAGAACAGCATTTATGGAAACTCATATCGGCAGTAGGCAAAGTTTTACTTCAAGAAATTAATAACTTGAAAATGTAACTTTATTTCATAGTCTTGTTTTCAAAATCAAAGACTATTTTTTGAAATAATTATTACAAACAGTAATCAGATTTTTTAGGCCAATTGCTAACCCCTTAATTGGCCAGATGAACCCCCAAACAAAAACGTAAAGTTAGGGTGTGTACTTTTTACGTCCACCCAAACAAAAAACGATCTCGATTACTTTTTGTATTCCAAACATGCATTAACTAAAAAAATTAAACTTCTTCAAGTTTCCCGAAATTTTACTGAAAAAAAAAAAAACATCGCGTGCTGTGTTGATTATGTAACCACTCAGTGATAGAACTGGTGAGATTTTTGTGATTCAATCAGCAAAAATTAAACACCTTAGACATAAAATAAAGTTCCATTGCCTTCGTTGTTAGACAAACACTTTTGCTTAACCATATTTGATTTAATCTGTTATTTAAGTAAATACTAAATCGGTTATAAGTTTTCTTTTTATATCGCTGGTTGGAACAGATAGGCTTGTAATTTGCAAATAAGAGAAAGAGTTTTTTCCTTTTTTTGATCGATGTGCTTTTTTTAATGATAGAATTATTTTTAAAAAGTATTGGCTAGATATCTTCCGAAGATTGTCATGCAAAGCTTCTCACCTTTCATGAGTAAGCAAATATAATATTTAGTTTTAAAAAAGTTGTCAATTTCAACTGTAAACAATCTTAAATTATCAAATTTAATAGAGAAAATTTTTGTATTTTTCTTCTTCAGTATCAACCTTTGTTAAAATGTTATGTTTTTACCATATAGCGGATAATGGAAGATGAGCTAACGGCAAAAAAGACTAAAGCAATAATTCTTAACCCTTTTTAAATATTTTGCCCTTTTATCAAACAAGATGACCAGATTTGACCCAATCAGATTTTATTGTAAATATGAAATTTAGATCCGAATTAGAATCCAAAACCACACGGATAAACTGATTTTTGGACTCTGTATATCCGGATCTAATGTATATCTTTGCTATTGACTTAACAGTCAGTGTAGCCATTGTTTAAATTATGAGTTTTCTACTCTCAGCAAATCAGCCAAAAATAGGCAATTTTAGATTGAATATGCGAAGTAAACTTTCGGCGAAATTCGACAACATTGACAAAGAAAATGAGTCTTAAAAGCTATAAAAATATAGAATAATCAATGGACGTTTTTTAACTGGCAAAATTTTTTATTATGCAGATATACCGCTAGATGAAAATGGAATAAAAAGTGGAAAAACAGAACAGAAATTCGTAGTTGTGAAGTCTAGTTCAATAGCGGTAAGCAGTTTATTAAAGTCTTTTTGCAGAGTTTTTAAGAAGCCTCGCAACATTTCAAAACGTCTGCTTCATTTAAAACCCAGCAAACACATATAAACGTACACAACAAAAAGAATTAATTGAATTCTTTAATATATTTCAATGTATAAGTTACACAAAAGGCCTAGTCGGTTATTGGATAGTCAATTTTCTTGATCAATTTTGATTTGTGATGGCGTGATTCTACGAGTAAAAGCAGTTTTTTCTCTTTTAAATAAATCAAGACTTTTTTCGTCATAAGGACAATTTTATAGATGTAATCTGATTTCAGTGCTTTATAATACTGAAAATAGCAGACATAAAACAAATGTATAGCCAAAGTTAATAATTAATGATTTCAAAAAATTAAAGAATCTTGTCAAACACGCATCAGGATATAGTACATCATACTGCAAACTTAGTTTTAATTGCGTCTTCAAAAAACAAGAATGATATATTTTCAATTTAAAAATCTTTAAAAAATAAGCGTAAAAAAATAATCAATTTAAAACTGAAAAACAAAATATGCATAGTTTTTGTTCAAAATCTTTTTCAAACCTCGAGTTTTGCCTAAAATTTTTCTGTCAAAGCGCGGAAAAGACGCAAAGTTTAGCTTTTACATAATTAAAGAACTTTTGTAATATAATATTGCTGAAAAGCACATTCTTCATGAATTTCAAAATGTGTCTTAGCAGTGCAACTAACGTATTTTCGGGGAATTTTTTGAAGACAAAAATTAAAATAGCGAAGTCGAACCTGAAAGATTTGATATGTTTCTAGAATAATCCCATAGAAAATAAGCCTCCTAAATTGACATTGAAAGAAACTATTCTTCTCCGAAAAATGGAACGCGATCGCGAGCAAAGCTTAAGTCGAAAGATTGCCAGAAATAAAGATGTGAACAGCAACCGAGAGTTGAAAGGTATTTTATTTTATGCTTTGTTTTTGATTTTATTTGTAAACTTTAGTTTACAAAAGAGTTTACTTCGAAGCAGTGTTCGCAAATACTAAAACAATTTATCATCCTTAACTCTTTGTAGAGATTAGAACGATCACATTATTTCAAAGTGTTTAATTGACGTACTCAACTAATTGAGGTTTTTGGGGTGTTTAATTGAGGTTTGGTTTAATTGACGTACTCTACTACGCCAAGTTTTGTGTAAAACATCCAAAAGGCCCTTCACTGACTTTTACAAAACGCAAATAGCTATTTGAGTGCCAAATAAAGTAAAAATACTCAACGCTGTAATACCGGTAAGTAAAGACAATAATTTGAAGACGAAAGATTATTGTAGAATATATCGCAAAGATTTTATTGGGAACCTGAGAAGATGCACAAAATGTATTTTTTAACATTTTTTGGTCAACATTTGAATACTAATATACAATTTTTGGTGATTGGTGCATCCGACGTACGTTTTAAACAGTTGCCCTTTATCCTTCATTTCCTTGGCGTAAGGAAAAGTTTGATTAAATTTATGACCCACTTAACTTTGTTTTAGATTTAGTTTATATTCAGATCCTCGCAGTCATTTTTTTCTTTTTTTTTTGTTAATCAAGATTTAACTGATTTTAATTGAAAGTATGTTAAATCTTAAATCTTGTTGTTAAATCTGTGAAACAGATTTGATTAAGTGCATATATATAGACCTATATTTTTAATTTTATTTCAACAAATTTAATTCCTTTTGTAAAATTTTTCACTGCGTAATATAAATTTTTCCACAGCAACGTCGTCTTGACAACTTGAGCTTCTAAAAGTTTTCTTTTTTTTTAGTTAACGATGAAAATTTAGAAGAAATTAGAAGAAAGCTTGAAAAGAATCGCGAAAAACTTTTTAAATTACTTAGTCATGGTCCTGAACTTATTATTCAAAAGACTAAAAGTGGACCAGTTGAAACATTGGTCTATAGAGGTTGGTCAATTTTTTTACAGATTAAATGAAATACTTGCCCACTCGTCGAAAAAGCGCTTTTTCCTTATGTCAAATTCAAAATGCAGACAAATACAGTTCAGTCTCTTTAATTAAAAACACCTTTTTTTATTTTTTATTGAAACACAAAACCAAACCTTTGGTTTAACTTTCTAAACACGTTGATACTTAGCACTGTCAGAATTTTGCGTTTCTTTTATTGTGCGCAATGCAGCTTAAAAGGTATTGCGAAGGCAATGGCCCAGATGACAGTTGCTCTCTTGTAGCCTGGGCCATAAATACGTCTGCTTTTGTTACTATACGTGAGAGAACAAAACTAAAATTGCCAAAACGGAAGAGTAAATACCCATCTCGATGTTCAAAGAGGGCTTGCTAATCAGCAAATGCCTTTTGAAGAATAAGGCAATGCCTAGAAAAAACTTCTTTTTTTAGGGCACATTGCCAACAAATCCAGAAGACCTACAACTCTTCAGCTAAACATCGAGGTTGAAGCACTTGTCATCTTACTACATGCCGAGAGCAGCGATGGCCTTACAAAAAGGGGGGCTTGGTGCAAGAAAAGTAAGGGGGGCTACTATTTAGTGTTCCAAGGCAAAGAAATCTCTAAAAAAAGATCAATGTTATAGGGAAAGCCACTTTTTAGCGTTTTAAAACAAAGTGATCTCTAAAAGATGTCTTGATTTTAGGGGGCTACTGTTCAGTGTTCAAAAACAGTGTGATCTCTAAAAAAAGTCATCGTTTTATTTGGAGGGGCCACTTTTTAGTGTATCAAAACAAAGTGATCTCTAAAAAAACAAGTGTTTATTTTAGACATGCCACCGTCTTGGTGCTACTATGAAGAAATAGTGCAATATCTTGTGTAGGGGGACCACTTTTTGATGTATTTTAGGGGTGGAGACGGTGCGGCCGCTCCGTTCGCACTCTAATAAAGCCATCACTGCCGAGAAGCAAGTACTTTCAAGCTTTCAACTAGCTATAGGTCTTTCTTAATTAGGAAGTATGACCTTGCCACTTTTGTCCACGAGCGACTAAGATAAACGTTTTTGACCCCATCTTCACCAGCATTGGAGATAGAGTGTTTTTGCAAGGATGTTGATGGTTATAAAATAGTCAATGTCTACAAACCCTCACCAACGCGACGGCAATCTCTCTGTGTTTTCTCATACTTGCCTCTATGCTGGCGATTTCCATTGTCACCACGTTGATTTGGGTTACGACGGCAACAGTGCGGTCCGTGATTGCTTGGCTGGCTGAGCAAGTATTAATAGTCGTGTCCTCCTGTACAATGGCAAAGTTGCCGCGAGCTTTTACTCTTGGCCTCTGGAACACTGGAACTAATCCAGATCTAGCTTTTGCTAATGTAGATCCTTATAGTTGCTTACCCGATAGACGTGTTCTTGAAAAGTTTTCCAAGTCACAACATCGACCTTCGCTTATTACAACATCAAGATTTGCTTTATCAGTGCCAAATGTGCCTGTTAAGTGATGGAACTTCTGCAAGGTTAAGTTGGGTCACTGCATTGCTTTAACGAACAAATTTGCGAAGAATTTTGTTGTCGCCTGATTCATTTGATGTGGATTCGGCTTACAAGGACTTTTGTAATATCATGAGAAAAGCAGCAAAAAGGGTTATCGAAACAATTATATTTGGTGTTGGGATGCAAAATTTAAATCCCTCTATACAACATTCCTGCGGTCTCCCCAGGGAAACGAATAAAATTTGGCTGTTACAGCTTTACTTGTCAAACTTGACAGGAAGCGGAGGGATCAGTGGTCCGAAGCAGTTTGGAGCATCGACTTTTCACACTCTAGTCGTAAAGTATGGAATATATTGAAAAACTTTACTAATAGGTCATGACACTCTCCTCGACACTGTCCCTTTTCAGCTAATGCTATTGCATCTCAGCTAATCAGAAATGGGAGATACGAAGCTGTTGACCGCAAGTCATCTCGACTTGTTTCTCAAAAAGTGTCTGAACCTTTGGAGGGCCACAACACCAAACCAAATGAATATCTCAAAGAATTTCTCACAGGGAGAATTCACTGCTGCCCTCCGACACTTGAAACCAGGTAAAGCTCCAGGCCGCGATTCCACGTGCCCAAAATTTATAATCTATTCTGGAGCTCCTCTAAAGTCTTGGTTACGTGACTTTTTTTCTTTCTGCTTGCGCCGACTTAAAATTCCCAAGATCTGGAGAAAAGCACTAATAGTCGCGATTTCAAAGCCGATAAAGCCCGTGGGGAACCCAAGAAGTTGCAGTCCAATATCTCTGCTCTGTGTTCTCTACAAGATCCTCGAGAGGCTTATTTACGCCCGCGTCGAGCCAATTATTGATCCACTGCTCCCTAAAAAGCAGGCTGAGTTTCGACGCGGAAAGTCAACTGTATATTAAGTCGTTTTGTTTACACAAAACATCGAGGATTCTTTCGAGGCTAAAAGAAGGCTGGTGTTGTATTTGTCGATCTGATGGCAGCATGTGACATTGTCTGGCACCGTGGCCTAACCTGCAAGCTGCTGAAACTTCTGCCAAATAAGCACATGGTCAGAATGATCATGGAGCTTGTCCGAAACCAAAGTTTTATTTCTACTGCTGTTGACAACAAGTAAATCAAGCTAGGTCGTCTGAAAAATGACATTCCTCAGCGACCGGTCTTGCCTCCCTTTTCAACATCTATGTATACGACCTGCCTTCCACGATTTCCATAAAGTTTGCCTATGCGAACGATCTAACATTGTTGCACTTTTTATGAAGATGTCCAAAAGTTGTTTTCTGTAAACTGGAAGGACCAAGAGGGGACTTTAAGTCAAGACATGACTACACTTTCAGCATATTTTTAGACGTGGAAGCTGAAGCTCAGTCACACTAAAACGGTGACTACAGCCTTTCGTTTTAATCCCCGAGAGGCCAAACTTCAGCTAAAAGTCTACAACAGCAATAGACTTTCAACATTCTGTCCGAACCCTACTTATCTTGGGGTAGAACTGGATAGATCGCTCACGTTCCGTCACCTTCTTGTGACATTGAGCGAAAAGCTATATTCACGCGTTACATTCCTGAGGCGACTTGCAAGCTCAGGATGGACTGCTGGTGCGAAAACACTAAGCACAGCTACCTTATCCTTAGTCTATTAACAGTTGAGTACTGCGCACCAGTCTAGTATTACAGCGCTCACAATCGCCACAATCGACAAAGTCTTGAATAGCGCTTTGCGCATTATCACTGAATGTTGCGTCCAACCTCAACTAACGACCAAGCCATGCTGTCAGGCATCCAACCAGCTGAGATTTACCGACTAGGAATGAGACTTTCCTTTGATTACAGTGGAACCCTGGACCCTAACCATGTGTTTCATAGTCCTTTAATTTTCAATGATATTTAAAAATTTTTTTAAAATATTGCTCTGAAATTAACTGAATTTACTCCCGTTTGGAAACCTTTGCACAGCGCAAACTAGACCATGTCTTTTCCACTAAAACCCATACACAAGAGACAAATAAGTTTAGTGAATTATGGCTTTAATTCCTTGAAACATTGTTTTACAGAAAAAATTACTGTAATTGTCAAAAAAAGTAAAACTTTAAATTTTTTGATCCAACTGGTGGGTTTTAGATGCTGCAAAATTTTTTGAATTATATCACCAATTGTTGGTATTAATTTATTACAAAAAAATCTTCACTCCAAACACTATAACAGCTATCAGCATCAAACTGTTACATACCTTACACTATATGATAACTGTACGGCAACTTAAGCTGTTGCATTTTTTGGAAAAAAAAACGCTATTGGCTGAATTCATACTTAATGTATTATTGATTATATTTTTAGCATATTATAAAGCAGTGGTTTTCCACCTTTTCGCGCCTGCGAGACATTTTAGGACCTTTTCAAAACTCGCGGCACACTTGGACCATAGTGCAGATTTTAATTTTTGTCCCTTGAAGTAGTGTTCTCTAAAAAAAGGTCTTCACTTTGAATTTGTCTCGAATTTCTTAATTTTCGTCCCTAAAAAGTTGTGTCCACTAAGAAAGAGGTTGCGGAGCAATACCTTAACGTTTTTAAAAATTTTCGCGGCAAACAGGTTGAAAACCTCTGATATGAAGCAAATACTTTTATTTTATTTTGAATACCGGTCCCAAACTTTTTTCTTAATGTAAGTTGCGCCACACAACGGATCAAAGATAATTTAAAAAAAAAAAAAAAATCCGTTGTGATTCTGTAGAGATACAGTTCTTTTTATTTAGCCTTATCAAATTTATGAAGTTACGCTGATCTCATAATGTTTTGTGCATTTTTCAATTTATCTGAGGTTACTTTTTATTTATTTTTTCTCAATAAACCTTTAATTTGATAAAATATGAGAATCGAGGGCTTTTTTAAGTAAATTTAGACTAGTATAGCATTTTTAGTTCAGTGCAGTGGTCCTATGCGCCACGCAACATTTCGAAGTCGTTGTTTAAAGCTGCGTTGTGCCTACCTTATGATTATGAAAAAGATTTATTTACTCGAGTAAAATTGACAAAAAAGTCGAAAATAAAATTGACAACTGGCCACCGCTACATGTTACCACTGTTTCCTGTGAATTATAGAAATAAAAGTTCATTTATAATGTTACTTTCTGTTAAAGTGTTTTCAAATTACTTAAAAAGCGTATACGCTCAAACTAGTGGCGTGCGGGGGGGGGGGAGAACGGGGTATCAGCTTCGGGCATCCAAGGCAAAGGGGGCATCTAGCCTAAAGAATCAAATTTAAAGAATTACATTTTATCACAATTTTGCAACTGCTGGGTGCTTCTGCATAGGCCTATTACAAAGCTACTAACTTATTCTGTATAAATTTGATGGGAACTTGCTTGAGAGGGGCACGCAAAAGAATGTTAAGTGACCCAATAGAGAGAAGAAGCACTGCGTGAAATTTCTAAGAAACTGGCCTGCTAAGCCTTTCAGCTTTGTGCTATGTCTGCTCTTTGCACAATATGTAGCCTACAATTGTTTCGGCTTAGTATATTTTTTAAATGATGGTCACACTATTCATCTTGCACATAACTCAACTTCACTCAATTCAACCTGCACAAAATCCAACATCACATGATTTAATACACAAATCAATTGTGGTTTTGACGCACAATTCGCATTGTAACGTAAAGTCTGTCGTGGTTGCTGTATTTCGATATCTGTCTGGTTTGGCCTTTTTATAAATCTAGGTGTTAGAGGCTTAGAGCAGGTGTTCTTAATCTTTTTCAAGTCGGCATTCAAGTGTTCTCAAGTCGGCAGCGTGGTCGAATGGTTAAGGCGCCGGACTCGTGACCAACACGTTCTCGGTTTAAAACCCACTCGCGCCATTCTGTTGTGTCCTTGGGAAAGACACTTATGGCACATTCCCCTGCTTGGTGGTCCTAGCAAGCAGTTCTAAATTACAGTCATATCTCTATTAAATTATAAGTGGACAGCAATATCTTGGCATCTCCGGAAGCAGGTCGGGTAATTGCCTACCCTATGTATTAGTGCCTCCGCCGCTTTCCTGTGAGTCAGGAGAATAAATATAGAGATAAAATAAATAAAAATAAAAAATTTAAACCCGTGGCCTAAAGAGTTGGAAAGGAAATTGTTGCGGTCTAATGGGTCTAATTTTCAGCAGGGGCACCGGAAAGCCATTTTGTCAGGGAGAACAAAATTCAAGATTTCAATACAAAAAAGTTTTTACAGAGTTGTTTTAAAAGAGTTTGCATTTCGTATCGCGACCGCTTTTAGCGCAAAATCTAATGATGACTATAAAAAAAGATGTTAACTTTTATTCTATACCCAATTTATCAAATCATTTCTTCGTAACAAAACACAGCCTCTGAATATATGATTTTAACACTTTTTCACACCATCTCTCTGTGACTTACCTAAAAAACTCACTGCGGCCTACCGGTTGAGAAACTCTGTTTAGAGTTTGCACGCGATGCATGTACTATCTGTGGTAATTTTTTCTTATAACTTAGCAGCATCTTTCCAGTGGAGATGGCTAAATGAAAAAAGGTTTATCTAACGCCTGAGAAGGATAAAGAATGCTATTGCCCAGAGTGTTTTGAATATAAAATAGTAACTAGTTTGTGTGAATTCTGTGTGAATTGCAAAGTCTATTTATGGCTTTTGCTTGACTTTTTGATTTTGGTGTTAGAGAAGCGTGCATTATATTTTCATTGTGGGGGCGTGCATTCGAACTTAGTCGTGAGCGCTATTTAGCAAAGATACGCTACTGAAGCTGAGTTTACGTGAATGGTGTAATTACACCTCACAGAAAACCTTCTACTGTACAGTTTCTGCTTTTGGATTAAAACTGTTCTTAAGAGGGGCCAAATAGATTTTAGTACTTACAGTGCAACACAAAATATTGAATCACTACTACAAGTTTTTCAGCATTTCGCATCGTGTACGTCAGTCGCGGAGGTTAATGATTTGACTAAGCTCCAGGGCGGAGATGAGTGGTTGTCCTGAAGTGCGAGTACGGAGTGCCGCGAGTTGACTGTTACACAATAGTGCATTGTTACCAGGAACGAACTCTCCAACTAATGTGTGCTGTGTTACTACTCACTGATAGTTCAAAAAAACAAAAAGGGTAACAATGCAGCAAACGTCATGGTTGTACAATTTCACATGATATTCATAATAAAAAATATAGACAACTCTATCTTCCAACATGTCTCATAAGTGCTTTCTTTTTTGGCGGACCTGTTAGATATTTTTTTGCATTCATAAATAGAACACCTAGTTTTTCTTAAGTAGAAAAATACTCTATAATATACGTATTGTGTCTATAATCACATGCTTTAGGTCTACAAAATAAAATAAATGAAATAAGCTGTTACTATATTGTGGATTACCAAAATCAAAAACCAACCGTGTTTTTTAGCATTTTGAATTTAAATTTCCGGATCTTATTTGTTTGTTAACACTACTGTAATTTTATCGAATTTCAAATGCTTGTCTTTCTCACATTTCTCGATGCTAGACTAGAGTTAGGGAGGGGGCACGTAATTAAGTAGTCGGCCCCGGGCATCGCCAGACCTCGGCACGCCCCTGGGCTCGAACGGTAATTTATTTATATATTTTGGCACACCAAGCAATAAATATTAAACACATCGAAACAGAATATTAAAACATTAAAAATATACAAAACCTTTAAAAAATTTTCATGGCAAATGACAAATTACGTAACGAAGTCGAAAAGCCAAGTTTTACAGTTCACCACATAAAGTCATTTTTCATGGTTCAAGAACTTTCAAAGTATTTTGTCTGATCGGTTGCTGAAAGAAAATATTTTATTGTTCGATTGTCTGCACAAAACCAACATTTCACCTCATTCATAGCATGTTATGCGTGACTATCTGTCATAAAAATACTGTGGTTTCTTTTCAATAATTTTTTAGAGAGCCTATTTTTAAGAGAACAAGAGATACATTTTATATCAAGCTGTAGTAAGCTAAATAACTGTACTAACTTATCCTAATTTGTTGATTAGATTATCGCAAAGTAAATTTTCATGTTTTTTTCGTCATCAATTTTTGTTTATTTTCGTAGCGTATTTTGTTTTATGATACTTATTATTTTGTTTAGAAAAAAAGTTTCTATTTCTTTCTAATTAGATAAATTTTTTAGTTTTTGTACAACTTAATCATTTTATTCTTGTTCAAGAACGAGAAAATTTTCTTTAGCTTTTTTCGTCAGAAACTCTATTCAAATGGCGAGGCTTCGTGTGTTTGGCGCCAATATCTACTTAAAAAACCATTGATTCAAAATACCGTATCACTTATTCATGTTTTGAATTATTTATCAAGAGTCTTCATTGTTTATACTCCATAATACCAACTCTAAATATTCATTCGTTTTCCTTCTGTTGCACGCTTTTCTTCTCGGTAATTTCATTCGAAAAAATTGTTGTGATATGTTTTAAACGAGAAGATTTTTTGAACACACTGAAAAAAACATTTCAGAAGAAGATCTCGAATATTTAAAATTTTCACTAATATTTACACCTAGGCACTTAAACTAGGGCTTTGCAACGCTTAAACACTTGTATAGTTACCAGTGAGAGATTGAACCAAACTTACAGATAAAACTCGTTATTAAAACATGATAATTATTATTTCTTTTACGAGGCCTCAAATATTTTATTGTACAGGATCATGGAGCATTGTTGTTCGAAGTTTTTTTTAAATTTCGATCCCCTAAATAACCCATTTATTGAATGCATTTAAATTGTTGAAGTTAGGTTTAATTGAGCAACAAGCTAGAAGACTAATTTCCTCATTCATTTTTTTGACTCTTCATTTTCCCTGATAAAAAAATTCTCACAAGAATACCCATTTTTCATTTTTTTACACCCAAGATATTTTATTAATTTAATATATTTTAGTTTCTCGACAGTTAGGCCTATTTGGTTTTTAGATATGTAATTTATACTTTGTTTATGTTACCGAATGCCATTTTAACTGAGTTGCAAGAAAGATTGTTGCAAATTATTTGCAATTTGTAAATTATTCGCTGCAATTTTTTAGCAAATGTTTTCGTCTAGTCTTAATTGGGCATTAAAAGGTGAATTTTCATTAATGACTTGTCACTTCGATTCTTCTGTCTTGTCAATCTACAAGCAGAAATTAGATGTCCTAAAGCGATTTACTTTTTGTAAACAACAATCAGCATTGTTTTTATAGGCTTCAGCTGTCTTTGATAATTGGCCCATTGTCGTCAATACAATGAAATCGTGTAGTACAGCCCAACTGATCGCCTTTGCAGCCATTGTTTTGCACTTTTTTACGTTTTCACAAGTAAACCTTCAACGCAGCGGTTGTTTGCTATGTGGGAGTTAACGCGAATGATATTGTTTGGTACAGCTGTACTTTCTCGTTGCTCTATCAAATTTTCTAATATAAACATTGAAGGGCGCTTTCTTCCCAGGCTGCCTTAAAAAGCGCTTTTATCTTCTTTTGCTGCAAAATTAAACCAACTAACGTAATTAAATGAAAACAAACTTCGAATTGAGATGGTCACGTGGAAGCTCACCGCGTGAATTCGATTAAGTGAAGTTAATTACGTCGGCGGCTCATTGAATTTTGATCCACCCACGTGGTCTAAAATAATTATTTAGGTCAGAAAGTTAAATAAAAGATGATTGTTGAATTAAGGGAGTCGATGAGGTTTTAGAATTGGGTTGATGCTAAGATTAAAAGGCGGCTAATAGCTCCTCGTTCTCTTCAAGTACTTTGCGCTGTGTTTTTGTTAAGCGATGGTTTAGGTTCTAATTTCTAATATACAGTTTCACTCCCATGTGAAATTAATACGTGTCAGGTTTTCTCTTGTCTAGGTATATCTTTCTTTCAACGTTATTCAAAGAGATGACGTAATGCTATCAAAGACCCACTTTATACAAACACAACTCGGCGGCAATTTTCGGACATTTTGAAATAATCAGATAAGGCTTGGATAAACTGTTTCTATCAAATGTCAACATGTTAATTTTTTTCGCGCCGAATTTCATGTTTGGTCAAGTTAGGCTGGTGAATTACCCTTTTTTTTTGCTGAAATAATTTTGATAAATTATAGTTTTGAGCTACTGCAGGTTTATCAAAGTCGAAGAAGAACTTAAATTATCCAAGTTTGTTTTATATTTTAATACTTTTTACAGTACATTAATATATAATACATGTATTAATACTCATCAAAAATACGCGCACAAACGCTGAGTAAAACCAATAAATTTAATTGGTATTCGAAAACATAGGAATAAAAAATAAAATAAAAAAATACTTTGAATTTGAATTTAAATGAGTTCTAGTTTTCAACTTTTACAGCAAATTTTGAAAATACCTGTACTATTAAAAAAATCAATCTCATAAAAATTGTAAAAATTGCAGCCAAAATAACAAGTATTACTGATATTTCAAATGCAAATTAAGGTTTTCTATTGTTTTTGTGCGTTTTAAACACTAAAAACTTGACTAGGGTACTGACGGAACCATTAACTTTTTCAATTTATTGTGGTCTTCAAAAGATTGTTTTTTTAGAATTCTTTTGGCCAACTCGTATCTGAAGAAATCGTTTGATGTCAATATCCTGCAGTTTGTCATTTCCAATGATTTCTTCTTGCAAGGGTTGGCCAAAAGAATTCTAAAAAAAACCTCTTTTAAAATATTACCAAAAATTGAAAAAATTACTGGTTCGGTCAGTACTATTGGTCATTTTAAAGTTTTGTTCAACTAAAAAGTAGTACAATAAACTTGCCCAGATTATGAAAACGAAAAGAAAAGTATCTGCATCAATGTATCGATTAACAGAAACTTGAAATTTGTTTGAATTTTTAACTCTTCTGCTTAACTCTATGCATGACCTAATGTGTTTGTTTAACATTATGCGAAGCTTACTAAACCGAATTTTTAACAAAACGGTTTGCTAGGCATTTTTTCATTTATCATTTAAGCTCATAATTTTTTAATACTTTTTAATGTGTTCATTAAAGTTACAAATTAAAAATTGTGATTAAAAGCTAGTGGAACACTAAGGTCCATACAAAAACGTTAAACAATAATATTAATTGAACAGAATAATATTAATTAAAAGATGTTACAAAAAATTGTGAAAACTAACGTAATTATTTAAAAAAAGTTTCCACTTTTTTATTGATTACCTAATCTTATTTTTTTAGTCTTCACTTTAATTTTGAAAAAAACAGCGTTGGGTCAATTTCATTTTTTTTTGAAAATTTTTTCTTTTTATTTTGATCTTTGGTTTACTTTTGGAGAAAAAAACTTAAAACTTTAGTTTGGAAAATATTAGGAGTATATTTTGTGGGATGCAGAGGAAAGATTGTAGACTCTTTCTCCTGGGTGTACAGCAATGGCGTGCGGTGACCTTTGAGACTGGTCATGCAACTGGTATGCCAAAAACTGGTCATGCAATTGGGTATTTTATGGTGTAGGTTCAGGGTAGGACATGCAATATTTTATGAGTAGCAGAAAGAATTCTCTGTGAGATTCTAAGACATAGACCAATTTTCGTCCAAAAATTGTAGTGCTCTCTAAAAAAAAAGGTCATCACGTGAAATCAGTCCCAGATTTTACACTTTTCGTCCTAAAATTGTAGTGTTCTTTAAAAAAAAAGTCTTCATATGAAATCAATCCCAGATTTTACACGTTTCATCCTTAAATTGTAGTGTTCTCTAAAAAAAAGGTCATGACTTGTAGAAAGCCCCCGCCATCTATTGCAAGTAATTTTTATCGCCCCCCCATCTATAGCAAGTAATTTTTTTTGGTAAAACTAACCTGGAATCCCCCTACAACACTAGGATGAAATGTAAAAGAAACTTGTGGAGGGGATTCCGGGTTAGTTTCACCAAAAAAAAATTATTCGCAATAGATGGCGGGGGCTTTCTACAAAAGATCCAAAATCACTTTCTGATTTTACACTTTTCGTCCTAAAAACATAGTGTTCTCTAAAAAAAAAGGTCTTCGCCTCGGATCACCCTCACATTTCTCGAATTTCGTCTCAAAACAGTTGTGTTCTTCATTAAGTTACAAAATAAAGGTCATAGCGCAAAAGTTCGTTGGTCATGCAACGCATGACTTGCATGCCCTGACCGCACGCCGCTGGTGTACAATACACCCAATTGAAAAAGCACTACTCTAAGGCTTAATAAAAAAGCAATTTAATGTCCAGCATTGCACTTGATAAATGTTTCCTTTCAAGTTGCAAATCTTTTGTTGTTATAGTTATTTTTTTGATTCATGAATTCATTTGTGAAATCATGTTTACTTCAAAAAGGTAATGCACTGTTGTTTTCGTCAGTTTTCTGCAAAACCTTTAACTTATTCATTCTTAATCGCTCATTACAACCTTTATCTTTAAAAAAACTTTTTATAAATTACACCGATGCATTATTATTTTTGTGAAATAACAAATAAACAAAAAGTTAAATTTGTCTGTTTCTTTTTTTAATTAATCAAAAAATTTATTTAGATTTGATTAAAATTGCTTTGGATGATACTTTGAATGAAATAAAGCGTTTGAGTAGCTTTATAGAATTTGTCGCTTGCTGTCTTAAATGTTTGTTCTCTAGTCTAGAAGCTTATCTTTAAGTTACGGCTGGTAAATTTTTTCTTTTTTGAAAGAGATTGTCACTAGCCGCCAGTTCAGCTCAAAGCAATGTTTCACTTCGCTCGCGAAAAGGCACGAGGTATCAAACTGAGTGTTAGCTGAGAACCAAGCTTTCATTATAAGTTTTTAAAGTTTATTTAGGATGCAGAAAGAAGACTAACGTAAAGGTGATGATTACTTGCTTTGTGGCAGGAAAGTCTGATGCAAATGTCGCTGCAGTAAAGCAGCAGTAAATTAGATATGAAAATTCGCACCTAAATTATTATTACTATGCAGCTGGCTGACGCTTATGAGCATAGAATATCGTAGATATCAATACACTAATAAAAGATTCATGCAGTACGCCTACAATTTCAAAATAGATATAATCTTGAACACTACCTGTACTAGTTTTAACGCCAGCCGTTTGTAGTTGAGCTTTGTCACACTCTTGCATGATGAGATAATATCGAGTTTGGAAACATGTGCTGCCACGTCGGTGTTGGCACTTTGACGGCAAACAATAACAATTTTATTTATAAAAAAGGCCAGACTATCAAACGCAAGGGCTCTTGTACCGTACTGTTATTGAAAGACGCCAATTTTCGATGACTACTTGCGTTTATATCGGGATTTGCTTTTGTAAGTTTTGTGAGCAAATATCGCTAGAAAGCTGAAATTGAGGTTCAAAGATTTGAAAATAACATGTTTAGTACAATATCCTGTTTTTCTTGACTTCAATTCACTATTAGGACTGTTGTAAGCAGTTAAAATAAGTTTTTAGATAAGAGAACCAGAAAAAAAGTTTCAACCTGGACATATGTTTTGAAATTGAAATTTGACCAGATTTTGTCGATCATCAATTATCATTCATATAAAACGGAAATGTAAAGTTAATGATAATAAAGTCGTTTGACTGATTTTGATCGAGTTTTTACAATTTTAAACTTATATTTAAATTTTCAAAAATAAATTATTTTATGTATAAAAAGTGATAATTTCTTTTTGAAAAGATGTTGTATAAATAATGATAAAATGTAATATTTTTTTATGCCTGTGCTCATCCACTGTTTATCATTCTTAAAACTGTTTGCTTTTATAACTTTTTTTTGGACAAACTAGTAAACATGTTTAAGTAACTTATGACATATTTAGTTTGCAAAGCTGTTATCTACAGTTTATGTTCATTGCAGTTACCTATTTATTGTTTATTATCGATAAAGTAAGTTAGTATATAAATCACAAATCTTTGTTAAGTTTTTCGAAACTAGTTTTTGGGAAACCAAAGATGTCATAGTTGCCTTGTATTTTTTAAACTCTGAATTCATTTTTTATCTTGGCTTTACTCATTTCCCATTTTAGGTTTTGTGTTACTTCTAAAGCGTTTGGATTATTAAAAGCTTGTTTGAAACTAATTTAAAAGAATTTTAAGCGTGAACTACAATGCAGTTTCTGTGGGAACTTATTCGGCTTTTTTGTTTACAAGATCGATTGACTTAACATAACAAGGACAATCTTCGCTTGTTGCACGCTTGTTCTCGCTTGTTCCCTTCAAAATGCTATAAAAATAGCATCAAAATTTTATAAAAATGATGGTACTACGTAAAGGTGCATGTTGTTGTGTTGAGCAGAGCTTTTAACCCAAGACTTAAATTGATGTATGGCTAAATAACAACGTTCTGTTGCTCGTATTGGTGAAAAGTAAAGATTTTTTTCAAAATTCAATTATTTTTGATTAAAGAAGTTAAAAAAGATTAAGGAAGTTCCGGATGGACAGTGGTTGAATTACGTCTTTGGTTTTCAATGTTAAAATTTATTTACATCTCCACAAGCGTATTCAGTAATGATTTCGTGTTTTTTTTTTTAGAAGAATTCATTTAGACTACGCGTAGGCCTATATTTGCTTGAAAAAAATATATACATACAGTATATATATAATTTACTCTTTTTGAAGATCAAGTTTATCTTTTTGAAGATTAAGTTATATTTCAAATTCATAATTATGATGACACGTTGATAACAAGTAACTATAAGTTAAAGAAAACCTTTTTAATATCATGCGTGAAAACAGCTTAAAAATCATGACGTAATTGCGTAGAATGAAAAACGCTGCGTTAGAAAACAAATCGCTTTTGTAATTGTTAAAAAACTTTTTCTGGGCAACTTTTGAAGGACTATGAAGTATATAAATATAAAGGTTGTTACCATGTTGGTCCACTACTAAACGTCGATAACCCTTTAACCCTTAGACAAAATTCAAATTTTTCTCCGTTCCCAAACAATGATTCTTTTTTGTTAAGACTTTATCCATCTTTGTTGCCTTTGATATTGCTGGTTGGATTAAACCAAAATTTAAGCAACATACTTTGAAAAATTTAAGAGATTTTATTTGTATTAACTTGACATCGGATAAACCTTTGTATGCACCATATGTACATTACTATCTCTATGCGACTATCTTGTTCTTATTGTTGGCTACGTGGTAAAAACTTGAAGTTACCTGACGAGAGTGAAAGCAGTTCGGAGAAAGAGCAAAGTCCGAAAAAAAGTGTTTGATGTAAAAAGTATTTTAATTAAAATCACACTTAACCCAAGTGCTGCTATTATGAAGAAAGCTTATTGTTACATAAATACATTAAGTCACGTGTTAATTTGTTTTCCGAAACTGTTATATTTCGATTCGCGCTTTCCGATAATGCGAAGCTTATCTTTTTATCTGAAGCAAGCAGGATCAAGTTTCTCGTGTTGTAATGACAGCACAAGACTTTAAAAAAGATTTGTACTTTCAGTAAATGCTTTAATTTTATGAAGAAGTTAGGCGTAAGGCAATGGTCGATTAAATCTCCCTGAAATTATAAATTTGCCGCGAAAATTCCTTTAAAAAACATTTCGCTCTTTTAAAGTAAAAAAGTACACTTGAACGCTGCCAGCGGCCTACGACTGAAGCTTTTTTCATGTGGCAAGTTCAACTACATTGAATCACCACTCAGGCTCATCGTTAAGCTACTTCAAACTCTAACAACGATCACACAAGCCTTTCAGTTGTCACAACTTGCCAGGTGCTGTTATTGTTTATTTAACATGAATTTCATTTTATTGGATTTTAACTATCTAATTGTAGTAATCAAAAATGCTAATTTTATTTTTGTGCGACTTTTATTAAGACTTCAAGCAAACGGTTTTTGAAAAGGGTAAAATTTTTGAAAAATAAGTTTTAATAAATTGCGTGTGCTCCTGAGTATCACAAAACTTTCATTAAGAATGGTTGTAGCAAAATATAAAAGTTTATCATTTGGTAGCCTGAAATAAAGGATAGAATAAACAATTTATATTGTTTAATTACGAAAAAAAGAATAAAAAAAGTGCCACGATGATAGAATAAAACTAAAAGCTACTACTCTACTTCTGTTCACGCCCATCATACATTTGTTACTTATTAAATTTTTTACTGGCCAGCGTGTACACCTGGTGTTAATAGACCTAATTGTAGCTGGAAAAGTTATGCTTGTTTTTGTGTTTTTCTCAGGAAATGTGTCAATTAATATCAAATTTATTTGACTATGATTGATGTAAAGATACAAAACATTATCTCAGGTTTATAGTAATTTTCTTTTAAGCAGCAGAGGTTTATATGAGATATTGTCATAACGAAGCACAGTTGTACACAAGTTGTACTTGAACAAGTATCATTGCTTTTTATTAACATGTTGTTTGCATCTTTTTGAAGAGCCAAGTTGTCGCAACTATGTCGTAATCAGCGGCGTTGTCAGTGCTTATAGTCACGTGGTCGATTAACATCATCTGTCATGTTTTTGACTAACGATTAAAAATGTACCCCAGGTACGTAAATAGAAGGTGACGTCACGTAAATCCGTGTGGGAAAGGACCACGATTAAACTAAGTACAAAGTGGAGACGTAATTAAAGCCTTTTCCTGCTGCTCAACAAAGTACTTGTTTTAAAAATCCTCGACTTGTGACACCAGATGCCATTCAATCATTAAAAAGTGCTGTTCTGGTACCTATTTGCCGTTTATTGAAGTAGTATTTTCTGTTGTATCCTTTTAATTCTTTTACTCTACAGTCATTTGCGAAAGTATAGGACCACCTCGGTCTCAATGACATTTTGTGGCAAAACTTGAACTAATCCATCATTAAATCGTCCAAATTACATTATTTCATCAAAGAAACACATTATTGCCCCATAGTCAATTATTGAATCTTTCAAAAATTTCAAATATATATTTGCAACCAGTTGCATTGCAGATTAATGTATGATTGAAGGGTATTCTTAATCTTTTTAAAAACAGAAAAAAGGGGCAAAAAATCTTTATTATTTGCTGTTGAGTGTGTTGAGATAGTGGCTTTGCATATGGAAAGACTCTCAGAGAGGCAGATACCAAAAAGACTACTACGTAGCAAAAGTTCAGTCCACCGCGCCATAGAAAAGTTTAAGAAGCATGAAATTTATGATGACAAGAAAAAAACTGGTAAACTCCATAGAACTTCTCGAAGAGATAGATGATCATGCCATCCGACGAGCTATCATACGATCCCCGACTAGTTCTTGACGTAAAATATGTGCCAATTTGCTAAAAAGTGGTCAGACATCAGTATTAACGCGGTTTCACATCGTTTTGAGCAACGAGTTCGGTTTAAAATCCTATAAGCCAGCTGCAAAACCACGTCTCACACTGCTATGAAAAAGAAGAGATTATCTTTTGCCAATAAACATCTTCATTGGACTGTGGAGAAATGGGGAACAGTTTATTCTTTGAGAGATCTACAGTTCAGCAGTTTGCAGTGCGGAAGAGGCACGTTCGAAGACCAAAATGCCAAAGATTCAATGCAAAGTACATCGTCTGTACAATTAAACACCCCCCAAGCCAGATGGTTTTGGAGGCCAGGAGAAAACATGGGACTGATAGGTTGTGTTTTCTTGCCCCAGGCACCACAATAATTGACCTGAAATATGTTCAACTATTTCAAGAAAAGCTGAATATACACATGGTGGTACATAACACTTTTATATTTATGCACGATGAAGCACTATGTCATAGATCGAAAGTGATTTCGGAATATCTTCGGAAAAGCAAAGTGGGAGTTCTTGTCTGGCCTGGAAACAACTTAGATTTGAACCCTATCGAAAACTTGTGGAGTTACATGAAGAATAAAGTGGCAGAAAAACAACTATCCAGTGCTAAATAACTTATAACTGCAATAAAACAAGTTTGGGTGAAAGAAATCAGCACTGAATACTGTGCATCCCTAGTAAAAAGTATGCCCAGCCGTCTTGCTACAGTAGTGCGAGAAAAAGGTAAACACACAAAATACTAAAAACAGCCTTCTTTTTAGATAAAAAGTAATACTGAAGTGCTTCAAATATTTGCCATTTGATGTAATTGTGTTTGATTCCCAATAAAACTCTCCTTTTTGATGTAGAACTGATTTACCTTATCGTAGTTTGAAACACTCGGAAAATTTCAGGGTGGTCCTATACTTTTGCAAATGACTGTACTTATGCAATCACTATTGCTAAAAAAGTCGTTCACCGCTTAATAAGAAATATTTTCTTGCCTGCTTGCGCTTACGTCATCATTCTTCATGCTTGTTGTAATGCTTGAGAATTCGTTCACGTTTTGTTAATTACGAAGATTTTTGTGGCATGTTGATTCAAAGTATATATGTGTCTACTTAAATGCTTTTTTTAAATAAGCCTGCATACTGTAACTATCGCTTGTGCTTTGTATTCTGACACTTGGTTTACCCTTTAAAAATTCATTCTTCGTTTATTTATTTTTAATGCTATTTTTGTTCGCACACAACGATAATTCTTCATGAACCAGCCAGTTCAGCGGATGCTCTGCGTTTTGTTCGCGAACAATTTGGTCTCTGATGTTTAATAACATAAATAAGGCGTCAAAGTGTGCTGTATGAAAGCTTGTTGTTCAAATGCCATTTAAATCTACAAATTTGCAAGGTTAGTTACGGCAAAGAGTGAATGAGACCCGTATTTTATGGCGGAGATATTCTTCCAATAACTTCTAGTGTTACGTAATTTTTTCTCCTCATTTGGCTGTTGTAGCAAAATTTTATTAATGTAAATGTTAAGCGTCTAGACCAGAGATATTTAAGTAGAATTAAATTACTGATGGTACGTTATCTGCTTTGTTTTTTAAAAAAGTAATTGTGCTAGTACAGTAGACCTCGGTTAATCTGGATTCGGTTAATGCGGAATTTTGCTTAACTCGAATAAACGGAAAGTACAAATGATTTCCTATATACAGTAATTCTTAATAAAAAGTTTCGAATTATCCGGGACTTCGCCTAATTCGGATGATTTTGTCTTTCAAATCGAATCCAGATTTACCGAGGTCTACTGTACATTAAATTTTTCAAGTTATCAAAAAGAAACAACAATTAAATTTAAATTTTAACACAAGTTTAGTAATTTTAAATAATTACTTCATTGCGAAACGGTAAAGTTAAAAGAATGCAGCAATAGAACTGGGCTGGTTTGCACTTGAGTAGACATATTTTTCTTCGTTTAGTGAATTTCGGCGTGATTCGTCGTGGGTTCAGATTAAATTACAAATCAATTACCACAGCGGAGCACTAAAGATTCAATCAGAGCGTCGAACCGAAACCTTAAAAAACAATGTTCTGGTTCAGGTTTAGGTTCTGGTTCACCAAATTCTAGTTTTGGTAGTACAACAAATTTTATTTTTACGAGTTGAATTCCGGTACAGGTTCAAAGAATAATAATGGTTAGGGTATGGTTCGACGCCCTTTGTTCAATATCATATGAACACAGTGAGTGAAAAGTTTTTAGATTTAGTTTTTATGCGCATAGCAAAGAGGCACAGATAGACTTTCCTACTAAAGTAACAAACTGGCGAGTAGACAAAGCGTAAGATAAGGATTGCTACCTTCGGCCCTGTTAGGCTTAAAGTTGCTAATTAGAAAATGCTGAAAATATGTATGAAATAATTACCGACTTCAATTTTTAACATGAGCAGAATACAGCCATCAATTCTTTCAAGAGCTAATTTTCGGCCCAATTCCCTCAGTTTTTAAAGTAGGTACCCCTAGTATCCTATACCGGTTGTTATTTTTAGTCTCTGTAATTTCTTCCTTTTGCTTAAACTTCTTTCTTTGTAGAGGCTGTTCTTGCTTGGAGAATTTTCAAATTGCTTGGGATTTGCTAGTTTAAACTGTATAGAGAGGGATTCAATAAATTTTTTTCTCAATCGTCAGCATCTGAACAACTTTTCGAACTAAAAAGAAAATTGTAGCTTTTTTGGACTCGTAGATATTTGCCAGATAATTCTTGCCAATTCTGTTGTTTGCATGTGCTTGGTTTGTTTGTAGGACATTAAAATTACCGTTCGTATACGTGTGTAAAGTGTTGCATGTAACTAAGTCAACTTTCAGAATCTTTAAATCGATTTCAAATCCAAACTTGCTTTGGTAGATAAATATAGTTTTAGTACTGTTCATGGTTTGTTAGTCAGCTGTCAGCACGTTTTAGTAGTTTTGCCTTTGATGTAAAATTTCTTAAATGTAGACAAAAATTAGAAATTATTTCAAATCTTTGTAAGAAGATAGATAGAATATATTGCATATCCTAGCTAGCAGTGGAATCATTATTGAAAAACAGCAATGGGTTATCTGAATTGCTTAAAATTTTTGGTTTTAAGTTAATGTTCAGCTATTAGATTATGCAGAAGATTTGAGATTTTGGAGTAAACGTTAAGGATTTTTAAAAATAAATTTAATTCAATTAATACATTTTATCTATTTGAATAGACAACTAAAGAAGCTATAGGTTAATGACGCTTATTTTAATGGCGTTTTCTGCAAATATCGTAGCTCTGTTATTTCTATTAAAATTATATTTTACTTCCAGAAAAAAACGGTATCATTTTCTTTCAATAAACACGGTTGACCAACTGTCCTTTTGCAGCAGGGCCTTGTCCCAAGCAATAAATATTGCATTAAATGTATAACTTATGTGCTAGTATAGAAAGCCAATATTTTTCTCATGCTTGTTTTACTGCAAGGCAACAAGTATTCTACTGGCATGTCTTTTGCTGACAATATGACTTCATCAACTTTATCAGGTAAACTTTCTCATCACTACTTTAGATTTTATTTTATCGTCTCTTTGTGCGGAGCTAAAGCATTTGACCTTTAAGTTAGTATTAAAAGTAAACAAATTTAGACTCCGCAAGTGCATGGGTCAACGTCTAATGTTTACATATAACGTGAAAAGGCCTCGGACGCAGTCAACAAGCTGTGTTGACTTTGCTTGTTACATGACTTTTCATTTAGTATTTTATTCTCATGTTTGAATGGTGGATAGATTAAAAAGTTTGTCCGTGTTTATGAAATTTTTTCTTTGGTGAAAATTGCTTTTTAAGACTTCTTTTGCCTGCGAAATAATTCGATTTATGGTTTTGAAAGTACATTTTTGTTTAAATGATAAGTAGTAAGCGTGAAAGTTCTTTAATGAACATTATTATTGATATATGCAAAACTGAAAAAGCCATTGTTATTAATGTTTTTGGATCTTTAATTCATATCTAATGTAATTTTTATCACTACTTGTTTACCGAAGTACAAAATGTTTGTTCAGTCTTTAAAGTGACATTGTATGTGCACTGCCCTACACAAACCATTGTGGTTTGATTGCGATTCAAAATTTATAATTAGTTTACCAAAATAGCTCGTGTAGGTTTTCTTAATTACATTTTTATTGTCTTGCGGTGCCAAAAGTTCTACATACTTCAATCATTTAACCAGTTTAGTAAATTTAAATAAGTCTAACAAACCTATTATAAAATGCTTAATTGTCACCAAATTTAATTTTAACTACTGCAACAAAATCTGATTGACCCGAAGCACTTGAAACACCCAAAGCATCACCTTATCAAAAACGTGTTAAGTCAAAGCCCCAATCTCGGGAACGAGTTTTCAGAAAGATAATGGCACGCGATTTTGCAGCTGTAGCGAAATAAACACGCGCATTGTTTACATATGGCAGTGCTTTGGTAATGGTAAAATCGCAAATGTAGTATGACTTAAGAGAAAATATACTATATATACTTTAATTTTACTAAATGTCTCTTAATTTTCTATTGGTTCGTTAATAAAAGGTCATTGTATTGTCGTCGTCGTCGTTTGAAGAGGTATCCACTCCAGGTCAGACACAAACAGAACTGGGGCCGAGGGTTTATCCTTTTACTACCCCACACTGCTGAACTGCTTGGATCAGATGCTGGCAGTGATGTTATTAAGCCAGCATCGAGTTTCGTCATCCAAAACCGTCAGACCTCGTGCTCCATGTGGTACCCGATGTATAGGGCACGCTGTTAGTACATGGTCTGCGGTTTGCTCAGAGGCGCCACACTCGCAATTCGGTGAAGGAGCGAGACCCCATTTGTGCATGGACGAATGGAATCGCCCAACACCAGTCCGCAGGCGGTTGAGCTTAACCCAAGCTACTCGGGGTAAGCCCATCCCAACAGGCCTGGCACTGGTCTCGGGCACAAAAGCACGGAGCCTGGAAGCATTTTCACAGTACTCCGTTTTCCATTTGTAAATTGTCATTGTATTGTTTTATGCGGAGCAGAGTCGTTCGTAACTTCAGTTTTTTTCATGAGGTTGAAGTATTTGAAAAGTCATTTTTTTTAAATTCATTTTTTGGTTCAGCTTTTTTCAATGAACTTTGCGAATAATTTTTTTTATAAAGTTTACATAGAAAAGTAAACTACTTAGTTTGTTTTATGGGTTGAAAAAAAATTTTTCTGTTTGAGATGATGCCATCTTATTCTTATCTAATCGGTTTTATCTCACAGAAGCAAGTCATTTTTCATTTTCTCCACAGTTGTATTAACTATTCTTTAATATTCCAAGTTAGGAATTTTGCACGCCTTAAATAACTGTCACGTTTCAGATTTTAAAAAGCGTAGTAACGGGTCAATCAAAGAATCAGAGTTGAAGAACCGACGCCTTTATCCAATGGATTACGGCAGCTCTTCAGACGAAGAACTCCAGGATCCTATTCCTGAAACGTATCCTGATTTATCTGATGAAGAAAGGTAAGACAATAAGAATTCTTTTAGTTTCTTTAATGGCAGAGTTTTTTCTTTTGTGTTGTTAACCTTGCTGACATCCTGTCGTTAAGCTTGGGATAACAAATTCAGTTTAACATTGATACTTTTGTTGTAGTTTTGGTGGCGAAAATACACACTCAAGAGAGTCTACAAAGCAAACTAAAGCGAGCAAATCTTTGCATCATCGTCATCGAGTAGTTCGCAATGACTCTGAATCAAATTCAGAAGCGGAAACAAACCGGGTCCAACCAAAAATTTACCCAACAAACCGTTGTAACGATATTTCAAAACGTCGTCCTTTTGTTAATGCTCATAAACTGTCCGGTTATTCCCAAAAACCTTTGATAAAACCATCCAAAAGCGAACTTACTCAAACAGACTTCTTAAAGCTGCCCTACGTATCAAAAAGTAGCGAAGATTATTGTTCGCAGCGAAAAAACGCAGAAACAACAATTGTGGAGAATAAGCTTTTGGAAACTTGTGAACGCAAAAAAACCGCGCACCAAGGGTCCGTAAAGTCAAACAACGACCCTGGAGTGAGTTTTAGCAGCAGCGGCTATTCGAGTTCAAGCAGTGGAAACGGCTCTTTCTCATCGTCCATATCCAACGCGTCGTTTAGGGTATCGACAAGTCCTTTGGCAACATCTGGTGAACACTACCGCAGTAAAAACAATAACGCTGATTACGCCGAAATAAAATTAGAAAAAAATAAAAGAATTCCTGAAAAACCCAAAGCAAGTCAACAAGAAACCTTTCTTGAAATTTCTGATTCTAAAACTTCTACTAAAGTTGATAAAAGACGAGATCAAGATTCAAACAATTTTCAAGAAAACAAAAAAAATATATATAACAACGGATCCAATCGAATCCAATCCGTCAAAGATTCGTTGCACCGTTCACAGTCATTGAAAGAACCAACCGTAGATATTTCCCCAGGGAGAAACAGGTAAATATGTGCTCAATTGCCTTTCTTTTGTTTGATAAACCCTGTTTGAATTTGACCAACGTTTGATTAGTAGCAAGCATGATTACTGCTTGATAATTAAAGTTTGTTTAAGTTGAGTTTACCTGATTGTTCAAAGATAAACTGGAGTCAACTACTTGGTACGAAGGTCAGAGTCTTTGTCAAGAATTGCAACGGTGCTTTGTTATAAGCTCAACAAGCGCTTGTTTAATCCTTAAAAAATATTTTTAACTTATTGGCTTGACGGTTTTGACATTTTTGGGTTAAAAATAAAAATTAACTTAAAAATTTTATTTTCTAGCAGTTACTTTTAATATATTAATAAATTAACGCAACAATGGTCGCCTGTATTACATTTGGCATATCACAACGAAAAGTTGAGCGTTTTATGTTTACATAAAAAAAGCTTTTTATAAAACTAAACTAGGACATATTTAATTAACAAGTAACAATTCTCGGAACATAAATTAATAACATTTTTGGTTTAAAAGAAACGAATTCCGAAAAATTCACATTAAACAGAACAGCTTACATCAAACAAGAAAAAATTCTAGAATTAATGAAAAAAATTCAATAGCACAATTTATCATCTATAGATTTAGATGGATATGCTAAAGCCGTAGTTTCTAACTTTTTTCACTTTCGGTACCCCTAAAAAAAGATACATATTTTGCGACACCCCAAAACAAGTTCTTTCAGCTATTTTTCTTTCAAACAAAGACTTTAAAACCGCCATAAGTTTTGAACTTTAAAACAAAAGTAAAATTTTAATTGTTCGAGACACCCTTAGCAATTACAAACGACACACTAAGTTGCCCCCGTACACCGGTTAAGAACCACTGCGTTAAACAATCAAAATAATTAGTAAAAACCAAATCAAATTCATTTTAAAACCATGAAAGTTTCAAGCTGATTTGCTCTAAATTTTTTCAATATTAATCCATATTATTGGTTCGTTTTTTGTTTTCAATTACCTTTTTTGTTAACGTTGCAGCGTTTAAGGATGTTGAGCTATCAACCGATGGCAAACTGTTTTAGACACGTAGAAAAGGTAATCAACTAATTAAAAGTGTTACCCAAAGGATGATACCTTGTGAAAAGCTTTCTAATCATCCAATCGTAACATTCACTCACAAAACACACGACTCTAAATAGTAAAAGTGATCCACTTTTGAGATCCGTGAACGCAAGCCAAAATTCTCCGAACAATCGGATTTTTTTTGAGTTTATAAATATTCATGATATCTGTCAAAAGAAAGACTGTAAACTTGCGTTATGGCGATTTGCGATATAGCAAAATAACTGCTTGTTTAGATCAAAGTACGTTCGTTTTAAAAATAACACTGTTTTAACCTTTAATTTTTGCTTTGTTTAAAAATTTTGAGCTATTAGTGTTTGTGTGAAGGAAATTTATTTTTACTGTTTTAACACAGAATAAATTGATGCCCCAAAAAATTTAACCACCCATCTTCCTTGTTGCGACAGCTTATTCTCACCATAACTTTTTGATCTTCAATTTCACTTTGAACGTTGTTACTGTTTGACCCAACTTGTTTGTAGCTTTGCACTTTTGCGTTGTGGCTAGAATGAAAAATAGAAGCGTAAATATTAATAGGCCTGCAAAAAATTTTTTAACCGCAAGCGCAAAACTTTCATTGTTGCCAACACTTTGACTTGAAAGTCATAACAACGCACTAAATCAGCAGGCTTAGTTGCTTTTTGATGTACCAATTTCAAAAATTGCGTTTTATAATGTATTAGGCTTGCTTCGAGAATAGTGAAAATCAATGGCAATCGGTTGCTCGCATAAGCTTCACAGCGCAGTTGCTATGTCTTCCAAATTCTAACGTAATCCCTTTTTTTTATTTCATTATCTTGATTCACTGGTTGACGGCAGAGACTTTAATTTAAAGCAAACTTTTGGCGTTTACGCCAACTTGTTTGTAAATATACCAAAACAAAACTGTTGTCCAGTTGAATTCTTGATTTGTTTTAAAATTTCTTTGGTTACGACCTAAACATTGAGCTGCTTATTAAGAGGCCAGCAAAGTAAATTGTTATAAATATATCTTTCTCACTCGAGCATAAAAAAAGTTAAACTTGCATAGAAGAAAAACGTTTAAAGGATTCTTTTACGCTGCGCTTTATCTCGTAGTTTGTGAAGAAATAAATCATCATCAGATCATTTCTATCTGATGGCTAGTTTCGCGAGCAACAATCGAACTAACAACAAGACTGCATTTAATTTTGTAATTTTTTAATTCCAATGTCGTCTTAAAAAATTTCAAATGACAATATTGCTGTTTTTTACTCACTAAGCTTAAATTTAAACTTAATTTTATGTTAATAAAGCTGCTCACAGTTTTTCAGAGAAACAAATTAAGTTATTAAACTGCAAGGCCAAAAACCTCGCTTGTTTAGGTTTAGTTTGTTAAAACTTATACTTTGCAGCGTGAGCATGGTTGAAAAACCTTTATCTACCAAGGAAAAACAACGGATTCGTTTTCGGATTCCCGGATCGCGATCAAAAAAAAACGAAGCTTTGAGAAATAGCGTGGCATTCGCTTACTTCGCCCGGGCGGACAGCGAAATGATTACTGAAAGCAAAGAAACTGTTGAAGAAAAAAAAAATGGGAACCAAAGCCAAAATTTCAGGCCAACTAGTTTCCATCGCGGCTCTATGTTGTTGCCGTCATTTTCTCCTCCACCGACGCAAAGCAATTGTTCAAGCAGGAACAGTTTAACCACTCGCTCAGAACCAAAAAAAAGGGCAGTGGACGAAGTGTCTCGAGACACGGCTACAGTACCCGTTGAACAGCATTTGCCTGAAAAAAATCTCTCGAAAAACGAAACAGATTCCCAAATAAAAAAACCAAGCAACTCGTCTTTGAGATCGTTGAAGTGAGTTGAACAAAAACTTCTTTATGAATAAGAAACTGTGACCGTTGTTTATAAAGCTCCAAAGCATGTGTTGTTCCGATTGTTCAATGTTTTTTAGGTTTTAAGTTTCATAATTTAATACCAATAAACTTATGTGTTTTGTGTCATTCTCTAACTAACTTGAGATAACAGAGAAAAGTTTTTGCAAATTTATATTTACTGAATTTTTTACCACAACAGCGTGACCGTGTTGAATAGTATTATAGTTTAAAAAATATTTAATGGATAGCTGCGAGTTTTTTAATGGCACTTCTATATTTTAAAAATAAACTTCCAAAGCTTTTTACATAATTACTTAATCTTGGTTTAATTGGATCAACGGTTGCTTTATGCAGAAATAGGTGATGTAACTCATTTTGTGCTGTGACACCCAAAGTACGACTTTTATTTATTTTTCAGCTCTGCTCAGCAACCCGTAAAATCCTCCCAGTTTGAGCGCAAGCCTTCCTTTCGAAATCGACTGCGAGGAGCATTTAGCTTTCAAAATTTGAAAAAAGCTATAAGTTCTGATAAACTGGAACAAGGCAAATCAAAGTATGAAAAGATTCAGTTATCACAACGTGCTGGCAACGACAATCGTGCAGTTTCTTATGAGACGTATTTGTTAAAATTGCTGATTAAGTAATGAAAGGAAGCCGTAGCCATCAATCTTAATGGTTTACTGGCAGGCGTATACTTAAATTTATTGCTGCTTGAATCAAATATTTTTTCAGTTTTAATGGACTATTTCTTAATTTTATTTGTTTGACTCTTTTTATTTCTAACCTGTACGTATGGTATTGGTTTAAGTGATGAGTCTCGGTTTTATGCTTATGTAGTTTTGAAAATTCCTTGCTTAAGACTGGTTTATAGCATTTCTGGTACTTTTGCATTAATAAGTAACTTCATGAAGTGGCAAGTCACATTTTTAAAGGTTTCAATCAAAAATCAAAGCATTTGATTGAAGATTAAGCAAATGCTCGGATTTTGCTTTGTCAGATTATAATACGCAACTTGTTGCTTGCGAGCTGTTGCTGCTGTAAGGGAAAGCTAAATATATTTTTGTTGGTTGATGTTGCTGAAACCACTTACATTTTCTTTTCGGATAAACCAAACTATTCTTTCAATGATTAAAGTTGCAAAGCACAATTTTCGCTTCCTAAAGCGGTTGAACTCAAGTAATTAATTACTTTTTCGTTACTTCTAGATCAATTAGTCATTCATACTTAAACGAATTCGGCCAGGATATATCGCGAATTTCTAAACAAAGGGCACAGTCACTCAGTGGATCCAATTCTCTTTACAAACCTCCATCAATTGGTTCCATGTTTGGGTCAGTGCGTATGCGCAATAAGCGTGTACGGGAACGTCCTTCAGTATTGAATAGAAACTCCATCGCGTGCGACCCGAAGCCTATTCCCGAATACGATTATGGCGTGTCGTAAGTTGTCCTAGATCAGAGATGTCCAACCTTTTTCATAATAGGCCAAATTATAAATTTAAGTATATGCGACGGGCTTCAAAATTACATCTACGCGTATATAAAACTTTCTCTTTTTGTATTAGATACAATGATTAAATGACAAGTATAAAATATACATTTAAAATTGATTAACTAATTAGAGATCTAAGTCAAATATGAAACTATTAAAATCATTACGTAATTATCATTAAAAATGTGTTTTGTTGGAGCTGCTTTAAAGTCCTAATTATGTGACTTCCTTTCTTCCTGCTTGCACCGACTCAAAATTCCCTAGATCTGGAGAAGAACGCTTGTACCCGCGATCCCAAAGCCGATGAAGTTAGTAAGGGACCCAATGAGTTATCGACCAATATCTCTGCTCTGTGTCCCCTACAAGATCCTTGAGAGGCTTATCTACAGCCGTGTCCATCCAATTATTGATCCATTGCTACCTAGAGAGCAGGCTGGGTTTCGACGCAAAAAGTCAACCGTGGGTCAAGTCATTCTATTGATAGAAGACATCGAGGATTTTTTGTCAATTTGCCTATCTGACAGCGGCATATGACACTGTCTGGCACTGTGGCCTTACCTGCAATCTGCTGAGACTTATGTCAGATAAGCACATTATTTTTTTTTACTATTTCATTTCTATATTTATCCTCCTGACTCGCAGAAAAGCGACGGAGGCGTTAATACATAGGGCAAGCAATTACCCCTACCTGCTTCCGGAGATGCTAAGATATTTCTGTCCGCTTAAACTTTAATCGAGTTATGACTTTTAGAACTGCTTGCCAAGAACAGCAAGCAGGAGAATGTGTCGTAAAGTGTCTTTCCCAAGGACACAACAGAATGGCACGAATAAGTTTTGAACGGAGACCATGTCGATCACAATCCCGGCGCTTTAACCACTCGGCCACGCTGCCACGCTGCCACGCTGCCACGCTGCCGACACATGGTGAGTGTGGTTACGGGAGCTTGTCCGAAACCGAAGTTTCACCTTACTTCCGATGACAGCAAGCAAAGTAGACTTCGCCTTTGAGAAACGGCGTTTTTCTGAAATTGATTTTGGCTCCCCTCCTTTCCGACATTTATATGTACGATCTGCCCTCCGAGATTTTCTTAGGAGTTTACCTAAGGAGAAGATCTAGCATTCTTGTACTCGTCCGAAAACTAGAAGGCTTTTAAAAAGACTTTAAGTCAAGATATCTTTACACTTGACAGCTGAAGCTCAGTCACACCAAGACAGTAACGGCAGCCTTTCATTTAAATAATCGAGAGGCCTAACACGAGTTAAATGTTTACAACAGCATTAGACGTTTACCATTTTATCCAACTCCTATTTATTTTGTGGTAAAACTAGAGAGATCGCTCATGTTCCGTCACCATCTTGTGGCATTTCACAAAAAACAATCTTCACATGCCACACTGCTCAAGCAACTTGCAGGCTGAGGATGGGATACTGGTGCCAAAACACTACGCACAGCTACCCTGTTTCTGGTCTACTCAACAGCTGAGTACTGCGCACCAGCCTGGTGTGGCAGCGTTAATACTCGCCTCATAGACAGTGTTTTGTATGGCGCCTTGCGCATTGTTACTGGATGCCTGCGTCCCACTTCAACGGACCACCTATCTAAGCTGAGCTTCGCTGAGTAGAAGCAACACTTTAATAATAAAGTCATTAATTATCAATCTCTTGATATTGTAAAAAATATTTAAAAATAACGCAATCAATATTAATTTAATAGCAAAACAATGTGAATACTGAAAACGAGGCTTGGGGCAAGCGTCTTTATGATAAGATCCACCCACAAAAGCTTTCATAGATTGGTTCATTGAACGTCACTCGACGCAGCAATCAACTGATAAATTTACTCTGTTTTCCTATACGTAACAATAACTACAGTGATATCAAATTTTTATATTAATTTTATTTTATCTCTATATTTATCCTCCTGACTCGCAGGAAAGCGGCGGAGGCGCTAATATCTACGGTAGGCAATTACCCAGACCTGCTTCCGGAGATACCAAGATATTGCTGTCCGCTTGTAATTTTATAGAGATTTGACTGTAATTTAGAACTGCTTGCCAGGACCACCAAGCAGGGGAATGTGCCGTAAAGTGTCTTTCCCAAGGACACAACAGAATGGCACAACAGAAATTCTATACAGTTATGAAAAAATAAGTAAAAAATTGAGTAAGCAGTTGGCCGCAGGTTTGACATCTCTGTCCTAGATGTTTCCCAATGTTTTGCAAGTTGTTTGACTAAACAAAAACCAATTTGCAGTTCCAAGATTGCGCAAGATTTTAGTGATGACGATGTTGGAATTCCTGGTCACTTCAGGTGAATTACTTAGCGTTGTTTCTGTTTTAAATCTGCCCTTTAACGAAAAAAACTACTGCTAAAACCTTTCCTGAAATAACTTAAACCAAAATCTTGCGACGACAAGATATTCAGAGTTTCTCAAAAAGGTTGAAGGATTTTATGGTGAGCTTATTTAAGATTCACCTTAGTCCGACAGATAACTGTTTTTTTAAATTATAATAAGATTTAAAGATTCAATCTCTACCAATGTTTTTTCCAGTGTTAATTAATTGGGACTTTTTAATCAAATTTTAGACCGATCGGTCGAGTTCTAAAAATGAACGTTCAGGAAGGAACAATGCAAATAGAAATGATTAAGCCACCATCCGGGCCGTTTGGATTCTACGTCGCTAAAAACGACAATGACGGAATCGTTTATATATCAAGTCTCAGTGACAGTTATCCTGACAAAATGTTTTCCGGATTGATGAAGACTGGAGATGAAATCCTTGAAATCAACCAAAGAAAAGTAAAAGAACTGACTTTGGACCAAATTTATGATTTAATTTTGGAAAATAATCGCCTTGTCATTCTAATCAAACCATCCAATTCGGACTCGACGAGATAGTGATACAAAAATATTTTTGTAGTTTATTGCAGCAAAGTGTACTATTTTGTAAATCTAACTTGCCGCATGTGCAATTTTTCATTCCTATATTTTATTTCATTTCTTTTTTTAAACTCTTTGACTTCGATTTTAATAAATCGTGTCTTAGCAATTGCTCAGTAATTTTTTCTGCTTTTTTTTTATCCTTTGTTCTGTCGACAAAACATGCTTTTCTCACATTACTTTATTCTCAATCTAGTTTCTAAATCCTCAATGATAGTCTCTTTAAATTAACAAAAACTTTTTTCCAGTATGCCATGTTGAAACGCAGATTTAACGTTTTTTCTTTTTTTTTTTTTGTATTATACACGACGTCTACAGCACGTGTCTTTTAAATTATGCTTGCCCAAAATAACCAATAATGGAACATTCTCCGTTTTGTCCTTTCGCTTAAATTCAGTTTTTTTGCAAAATAATTTTAGTTTTTAAGAAAAAAATATAGGCCTACCATATAGACCAGGGCTTCTCAAACTTTTTTGTTCTGCAACACCATTTAAAAAAATAAACAAAATCAGGTGTTCTCTAAAAAAAAAGTCTTCATCTAGAATCAGGCTCTGATTTGCAATTTTCGTCTACGAAATCAGGTGTTATCTAAAAAAGATCTTAACTCTGATTCAGGCTTTATTTTGTCGATAAAATGTAGATTAAATCAATCGAATAAACATTATTTTAAAAAGCCAATTTCAAGAGCACAAAACGCTAATTACGTAGTTTCGCGACCCCAAAATTTTTTACGCGACCTACAGTTTGAGAAACCTTAGTATAGACAACGGTGCCGCCCGTTTTTCCAACCGCCCGGGCCAATACCCGGCAAACAGTTTGGAAAACGAAACAAATACTTTTACTTTAAATTTTAGGCAAAAAGTTTAAAACATAGTAACTTTGCTCAGTCACTTGGCGTTTTTACATCAACTCAAAATTTGAATTCAAATTAGTTACCCCTTCTTACCCCTTCTTAAATTTTTACTTAGAACTACTAATTTAATAATAATTCTTGTATTAATTTCAACTTAAATTTTTACTTAGAAATACTAATTCAATAATAATAGTTATTGTATTAATGATAGGAAAAAAATTTAGCCAACTTAAGAAAAAAATTAAGCGTAAAAAAGTTACTACTTTGAGATTTGTCATACTAATATAACTCAAAAACTTGTTAAGTAAGACATTTTTTGCAATTTTTACCTTCTGGATTCTATTATAGACTTTGGCACAAAAAGGCGTCGTATCGCGGTAAATTTTCATTATCGTCTATACCAGTGTTTCCCAACCTTTTTTCTTACATGGCCCTAATGAGTTTGGATGAAAGCGACATGGTCCACTAGCACTACTCGTTTGGCTACTTTATCGTGGTTGTTATCTACTTTGTTATAAAGCAAATACGCATTATTTTAAAGCAGCAATTTATTCCAAAATACACTTCAGTGAGAGAATTGCTGCTGAATCCAATGTTTCTTAATGCTTCTATATGTTGAAGAAAGTGCATATCGGAGACAATTTTCGACATCTAATTGGTTTCAAGTTCTTGTTTTTCATCTGCATCAAAGGGGAAAACTCTGATTTACATAAATATGTAGGACTACTATAAAAGATAACAGCTTTGTGATTCATTTTTTAACGACACACAGGTAAGAAGTGCACATCTTTGTTTAAAACTCATAGATTGATAAAGTATCGAACATATCTCTACAAGTAGAATCATTTTTAAGGTTAATGGGTGTATCCTATATGTCACCACGGACTTCTATTGGAACTGCAAAAGGCTTCCTCACCAGCTTCAAATCTGACTGCAATATTTCAAAAAATTTTTCGAAGACTTGTAAAGTGTGAAGATTTCAAATGACAAAATATCGTCCACATGATTAGAACTCAGAGTTGAAGGGGCCTTAAATATTGCAAAATTTCTCTTTTCAGTTTTTCTTATTCGGTTTTCAAGTTTCCTCTCAGGATTCAAAGCATCAATGAAGTCAAGGATTGTTGTTTTCTTTCCTTGCAGCATGAGATTCAAGTGGTTCAGCTGGTTGAAAATGTCAACAAGATAGGGTAGTTTGGATATAAAAGCTTTATCCTAAAAGCTTGATTCCAATTCATGTCTTTTTGCATGATTAAAAATTCTTTTAATTTTTCTCGTAGCTCAAAAACTCTAGCCATAATATTTCTCCTTGACAACCAACGTACTATATAATAAAGTAGGTTCAAATGTTCAGACTCCATAGCAGGACACAGCTTTTTGAAAATTCGAGTGTCAAGGCCCCACTTTTACTTAGTTTACTGTCTTGATAATTTCTTTAAAGCATTGTGGAGAAGTTCTGGAAGTTTTTGCAGCAAGAGCTTGCCCGTGTACTATGCAGTAAACAGTGAGGACTTTAGGTGAAAGATTTCAAACTAGTGTTTTGAAACCATTTTTTGCTCTTAACATTGAGGTGCACCGTCGGAACAGACACTAGAGAAACTTTTCCACTTGAGGTTCTTGCATTTAAAAAACTCTGATATTTTTTCCGTAACATCCGACAGCTTTCGTATTTGTCTCTAATGCAGAATAAAACAAAAATTCTTCTTTTATGTCAGTATTTGTGAACTATCTGCAAAACACCATAAACTGAAAGCAAGCATATTTCTAGCCATTTGTAAAGCACAAAGTTTGAAAAGGGTCTCACCAATTATAAACGGTTTAATTTTCTTTGCGATGATCAGAATGGCTGCATAAGAAGCCTCAAAAAGTGCTTGGGATTGTTGTTGAAATGATCCACATGCATCCAAGCGCTGACGCTTTACACAAGCTTCTTTTGAAAAACTCTGCATTTTTATTTTTGTGTCGGGATACACTTTCTCAAAGTAAAGCATCAACTTTGACGGCCTCAAAGAATGGTTACCAAGAATTTTATATCACAAAACACATTGGCCTTTTTCTTCTTCACTATCAAGAATTTATGTAAATCCAAATTTAATATAATATTCACTAAATTTCCTTTTTGCCATTTTGTAGCTGTGAAAAACGAAGCTTTCTGCAAGAAATTTTGCTAAAAATTGTTGTACAGCTGCTAAGAAACTGATTTTAGCCTAGCAGTGCTGCTACAGAAGTAGAGTAGACGATCATAGACAGAAGCATCATTCTTGTAAAACAATGGCATGTTTATTTGCGTGTGCTGTACAAGCAAAAAAGGGATTTCGTTTATAACGTTAAGAAAAAAGTTTGTTGATACCAGTGGCGGCTCGTACATAGGGGCCATAGGGGCCGGGCCCCACTAAAAATTTGACTTAATAATATGTGAATTTCTAAAGAGAAACCCTATATTAAATATCAAAATGTTTACATGCGTGCCAAGATAACAGTTAACCGAAAAACAACGAGAAATATTTTCAATTATTTTCTGAAGTCTTTTCAAAACGATCCAGAGGGGCCCACATATTCTGGCCCGTTTACTCCTATATATTTACACCTAAAGCCAACCAACTCACGCGCCGCGCTTTGTGAAGATTTTACTATGCAAATCAATAGCACAAAATTGGGGCCAGCAATGTCTGGCCCAAACAGACGTAACTTATAAGCTGCGCCTGTCCGTGTGCCGCCTTTAAGAATTAGTTATTATTCAGTTGATATTGGGTGATGTTGTGCATTGTTTTGTGAGACAGCAGTTTCTGCTTTTCAGCGCATGTTTTTTCACAGCTGTGGTTGTTTATCAGTTATGTTCATTTTCATTTATGAATAACATGCTTAGTTTATTTATATTTTGTGTGATTTTCGTATTTCCAGATCAAAATAATTTAACTTCAAACAAGCTATTCCAGGAAATGGTGTCAAATTACTCACAAGCGAATACTACAATATCGATATCGCGATAGCGAATATCGCATTTTTTGCTAAAAATTTATTTTTCCCGCCTTTAAATTTAGGTAGTCTACGAATGGAACTTTTTGACATTTCAATAATTGTTTTGCTGGCCCTACCATTAATAAAAGCCACGAGCCGCCACTGGTTGATACGATTAGTCATCTTCACAGATCACTATTTTGAGTATTCAAAACATAATGATTATTGTTAGCACTTTTCAATTTGTTCTGTGGCCCAATTGGAAACCACGCTATCGCCCACTGGTTGGGAAATACTGGTCTATACTCAACATTACCTGTGTATCATCAGTTTGTTGTCAAAAAATCTTTACCTTCCACGTGAACGAATATCTTAATAAGCCATAGCAATCAACTTATTTAATTTTTTGGCTGCATAACCAAAGATTGTGTGCGAAAGATATGTCTTCCAATAAGCCAGAGGATAATACATTGTTTTCGTTGGCTATTTGGAAATTAAATGCCAAAAAAAGATTTTTTTATTAAAAAGTCTTTCGAAAAGTTTTTCTTTAATAAGCGAGCAAACGAACAATGTATTTTCTGTTCCTTACACTTTTCGTAAACTAACAAAAAGTCTCCGACCGATCATCTGCAAATATTGGGTAAAACGTCCTTCAAAATGGAAACTTTGAAGCCGTCTTGGAATGAAATAGATAATTCCCTTAGATCGCATACAACGTCAGAGATCAGAGAGTACGAATCAAAGCACGAGTAATTTTAATTTTTTTTTAAAACAACATACATTTTGACTAATTTGCGACTACTCTTTCACCCATTTTAAAAAAACAACAAAAAGTTTACTTCACTTTCCATAGAATTATTAGAATACGCCTACGGCTTATTGTACTTCCCGTAGTATTATCAGAGTTCGGGTTATTTTATTTATATATATATGTATATAGTAGTCTGCCATGAAAAGTAAGAAAATCCGTTTTCAAACTTATCCAATTTATATTAAACTTGCTTTGTCCAATAGTAAAGATTGAGACATTTTATTCAGTGATAATATCCTAATTTACATCCAAATACCAAATAATTTTGTTCATCAAAAATTATTTAATTTTCTAATAGCAAAAAAATCGCATTTACATTAATACAGGTTGACGTAACAACTAACGTACTCGTATTTTTGGTTAACGAAAAGGCAATATTAGAAGCCTTATTTTATTTAATAGCTGGTTGAGCTGGTTAACAATGATAATATACAGCTCAAAAATTTACAGTGTTGGCTGTGTGGTTTATAGAGGGTAAGAAGGTCGTATTAATTGTCTACGCAATCGTGGTTAAACCTATTCGCACTGTTTTGCTGCCTCCTTGAGAAAAACACTCTACGGTACTTTCCTCTGCTTGGCTGCCTTCATAGCCGTACCAGCAGGGGGAGTGATTTCCCCCCAAGTTTAAAAAATTTGGGCAAAATCAGTATTTTTTGGCAGCAACAAGGAAATATTTGGGCAAAACCAGAGTTTTTCGGGCAGCGATAGGAAAAGTTTGGGCAAAATCAGGAATTTTAGGGCAGTGACAAAGATCCAAAAATGGTTTTTGTGCTAATTGCAGAAAAAAGTTTACGAATTTAGGTAAAGACCTTTTTTTAGCGATCGCTATGTTTTTGAGACAAAAATCGAAAAATTAGAGACACAAATTTTGAGTGAAGATTTTTTTTGTTTTGTTGTTTGGTCTTCATCATAGATTTTAGACAATTTTTTCTCATATCCCGAAAGTTCTAGAAAATCAAAATTTAGGCAAACATCACAAAATTTGCGCAGAACTCTATTGCCCCCAAATTTTTTTCTGCTTTATGGCTATGGCTGTCTGAGCAAGCATTTCGAAATTTTAGTCATAGCTCTGAATAAACATGAAAAACCAAAATAAAAAATTTTAACTCAATGAAAATATTTTGTCTTGTTTGAAAGCAGATCGGGGTAATCGCTTGTCAATTACCTTTGCCTAAGGGTAGCACCTCCGACGTTTTTCTGCGAGTTAAGAGAAGGAATAAATATGACAATAATTGTCACAACTTTACTCAAGAATCTAAAAGAACCAGTTGAACTAGATAATCCAAATACGTGCATTGAAGTAAATCTGTGTTTATTTTTATTTACGTTGGCTTTGGAAATAGTTTTCAGCGAGAAAAAGGAAGTTCTTAAAACAGTTAGTTTTGGCTAAGTACGAATGGATTTGCTGGAAAAGTTTTCTATAAAAAATATTTTCTGATTAGAATGAATATATTCACAAAATCACGAAATAAGCATAAAAGTTTGATCAATTCTTATAAAACTTGGCTCTCAAGCTTCACCAAACTTTAAAGCAATTCATAGCGCCAACAACTGCGAATATTCACTCAACAACTTCATACTGACTGACTATAAAAATAAACTAGCACCCCGATGTCTAATATTAAATTTAATAGTTTATTCATCACACATTCTAAAACAATTCTATCTCGCTACAGAATTAACTTTTAAGGCGTCAACACTGACCCTTAAACAACTTAATCACGGTCACATAAGCAACAGTAACACAAACGATTTCTAAATATTTTAACTTATAAATAAATGATAAAATTTACGACGCTATTTATATAAATTTGCCAACTTACGAGATAACAACAAAAGCTACTAGCATAATGCAAATTTCTTAAGCTAACAATTATACTAAGCTTAGCAATCGGACAAAGCAATGTATGATGTCACAAATACAACCAGAAGATACAGTAGTAAAAAATTACATAACTTGTAATGCCAAATCAGTAGTTAATTACATAACATTTGCAAAAAGCAGTAAAACCTTGTCTTTGCCCTTTGCCCTCTTGTCCTTTTAGGGTTGCAGGGGCAGCAGCTCGCTCCAAGCATCCAGATCTTCTGCAACTAACGGCAATTTTGCTGCTGGAATTCCAAGACGCGACCAGGACAGGTCTTCAACATAATTCCGCCAGCGAGTTCTGGGTCGCTCTCTAGGCTTTTTGCCACTGGGAAGAGCATCCATTAGTTGCTTTGCTGTTCGCTTGTGAGACATTCGTGCCACATGGCCATACCAGCGCAGTTGAGATTGTTCTATGCGGAGTAGCAGCGTTTCGATGTTGAGAGAATGACAAATGTCAGTGATTTTAACCTTGTCAAGTAGAATAAACCTCTAACTTTTTGCAAAAAACCATTTCGGTCGCCTGTACTCGGGATTTCACTCTTTCAGTCATTACTCAACACTCTTGACCATAAGTAAGAATAGAAGCAAAAACTGATCTGAAAACAGAAAGCTTTTCTTTTGTACACAGCTCTCGTTTTAGTACAACTGATGATAAAGCTGGTGCATAACTGCATTTGCTTTTCCAATACGTGTGTCCAGTTCGTTGTCACTCGAGAATGTGACTCTAAGATACTTAAACTTCTCCGTTTGCTGGAGAGTTACTCCATTTGTTTGGAAGGAACAATGGACAGGGTACCTTGTAAAACATATAATCTCAGTTTTAGCCGCACTAATTTTTATCCCAGCATCCAAGCATGCATCAGAAAATTGATTAAGTGCATATTGGAGATCACTTTTGTTCGAGCTTAACAATACAAGGTTATCTGCAAACAGCAGGAGCCAAACATTACACTCCTTGAATGTGACGCCACAGCTGGAGGAACTGTCTTTGTCTATCTTTTCCATGTATATAATAAACAGAAGAGGAGAAAGAACACAGCCTTGTCGTAGTCCAACTAAAAGGTTTTGTTTTCATGCCATTAACACGAACACAGACTTTCGACTGTTTGTTCAACAATTTCATAGCAGTTAATTAGCTGACCTCTCACATCATACTCCAGCAATACTTCCCACAGTTTGTCTTTCTTGGGACACGATCATACGCTTTTTTAAGGTCTGCAAAGCATGTATACATCTCTTTGGCATATTCCCACGATGTCTCAAAAACTTGCTGAAGGGCAAAGATCTGGTCCATGGTGGATCTGCCAGAACAAAATCCGCATTGTGCATTCTGAATTTAAGGTTCGACTATTTTACGGCATCTCTTTTTGAGGCACTTGGCATAGACCTTTCCAGGAAGGCTGAACAAAGACATAACCCTGTAGTTAGTGCATTTCTTCTTGTCTCCTTTTTTGTGAGTAGGTATTAACATACTGGTCTGCCATTGCTTCGGTACCTCACCAATTATCCAAGATAAACCCACTTGCGCCATTCTGTTGTGTCCTTGGGAAAGACACTTTACGGCACTTTCCCCTGCTTGGTGGTCTTGGCAAAGCAGTTCTAAATTACAGTAATTTTCTACTAAATTACTAGCGGACAGCAATATCTTGGCATCTCCGGAAGCAGGTCGGGATAATTGCTTACCCTATGTATAGCGCCTCCGTCGCTTTCCTGCGAGTCAGGAGGATAAATATAGAGATAAATATAAAAAAATAAAAAAAAATATTTGGCACACACGAGTCAGCCAACGAACCCCAAAGTTGTTTATGGCCTTTAACATTTCGTGTCGAATATCATCTTCACCAGGGGCCTTGCCAGCTGTTAAAGATTTGATAACTGTGCTCACCTCTGCTTTGAGTAAATAAATTTCTTTATCATAATATTTTCACCAGGGGTCTCGGATGTTTTCAAATGTTAGACTGTTTCTGAATTTAAGAGTTCACAAAAGTATTCTTTTCAACAATTTAGTATGCCTTTTGATGATTCGGAAGCACACCAGCCAACATGCCCGTGCAGGGCCCTTGAGGGTAAAATGTGGGCAATGCGGGCTCGTACGGGCAAGTCAAAACCGTAAGGGCCCGGTACAGGTCCGTTGCAGTTTTCACGAGGGTAAAGTGCAGTTTTCAAGTGGGCTATCGTCAATAGCAAACTGTACAGGAACCGTGCGGTTCCTGTACAGTTTGGTAAGTAGCAAGTGCCAAAATTTTCAAGTGAATTTTGATGTAGTAATTATGTGCAGGAACTGTGCGGGTCCTGTGCAGTTTGCTGTGCAGGCGTTATGCAGGTTTTGAGTGGGCAATTAAAGCCGAAAACCTGTACAGGTTTTGTGCGGGTCCCGTTCAGTTTGTCGTATTGTCTGAATAAGGTTTTTGAAACCCAATGCGTGTGCAAACTCCGTGCCCAAACTGTGCAGATCTTTTACAGTTTATTACATAAAATTTTTAAACATTATTTAAAGTTTTCGTGTAAAAAATCATGTGCAGGAACTGTGCGGGTCCTGTGCAGTTTTCTATGCAGGGGTTATGCGGGTCTCAGGTGGGCAATCCAAGTAGGATAACTGCACAGGTCCTGTGCAAGTCCCATGCAGTTTATTAAATATATTTTTTGATATTTTCAAGAATGCAAAGCAATATAACAAAGACTTGTTGGTCCTGTGCAGGTCTTTCACAGTTTCTCACATAAAGTTTTAAAATATTATTTGAAGTTTGTATGTAAAAATCATGTTCAAGAACTGTGCGGGTCCTGTGCAGTTTGCTGTGCAGGAGTTATGCGGGTCTCAGGTGGGCAATCCAAGTAGGATAACTGTACAGGTCCTGTGCGGGTCCCATGCAGTTTATTAAGTGTATTTTTTGATATTTTCAAGAATGCAAAGCAATATAACAAAGACTTGTTGGTCCTGTGCAGGTCTTTCACAGTTTCTCACATAAAGTTTTAAAATATTGTTTGAAGTTTGTATGTAAAAATCATGTGCAAGAACTGTGCGGGTCCTGTGCAGTTTGCTGTGCAGGAGTTATGCGGGTCTCAGGTGGGCAATCCGAGTAGGATAACTGTTCAGGTCCTGTGCGGGTCCCATGCAATTTATTAAGTGTATTTTTTGATATTTTCAAGAATGCAAAGCAAGTAACAAAGACTTGTTGATCCTGTGCAGGTCCTTCACAGTTTCTCACATAAAGTTTTAAAACATTATTTGAAGTTTGTATGTAAAAATCATGTGCAGGAACTGTGCGGGTCCTGTGCAGTTTGCTATGCAGGAGTTATGCGGGTCTCAGGTGGGCAATCCAAGTAGGATAACTGCACAGGTCCTGTGCAGGTCCCATGCAGTTTATTAAATATATTTTTTGATATTTTCAAGAATGCAAAGCAAGTAACAAAGACTTGTTGATCCTGTGCAGGTCTTTCACAGTTTCTCACATAAAGTTTTAAAACATTACTTGAAGTTTGGAAGTAGAAATCATGTGCAGAAACTGTAAAGGTCCTGTGCAGTTTGCTATGCAGGCGTTACGCAGATTTTAATCAAGCAATTTAAGTAAGAAATCTGAACAGATCCTGTGCCGTTCCCATGCAGTTTATTAAGCATATTTTTTGATATTTTCAAGAATGCAAAGCAAGTAACAAAGATTTGGTGGCCCTGTGCAGCTCCTTCACAGTTCATCAGACATAGAGTTTTAAAATATCATTTGAAGTTTGCAAGTAGAAATCATGTGCCGGAACTGTGCGGGTCCGGTGCAGTTTTCTACGCAGGCGTTCTGCAGATTTCAAGCGACCAATTTAAGTAAGACACCTGTACAAATCTTGTGCGAGTCACAAGCAATATATTAAATACATTTTTTTATATTTTAAAAAACGGGGTTTGTTATCAAAAACTTGAAAAATATGACAAGGGTTTGGAATGCTTGCAAACGTTAAAAACTATTGAACTAAATTAACAAAAAGACAAAGTGCTTTGCAAGAGTTACTTTTACTAAATTTGGTTTTATAATGGTGCATAAGTTATGAACAGTTCAAAATTGTTTCATTCCGTCTCAGTAGGAAGCCATTAGAGAGCGGCGCTAAATTTATTAAAACAAAAAACAGGATCGAAAAAGCTGTAAAAGATTATGTAGTGTGCGACTTGCGTTAATGTGGATTAAGCAAAAGTTATATTTTGCTATTGTTATTTGGTTCAAGTACTTTTTGATGGTACCAGGTTCTTTAAAATCTTAAAATTTAAAAGTAAAAATTAATTGCTTTTTGGTTGGACAATTACAACCTATTGTTTTAACAGAAAATTACGAAACAGTTTAATTTTAGGCTTAATTGGAAAAAATAACTAGCAACGACAACTTCATTTATAAAATGTAGTAACTCTGCCGCGGCACCTACATCGCATGAAAACAAAAGTAACGACGCTACAGCATCTGCCAATGTTCACCTTTGCAATTTAAATTGTTTGTGCAAGAGTTTTTCTATTAACAGTTGAAAAGTTGTTTGGATTTAAATCCAGCACTGTCTTACAGCGTTTTGTTTTATTGCGTGCCAAACAGTGATTGGTGAATATGTGGTTTGAACAACGCGTACTTACATAAAATTAACGTCCTCGCGATGACGCCATTTCTCAAATTAAGGTCGTTTATAACTCCCTGTTACAAGCAAAGTGTTAAAGCTTTCCTAATTGTATTTACATTTGTTAAATTTTTATTATTCTAGGTGTATATTTTTAGATTGGGTTTAAAAATACTTTTTGCTTAAAATTGCTCAAATTTTCTAAACTTAAAATTTTACGACTTTTAGCTTTGCTTTCTATTAAGACGTGTTTGAAAAAGAAAAACCCAAGTAAAAAATGTTTCGTTGGAATAATAATTATCATTAAGCCCCAATCAATTTAATAAATCATACTAAATTATTAGATCTTGCGTTTTTTGCGTTTGTGCGTTCTAAAATGAGAGCTTAGTTGACTTAATACAACAGCAAGCAATTGGATTATGACGTCATTTGTCTTTTTGCACAATTGAAAATTCAAGTACGGCACAATTGAAAGAGAAAAGTACTTTACAAAAGCCGACAAATGAACGAAAACGTCGTATAGATTAACATTAACACCATAGCTCCTATAGCTGTTGTCTCAAAAAAATCGGGACAACTGCAAAATAGAACCATTAGGTATCAGGCGAGTTGTTTGTTGATTGTGACTGTTTTGATCTTTATAGAAATTTTTGTTCTTTATAGAAAAAGCAGCTACTTTTTTTGTTCTAAATGAAAAACATATTTTAATTGAAAAAAATTTATAAACGGAGGTTTTTCATAGTTTATGATTTACTTAACGCAGCTAGTTTTATTTTGTTTTAAATAAAAAATTTTAAATAAATAATTAAAAAATTTAAATAAAAAATTTTAAAGCATACGTGTATTCACTACTTTTAAGTTTAAAAGCATAAAATCGGAGGTATTCTAAACGTCTAAAATTTTTTTATTAAATGCATGCTAAAAGTAGCAAAACGAATATGTTTATTGGTCGAGGGAGGGTCATAAACTAAAAAAAACATTATTTACAAATAGCTACCAAAAGAACACTATTCATTTGAGTGCATTGTCAAACGTTTGGCCAAATAATGCATGGGAACAAATAAGATCAATTTTTAATCTTGAATCACCTTTTTTAGATTTTTATTGAAAAGATTGTACGTAACAATAATACAGTAAAATGTTTTGGATAAATGCTTCTTTAAAAGTAAAGTCGATATAAGCCCATGAACCGTATTATGTTCTTTCAAATGACTATGCCTAAACTAATGTGTATACAATTTTCTTTGTTTTCTTAATTTTTAAATTTTTAAAGGGGCATTGAAAGATGTATGTAATTGTAGAATTTGTAAAAAGTAATTCAGCTTCGGTTATGCCGACAAACTGGTTTTATGACAAAAAAAAGAAATGCTACTGAAAGCTACTGGCCAGAAAAATCAGAAAACATTTCCAAGCGAAACAAAGCTGTTGAAGAAATGTGGACTCCACATCAAAATTGAAATTCAAATACGTGTTATTGGAAAAGCAGGTGGTTTTATGTACTATTTTTAAAACTTTATTGGCTAATAAAATTCAATTTTGATTTTTTAGAACAATGGCACATAATGCGCCAATAATTTTGCATACGTATTGATTTTTTAAAACAGATTTAGCTATATTACGAATTAGACCACGTTTAGGCATGCTCCCAGTTGAATAACAATTTATTAGAATTTCTTAAAAGACTTCATTTTTAAATATTCCAATATTTAAAATAAAAAAAGACATTTAAGTAGGTTAGACGATGGTCGTTTAACAACGCGTGTTTTTTTGATTTTCATGGAAAAATGGAATAATGTACAGTAATGCAAAGGCGTCCAGTTTGAATTTTCTTGAGCGTACGAAATCCATGCCGTCACAAACTATCACGTTACAGTTAGCTAATACTGTAGAATACAAGCAATCTTTATAACTTTGTGATTCACATTTACTAAACATATAAATATCATTTACACATTTTTCTACAAAATTTTTCTACTCGGCGAGCTTCAGAAAAGTGCTCAATGACAATTAACTCAGAGCAGTTACAATTAATTAAACTCAAACCTAAAAAATTATTTTATCACAAATATATTACGTTTTGCCGTTTGTTTTACCAATCAAAAATAAAAGCAAAAATAAGAAAACAAATACCAAAAGAACAGTCTTATAAAGCTATTAAAAGAAGGCACAAAAAAATAAGTGGAGATAAATTTTTTTGATTAAATTTTAATAAGAAAAATAAAGTTGTTTTTTTACTTGCGTATTTTTCCAAAAATCGACGAATTTATTGCATTAAACAGAAGCTCCTAAAAATGCTTTTAAAAAAATAAAAGATTTTGTGCGTTTTCTCATTAAAATAAAGTCGTCTATTACTTCGAAACAATAGAGCAAGCGCGCTTTAACAAAGTTTGTGACTTTAACTCGGGTATTAAAGAGGGTTTAATTGAAAATGAACAAGTAAAATTAAAGTGAAGACTAAAAAAAAAATCATTATAGCCTAATTCTGCTTCGCCAACTAACAAAGACTTTTTTCCATCTTAAATTTAATTTTACATGTACTCGCGGCCTGCGATAAACTTACTAATAAAAAAGGACCCACTATATGTAAAAAGTAAAGCAAGCCTACTGCAAAATAAGATTAAAAAAAAATTGTGTAGAGTATCGTTGCAACCTTGCAAAACAAACTAGGTAATTTTCCCAAGTCGCGACCCCAGGTTGAGAAACGCCGGTCAACTTACTGATTGAGTCTTTCAACCAAACCAGCGTTTTATCAAAGAATTTAAATCATGACAAAGTTTAATTTGTCGTATTTTTCTCATGATTGTAAAATAAAAATTTAATAGAATGTTATTATTTTGTAAATTTAATCTTTGATGCACTAGGTATTACAAAAAATTTATAAAATTCCAATAGTAAAAAATGTAGAACAATTAATTTTAATTTATATTATTATTATTTTTTTAGAAGCAATTAAGAAGCATCCTCTTTCCAAATCAGAAAGAAGAAACAAAATTGAAAAGTGCGTTGCAAAGTGGCTTCGTAGCAACCGTGACCGCGACGGCAGAAGAATGAAAAGAAAAAAAGCTTCAGACTGTTGATATTTTGTAGTCTTAATTTTTGTATGTTCAAATTCAAAAATAAAAAGTAACTTTTGATTTGTGAAAAATTGATTATTAAAATGAACTAATTTTGAAAAAAAATAAGTAATCGACTAAACAAAGCATGTAGATATAAATTGGTTTGATGGTTTTTTAATCTTGTCTTTAACATTGTGTAAAATGTTGTAATTTTCAAAGCAAGGTTATTTAAAATCACCACAAAATTTGCGCAAAAAGTTCCAATAAATCCCCGTAAAACCCTTACAGGGAATCGCATCAAACCATCGCGAAAACCATGCAGGAATTCAGCATTAAGCCAACATAAAAACCGTGCAGAAAGTCGGAATAAAACCATCATGAAAGCGGTGTAGGAAATCGGGATTAAGCCACCATGAAAACCCTATAGGAAATCGGCATCAAACCATCATGAAAACCCTGTAAGAAATCGGCACTAAACCACCATAAAAACCGCACAGAACATCGGCACTAAACCACCATGAAAACCTTGCAGGAAGTCGGCGCTAAACCACCGCGAATACCGTACGGGAAATTGGCATTAAGCCATCATAAAAACCGTGTAGGAAGTCCGCATAAAACCATTATGAAAACGGTGCAGGAAATCGGCAATTAACCACCGTAAAAACCGTGCAGGAAATCGGCATTATACCGCCAAAAAACGTCTTGCAGGAAATCGGCATTACGCCGCCACGAAACCCGTGCGGTTAAACCCATGTGGGGCCACTTCGGGGCCCGCGGCCAAATCGATACGGGTCCTGTACGGGCTGCCCTCACAGGGCCCGCACAGTTGCCCGTGCAGGGCCCTTGCGGGCCCTGCATTCTATTGTTGGCTGGGGAGTGGGATTCAATCAGTGACACAAGGATTTAATCAGTGACACAGCGAAGGCTTACAAAAATGCCTACACCTGCCTGAGCAACCATGGTTAAATCTACACCTGAGTAAAAGAGCTTCCAGTCTTCATTCAACTTAACAGTATCAGAGCCACGACACTTGGTAGAGAAAACTCCAACAATATCAACATGATACTGCTCTGCCTTCCAAACCAATTTCTATTTTTTCCATTGACTGAAGGGGTACGTTCCAGTTTCCCAACGATAATCCCGATGTTTGGAACCAACTTGAATACATATACTGTGCGCTACCCCAATTGCCTCCCCAAACGTGTAGGAAATTGTCGGCAGCGTGGTCGAGTGGTTAAAGCGCCATGCTCATGACCAACATGCTCTCGGTTCAAAACCCACTCGTGCCATTCTGTTGTGTCCTTGGGAAAGACACTTTACGGCACTTTTCCCTGCTTGGTGGTCCTGGCAAAGCAGTTCTAAATTAAAGTCATATCTTTATTACAAGTGGACAGCAATATCTTGGCATTTCCGGAAGCAAATCTGGGTAATTGCTGTCACGCTACGATTAAATTTTATCAAATAAAGATATTGCACCTTTTTAAATTAAGTGTTTAAATCGACACCTTTTTAAATTAATTGTTTAGATTGAAACCTTTTTGGATTAATTGTTTAGATTGAAACCTTTTTGGAATAATTATTCAGATCGTAACCTTTTTAAATTAATTGTTTAAATCGACACCTTTTTAATTTAATTATTTAAATCGACACCTTTTTAATTTAATTGTGTAAATCGCATTAACGTTGACGCGATTATTTAGAATTTATTTGTGACTATTTACCGTTGTTGCCCTGGACAGTGGACAGCTGTTTGGATTGCGGATTTACGCCGTGAAGTGGCTTTGTTCTCGTTGTTGAAAAGGAACGGGTGTAAAGCGTTCCTTCACATGTGGTCGCTACAAAAGGTGTATATATACGGGGCGGCAACGAGAAGACATTATTAAGTGAGATTCAATTGTAGATGCAGGTATAAAGGCGGATTCGAGATGATGAACGTATTCTGTGTATATTTTATGTATGTGAATGTATCTGTCGGGACAGCAAGTTGGTATTAAGCGTTAGAGGGAAAATTTATAAAATTCATTATATGCTTTTGCGGCTCTGTAAATTCGGTTAGGTAATTTGTATGTGTTTAATCTATTGGTAAATTGTAGCATCTCGTGTATAATTTTGGCGTTTGTTCTTATTTTCATTTAATCTTTTTGTCTTCGTTTCTTCAATATAATTAATTCAGATTTTAATACCTGTCTGTCCTTCTAAATCGCTAGGCCCCGCCAGTTCAACACTCGCATAAGCTCCTTTCAACAGGCTAGTGATTTTCTGCGATATTTACGTAGGGTTCGCTTCTAGTATCTTGTGGTTATTTTGGTACTAAGTAGGTAGAGCGTGACAATTGCCTACCCTATTTATTAGCGCCTCCGTCGTTTTCCTGCGAGTCAGGAGGATAAATATAGAAATAAAATATAAATATAAAATAATAAATAAAAAAAAATATTGATGGGTTTCCAGTTACGATCAGCTTGCGGGGGAGAATGTACCTTACTTTTCGAACGGGCTCCTCTACCTAAAGCCCGAAGACGGATCTTTTTATTCTGCGCTACTCCCTATGCATTTAGCCGTAACTGGAGGAAGAAGGAGGCAATTGCCCCCAAGTTTCAAAATTTGGGCAAAATTCAAATTTTTCGGGCAGTGACAATGATCAATAGCAAAAAATAGTTATGAAATTTAGGTGAAGACCTTTCTTTTTTATTTTTTTATTTTTAGAGAACACCATGGTTTTAGGACAAAATTTGGTCTTCGTCCAAGAATTTTAGACAATTTCTTTTGTCCTATTCGTAAAGTACTAGAAAATCATAATTTAGGCAAATGACACAAAATTCGGGCAAAACTTTATTGCCCCTCAAATTTTTTTGGCTAGTATACGCCTATGCCGATGCAGTATGAATATTATCATTCGGACTACTCATTTTGCTACAATGGTTAAATTGCTTCTGGTCTATTTCTCATCTTTGATCTTACCGCCATGGGTAGCCCTGAGAGGAGTTGACTCCAGAGGTCCAATTGACTCCATTGGTCTTAGCATTATAGAAAACGCAAACCCCAGCTCCACCACGCTAATAAACTTGTTATCTTAATTTAATTTCAAAAAAAGCTTTAAATTTTTCGTACAGTTTTATATAAGATGATATTTATGTGTACGCCAAAACTGTGTTACACAGCTTGTTTAAATTTAGTTAAGACCTTAGTTTTATGCTTCGTCTGTTCCGTGCGTGGCGTCAAGTTAGTCAAATGCGTAACGTGTTGCCGCGACATTTTTTCCTTTTTTATAAAATAGGATTTTTTTTGCCAAAATTACAGTGGTTAAAATACATTGCTTACTACAGCATCGTGGTTTGTTGTTGCATTTACCAAAAGCTTGAGTAAGTTACGTTAGTGCCAGTGCTTGTTTCAATGTCAGAGAAAAATTTGAAACTATTTTGCAAGCATTAAACACAAATGTGTTTGAGAAAGTAAATATTTTGGGATATGGTTTACTTTAAAGTCAATAGCAATAAAGTTATCATAACTTCAGCATCTGTCATTTAATAAAAAAATTTTCTAAAGAATTTTTATTATTGGTGAAGCACTTGTTATGATAAAATATGCAGTATAGTTATTTTTTTAGCAGAGCTAAATTAAGGCAATTATTGCTCATTAGCAATGCTGATATACTTAAGTATCTACCATTCATAATATTAGCATTTTACAGCTATGTAAGAAATTAGTTATGGTATCAATTTGTTTTTTCATATTTATATTACCATTAAAATTTACTATACCCATTATATGGGGGGGGTAAAAAAAAAAACAATTTACTTTGGTATGAACATGTTATTTATATGAATACCATATTTTTTAAAGACCTCATATAAATTTAAATTTCAAGCCCCCTTATTTTTTAAGTATACTGGGACCATATTTCAGTGTCTTAACTCTTAACTAATTTCAATTTAATAGGCTAATTCAAATAGCTCTTCCTTTTAAGTTTTTCATTTCAAAAATATCTTTTCATTTTAATAAAAATTTAAGTGTTTGGTCAATAGATTTATATATTAAAAATAAAGTATATCCAGCAATGTAAGTATATAGTCAATGTATGCCAATAAAATGGTAAGAACAGAGCAGCAAAGTATTTTTTATTTTTTTTATTTTATCTCTATATTTATCCTCCGGACTTGCAGGAAAGCAATGGAGGTCTAATAGGCAATTACCCTGACCTGCTTCTGGAGATGCCAAGATATTGCTGTCCGCTTATAATTTAATAGAGATATGACTGTAATTTAAAACTGCTTGCCAGGACCACCAAGCAAGGGAATGTGCTGTAAAGTGTTTTTCCCAAAGACACAACAGAATGGCACAAGTGGGTTTTGAACCGAAGCTGTGTTGGTCATGAGCCTGGCACTTTAACCACTTGACCACACTGCTGACTTATGTTTATAGTTTTATAATTTATAGACTATAGTTATAGTTTATAGACAATTTACATATATAATTTATAAACAATTTACATTAGTTTCAAAAAATAAAGTTGCATTAAGCATAGAGACCATACTGTCATTTTTACTACCTCTTAGTGCAACATTATTTGATATCTATTTCTTTTCCATTGTTACATATTTTATGTTTTAAATAAACTTAATGATTAATTGATTGATTTAATAATTAATATGATTTGGTTTTGATTTTGACATTGCTAAATATTTATTTTTAAAAGATGGCAATTAAGTAAATTGCTTGTTTCATTTTTTTGTATGAATAAATTAAAGTATTCTAGTATTTAAATCTATTAATTAGATCAGTAAACGCTAGTAAACGGTACCTTTAAAATGTACAGGTCAGCGTGGTCGGCGAGGTTGGCATGGTCAGTGATCAGCGTGGTCGGCGTGGTTGGCGTGGTCAGCGTGGTCGACGTGGTTGGCGTGGTCGGCGTGGTCGGCGACGATCCGCCCAGTTAATTCATTTTTTCTTATAAATTTTGGAAATTCCCTAAGTCTGCTAAGTTAATAATGGCGAACAGTGAACGTGACCAAACAGTTTAACCCAATAGCACATAAACAGACATTTAAAATACAACTCAACAAAAATATACCTAACATTATTCTTAAGTTCATGTCCACGCTTTCAACAAGAATTTGCAATTATATTGGTAAAATGTTTTATATTGCTTGCTGTTATTTACAAGCGAATTCTAAAAAACTTACCAACTAAGCTTTTCTGAAGTAGCTTATCGAACCAACCTCGTCCACGAGAAGCTTACAGAATGATTATTCTTTTCATTAACCTAGCCGATAACGCCGACCATGCCGACCACGCCGACCACATCGACCACGTCGACCACGCCGGCCACGCCGACCTGTGTATTTTAAAGGAACCCCTAGTAAAGGCTCATTTCCACTAAAAGCATGGAATAGAGCATTCTTGGTTTGTTTTATTGATTTTTTTGCTTCCTTTAGCACTCATCTAGATTTTAAGTGTAGAAGGATTGAGGGTCTCTTCAAGCAGTCACTGTAAGCAATTTTTTTTGAGGGAAACTAATTCAAAATCCTCCCTATAGTACTAGGATGGAATAAAAAAGGAACCAAGAAGAAAAGGATCTTTTCAAGAAGCAATAGTAACCACAGGGAGACGCAGGTTAGTTTTACAAATAGAAATTTCTTATGGTGACTTCTTGAAGAGACCTGAAAGATTAATAAAAGAAACAAAGAATTCTCCATTCCACACTCATAGTAAAAACAAGCCTTAATGCTTAAAAAGTTTTTTCAGCCAAAGTATCTAAATTTTTTATGTAATAAGTACTTGATTATTTATAATTAACGGCTTTCAAGCAATGGGAATGGCTGGAGTTGACAGAGAAAAAATTTACCAATGGATAAATGATTTATCAAGCTTAGAAACTAGAGAAACTGCTTTACTTGAATTAAGTAAAAAAAGAGAAACAGTTCAAGATTTAGCTCCAATGCTTTGGCACTCATTTGGAACAATTGCTGCTCTACTGCAGGTTATTTTTAATTTTTTTAATTAAAAGTCTAAGCTAAATTTTCGTTGGAAAAGCCCCAAATTTTTTTCAGTAATCTTGTAGTAACCTCAGTGCATATTGTTGATATGTATAAAGTTTTTTGTGTGTTGGTATGTAGTTTTAAGTGTTAAGAAATATACAGTACTTTGATACTAGTGATATAAGGGGTGAGTAGATGTAAGATTTTTTAAACACAAAATCCAAAAATTAATATTCAGAAATTTTATGTTTGTAATAAGCCAATAGTTACTTCAACCTGACTATACCAATTTTTTATCTGCTATTTTTATGGCACTGGATAAAATATTTATTCTCTTGATTTTGTTACTGTATGATTTATCAACACATGTATAATGTAATTATGTAAATCATTGGATCAGCAAAAAACAGTCTTGGGTTTGATCCTTGCTAAGTTTTGCCTATTTTTTATATTTTAAGTTAAGCAGGCATTAGGATTTGAATAGATTTTTAGCTCAGGCTAATTTAGGTTTAACTTAGTGAAGATTGGATGAGTCAGAGATATTAGATGTCTTTCTTGTTGAAAGTATCTAATAACATGAAAGTGAAAACAACTCAAAGATATTTTGTTCCTTTTATAACTATAGCCAGTTTTTTGATAACCTTGCAGGCTTTGGGGATTTCCCAAAATTTAAAAGATAATGAACTAAACTTGGAAAATAGTGAATGAGAATTGTTTTTAAATGTTGCTTTAATTTTCTGTTTTAAATTTAGTGCTTTAAGTTATTGGTGGGGTTAAAGTATATGTAATATGCACAATCAATTGTTTTGTTGCAAAACAATAAAATTATTTTTACATGAATTTATTGCAAATATTAAGATCTTGTCTTGTTTTAAAGAGGTCAGTTAGATTTATCAAAACTGGCATACTTATTGAGGCTTCTTTTATAATTATTATAGTTTGTGCAGAGTTTTCACCAAAAGCATTGTTAAAAATAATAGCAATGAAATTGATTAAATTTTATTATAACATTGAACTTACAGAAGTTTTAAGTAATGACTCTTAGTGGTTTTTAAGGTTTAACAAAATTTGAAAAACTGCACATTCTAATTTATTTAATTTTTAAAAGAAAATCTCAACCATAACAATCATTAGTTTTTTACAATACATGTTGGTTTGATTTATTTGTAAAGGCTTTTGAAAAAAATTTTTTTGGGAACAAATTTGTTTAAGTTAGATGTTGCTAATCTACATTTTTTTCAATTTACTTTTTAACAATGAGACCAGCTCATAAAAATAAATAGCCTGTCACTATCAATTTGCAAACAATGTTTATTAGTACTAATTATTATTTATTATTAAATGAATTATTTTTTCAGTTTAACTTTCACTTTTAAGCCAAAATCACGACATGACAGAGGATTAAGATAAACTATGAATTAAATATAAAATAAATTATTTTAAAGCAATCTGTTTTTGGCTTGTGGAATAAAAGATTTATGCTTACAGCAGTGGCATGCAGTCAGGGCATGCAGGTCATGCAATGCAGGATGCAATGGACTTTTGTGTGATGACCTTTATTTTGTAATTTAATGAAGAACACAAACTGTTTTGAGACAAAATTTGAGAAATTGAGGGTGATCCAAGTGAAGACTTTTTTTTTTATTTTTATTAGAGAACACCATGTTTTTAGGATGAAAAGTGTAAAATCAGAGAGTAATTTCAAGTAATGATCTTTTTTTTTAGAGAACATTATAATTTCAGAATGAAATGTGTAAAATCTGGGACTGATTTCATGTGAAGACTTTTTTTTTAGAGAACACTACAATTTTAGGATGAAAAGTGTAATCCCAGTTTAGGAAACTCTGTAATAACTGATGAAGTTTTAGAGTGCTTCAGTTAATAAAATGTAGGCTTGGAAATGTTATAAAATTTTATCTAGTCAAATATACTACCTGTAATACATATGTAATAGACAGGTTTGTTATTGTTTGGTCATCGGTCAATTTTACAAACCAACTAAGGCAAATAATTGAACTTGTTATTTTTCAAAGTAAATAATGAAGCTTAACTGATGTATCATCAATTTTTTATTTGCTGAATTCTTTTAACCCTTACCTATTTCTAATTTATTTGATGCAAAAACTTCTGAAAATTGCCTTTTAAGAATTTTTATAAATTTACTACAAGTTTTTTTCAAGTTCTAAGTCTTTTGTAGTAGTTGTATGCATCTACATTTGACTATTATTCATATACCAAGTTTTTTGCTTGCTTACTGTGTTTATTTAATTATAATTATTGTATAGAAACTTGTGCTGCCAGAATATTGCTTAAATAACACTTTGTTTAAACCAACAGTGACCAAATCATGACTCATGAGCTACATGCAGTTTGCCTATATTTCATTTGCAAATTCTAATAGTAAACCTTAATTTTTTTTATTGTCCCAATTTTTGTTAGAAGTCGTAATGGTGTTTATCAACAAATGAATGCTAAGCTTTGAATACACATTTTTCGCAAAATATTTATTAAAAAAAAGTTCTGTAGTAAAAAGACTGTCAAAATGACTATTAGTAGGTATATGCATGGCAGGGGCGCACCCAACCCCCAAAAAAGGGGGCTGACAGAATTTCAACACTTTTTCAAATGTGGGGAAAATCCTCCCCACAACTCCCCCATTTTTTTTAATAACCGCCTACTTTAAACTCCGCGAGCGCGAACGATGCTTTGCGCCGTTGCGAAGACTTCATCGCGTCTTGTGATTACACGATCACGGCATTTCTTTCTGCAGATTTAAGCTCAATATCTAAAAGCCAAGTAGTGCACCAATCATTCTAGTGTTATTTTAAAACAGAAAGTAAAACCTATAAATTACTGAGAATCAAGAAACGCTACTATATCTTAATCAACATGATTAATGTTAAAAAACATTTAAAAGGGATCTAGGCTGAAGCGGATGCAACATGTAAAAAATCAATTTTCAACAGGTATAATCTATTCTCTAAAGCAGGGTTTCCCAAACTTTTAGTTCATCGGTACCCTTTGGACACTGTAGCAGGTTTGCATGTACCCCCAAAGTTTTGTGACGTTTCTCTAAAAAAAAGGCTTTCAGTTACAATCAGCCACTAATTTTCCCCCAATTCATGCCCAAAATCAAGGTGATCTCTGAAAAAAAAAAGTCTTCACTTTGAATCAGATACAAATTTTCCCAATTCATGCCGAAAATCAAGGTGATCTTTAAAAAATGAAAACTCTTCACTTTTCAGCAGCCACAAATTTTCCCCATTCAAACCCAAAATCATGGTGATCTGTAAAAAAGTCTTCCCTCTTAATTGTCCTGTTTGACGTAATAACAATCGACCGGATTTGAAAATTCTAGACATTTGAGTCTATTATTTCTTCCGGACACGGAATTTAACTTAAATAAAGATATTTTCTCACATAATAATGTACCCCTTGAGAAGCCTAAATGTACCCCTAGGGGTACATGTACCCTAGTTTGGGAACCCCTGCTCTAAAGAGATTACAATGTAACCGATCAAATGGAACTTTAACGAGTTAAATAGGAACAGTAAAAAAGCGATTAAAATAAATTAACAATGAGGACGATTATTGTGCGACAGGCCTGTTTCGGTCATATGGAGCTCATCAGGCATAACTTATCGTAACCTCTAAGGCGAAATGGTAGCGCCAAAAGTTAAGGTGAGAATTCCATGAAGTGACTCTTTTGGAAATGAGAATTCCTATTTCCATTTCCAAATTTTCCAAAAGAATCACTTTATGGAATTCTCACCTTAACCCATTAAATGCCGAGGCCAAAATTTTTTTTTTTTTTTCTGAATCCTTTTAATATGTTGCTAAACTATGTTATGTAAGACATAAAAAGAAAAAAAAAATTTTTTTTCTTTTGTAGTTTTTTAGTTATTTAATGGCAACTTAAGTTGCCAGTGGCTGTCAACAGAGTCAAAATTTCTGAATTTTATTGATTTTTTAAATTGTAGCAATTTGTTTCGACATTTAACTCAGGAAATATTAAGATTTTAATTTCTTAATACAAATCTGTTTAATTACCTATGTAAGGCTTTGCTTTAGCTGTAATTTAGGGGTTCAACATCCCCCAGAAAAAAGGTGTACACCGAATGACAACAATTTAGTCAATTTTTTAGTTTTATAAACATTGAAAAAAAGCAAAAAAACTCAATCAAATTTAAATAACGCCTAAACTTATAAAACAGGATAAAGAATCCTCAATAAAGAATCCTCCTAATCAATAAAGAATCCTCCTAATAAAGAATCCTCTGTGCATTAGGAAAGGATCTGCCTGGCTACCAAACTTTTTTTTATTTCCCAAAATTTGTTCTTATTATGAAGAACTCAGTCTGCACCAAAATCTCGTTTGCCAAACTTGCAGCGCAAAAATATTGTGGAGTTGTAAACACTTGTTGCTAGTAGTACATAATAGAGCCAGATGTTGTTGGATATTCACGAATAAATTGATTGGTATGACTTAAAAAGATTGTTTAAAAAAATTGTTTGCATAGTGTAATTTAAAAATTTTCTATATTGTCATTAATTTTTAGGCTAATTGATATCAGTTATCATTTTAGGAAATAGTCAATATTTATCCATCTATCAATCCAGCAACACTTACTGCTCATCAGTCAAATAGGTATGTTTTTTGTAAAATATTAAAAAGTTTGATATGAGTTTTATTGACTAATTTCTTGATTTTTCAAAACTTTTTATAATTTTCTCAAAAATTTATGCAATTCAATAGTAAAAATAAAAAATAAATTTTATCTAATTTTTTATAAATTGATATAAAGCTAAACAAAATGTTTTTGTTATTGAGTTTATTTGCTAAATTCTCATATGATTTAATATTTATTAGAGTATGTAATGCTCTTGCATTGCTGCAATGTGTGGCTTCACATCCAGAGACACGGACAGCTTTTTTGTCAGCACATATTCCATTGTTTTTGTATCCTTTTTTACACACTACTAGCAAAACAAGACCCTTTGAATACCTTCGTCTAACCAGTTTAGGAGTAATAGGTAAGTTTTTTGCATTTAATTTTTTTATTGTAGCTTTGGTGTTTGTAAAAAAAAGTGTTGCAGGTGCGTTGGTTAAAACTGATGAACAAGATGTCATTACTTTTTTATTGACAACCGAGATAATTCCTTTGTGCTTGAGAATTATGGAATCTGGAAGTGAATTGTCAAAGACGGTGAGTATTTCTGAGTAAATTCAAGCTATTTATTATGTAACTGGCTTTATTGTTGACTCATATGGCCCATGGTCATAAAAATAATGGTTTTTGTGGCAAAAATTTAGCTCTATGAAATTTTATTTTTGCAATAAAGATCATATTATAATATTACTTTTTAAACAACTAGGTGTTCATTATTATTTCTAGCTAAAAGACCTTGTTTTACCAAAGTTTTTTAACTGTCTGTAGTGGTCAGTCAAAATCTAACAAGCAAACCCTGACAGGTCTGTTTCATTTTCATTAGGACTCATCAGGATGCTATAGCTTGATGTCGATCTTTAAGCTAGTTAAGTAAAATGCTTAATCAGCTTACAAAACTTTTATTATTGTTGTTAATATTACGTTTTTATTTGTATTAAGCTCTGTTGATGAACAGGACATGTATGTTGCTTAAATCGTCTTAAAAGCAGAGAAATATTTAAAAAAAAGTTTTAGTTGGTGTTTATGGTTGCACTGACTGCATGTACGAAACAAAACTATGATTGAGTTTTTAACTTAAATTTCAAAATAAAAGTGTTTGCAATTTTAGAAAGCTGGTAACTGTTTTAAGAAGCTGCTTGCCAATTATGTACCATCAAAGTGGTATTTTATAGTGTCCTTTTTAATTTTTTTACATACATACATAATGCAGTTAAAAGATGAAAAAACTTGCCTATGCCGCCAGAAAAATCCAATTGCGCACCCAAAAATTCAGGTTTCCTTCTTTCGGTCTTTCCCTTTAATCTGGGGTTGCCACTGCATATGATGTTTTTCCACAGCGTCCTGTTTTCAATGTCCTTCTCCCTCACACCAACTTCTTTCATATCTTTTTTACTACATCTAGAAATCTTCTCTTTGGCCTCCCTCTTTCCCAGCAACTCCATTTCCATCATCCTTCTTCCTACATACTCCTGGTCCCTCTTCATGATATGTCCATACCACCTCAGCCTGCCCTCCCTCATCTTCATTTGTAACCTTTCTATCTTAACTATACCCCTGATGTACTCGCTTCTAATCTTTTCTTGTCACTCTCATAGCAAACCTCAACATTTTCCATCTCTTCCACTTGTTTCTTTGTTATCGTCACCATCACAAATCCACACACCATTGCTGGTCTCACCACAGAACTGTACACTTTTCCTTTTACTCTAGCTGGTAACCTTTTGTCACAGATTACTCCCAATACTTTTCTCCATCCTTTCCATCCTGCCTGCACTCTCTTTACCTCTCTCTCACAACTACCACTTTCTTGCACCATTGATTCCAAATACTTAAATTCCTTTACTCTTGTCACTTTTGTGTCCTCCATCTTCACTGTTTCTTTGTCATTTCCTCCATTTATGCACAGATATTCGGTCTTTGACCTACTTACTTTCATCCCTCTTTTTTCCAATGCATATCTCCAGCATTCTAGTCTCTGCTTCATTTCTTTCCTGGTCTCTTCACAAATCACAATATCATCAGCAAATGGCATCATCCATGGTGGTTCTCTCCTTACTTCGTTGGTTAGCCTATCCATAATCATAGCAAACAGAAACGGACTTAACGCTGATCTCTGGTGCAGTCCCAACTTGACCTTGAAACTTTCTGTAGTTTCTACTGCACACCTCACCACTGTTTTGCTTCCCTCGTGGTTGTACATATCCTGTACAAACTGCACATACTTTTCTGCCATTCCTGATTTTCTTATACAGTACCACAACTCTTCTCTTGGAACCCTGTCGTAAGCTTTCTCTAGGTCCACAAATACACAATGTAGCTCTCTTTTACCTTCCCTGTACTTTTCCATCAACATTCTTAAGACAAACATGGCATTGGTAGTTCCTTTTCCTGGCATAAATCAATATTGCTTTTTTTGATCTCTACTCTATCCTTTAGCCTGACTTCAATTATTCTTTCCCATATCTTCATTGTATGGCTCATCAGCTTCATTCCTCTGTAGCTTCCAGAGCACTGTGCGTCCCCCTTGTTCATATTGAATGGGATAAGCACACTCCTCCATTCTTCTGGCATCCGTTCACCCACTAATAGTTTGTTAAACAGCCTGGTCAAAAACTTCATCCCCATCTCTTTCATGTACTTACAAATTTTTACCAGCAACTCGTCTGGCTTAATTGCTTTACCTTTTTTTATCCTTAGTGCATTCTTCACTTCTCCACTGACGCAATTTACCTCTTTGTTAACCACTTCTGCTTCCTCTGTCCTAGGCTCTCTGTCATTTTCCTCGTTCATCAGTTTCTCAAAGTACTCCTCCATCTCTTTGACACAGCCTCCGAATTTATCATCACATTAGCGTTTTCATCCTTTATAACCCTCACGTGCTGTACATCTTTCCCTGCTCTGTCTCTCTGCCTAGCCAATCTGTACAACTCCTCACCTTTTGTTTCCAATCTAGCATACAAATTTTCATTCGCACATCTCTTGGCCATCGCAACTGCCTTCTTTGGTTGGCTTCTTTGGTTCCAGTGCGGTGGTGTTTCTTTGTTAACTACCAGTCTCGCACGAGAGTTAAACTGGAGACTGTTACCCAAGACATGCTGGAGCATGTTTAGGAGCCAGAGTACCAACTTCACGTGTGCCGCGTTACAGGCGGTGCGCGTATTGAACATTTGTAAAACCCTTCATGGTATTCATGTGCCTTTGAATTTCTTATTCAAATTTACAGGAATAAATCTTGTTCCGCTCAATATTAAACCTGTTGAATTTCATTTGATTCGACCATGTAGTTTCTGTAATATTTACATGTCAAATGATGTCAAATTTTTTAAAACACCTTGTATTATATTCGCCCGAGAAATAATGAAAAGTCAAGCCCTGAATTCTCGCCACCCGTAATCATTTGCCGCCCTTCATTGAGCCTTGTGACATAATTTTTTAGAACCGTTTATTTTGTATTTGGCGGTTCTATTATTTTATGTCAAATTAAAGTAGCTGTTGTTTTTAAATAGTAACTGTAATTTTGCAATATCAAACTGTTGATTGTGAAGTAATTTGTATTTTAATAACTAAAATAATTTAGGAAGAGAGGTAATTTTTAAAATCCACTTAAAAATTATAGCAAGCAAAATTAAACATTCTATTTAGTTTGTAAAATTTTTATTAAAAAGCTGAACGTTTTCGACTATCATCAGTCCTTATCAAAGCATCTAAAACAATTTTACATTTTAATTAATAAAACAATTTTAGATGCTTTGATAAGGACTGATGATAGTCGAAAACGTTCAGCTTTTTAATAAAAATTTTACAAACTAAATGAAATGTTTAATTTTGCTTGCTATAATTTTTAAATAACTAAAATGTTGGCGAAGATTCTTGATCTGGCGAGTTTGTTTTCTAATCTTTATTGATTCTATCTATATCGCAATAGTTATGTTTTTTTACTAGAATGTTTTAACATTTTGCTGGCTGTATATAGGAATTTTGTAGAAGCTTTATCCTAGCTTATGTTAGCAGCAACTCAAGTAGAAGTTAATTTGAGTTGAGCACGATCACGAGCATTAAAAGGATAGCCTATGTGATCGTTATTCTCGTCTCTTAAAAGGAATTAGTGCGCATTCTTTTTGCGTTAGCGTATCGAGGTATAGTGTTCGCTTGGAGTCTACAAATTAAAAAATTACTTGGATCAGACCACCTTCCTCCGAGTTGAAGTAAAGCTGGTCTGCTCCTACAAATGCTGCAAACGTTATGATACAATAAATAAAAGTGTTTATTGTTTATCTGTTGTGGTTCGTTGAGTATTCCAAAGCTCAAATATTTGGGAATAAAACTAATTGTCATGTCAACTTGATAGTAGGGATGTACCGATACCACATTTTAAGCCGATACCGATACTACTACCGATACCAGCATTTAGAGCCGATACCATTACTGCCGATACCACCGATACTTTTTTACCTATCGAGCACCATCAGTAAAAGCTTTTGTAAGTAACACCAAAGAATGTATTTACTAAATCAAGCTGGTTGTTGGATTTTGAATTTTTTCCAGGTATATATCTATCATTATTATTACAATATTATTACAAATCTTTAAAAACAAATCATTAATTATGTTAGAAATCCAATCCAGTTCCAGGGGGCAACAAAAATTTTTTATATTTATACAACAAAAAAATTAAAAAAAATTTTTTGTATTTTGTGCTTAAAAAGTATCGGCAGGTATCGGCTATATTTACCAATACCGATACTACTAGCCGATACCACAAAAATAGGCCGATACCACCGATACCGATACTCAAGTATCGGTACATCACTACTTGATAGTTCAAGTTTAACGTCAATATTTTTATCGGTGCAAGGTGATTGCAATAATGCGGGCAACGATGAAGCTGAGCCTTTAAGATTATTGACTTTTTAGAAATAGTTGCCCTGGTTAAAAACTTTTTGTAAAATTTTCTGCAGGGCAGCGTACTGAAGAACAGTGTTAGATTATTAAATTATCAAAGAAAAGATGCAATTGTTTGAAGCCACAAAAAAAAGGAAACCAAAAAATTTTACCGTTCTCTCTTCGCAATTACTATGGAACTAGGTAGACAATTTCTCCTAGGGCTTTTGCTGCCAAGATCAGAAACAGACTAAACCATGACACTTTAAATTCTGTTATTTTCATGCGCCAATTTTACAAAAAGTTTTCACTATTATAGAAAAACTTCTAAAAGCATTATTTTGGAAAAAGCTAAATTTCGCCAAATCTGGGTATGCAAAATAACCGTAAAATATAGAACCGAATCGGGCACACTACACACAACACTTATGGTTTTAATATTACATTTTCAATTGAAACAAAGGCAATGTTATTCTGCAGTTATCAAAAAACCGCTTCTTTTGTGTTATGCGTTACAAATCCCGTTTTTGTCGAACAAAATATTCAATTTATTTTAGTTGTTACTTTTTCTATTTTTTTTTAACTGATTAACTTTGTCAAACTTGACTGTAACCTTTTGCATTACAAACTCTTAATTTTTTCAAAGGTTGCAACGTTTATTCTTCAAAAAATTTTGTTGGACGATACTGGCCTGGCTTATATATGTCAAACTTACGAACGCTTTTCTCATGTGGCGATGATCCTTGTGAGTTTTTTTTGAAGCAATTTTTCGTAATTAATTGTTAACAAGTGGAGAAGTTCTTAAAGTCTAAAGAGCTTTGTATCATGCCAATCCCTTGACTGTTTTTTTCGACTTGTAATAATCTGGATAGTTTTTGGTTAGGATTGAGGATCAGTGACATTGTGAAACACTTTTTTGTTCTGACAGGGTAAAATGGTGCTTGCTCTTTCAAAGGATCCGTCTGCTCGACTCCTGAAACACGTTGTTCGTTGTTATTTGAGATTATCTGATAATCCGAGGTAACAAACAAACTTAAACATACCAAATGAAAAAAGGCTTAAAAAGCTAGTCATTCTGTTATGTGTTTTCAATTGTATTTCGTTATGTATTTTCAAATAACTGTAACATCTGCTTGCATATTCATTGGTTGGTAGTTTTTACTAACTCGTTCAATACTTCTGACGAAAAAGATTCTTTTTTTTACCCAGAGCCAAAGAAGCTTTGCGCCAATGCTTGCCTGACCAATTAAAAGATCAAACTTTTGCTCCAGTCCTTAAGGATGATGTAACTACGAAAAGATGGCTGGTTCAATTGATTAAGAATCTGCAAGATCACATGCTCGACGCACGAACAATTCCCATGCCTCAATAAAATTTGTTTTAGTTTTTCTAGAAAATTCTTAGGCATGATTGATTTTTAACTTAGCTCGCTGATTACACGAAGTGTTACTCGCGCCGAATTGATGATTCGTTTGAGTTGAAACTTTGGAAAGAATAGTTTTTTGAAATTTTTAGTGGTTTCAAATTATAATTTTTCTCATTGACGCTTAATAAATCAAAAATCTTGATACAAATCTAGCTATGTTTTCTAATTTTTATGAAACTGCGTTGTTTTTAATTTATCGGTCGTATGTGGTTTTCCATTAACAATTTGTCTCGACGACACTTTCATTATTCTTCATTATCCGTATTAGCATAGTTGCTGCTCTAATCGAGTTGTCCTTAAATAGCTTTGTTTTTTTATTCTAATGTGACATGATATTTTTCTTTGATAGAATTTTTCAACATTTCTTTGTCTGTCTTTGAAGCAATAAATTTTCGGCTGTTACACTACTCCTTGCTTTAATTTTTTAATTTTGAAATCGAAGGCTTTCACTGCTATGTGTGACGTACCAACTTAATGCAGCTTATAATAATACGTTTTCAACTGGAAAACGGTAAAGTTCATAACGTATAAACCACACAATTATTTTTTAATTCGGAAGTTGTTTTAGTTCTGATTTTTTGAAACACATTTCTTTTTACTATTATAACATTCTTGTCTTCAAAACTTTTTGAAAAACATTATTAAATCTGGTTGCTTTTATTTAAGAAATTTTACTTCTCGATAAAGGATCGAGTAAATTGCGTTTCTATTTTGTTGGTGTTTTACATAGTTACGTAAGTCAAAATTGATGTCTATTTTTTCTTTTCATCTGTATTCAATAAAATCTTTGTAATAATAGTTGTCTGCTGTTAGTAGCTTATCCAACCCGTTTTTAGGGTGGGGCCGCGGATCTATACCGCGTAGTCCCAATCATCGGATAACCCCCTCGGACAAGTGAAAAGGTTTAAAATAATGAGGAAGTGATCAAGCATAACCAGGCGACAAGAGTTAAGATCAGGGCAGTTTAGCTTCTCGCACAAGATGTTTCTTGATTCGTAAAAACAGTTGCTGTGCAATTAAGTCACGACTCAATCAATTCTGTCTACAAATGCAACAAAGAGCGTTGTGTCCATTGCAGCGTAAACGGGAAAGAGCACAGTGGGCGGACTGAGGAAGAGTAAGCTCCACAAAATAGAAATCGTCTCCCTTGTTTTTTCCCTTTATCATTCACTTAGAAAGTAAATTAATTAGAATTTTATCGAATGTATTAATGGTGGTGAGTTTACCCGCTCCGTTCTTAGGGACTTAGTCCACTTCCACTGCCTTTGTAATTTTGGGAGATCGCCAAGCGCTGACGTGGCAAAAGATGCTGCGAAAGGGGATGGAAGAAGTTACAGCATTTTTGAGAAGTTATTTTTCTATTTCTGTTTATCCATTTTACTTGTAGAAAAACGTCAAAGACGTCATTATCTTTACAGCAATTGTCAAGCGATTGATCCGGCTTGCTTTTTTGAAATTCCTAGATATTGCTATGCAGTTAAATTTTTTATTTTGTTTACATTAGTTTTTTATTAAAGATAAGACTGAGATTCTAAGCTGGTTTCTAAGACTGCCTTCAGAGGAAAGTGCCTAGAGTGTTTTTTTCAAAGACACAACAGAATGACGAGAGTAGGATTCCAATTGCAAATATATCGATTGCATATACTGTACTATCAGTAGACCCCTTGATAACTGTAAAGAAGGGAAACCCGAGGCGACCGCCTCACTGGCTTCATCCAATATCCACCACTGCATGTAGCAATGCATGTAGTATACAAATACATATCTCAGCAACATGAATGTCAAAAGTCAGCACCGAATCCACAATTAAATGATCGACACTTAAACAAAGTATTTGTAAAAAATAAACCGCGAGAATTGCGCAACGATTTCATTATATGAATTCAAAAAAGTTTTTTTAATCGGCCATCTCGCATGATGCCGCTATGTAGCATAATACATTTAAATATCGATTTTTTGGAATCAAATTATTAGTTGCTGAAGGTAGTAGTAAAATGGATAGTATTTGTTATGTATTATAGTGCACTTATATATTGTTTGTATATGATGAGATTTGTAAGCGTAGTATTGAATAATTTGGAAAAAAAACTTTTGATAACGGTGCAGTGTAGTCGAGTGATTAAAAGCGTCATGTTTGTGATCGAGATGATCTCGGTTAAAAATCTTCTCGCGTCATTCTGTTGTGTCTTGGGAAAGACACTTTATGACACTTTCCCCTGCTTGGTGGTCTTGGCAAGCAGTTCTAAATATTAATCATATCTGTATAAAACTAAAAAGAAACAAATAAAAAAATTCAATCAGACAGCAATATCTTGGCATCTCCTGAAGCAGGCTGGGGTAATTGTTTGTCCTATGTATAGCGCCTCCGTCGCTTTCCTGCTAGTCAGAAAGATAAATATAGAGATGAAATAAAAAAATTGAATAAATCATGATGTAGCTTATCTGTATTATAACAAGGATTAAAAATTTAGCCAAAGATTTTTGTATTTAAAAATAACACTTAAACTTGTTTGAAAATTCAACTCCTTTAAAAGCGTGGTCAACTATTTTCAAGATTAGCCAGTATTAATTTTAAAATTGCAAATCTAGATAGTTTCTTTTTGTGGAAACAAAAACCAAAAAAACACGGATAAAGTGTTCAATTTAATACACTAAAATTTGCAGTTGATTAGGTTAAATGAAGTAATAACCTTAATTCCAAAATTAATCTGACTGGTTCAACCTCTAAAAATTTATTTGATAAGTCCAGAGTGCAGAATTTTCAGTATACTGAAATTCAACTAAAGATAAAATCTCGAAAAATAAAAATTAAAAAAAATTTTGAGCTTTACTCAAGTCAAGCTAGGGCTTACTCATTGTGCTGTCAGACTAGTGATCAAGCAGATAAGTGTAAAGTAAAGTATAACTCTCAATTCCTAACTTCTGTGTAAAATATCCATATAGAATGCTTTTAAGCTTTAGCCTATTATATAGGAAAAAACAACTTTAGTGAATTTAACTTCAAGGGATTGAAAAGAAAAAAATTATAATAATAAAGAAAATAGTCAAGTTACTACAAAACTTTGGTGAACGGCAATTTTTCTTGATTTTCAATTGAAATAAAGCCAAAAGATACTAGACTGCCATATGTCGAAAAAATGTTTTGTTATTTTTGTTGGTCGTTGTTAGTCAGATAATGGCCTAAATAATAAAAACAAAATATAAAATATTTTTATTTCTTCTTGATCTATTTTTTGTTTTATTTTTCGGTCGCGTTATCAACTAATAATCTGTATTAACCGATGAACTTTATGAAAATGTATTCAGATATTTATTTTTGCTAAAGAAATTAAATTAAGGTTTTGCAATAAAAGACGTCAAAAGCTTTGACGATAATAAATCAATTTACATAAATAAATAGTAGGAATTTAATTTTGGAACTTTTTTTTGAGTAAGAAAAGTTAAATTTAATTATTTTGTTTTATATATTTTTTTCGCTTAAGTTGTTTTATTTCACTCATTAAACGAGCAGTTGTCTTATTTCTTATAAAAAATCTTAAAATTGCTTTAAAATCACTTTGGAAAAATGTTTTAAAAGTGTTTGTTTTGTTTGATGACTTTATTTTGGATTTGACAAACACATTTTTTGAATCTTTTGTAAATACGTAAGCATCTTTAAAGATTTTATTAAAAGTCGACAATTTTTTGCAGTAGCAATTTTTTTAACGTTTTTTTAGCCGTGGGCCATTATGACTTATCAAAAATCTTTGCGGGCCGAGCAAATGAAATACAGCTGCCAAATTTAACCAGTCAAGGTCTTTTTTTGGTCTTTGGTCTGCACTTTGCGCAATAGAACTTTTTTTGAAACATGATTATCCTAGTTAGTTTATTTCAGAAAACACCGCTTGGGCTACGGGTAGGACGCTTCTGGATTAGAAGTTTATCGGTAACGTTCATAACTTCAAGGCAGTGAAATGGTTGTTGTTTCACTCTAACAACAATCTCACTACTCTTGTCATTTTATGCACAAGTTTGTTGCTTCTCTAAGATAACTTTTTTTTTTTTTTTTTTTTTTTTTCTTTACTGTTGAGCTACTCTATTTGTGGAATGTTTAGGAGTTTTGCACTTCAACAAACTGGTTTAATGTGTATTTGGCTAAACAGCAGAAAAGCAATAGGTTTGGCAAACTATTTATCAAATCAGGAAATTTGTTTTTTGCTTTTGCAAGATCTTAGAACTTAGTAAACAAATCATTTTTAAAATTGCGTTATACGCGGTCTCCATAAAAGAACTTTGAAGTGGTGCACGGCGTGAAAAAATTGAGAAACACTGGTTTTGATGGTTATTCTAAAACCGGTGCTTCTCAAAGTGAGCCACTTGGATCCCTAAGGAGAAATTCAAAATCTTTTAAGGAGGAAAAATTGCTGAGGGAGAACTTTGAGAACCTAGGTACAATGTAAGGTGACCACCAAAAACTGGTACGTTTTTTGCAGTTGAAATCATGAAACTAATAAAAGCGGTTTCATTGTAGTAAAGTTTGTTTTTGTCTTCACGCTAATTTAAACGTAACTTCTATTGATAAACTTTTTCGATAACCGAAATTCGGTTAAAGACCAAAAAATAAAAAATTTTTTCTAGGTGTAACAATAGGATTTTTTTTGTGTTAAATTTTGGGGGCATGGCAGTACCCGAGTTCTGAAAGGGAGGAATGCAGCAAGCCAAAAACTTTGAGAATCACTTTTCTAAACAGATCGTTTGTTGAACAAACCGCCCTTGATTTCCACTTAACTTACTTTTTAAAAAGATTTCTTTTTCTCTACGTTTTTTCACAAAATTGATTTATCCAGTGGTGTTTTTATGTTTGTGGCGCTATTTTGTTTGACTATGAATGAGATAAATAAAAGTAAAGTTATTTAACGCAAGATGCTTTCAAATTTTCATTTGGAGTTCGTAAATTATTGATATTGTGTCGACTTAACTTTACGCGTAGGCCAATTGCCTCAGCCAATATTTTATATTTTGTTTGTACTGGCCACTTTCATTATTGATGTAAATGTTTCTCTTACTTCTTCAGAAAATTGAGTTGTTTTAAGGTAATTAAAACGAACTGTTTGACACGCCAGATATGAAAACAAATGTATTATTTTAGAAACAAAATATTTGAGTTAAAGAATGTAAATTTCTATTTTAAAAACAAAAACCTTTATTTATTTTCATCAAAAAAAAAAAGATCAAACGTTTTGTTTATTAAACTGGGCAAATTTTCTCAAAGAAACCGAACAAAAACAAAATTTTTATATAGCAAATAAAAAAGAATAAAAATATTTTTTGATGTTATTTCTTGTTTAAAAATTTGTAGTCATAATAGTCTTTATACGGTGCATTATTTTTTGAGAAAGCTTATTCGATTCAGCGGACGAAAGATAGTGATTTTCTACAAAAACCAAAGATTCAATGCGGTGGAAAAAACGTTTTTATTTAAAAGCTGACGCTTTAAATGACAACTTTACTCATAGTCAAAGCAAAATAACCATTTTGAATTGAAGTGAAGTAAAGAAACTTTTTTGTTTTTAAAATCAAAAGTTCTTTGTTTTAAATTCAACTAAAAAAGCAAACGGCGAATTTTCATTAAACGCTACATTACGAGTATTATGGTAAACTTTAGCTTATGAAACAAAATATTTATTGACTGTGCTGCAAGAACATTTTCTTGAAGTAGGTTTGAGTAAATTTAACAGAATAATAAGCAGTTTAATATTTCTATACGTTACGTAGTTTTCTAGACTAGTAGGCATTTGAAAACCTTATAGGTCAGTTTTCTCCTGTTTTTTTTTAGCTAAATTCAGAAAGTAATAATTTTTTAAACAAAAAAGAAATTAATATTAACACAAACCAAAAAAATTTTCGAAAAAGAAAAAAAAAATTTATCGTAGCAATCTCCAAAGTTAAAACTGCACTTTTACCCACAAAAATCAATTACGGTTTTTTGCTTATGAAATTTTTCAGCAATAATAAAGAAACAGGCTACTGTTGTTTTAAACGCAGCGTTACTGCTTGTTGCTATACATGTTAAAATTGCTTGTGGTAAACAAATCACATCGAACGTTCTTTTTTATCATTTGCATTTATTATGCAACTGCGTTTTCTACTAGCAATTTTTTGAAACCGAGTTGTTTCGTTTGTTTTTAGATTAATTAATTTTTTTTTTTTTAAACAAAGCAATAATAATTTGTGTCGAACAAGAATGAAAAAAACTGAAAAAAGCTAAAACGATTTGGAAAAGAAATTTTGGATAAAAGTGCTTAATTTGTAAAGTGGTAAACATGCCTGCAGGATCAAAAAGAGGATTAGTAGCCCCACAAAACACATTCCTCGAAAGTATTATAAGAAAAACTTGTCAAAACGACAAACGTAAGTAAAACTTACTCTATAATTTAATGACTTTTTTTGCTTAACAATATATAGTATATGCAAGATTGAAAACAAAAAATTAAAATTTTTCAAAGGTACTTGAATTGAAGATACAGATATTTTTACCATAAATAAAGCTATCATTTATTTATAAAATCTTTCATTTTTTAAAAAATTAACTAGCTTTTATAGTTTTATCTGTCACAAAATTGTGGCAAAAGCAATACAAAAAGTACTTGTATTTTATAAGAAGGAAACAAATGTCGTTTCTTTTCATTTGCTCCAAAAACAATTTTTACTTAATCCAATGTAAAAACTAGCTTTACTATATTTTAGAACAGGGCTTCTCAAACTTTTTTGTTCTGCGATCCCATTTAAAAAAATAAATGTTTTTACGCAGTGGTGGATATTCAAAGTTAGGGGCCGAGGCAAGGATTTCCAAAACTTGATGTTCTCTAAAAAAAAAATATGGCTTTGATCTCGCATTTAATCATGGTGATCTCTAAAAAAAAAAGTCTTCACTACGAATCGATCTCAACTTTCGCTATTTTTCTCCCAAAATGGTGTAATGACACTTTACCTTTTCTAGTTTTTCATTGTCAATAAATATTATTGTAAAAAAATATTATTGCAAAAAAAAGCAATTTCAAAAGCACAAAAAACCAATTTGTTCTGCGACCCCAAAATTTTTTACGCGACCCACAGTTTGAGAAGCCCTGTTTTAGAAAAGCATTTTGAAATACAAATCTATTTAAAAAGATATTGTAAAACATTATGAAACTAAGAACAAAAATTTTTTTGTTTTTGGGTAAATTATTTTTGTCTTGCTTATATTGGGGACACTTGACTTACACATAGCCGCGAAAGGCGGAGACAAGGATGAATGGGACCTCCAACAATTTGGCAGCCGCCTAACAATTCGAAGAAATTCTATGATTTTTCAACAGTTTATTATGCTCTTTGAGACGTAAATGGGCTTTAACAATGTTAAAGCCATTGTCTTCATCAAATTATTTATTTATTATCTCCAATGACAGAAAAACACACAAGAAATTACAGTTAGAATAATCAACAAGGGATTTCCAGACTTGTTTTTGAAAATTCCAAAATATTGCTGGGCCCTTGAAATTTATTTTGTTTTTACAGAGTAATAAATTTAATGCAGAACAGTTTTTCAAGTCGCCAAGTAGAAAAAAAGACTAAAAAATGCCTTTCCAAGGACACAACAACATTACGTAAACAGAATTGGAACCGAGATCATATTTAATTTTGCGGCTATGCACCGTGGCCTAAGACTTTGCTGCATACCAAGTCTTGAGGTAACTAACAACAAAGATTGCCACTGTAAATTGGTGGATAAAAAGTCTATTCAGACCTACTTTTTGGATATATTTTGTCAAATGATGTTTCTAAAAAACAAAGATTATATCCTTTTGGTTGTAAATATCAAGAAAAGCATATTTTTTCAACCTGTTCTTTCTTATGTAATTAAGTGCTTATCCGGCACGGGTATTACGTAATATTTAAAAAACATTTAACAGAAAAGCAGGCAAGCAAGTATTTCGCAACTGTATTTTTCAAAAACGATTCCCCGAAATTTGGAAAGTAACTAACACAAGATGTTTTTTAGTTTAGAAACGGATACTTTTAATTAAAAAGACCTATTTTATGCTTTGTAAAAGCTTATTTCAGTAATATTAGTGTGCGTTTTTAACTTTTTTATAACATTTAGGTGGTGGATTTATTATTGCCAACTCTGAGCTACTTCATTGGCCAATTGTCTATGCAAATGAAACATTTTGCAGCATCACGGGATTTTCGCGTTCAGATCTCACGACCGAATCGTGTCAATGCAAATTTATGCATGGTAGAATGACAGATAAGGCCTCAGTAGAGAAAATGAAGCAAGACTTGGAAAACAAATCCAAATCTAATCTAGAATTGTTGCTTTACGATAAACAAGGTCTTTGGTTTCTTTTTTATACTGTATTATCTTACTGAATTACAACATTGTTTCAAACAGATTACGTTCAGTCAAAGAAAGTTTTTGAATTGAAGTGCGAATTCAAGTTTTATTTGTTTAAACGAGAGACCAGCACAGGCCGATATTTTAAGACTCGCACCGGACTCGTAACTTGTCGTCTTTTCAGTTCCGCCATCAAAACGATGAAAATATTTAAGATCAATTTTTATTGCAAGTAATTGTTTATACAAGACTCAAGACTGAAAACTTGCAAAATGAATTTTGTTTACTTATTTTTTCAAAGTTGTATTAACTTCGTCACTTCCATCCAAGGCCAGACCGGCTATCTTAATATTGCTCTAAAATTCTAAAGAATATTACCATTGCACTTAACTTCATTCAGAAATTTGTCTTAAAACCCTTTTCCCGAAAAATCAGATAGACTGAGCATTAAATTTGCATCCTTCTGCTTGAAATCAGAGTGCTGCTCACATATTAGAAAGTAGAAAGACTTCCGCTGACCTACCAGAATCGAGTAAATTAACGATTTCAATGTCGATCATTCAGGAAAATCGTATTTATTTTGCTTTCTTTGTTGTTTCAGGTTTTCCTATTTGGTTTTTTATTCAACTAGCAACAATAAAAAACGAACTTGATGAATGTGTATTCTTTCTTCTTACTTTTAAAGACATCACTTCGTACAAGGATTCCTTTCCGGGAGGGCGTGGATGTGGGTCGTTTGTTGATGTTTTGATGTTTGATTAGAATAGAATTAGTCAGTGTTTTTTAATTTAATATAGGCCTATCATAATAAAAAATCATTTTTTAATTTTAATTTAATAAACTTTACTTTTGTTTTTGCAGCATCTGGTAAAATTAGCAGCTTTGTCAGTAATTTCAAACAAAACAAAGAAAGTTTTAGCGACGAAAAAATAGACATTGAGTTGGACGATTTGGTTCAAGAAAAGAAAACGAAAGTAAGTTCTGGTTTAAAAACCAACAAAAAAGGATTCTACAGGGCGACCCATAAATACTGTTACTTTTTTAAATTAGTATACGTTACAATACAAATTTTCTCCAAAAAATTTTTTTAAAAATGTTTTCTGTTAATGTTAAAAAAATATATCCCAGTTTGTTTATTTCATATACCCCCTTTCTTATCGATAACTTGCGACAATCGTTTTGGAGAAGCATTTATTGAAGGATGGACTACGCTTAAATGTATTTTTAAAGGTATTTGGATTTCTGCGGATTTTTTCTCTTACACTTTTAAGCAAGGTTAATCTCTTTATTGAGCGAGGTCGACCAGCACGTTTTCTGTCTTTGATCGAATTTGTTTCATTATAACGATTCACAGTTCTTTTAACAAACATTTTATTCAAATTAAGTGATTTTCCTTCATCTAAATCTGTCGTGTAATTTTGCTTTTTTTATGTACTTCAATGACAAATTCTCTCTTAAAATTAGTGCTCATTTGAAATTTAAATTAGGAAGGTTGAAAAATAGTTTTTCTGTAGAGTATAAATATTATTTTGTTCTTAGAAAAAATCACAAATGTTTCAATTTTATGTAGGAGCAAAATAGTAACATATTTATGGGCTACCTTGTAATACCCGATTCCAAATTCAGTTTTCTCCTCTAAGCGTGATTTTGTAGTTATTGCTTTATTTTTTAATGCCGTGTTAATACTTTTCCGTGGACTACACTGCATTCAATTGGTTATGAAACTAACAAGATTTTAATTATCAAACGCAATTAAAAGCATCGATATTTTATAGAAAGTTAAACATGTTTCAAGCAGCAATTCAACCAAGATGTATAAATAGTTTTATCAGTGCTTCATAGGTGTGCATGACTGCAGGGTTGATCTCTTGTGCTCCGTTTGAAATTTGCCATAAAGCTATGGAACAAATCAGATGTGACAAACGCAAGCCTTAGTCCAAGCTAATCGTAAACCCAGTCTAACCATAACTTTAACTTTAACTGATTACAATTAAAATACCTATATCTCTAAAGTAATTTAATATTTACACTTAAGTAAGAGTATAGCCGATGAAATTGCGTTTCTAAGTAATTATAATTGTCGAGATCAATTTAAGCAAGCTTTATTTTGTTCAGATAACGTTAATAGAAAGCGATTACCATTTACAGCAAATTAAATAAAAAAAAACATGCCCAAGTTTTTACAAAAATTTTTCAAAAAACTTTTAGACCAATCACCGAAGTTCTTTTGCCCTCCCCAAGTACCAGCCCGAACCCCCGCAGACACCCTCCTACATCATTTTACATTATTCCTCTTTCAAGACGCTCTGGGACTGGACTATTTTAATTCTCACCATCTACACGGCAGTGATTGTGCCTTATAACGTCGTTTTTGATGTTGGAGTTGAAAAGAGTTTCGAAATTTGGCTCGTCACTGACAGCACGGTGGTGAGGTTGCTTATTTTAATGTTTGTTGTAATTGCTCCGAAATCAAATGCAGTTTTTCAACCCTAATTTAAAAATATAACAGGCTTGCCAGAATGCTATATGCTGTATATAATAATAATGTATGATAAGCAGGGGCTCCTTTTGTTTTAATTCTACTTGTTGATCGGGGCAGCTCATAAGAAAAAATTTTCAAACGATCGTTCTCTTTTTTAAAGTCAAATAAAGATATTCACATTAGATTGATGGTCAAAATTGGTTTGTCGCCCTTACTTTATAAAAAAATTATTACTGTCTAATTTCTAAATCCGAGCCACTATTATTGTTATTAAAGTTTTAAAGCCGAGCTAACCATAAATAAATTAAAGTTTTAAAATCGCTGCTTATTATTTACGATTTAATAAAGAAAAAACTATCTTTTTGGCCACCTAAGTTGCAAACCAAATGTCCTTGCGGTAAAGCCAAGCAGTAAAATAACTTTATTTAATTCTTTAAGTCTATTCCACCACCTGCAGTAAAAAAACAAAGACGCTTGAAAGTGAAAAAAAGATTTTTATTGTGTGATTTTTGATGATTTTTTCCTATAAAAAAGTTGTTTGCAGATAATCTCCCATTTTGATGTGATTTCATATTCGCAAACATTTCAATAAACTTAAGCATTCACAAGTCTAATGGCTGTTTCTTATCGAATTTACTTGTATTATTTTTGTCATTGGTAAAACACACTTATTACTTAAAAGGATAAAATTTCTTTATTTGAAACCAAACTCTGAATGCCAAATGCATTTATGTTTGATTAAATGATTTTCACAGTTAAATTTTTTTTCTTACTTTTTCAACAAGTAATCACTTTAAAAGTATCTTCTTTGAAGGAACAGTGACCTTTGTGACTTTATTAACTACCTATGACTTGTATTTGACCTGCAGCAGCTATCAACACGACATATCAAAAGCAATCTGGTTATTCTTAGTAAGCATTATCGCATTGTCATTCAAGTTTCTTTGCAATATCTTTCAAATTTAAGAAGCTTTTTTAAAGTGATTTTCAACCTTTCATGGTTCGTAGCCCCTTTTCAGAGACTCTCAACACTTGTGGTCCCCTGCTTAAAATATCTTCACAAAAGACTGATGAGGACTAAAAAAAGGGGATCTTTTATAGAAAACAGCCGCCACTAATGCAAAATGTGAGATTTGAGAAAAACACCCCCGCCACATTTTAAGTAATTGCGCGCTCGCCACGTTTTAAGTACTGCAGATTGCACTGGAAATTCAATTTTTTAAATCATTCAATTTTTCATTTTATGAAAGCAGCGAGAGCATGAATTTGATTTCGTGAACCCTGTGCAGGCGAGTATACGCAGGCAATTGAGTCACTTTGGCACACTTTCAAAATGCGCAACAAACGAGAATGTGGCACTCACCGTTCCATGGTTGACAGTTATCTCTGTGAATTTATGTGGCGCACGAAATTTCGTGAGTTAAACCTTTTTGACAAAATATTAGCTGACATCGCTGAATTCAGTGCGGAATTCCATCAATGAATAAAAATTCTATCTGGATAATTACTGATTAGTACCGGTTTAGTATGTGGCCTACTTTTCGAATGTGAATCGTATGTGACCCACCTTTTCAAAAGGTAGGCCACATACTAAACCGGCACCTACTAATTTTTTATTTTGAGCGGTGGCAGGGGTGTTTTTTTTGGCGGGGCCTTTCTACAAAAGATCCAAAAAAGGGGGCATGAATTTAAAACTGTTTCTGAGTTCTTTATTTTCGTTCCAAAAGACTAGTGAAGACCAAAAAAAGGCTTCTGTTCATGGTCCCTTTGAGAAACCCTGTCATAGACTAAATAAATTGCTGATGTTGATCACTAAGTCCGAATTATCATTTGTCTGATAACTTTAAATGGTGCCCTGAGTTTTGGATTTTTGTGACCGATATCGACGAATTTAGTTACAAAATTAATTTTTAATTTTGATATCATTAAGCGAAAATCTGAATTAAACAACTTGTTTTCATGGATTATCATTAAGTTCATGACAATCAAAGGTGTTCATTTGACACACAGCGCAAACCAATGCTTTGTGACTATAAAATATGTTAAAAAAAAATTAACCAAGTCAAACCTTGAACTATTTCATATATTGCGCAACGGAAGTGCAATTTCAAATACTCACGAAATTTTAGCAAAAAGTTTTTACATAAAGAACTCTACGATAATTTCAAAAAGGTGAGTATTTTTATCTTCATAAAAAAATACATTTGCAAGTCCGTAGCAAAACAAATGCAATATTTATTTGCTGTAGCTAAAAATGACAGCTTTTTCTCTTTATAGAGTGGCAAACATACATTTTTCATGCATTAAAAGCTATGCCTTATCAGCAGAGTTTCTTGAAATATTAAAGAACAGACATTAATTTTTTACATCAGCTCATTTTCAGTTTTATGTGTTTGCTGTTCAAAAGTCCAAGAATCTTATAAAATCTTTGTTATAAATGTTTCAATTTTATCTTTGTTTGCCTGTGGATGAAACTAAATGTTTTTTATATGTGAACTAAGTTTATTTATTTTGTTTTGTTTTCATAAGTTCTTTCTCATTATATTAAAAATCACTTTTTTGATTTAACGCAGAATGATTCTTATAATTGTGTTGTCTAAAATACAGTGGTGGATATTCAAATTCAGGGGCCCGAGGCAAGGATTTCCAAAAATTGATGTTCTCTAAAAAAGAAAAGCAGCTTTGATTTCGTCTTTCACTTTTTTCTCCCAAAATCATGGTAATCTCTAAAGAAAAGGGTCTTCACTTCGGTTTCATCTCTGCTTTCCCTATTTTGCTCCCAAAATCAAGGTATTCTCTAAAAAAAAAAGGTCTTCACCTCGAATCGATCTTGTATTTCCCACTTTTCGTCCCGACTTCATAATAATCTCTAAAAAACATCTGCAGCGAAATGAAACTGTATGTGCTATTTTCGAGGGGAAACCTGAGGCAACTACCTCATTCGCCTCACCCAATATCCACCACTGCTAAAATATATACCGTAAAACCTCTAATTGAGCGCCACCCTGTTTTTTCAAAAATCGCCGTAAGCGATTTACTAACCCGGATTCCCCTGCGGTTACTATCGCTTTTTCAGAGATCCATTTTCTCTTGTTTTTTTTTTTATTCCATGTTAATGCTGATGCTGAAAGAAAGATTTCGGGTTAGTTTCACCGCAAAAAAAATCGCTTACGGCGACTTCTTGAAGAGACAGGGTGGCGCTAAATTAGAGGTTTTACGGTATGTTCTTAACCACAAAGAATGGTTCATTTTAAAGATTTGCGTTAATATTAGTGGAAAGATGTTAATATTAGAAAAGACGGCAGCGTGGCTGAGTACAGGTGTGATGGCGAACGCGATTGATAGGTCTCGGTTCAACTCCTACTCTCGTCATGCTGCTGCGTCTTTGAAAAACACATCTATGTCAATTTTCTCTACTTGGCGCTTAGCAAACAGCATGGTATTACAGTCATGTCAGAGTATAGGATGAAAATAAAAAATCACATCTAGACAGTTGGCATTTTCGAAAGCGGCCTTGTCTTAAGCCTAATACCTCAAATGTCACTCTACGAGTTAAAGCATAAATGAAGACAACGATACTACCGTTGTCGGCAGCGTGGTCGAGTGGTTAGACCCCCGCAATTGTGATCGATATCGTCTTAGTTCAAAAACTACTTGCGCCATTCTGTTGTGTCCTTGGGAAAGACACTTAATAATACTTTCCCCTGCTTGGTGGTCTTTACAAGAGTTCTAGATTCTAAATTTCAGTCTTTTCTCCATAAAAACTAAAAAAAAATTTCAACCGGACAGCAATATCTTAGCATCTCCGGAAGCAGGTCGGGTAATTGCTTGTCCGATGTGTTGGCGCCTCCGTCACTTTCCTGGGAATCAGAAGGATAAATATAGAGATAAAATGAAACGAAATTATATAGAGACCTTAAGACTTACAGCAAAACCGTTACATTTAAACAATATTATACAGTAGTCAAACCATTAAAATCATAATTGTTAATTTTAACGCCATCCTGCGGCAACTTTATCGGGTCCAATCATTCTACAGTAGAAACAGACAAAAATTGCAATCTTTTGCATTACTTAAACATTTTCAAAGCATCCCAAAATTTTTATACGTACTCTAATTTTTCTATGAGGTTATATATGATATTAAAAAATATTTCTGCATGGGTTTACTTAAGGCTTTTAGGCTTGCTCTGTGCCAATGATACATTTCAAAAGTACATAAAAGGTATTTAAAAAGTAAATACATTCCATATGTATTTAGTTATTTTTTCTGTTTTTGTTTACTTTTTCAAGATGTTTTTAAATAAATTGTTTAACGAAGTTACACACGGTGAGCGTGAACATCGATATTTATTTTCCAATTAGCGTTAGTCGTCAGCGTGGTCGAGTGGTTTGAGCACCGGGATCGTGATCGACATGGTCTCGGTTCAAAACCTACTCGCGCCATTCTGTTGTGTTCTTGGAAAAGACACTTTACGGCACTTTCCCCTGCTTGGTGGTCTTGGAAAGCAGTTCTAAATTAAAGTCATATCTCTATTAAAATTTCAAGCGGACAACAATATCTTGGCATCTCCGGAAGCAGGTCGGGGTAATTGCTTGCCCTATGTATTAGCGCCTACGTTGCTTTCTGCGAGTCAGGAGAATAAATACAGAGATAAAAATAAAATAAATAAAATAAAAATAAAATAGATTACAGTCGCAGCCGAAAATAAATAAGCAACCTATTCAAACACTTATCACAATCACTTGCACCATTACTCTGACTCTCCAAGTTGAAACGTAATAACTTTCAAATTAAATATATACTGTATATCAAATTAAATTAAGTATATATTAATTATATTGAAGGGTGGCTGCTTGGCTTGAAGACCGAGGGGTCCATTTGCAGCTTCCCCGTTGTCAAACAACATTGCAATGCTATTCTGTTTCTATTTTATTTATTATTTGCTGTGTAGTTGGTTTTTTTATTTTTATTTTGTACTTGGTAATGTTGTTTGATGGCAAAATAAACTGAAACTGAAACTAAAAAAACTTTATTAAAATCAGTTGCGCATGATTCTACAGTACGAATTCCATTTATATTATATCTATCAGCATGTGCTAGAATTTCACTTGCAAAAATTTTAGCAATTAATATAGCAATAAACTGGCAAAGTCAGGATACAGTTACTTTGACAAAATAAAGATATTTTATTATTGTTAACGACTTGCTTTGTTGCTATTTTTTTTCTTTTCAGGATATTATATTTTTACTCGACATCATTATTAATTTCATTACAACGTTTGTTGGGCCGACTGGTGAAGTAGTTTCCGATCCCAAAGTGATTCATATGAATTACGTCAAAGGATGGTTTTCCATTGATTTGCTATCTTGTCTTCCGTATGACATCATCAACTTTTTTTTTGCTCAATCAGATAAGGCTCCGGAAGAGGTGAGAACAGAACGCGATTGCTTCCTTTAGATCATTCCCATCGCTATGTATGCGACACTTAAAAGTGTTCTTAGTAAAATATAGTTACTTTAGGAATTTCAAGGAATTCGACTACGATGTTAACATAAAAAAATATTATTTCTTTAACTGATTAAAAGATGTTAAATTTATTTTAAGTTTTCGTCCGTAACATAATCACACTCCCACTCAGCGGAACTAGTCCATTCATCACAAGAAAAGTAGAAAAGAGGTAGAAAAAAAAGTTAATGCATTGGTTTTCTGCTTCCACAAACCGTCATCAGACCAATCATATAAAATTCCAATTAGATTTTTAAACTAGAAGTTGATAATCTTAGCCTATTCCTTATATTGCTAACCAAAATGATAATGGCTGATGGAAACGGAAAACGTTTATGCTAGTTTTCTTGTTTTTTTGCTATGAATGGATTAGTTGTGTTGAGTGTTATTGTGTCATGGATGAAAAAATACACTCTCTCCCCGAATAATATCAATTAAAGCTGCGAAAAAATGCTTTTACTTTTTTGTGTTTGACTTTTCTAAACTATATTAAAATCTATTTGGTATTTACTTACTAATAAGATTCTGTTAGTGGCTTTTTTTCTTCAATTATTTAAAAAAGTTAAGTTATTATGATCCAGAGGTAAGCAGAGTGCAATTTGCGCAATTGCGGAAGTTGCGCTGCGCTTTCATACTTTTTTTAGAAGCGTTGCGCACTTTGCGCTGCGCTCTTGGTTAGCGTAGATATACGCACGGGAGGACAAAGTTGGGGCCTCAACCCCTCCCCCTTGAAGAAAGGTGATTAGAAACAAGCATTTATACGTAAATAACAAATTCGCGACAAGTAGATTACAAAATGATATAAGGGTTTATAGTTTTTGCGCTTTGTTTTTTTAAACTTTATTAGTAATTTTATTAAAGATCGTTTTTCTGTTGCCTCAATTGCGTCAAAGTTAGCTAATCTGAGCAAAACTTGCAAAACCGCAAAATATTTTAACATAAAGTCAGGTTTTTTATGCTTTACTTTGGTTGTCATTTGTTTTATCGCCATTTTCGTGCGTGAGATGCGAGCCTATTCTACTCCGCTATACGATACATTGCTATAAAAAGCGAAAACCGTGGTACATTGCTATAAATCTAGGAAAAATTTCTAAAAAAAACTCGATTATACTTTGGACAATATCATAAAAAAAATTGAAAATATAAGCAAATGGTTTTTTATTTTACAAAAATTATTTCAATATGCTGGTAGATCGATGGTTCTCAAAGTTTGAATTGTGTTCTTTTCTTTCAAGACGTAGCTACAGCCATTTCAAAAAGTATATGACAAAATTTTTTTGAGAAAAATTCCTTTTTGTTTTAGTTTTTGTTATAAAGTAAAGCAACGTGGTCTTACCTTCAAGCTGCTAAAACTTCTGTCGGATAAGCTCATGATTAGAATGATTAGAATGATTATGGAACTTGTCTGGAACACAAGTTTTACTCCTAATACTTGACAGCAAGCAAAGCAAGCTCCGCCGTCAAAGAAATGGCTTTCCTCCGGGATCGATATTGGCTCCTCTTCTTTTTAATATCTATACGTGTGATCCACAACTTCAGATCTTCCACAATCTTCAAAAAGTTTGCTTTTGCAGCCGATCTAGCATTATTGCACTTTTCTGGAGATTGAAAAAACTTGAAAGTCAAGACATGACTACAGTTTTTGCAAGCCTCCAGACCTAGAAATTGAAACTCAGTCTTTCAAAGACAGTGAGAGCAGCCTTTCATTTAAAAAATCAGGGAGGCCAAACGTGAGCTAAAGGTTTATAGCAACAATAAGCTTTTAGCATTCTTTCCTGTCTTGATTTATTTTGGGGTAAAGCTAAAGAGATGGCTAACTTTTCGTCGCCATTTTGTGGCATTGCGTGAAAAACTATTTCCTCGCCTCACACTACTGGGGCGACTTGCGAAGATGGGGTGCTGGGTTAAAACATTGGGAACAGCTGCACTACTTCTGGCCTGTTCAACAATTGAATACTGCCGCCAGTCTGGGGGGTCACCCAAAAGACGAATCATAAACAGAACACGGGATGCTGTGAGAATACATCCAGGCTTCGTGCTTTCATACCCATAGCCAATATCAGGCCTGTTGAAATGGGCTTGCCACGAACAGCTTGGGATAAAGTCAACCGCCTGAAAACTGGTGTTGGGCGATCCAATTCGTCAATGCACAATGGGATTGCGCTCCTTCACCGGATTGCGAGTGCGACGCCAACAAATTGCAGATCACGTCGTAATAGCGTGCTCCACAGCCTGCATTAGGCATGACATGGAGTGCATGGTCTGATGGTTCTTAACGACGAAACCGATGCTGGCTCTACACCATCGCTGCCAGCATCTGATTCAGGCAGTGTAGCAGCCTGGGGTAGCAAAAGGATAAATCATCGACCCCAGTCCTGTTTGTGTTTGACCCAGAGTCGATGGCCTTCCATACTACGACAACAACAACAACAACAAACCTTTTTTCGGTCTTGACTTCAGCGAAAAAATTTTTATTAACTGTTAGTGCAACTATAAAGAAAGTGCCAGTTTTTGTTATCAGTAAATAATCTTAAATCAACTTTCACTTTATACAAATTTCTCCCTGAGCGATTATTTCTTTCCACAGATTATGAATTCCTTCCTGGGGAACCAAGTCGCTTACTTTGAGAAACATTGAGCTACATCCAGTTGATCTTAGTTTCAATACAGAGTGCTCAATAAGGAATATTTCTGAATCAAACATATAATGAAATTAAAATATAATTTATTAAAAAAACAATAGTCTGTTTCACTCAAGTGCGATCATCATTTTATTCAAATAGAATTCAATATGTAGCTATACATGGTGAATTATCTTCATAATTTTGTGGTAATGCTTTGTTATCGTAGCCATTATTAAAATTGAGTTCGATTTGAGGTGAATTAATTCAATTATATCAGTAAGCTAAACTGGTGAAAAATTTCTGCGTACACCACTGTTGATTAGAAAATCATAAGTTGCGCTTAATCGCGCTGCGCACCCATAAACGAAAAGACTACTTGGGCTTTACTGCGCTGCGCATCAAAGATTAAACAAATCGATTGCGATTTGTTGCGTTGCGCTTTATATAGTCCTATTTTGCAAAAACGCAATCGACTTTGGTCGTTTTTTAATGTAAGCGATAGAAAAACTGATTGGGACGCGCTTGTAATTTGAAAAAGTACATTGTGTTTTAATTAACATAAAAATCACGTTGCGCCGCGCTTAATATAGCTTTAAAATAGTTTACATTACGCTTTACACAATTTCAAAATTACATTGCGCTTATTGTGCTGCACTTTACATGATTTCAAACTCACATTGCGCAAGTTGCGCTGGGCTTTTCTACAGTAAGAAAAAAATGCCCACCTCTGTTATGATCTAATTATAAGTCATTATTAAAACTGCTATAGCGAAGCTTGGATAGCAATATCATACCTTACGACAAATGCTTATTTCGCATAAAATCAGTCAATGGCATGTAATTTAGAAGTTCATACTGTAGTTGATACGAGATGCCCAGCTAAAGCACACAGTCACTTTTTGTGCCAATTAGCTACTACAGTTTTAGTTATGCACATTCTGTTTTTTTCCTGCCAAGTAGCTATTTACATTCGAGCTAAAATGTTGCAAAAAAACAATATTAGATAAAACGATAAAAATTTTTTTGAACAAAAATGGTTGGGAAATAAAGTGGAGATCGAAACCTTCGTATTCATTAGATTCTTTTGCAGACGCTGTAGGCATAATTCACCGATTTTGAGATTACCTAAAACTTTTGCTGATGTTGTATTTTTGTCTTACAGGGAATCAGCAGCCTTTTTAGCATTCTCAAAGTTGCCAGGTTGCTGCGGCTCGGACGGGTTGTCAGAAAACTTGACCAGTATATTGAATATGGAGGATCCACTTTGTGTTTGTTGGTCAGTGAAACAATGCAGTGGTAATTTTCGTATTTGTTTGTTTTGGATAAAATCATTCTACTTGTTGTTTTTTGCACGTGAATTTAATTTTACAAATTTGATCAATCCTTTAAACGGGTGCATCGTACACTTCAGGGTCTACCAAAATTAAAAAGGCTGAAGGCTTACCGCTTTGATTAGTACATGAGCATACTTCTGCTGATTATAAGACTGACCATATTTTAATGGGACAAAAACTTTGGAAATTTATGTAAACATTTTTTGACTAGATCTGTACTGTGAAAGTAGAATAATATAAAAAAATGGCCTAGTTATCAAACTGTGTCATTTTAATATGATTACAAGAGAAAGACATAGGTAAACAAAGCCATTGAAACGTTTGTGTGTAAACCTGACCATTATCAGTTCTTATTCAAATAAAATCTAATTTTACTTAGCGATTTTTTACCGGCTCTCTGACTTTGTAAGTTTTTGTTAAAAATTTTTTCGCTAACAATTTTATTCATATCGTGCGGCTGTAAAACAACAGTTGCAGCCTGAAGATAATAATAACAGTGTAGCACAAAGCATATTGCATCTTTTTCTGAAAATAATTAGATTAAAGGCTTTTTTCGCATGATCATTTTTTAAAATATAGAAACAAAATAAAGAGATATCACAACATCTCTATAATACGTAATTCTCAAAAGCAAGGGTGAAAAGATGTGCAACGTGTACAAAATTTTCGTTATATTTTAAACTGGGAGAGCGACTGAACCATTTTTAAGTGAGTTGGCAAAATATAAAAAATCTTTCACTGAAATTGTCACCAAATTTCCAATAGACTTTTGGATATACAAATATTTTTTACACTATTGTATATCGTTCATCTAGGACAGCGTTTCTTAATCGGATAAATGGTTCACGACATTTGATAAAGGTGAACCATGGGCAAACCAATGAGTGAATGAATAATGAACAAACCATTTAAACTGACTAAAGTTTAAGCACAGAAATTATAATAAAATGTAATTGTTTTGAATTCTAACAACGTCAAATGAAAAACAAAAAAAGGTTTAAACTTAACTCGAGCTTTTATTCTTGAGCAAAACTGAAGCCTTCTAACTGTTAGAACTATATTTGTAATAGCTTTGCGATTTCTACAAATACTGGAAATATTTTTAATTTATTTGAATTACTAGGCTCAGGCTCTAACACTAAACATTTTTTCTCGTCTAATCTAGTGAAAAAATCATAAAAGTTTGAAGTTCATAAAAATTTTGAAGAGAAACTTGAACAGAACATACACTAAATTTTGACAGACATTGCAGTCCAGCCAAAAAACATAGTTGTTTTTAAAGATGTTTCTTTTTTTTTTTATCTTATTTATAAGTAGGGCTACCATCGATTTGAACCCAAAAATAAGGACAACCGGGAAAGATAAGAAAATAAAAAAAAGGGGCAGAAATTGATGAATGAAATGTATTCATACGAATGCGACCCCTGTCCAATTAGATACTTTACACTAGAAACGATCTGCTGCAGCAGTTCTTTGTTCTTAGAGACTACCTGGTGTACCTCATGGTAGCTCATGACTAAGTTTACTTTTACTTGTAGGATGGACTTGACTGCCCTTTCACAGAGACTGTTTTTCTCTTTGGTCCACTGTGCCGAAACAAGGGAGAACTCCCGCTCTACAAATGCATTGCTAACAGGTATTGAAAATATAATGCTTATCAGCTTGTAGAGAAGCGGAAAAAAGTCATTTTCGGCAAAGATATCCATCCACTTGTTCTCAGCTTTTTCTTTTCGGAACACATCAACCGGAATTTTCTTAAGAAAAACATTGAGAAACAAGATTTCGTCGAACAGTTCATCCATAATTGTTATTTCCGGATCAAGTTGCCTAGCCGTGTTTACAACTTCTTCGTACTCAACTGTTTGGTCTCCTAGCAGAGTCCAGTTGATGTGCGTCGGATGATTCTCAAGATGAAACCACTTATCAAGATATTCCAAAGTGATGGTATGGAACTCTTGGAAACCCGACTTGAAAACTTCAGCGCACTCATCATTGACACATCTTAATAATTCAGCTGTTGTAGATACGAAAAGATCTGAAATCTGTCGATAATTTGTATTTTGCACTCGAATGATTCATGTATTTCTGTTAGTTTCGGAAATAATGCAGTTGTCTCTTGCAAAAGTAGGATTGATTTCTTAAACAGCAAGAGCACTGATGAGGAAGGATACGACGACCAGTGACTCGTACGATTTAAAGAAATTCACCAAGATTGGTGGCGAATGTTTTAGCGAGAAAAACGTGTTTTGAGTGGCTTCCAAAAATCAATCATGCGCTCAAGTACAGCATCCAGTGTGGTCCATCTGGTCGGAGTGTGAATGGGCAAAGTCGAGTAGTTAGTATCAAGTTGTTCACAGAATTGCTTGAGGTTTATTGCCCAACTAATTTGGCTTTTAAAATGGCAACCAATTTTCAGCACGATATCTCTATGTCAACTGTTAAGCAATCTGAGGCTTTTTCGGCTACATTTTGCAAGATATGTGCTGGGCACCCCACTGGAATAAGTCGAGTTGCACGCTCTTTAAGGCGGTAGAAAACGTTACTTTGTTCACTCAGCTGCGATCCTCCGAAATTTACCGGTGCATTGTTGGCACAAAAAGATGTCAGCTATTTCGGGTCCGAGCTATTTCATGAAAAGATGAGAGTATAAAGTTCATAATTTGTTGTGAGCTCTCACTTGGCATAGATTGCAGGTCAACAAGACGTACTCGCACTCCAACTTTGGCGTTGAAAAACCTTATGATCAGAGGAAATATTTTTTACTTGATTATGGTTTGAAGCATCAACTAAGCTGAGCAAGGGTGTGTTCCCAGTTCGTACAGCATTTTTTTTAAGCGCTAGAACCTAAAACGCCTGTAGTGATACTTTTAGTTTTCGTTCTGGCTGAAGCAAACTTTTTAGGATATGTCAGAGTCAAGGAAGATTGTTTCAAATAAATGCGATGTGCAATCGTTGGAGAGGAATGACTGCTGGTGCTATACATTATGGAAAGTTCAGGTACCTTCGGCAGCAGCTGCTTTGTAGTCAAGAGTACTTGGTGCGGATTGTGAAGTTAAGTTTGAAAAAATTTTTTACGGATTGGTTTGACTTAATTCCTCGAGGAAAGTTCTTGTATTTTTTAGTTGCATGGTGTGCAGAAATAGCTGCCTTTGTAATGGCTTCCAGAATAATATAACAGTTACAAAAGCTGCAGTGCGCAAAGCACTGTCCTTTAGGCTTTGTTTGACACTGTTGAATTCCTTCTCATACTCGTCACGAAAAAAGTTTTGGCGTTTTCTTATCTTTTTATCTATTATGAAATTTTAGATCCAACTGAATTTAAAATACAATCGATATTCGTGTTTAATCTAAAGCAGTGTTTCTCAACCTTTTTGCTAGCAAGTACCATCTAGAAATTTTTTTTTACATTACGTATCACAAAGTTCATCAAAAAATTAATTATTTTGATTTTTTTTTTGTTTTTTTTTAATTTTTTAATTTTCGTCCCAAAAATTATATGTTCTCTAAACAAAAAAGGTCTTCGCTGAAAATCTGGCATATCTACGTAAAAAACACAATTTAATCCGAGTGTTGGATTTTTATAGAATCTAAAAACTATTCACGTACCACCTGTGGTAGATATTCAAATTTAGGAGCCTAAGGCAAGGATTTCCAAAACTTGATGTTCTCTAAAAAGAAAAGTTGAATTTCGCATTTCCCTCTTTTTTCCCAAAATCATGGTGATCTCTAAAAAAAAAGACCTTCACTTCGGATCGATCTCCTATTTTCCACATTTCGTTTTAACTTCGTAATCATCTCTAAAAAACTTTGTACAGCAAAATGAGACTATATGCGGTATCTTCGAGGGGGACCCGAGGCAACTGCCTCATTCGGCTCACCCAATATCCACCACTATATACCACCTAAAAAGGTCTTACGTACCACTAGTGGTACGCGTACCACAGGTTGAGAACCACTGATCTAAAGCATCGAAGTGCCTCGTATGAGAACTGCTACTCCTAAAATAAGACCAAAAATAAGAACGTTTCTTAGAAATAAGAACAAAATTATTTTCTCAGACAGAGACGTTTAAAATAAGGACACATCTTAGAAATAAGGGCGGTATGACAGCCGTGTCTATAGGCTACCATAGTAGATTTTGATTGCAGTTAGACTAACAAACACAAAAGTCTCATTATCGTCATTATTTCTAACATGACATAAATTTTTTATTGTTGTTTGTTAAAATCATTATTATAAAAAATCGTTAACTTTAACCTAAAAGCAGGAAAACGTTCAGTTTGAATTTTTGTAAGGAGATAAACAAATGGTTAATGCTTAAGTTTAAAGAAAACAAATGAGATCACATTTTTAAATAGAAAATAAGCTAGTATAAAACAAAAAAAATTTCCTCAACATTATTTTAAAATTTTCTATCGATCACATATAGGCAAGAATTTTCTTATTTTACTCAAACTTATATCATTGTGTGATGCGATATGACATTAATAATTAATTTTTGCATTACGCAAAGTGGATTTTGAACGTTACAAGCCATTAAATTTGTCACGTCCACGTTACGCACGGGCATTCGTAATTACAACAAGTTTTTTTCCTTGCTTTCTGATTAATAGTTAATAACTACTTTTAAATTCAAAAAATTCATTTGACCAGGTAATTAGAATGCGAGCTTATGTCTTAATCTCTTACGCAAGTAAAATTACCTCGTAAAAATATTTTAAACCATATCTGGAGCTTCAAGTTTTTTTAATTGTCTCTCAAAGACATCCATCGCTTACGTTGGCGATAATCATCTTTGTATGTTTAGGTTTGTTTTTTTGGTCTTTCCGGTCACTGGCTGGCGTGCATTTGGTACGTCATTGCCTCCAATCAGCTTGTTAACGAAGATGGTGAATTGGTTTCTTATAATTGGCTTGTTCTTTTTGCTGAACAAATTAACCAACCTTATCATGTTGAGGGTAGGTTTTGTTTTTAGAATAGAAACTAAATTTAAAATTTTATTTTTGTGAACTATCTTTTTGAATATGCATCAAAAGCAGGTTAAATAGGCTTTAATTAAAAATTTTTTATTATTTATTTAATCTTTTCAAAAGATTTCTTTTTACAAGAAATGATTTTAGTATAGGCTTACATATGCTTTATAAGAAAATTATATTTTTTTTATAATGCGACAAAAAACATCTAGAGTGATTTGAATAACAAAAAATGACTCCAAAATTTTGTTTTTTTAAAACAAAAATCTCAGATTATCAAGTAAAAAACGGTCCAGATCCAAAGGATTTATATGTGGCCTCGCTTTATTTTACGATGACGACGCTCACCTCCGTAGGATTTGGAAATATTGCGGCAAACAGTGCCGCTGAACAAATTTTTTGCGTCGTAGTATTAATATTTGGTGGTGAGTTTTTCTTTAACCATTTTACTCGATTTAATAAAGTCTCGTGATGAAATTGATTGAACTAACACAAAAATAATGTCAACAAAAAAAAGCGGCATCCTCTCTGTATCATGTATTCTATCGTATATTAAAAGTTATGAGTAGATCAAGGCTCTCATGGCTTTTTCTGAATCATTTTTAATTCGCTTGTCAAACTTTTGCAAAGCTTCTATAATAGTGACCAAAAGATTAAATTTTATTTAATTCACTTCCCAACTATGTATTAAAAAATTACTTTTTTGTGCCAACATTCTCTGTTGTGACACCAATGCTGGCTGTAGAAAACTTAAAGTTATCGGTCATCTTCAAAAAACTATATTTTATCTTAGACCAAGTATTAGCATTTTTGTTTTTGTTCATATTTGACTGTATCAAAAATAAGGTATTAGTTTTACTATTTTCTAAAACATTACGTGATAACATACAAATATTTTCGAATTGGTTTTATTGTTGCCTATTAAAAAAGCCTGCGAGGCAGATGATGAACTGAATTTTTGTAAGAGAAGTATTATACAACTTCCCGTGTAAAAATCTTTTAAAATTTTTTAGCTCTTCTTTATGCCAGCATTTTTGGCAATGTGACAACCATCATACAACAGATGTACGCGGACACAAATCGTTATCACAACACACTCAAAAGCGTTCGTGAGTTCTTGAAACTTTACCAGATTCCGGAGAATTTGAGCGATAGAATCATGGACTATATCGTCTTCACGTGGTCGTTATCGAAAGGAATTGACACACCCAGGGTACACTATAATGGTATCGATTTATCCTACAAATTTCAAAGACGATAGCGAATATGTGGGACTGAAACTAAACTTTTTTTGAAAAATATTCAGATGCTTTGTAAACAATTACCCAAAACACATTTCTTCTGACTTTTTGTTAATTGCATGAAAAGAATATTTCAAATATGCCTATTATTTAGATTCAGTTAAAATGCAGTAAATTATTTAAGATGTAGAATATCAAAGCACAACAAATGCCAAAAAACTTGAAGTTAAATTTATTCTTTTATTCGTTAAAAAAATGTCGCAGAAAATGTAGTTTTAAAAGATCACGTACGAATATTAAACAAACATAAAGGTCTACTACATTCCATTCGCCATTTGTTTTTTGCGACATTTGAAGTACTGGCAAACGCGATTTTGACACGGTTTAAAACTAACTTTTTATGTAATCAATACTTAATAGTAAAAATAAAAGTAATAATGATAAACACATTTATTTTAATCGCCAGGACAAAACGTAAAAGTGCTTTGGCCACGATAGGGCACCACCCAGTTGATGATGGGTTTTCAATCAAAGGGCTTCCAATTAAGAAAGTTTATAAAATAGAAAGGTTTTTTTAGATCCTCAACTATTTTCCGAAAGACATGAAAGCTGATATTTGTGTCCATCTTAATCGAAAAGTCTTTAATAAACACGCTGCTTTCAGGTAAAGACTAAACGTTCTAGCTACCAATAACTTTTATGTAACTCACTCTAAAACCTGTTCGAAAATACCGGTTGTTTAGTTTTTAAGCGAAATCTCTGATTTTCACAATTTTAAGTAAGAAGATGATTTAACTTTTGTTCCACTTTTGAAATATAGGCTACTCGTAATATCTCTGTGCAAAGAATTTTTGAAAAATGATGGACTTTCAAAACATCTTCTAAAACTAGTTTTTTGTGATTGGGCAGGTTGGCAAGTGACAGCTGCCTGAGGGCTCTTGCTGTAGAGTTTTCTACCGTTCACAACGCTCCAGGAGACATGATCTATCATCAAGGTGAGAGTATTGACGCTCTCAATTTCGTAACATCCGGGTCTCTTGAAGTCTTGCAAGATGACCAAGTGGTCGCAATTTTAAGTGAGTTGAAGAAATGAGATTGCAACGGTGACTTTTGCACGCAGTTATTAGCATCATTGAAAACCTTTGCTCTGGTTGTAGGCAAAGGGGATGTTTTCGGAGACACATTTTGGGAAAACGATTCGCTTGATCATTCGTCGTGCCACGTCAGAGCGCTAACGTACTGCGATTTGAATTCCATAAAATGGGAGGCGTTGTCGCAGGTTCTCAGTTTTTACGAAGGTTTTGCGAGATCGTTCCGAAAAACAATGAAGCTTACTTTCAACCTACGAAAAAGGGTTCGCTCATGATTTTCATTCAAACAAATTCATTCTTTGTAAATGCTGTGGCCTTAAAAAGCAGTTTTACATACTCAAAACGTATAAACATATGCTCTGATAATTTTAGTTGTTTGTTTTCATTTTTTTCGTTTTTATTTTAGCCACTTATTTTCGTTGCATTTTTCTATAATGTTGTGAAACTATTGTACATTGGTTAGAGTTTTGGGATTAGAAATAGCAGATCTGCTATTATAACTTATAGCGTATAATGGTAGAACTCAGTGGTGGATATTCCAATTTAGGGGCCCGAGGCAAGAATTTTCAAAAATTCATG